>CM077481.1:15974240-16574240 GCA_039654755.1 Calcarius lapponicus
GAAGGAAGGAAGGAAGGAAGGAAGGAAGGAAGGAAGGAAATAATAGTAATAATTTAAAAACTCTGAAAGATTTTGCAGATGTTAGCAAAAGTATGAGTCTCTTTTAAAGCACAAAGCAAAAAAATAGAATTTCATGGAATTTCTGTTGTGAACTTAATGTTTTCATTTGCAAATGCTAAGGCTAGGAGCTATTTGAGGTAGGTCAAACTGAAAGAGGTGTGTTTCACCTGCAACCATCTACAGACGTGTAGGGAGAGACCAGCACCCCAGAGGATGGTCCATGCAGCCTTAAAATGTTCAAGATATATGGGAAACATGATGCAGATCCTGCAGGGAAGAATGTGGCTTAGGACAGGCCACATCCTGTGTTGTTGCTGCTATCAAGGTTTGCCTAGGGGAGCACTCTGGGAAGCATGAGCTATCAGCAAAGACCAAGTGAGTTAGGACTGTCAGGCTGGGAAGTACTTTCACTTTACTCTTTCTCTGTAAGTGGTTGGTGAAATTAGGAAGACAGCAATTTTGAGAAGGTTGGAATCTTCTGTCCAAAAAACTGGAAACTGTCTGAAATTATGTATTGATTCTGGTACCAATGTCCTTGTGACAATCTTGAGGCCACTTTTCTGTTATTATTGCACATTGATCTTTAAAACCTTTTCAAGACAAAAGCAGGGACATAGACTCTGGCAGACTCACCAGCTCTTAGCAGTCCCTGCAAAACAAGAGAGTCTCCATTCAATACCCTAGGAATAACAGGAAACAAATTTGATGTCTGAATATCCATTCAAAAGGACATTGCACACTGGGAGAGACTGGAAAGAAAGGGTTTGTAGGACTTCACCCAGACTGAAATGCCAAAAAGTTTCCCACCACACAGGAGAATGAGACTAGATGAGAGGCAAAAGCATCACAGAATATTTGCAAGGTTTTGTAACTCTTGCCTTTAGAGTAAATGTATACTCATGAAATATCCTTTCTTAAACTTTATTCCTAAATTGTCTGCTCTATTTCTCCAGAAAGTACAAGACACACTTTCTGTCACTCTCTGACTTATCCTTGTAGAAGATCTCTGTGGGATTCCACTTTGAGAAGCATTTCCAGAGAGGATATAGAGGGTCAGATTCTGACATTGTCCAGATAATGTTCATAAATGACACATCACCAGAGTGATGGATCGTAATTAAAATTTTCCATAATTCATCTCTCACTTGAATGTGAATGTGATTGGTGCATCCTACTGATGCCATGTAATTCCAGTGCTGAATTCACAGAAGGTCTCCACACGGGCTTCAATCAATCCTTTCAAAGGGTACAAAATATGAGTCATGAAACTACTTATGAAGAATAAATCAAAGATGGAAAAAATGGTCCTCCCTTCCTCTGGGATCAGATTCTGTCAGGGCATTAGGGTCCTAACCAGAACAGATTAAAAATAACAATAATTTTAAACACTGAAATTACAGCAATTCAATAGTCCAATTGTCATTGTTGATTCTTGTTAAACAGTGTGAACGAGAAGCTTCACAGTGAAAATGGGATTTTTCCAAAATATAATTGTGAAAAATGGCATAGTTTTCAATGAAAAATTGGGTGAGAAATGAAGACAACTCTCTCCCTGAATATTAGAAACCATGCAGTGCACAGGTCCCAAAGATCATGGTGTGGTGTCAGCATTTTGGATGCACTTAGGAACAAGTTGATTCAATCTGCCAGCAGCAGCAGCAGCAGCAGCAGCAGCAGGGGTGGCTGTGAAGATCCCAGCACCTGTGCCAGCCCAGAACCTTTGGCTGCAGAGACTGTTACTGATGGGGATCAGTGCAGATCACAGCAGATCAGCACATTCCCATCCCAAGTGGTATAATGAGCCAGATCCGAAAATAATGTTTAAATTCTTGATTCAGTTCAACTTTTCCCTTAAGTGACATAAATCCTGAGGATAATTTAACTTGCATGTATGAGTACAATTAAAGATGCTAGTGTTACTGCTAATTATCTTGCCAACAGCTATACCAGTTGCCATTCAGGGTGGCCCTTCTCTTCTCTAATAGCAGGATTAATCTGTTAGGTTGTTTACTGTGGATTTCCTTCTCCATCCATACACTTTAAACAGGAAGCAGATATTAATGTAAACCTATTAAGAATGTTGCATACATGTAAGACATCAAGTCTTAGCTAGTGTAATCTTGAATTTTTTTAGCCACTTCTGTAAATCTGCAGAATAAATTAATCTGAAAAGCTGGCTGAGTAGTTTGATTTTTCTGGGGCTGAGTCTGTTGACCTCTGGGTTTAGTATCCCATCAAAAAACCCATTTGAGTTCCAGAGTTTTTGAAAATGTCTGCCATTTAGTAATGGATCAGATTTTTAAAAAGAACTCAAGTCCCCATGTAGGAGATGTTAATTTGCCTTTTGAGTTATTTGACTCAAGAGATGAATCTTCAATTCACTGATTTTTCAGTTTCCTGCATTTTTTATAGATTCCATAGAGATGGAGTTCCACTACTGCTTTTCTTTCCATATTCTCTCACTTGCAGACTTGACTTAACAAATATATTCAAGCAGCATTTACATTTCATTTCACATTTCCATTTGTTTCCATTTCCATCCCACTTAAATATTTTTTTATAGATCATTTACATTTAATGTGATTATAGTAATAAAATAGCTTTGCCTGGGGAGGTTAAATTATACATGAAGCCCATGTAAGCTCAATCTCTTAAAAATACACATTTAAATAGAAGGAAATTGAATGTTGAATGCTAAGGATCAGTGATTTACAGTGAATTCTGGCTCAATGTGAAGTAAAATTGAACAGGTCATTTTCCATTCTCTTATTATTGTTAAAAATGCAGCTTATAAAAATGATCATTTAACTGGTTATTGGCAGGTAATGCCTTTTGCCTCAGTTTCACACTAAAAAGAATTTAAAAGACTGCTAAATTAAAGACTTTAATCCCTTCATATTTATTATTTTCCTCCTGATAAGAGAAGAAATATGTCTCTCCTTTGACTTTTTTTTTTAATTAATCTGAAGAATTTTTGCTGTCTTGAGATCTCTTTATGGTAGATCCCAACTTTTAATGTTTATCAAGAGCAAACCATTCTTCTTGCACATTTTACATAACTTCATTTTTTCTATGGACGATAGGTCCCTTACATAACAGAACAACATGCTGCTTCAATAGTTTGTTTCAGGGATAAAAATCAAAGACTTTTAAAATTCCCTGGAAAAAATTGGCAATCATTTTAATCACCTACCATGTGAAGTTCTGTGCTTCTGCTGAGTAGATATTTTTTAAAAGATGCAGATTAAGCATCGTTAAAACAACTTTTCATTTGCAGCGTTACATCTCTCAGCAAGTGCATCTGCTCTCCAGTCCCTCTGTGCACACACAGCCAGAAACAAAAATAAAAATAAAAGATTTGAAAGCAGAGATAGAAGGTATTTGATCAGAGAACTATAAGGGAACCTAGGAGAAATTGAAGGTAGTACTCAATGGGCTTGGTGCATCCTGACTTCCTATTATCTGCTCAGAAGGACCAGAGACTTTTTTTAGATTAAAAGATCTGAAGATCTTTTTTGTTGTTTGGTGTTTTGTTTTGTTTTGTGTGCAGAACTGATCTGAGGGAACCATCTTCACTGTTGTTTTTTTTTTTTTAATGTTGTTGTGCTTAGCATTTCTTTTAGTCTAGACATATCTTGCAAATAAGATTTATTTTCATAGATTAAAGCTCAGTCTCTAAGGAGAAATACTGCATCTACACCAAACATCTGCACTCTAAAGCACTGTTTACACATCTGCTGCTTAAGTGTCTTGTAAAAACCTGAGTTTACATGTTCGCAAAATCTAAGAATGTAGAAAAACATTTTTGGAAAAGCAAGTACATACCAGTATATGTGCATGAGACAGAATACATGCACTGGAGATACCTTTGAATATTAAACAAAAACAAAACTTGGAAAATTCCTTTTTCTCTTTAAATTCTGGAAAACAACAATAGTCTTTAACATTTCTAGAACTGAGTACTTTGTATAGATCGTCTTACTCTTCAGGTTGGGAGAGAGAAATGGCAGAGAAAGAGAATATTCTGTCATTCAGTTTAGGTTATTAGGTTTAGCTGGACATCCTCACCCCACAGGCTGCTCTGAAACCTCTTTCCTTTGATTTTAAGGTCTCTTTTATACTACAGGGCTCTCTTTGATCTCCACAGAAGATCTCACTTTGGCTTTTCATGTATATAAGATGCTTTTCAAGATGTGGGACATTACAGACTGGGGCAGATGTTATCTGTAACACCATTTGAAAAGTTCTTTCCTCTGAATGAAATCATGTACCCAGTGAAGTTCTAGTGAAGAGATGAGTCCATTTTCCAAACAAATAGTCCCTATGAAAAAGGGTCAAGGTGTATTAGCAGGTTTAGTGCTGTTTCCTAACTTGCACTTCGAAAAGTTGTCTTGCAGCAGAGCACTAAATGGTAGGTGGAGATTCTGCATCTGTGAATATAAATGATTAAACATGTTTACAATCACAAATTAAATGGGTGATTAGAGTGAAATGAGAAGTCACAAAGAAGAACAGTTATAACAAAAGAAGGTTATTTTCTTGGCCCTTGACTGCCAAACACAAACAGTTTACAGGGGTTTCATTTTCTTGTTAAGCCATAATAATTTTGAAGAACAAGTTCTACCTTTTTTCTATTTTTTCTATTTCTTCTTTCATTTGAAGTTCACTTCTGCTATAATAAAGATTCTTAAGCAAGACTAGCAGGTTTTTTTACTTGAGCTGTTACTTCAGAAAAAATATTGGTACAGTGTTTTCAAGCTGTCATTAAAAACATGGCTTGTCTCAGTTTTTCCTGAGCATCTAATAGACTATGTGTGATCATTTTCTTTTGGTATTCCTAACATTCTGTCTGCAGTCTGCATATTTGAGGCAGCTGTTTTCAACTTCTCTTTTAGAATATATTTTTATATGGCTGGCAGAAGGAAAAGGATAAAATTTGGCTCAGGCCTGCATGACAACAGCTCCTCATGAGTGCATTCTCTTCTGGTTCTTTATTGTATAAATTGTTCTCACAAGACCTTAGGCAGGCAGATTTGCTTATGCTTATTTGATCTGTCTAATATCAGTTTGTCAGACTAATGCAAGGCGTTTTACATCTGCTCCTATGCTGCTGATAACCACAATTTGCTGAAATAATAACATTTGATCCAGAAATTCTGGAGTCCTGGCCAGGACCAGGAGGGTAGATAACCAAAATAAGGAGCTACCTTTAAAAATTATCATCTTGCTTCTCTGCAAAGTTTTGTAATGCTGTGGAAAGCCAATGGAAAATGTAATCACTTGATCAATGTGAGTTCCCATATTTAAAGCCAAAGAAGAGACACTGTGAAAGAGCACTGAAGAATGTAGAGGTCATAAATATAATGTGCAACACTGTAGGAATTCACCCTGTCTGTCCTTTGGTACTAAAGGACAAGGCTGCTCTTATTGAGCCGCCCAGGATGAACAGAAGGTGTTGAGAGAGGGTTTCAGAGTGCTTGTATTAACGTAATGCCCCTGTGCCTGAGACTCCACTCTATTATCCCAGATTCTCCAACACTAATCAGCATGAATACTATTCCTTAAATATCCCTCCTTCCTGTTGGATTTTCAGTGGAGGAAAGTACTGCATGCCCACAAGCAGTCACAAATTCCCACGTGGACTGCAGAAGACACTACATCTGACAATTATTTTTCAGTTGCTTATGTAAAGTTTTCATAATCTCGGACTTTTCATAACTAATGGTTAAACCAAGTACTGGTGTAGAAATAGCTATAATTGCTGAGAGATTCCAAAATGTAAACCTATTAAGAATGGAAAAATTCTTCTAGCAGAAGACTCTTCATTTAAATAAAATCTCATGTTCTTGAAAATGTCTTTCTTGATTTTTAATACAATAACCTACACTAATGTCACAGAAGTCCCATTATTGTACAGCATTGGAGTCCAAGGTGATTTTGGCAGGGGTATTACAGAAAATATAGATAAGTCTGTAAGTCCAAATCTGCTGGGCTACACAGTTTAGCAAGACTCTACAGTACTCCCCTATGATATTTCATTCATTAGTGCCTCCCTAATCCCTAGGGAATTATTTAAATGGCCAAGATAAATGGATGTTTAAGAGCTGCTATTTATGGCAGTACAGTGTTTAAATCAGCTTCTTTTCCAAACTGAACACTTATGACTATTTCAGATCAATCTCATTACTGGTCTGGTATGAATATCTTAATTTTCTGCTTTTAATGCAGAATAAGTAAATGCAAGTTTCTTTCTAAATGTAGCTAACGTAATAAATCCCCTTATCAAAGTGTTAACATCTATTCAGATGCTAACAGCCCATCTAAACCCAGATGTTAGCCAACCCATCTAAGTACATTTAGCTGTGAATGTAGACAGATTACCTATAGAGTACTTGATTCATCTCTGCCTGGATACAGTTTCCAATATCACCATGAAGAAGCTTATTGTGCCATTTATTACTGGAATGGGCATGCAGCTAGGAGGAAAAAGGGGGAAAAATGTATTTTAATGTACAAAAAATGAATGGCAGTGTGATATCAGGTCCTCACCCTTAAAAAATCCATCCAGAATCCACAGCCGCAAGCTACCACCCATTAGCTCTGAAAAGCTACATTTTTTATTTATTCTGACAATTAAATATCTACTGTTTGATTACCGAGTAACTCATCAGAAGCAATATCTTAACAAATGTAGGTTACTATTAGACAATAGATTATAAAAGTTACACTGGGAAAATCGAGATTGGCTGTACATTCCATTATTTTAGTACTTAAGATTTAAACAATTTGTGATCATGAAAATTCACTCATGAAGGTAAAAATGATGAAGATTTTGCTGAATCACTAACATGTAAGCTTCCAATTTTAACAAAAGTCAGGAATGCTCTAATGGCTTATGTGTTGTGACCAAAATATGTGAGAAAACAGTTAAAATTTACAAAATATGTGGAAAAAGGATAAAGTGACTCTCAAGTGCGTAGCATTCTCTTAAACACATGCAATGGCTTTAGTTTATTTCAAGTGGAACCAGTATGGGTCCACTTTTCTTTTCAGAAAAATGATGAGACAGAAACTTAGTGATATCAAACAAATATGTGCAGTTTTTTGAAGTATCAATGTATAGACAAACTCAAAGGATTTAAACATTTCCAGGATTTGTTCCAGCTATCCCTAGTAAATACGAACTAGCTTTGATATTGGCTTTGATATCTTGCTGGGACTTATTACATATATTATGTCAGATTTACTTGCAATTGCAATATTTCTCCAATAAGTATTTCCCAAATGGCACCCTGTTTTGGTTGGATCAGCAAGGTGTGATCTTACTCTGCGTCTGCATATTATTTATATATACACATGTACAGGTTAGGATTTTTCAGCTGTGACTCTCAGTTGTCCTGTAACTCTACAGTAATTGCAATAGTGGCACTGCTGGCAAAACAAAAAAGCTTTTTTCAGAGTCTGAAAAGCCTCAGCATTGGGGCTTGTAATGCTTGCTTCACATGGACTTCCCTTGGCCTGGCTGGAGTCTTGTTCATTCTTGTTTTAGCTATAACAGCAACTTTTCTAATGCCTGTATCTAATTTCTTTTACTTTTCTTCATATGGTGTAGCCATGTTATTATATGGGTAGAATAAAACAATATAGTCTTCACAAAATAAGAGATTTATGAGGCCAGTATAAAGATAAACTGTGGGCAAAGAGAGTTGTGGTATCACAGGTGAGGCCTTGAGAAGTGGGATCAGAGGACCTGATAGACAGGCAGGCCCTGGAGACCTCTTGACCATCACATGTTACCAGTGCTCAGAACAGGGCTAGGAGAAAGAGAGCAAAGAGTGAATATGAGCAGCCACATGAAAACCACCATACATAGTATAATGGAAGTAATACTATGAATACTAAATGAGTAACAGTAAATGAAGAGAAATCAGATTGGAAAAAACAAATGAACAAACTTAATAAATTCCTAAGGTGGGTCATCTAGCAAGGGACAGGAGACCATCAATATCAACAGCACATGGCAAAGGACATAGGATGGTGATGACCAGCTGTATACTTCATTTCTACCAAATGGTTGCTGTCAACATTAGGACTATAAGAGGCAATGAAAGAGTTTGGAAAAGATGAAAAAAAGGCATAGACAAAATTGTATATGAGTTTTAACTTCATTATTTCGGAACTTATTTTCCGTAACAGTGTTTAATTTCTTTTTTCATTAAAATAGATCATCTCTAATAATATCTTGCTGATTATATTTTTAAGATTTCATTTATACTAGCAATAAATTCATAGCTATCTGTATTCAGTGTGTTTTCTGTTTGTCCTTAATAATCCCACAATCTGACTTATAAAACAGGCTGGAAGAATTGATATGAGATTAGATGTGACATCGCATACTGAGCTGTCAAAATCTGAACAGGTTAACTCGGATGTTCTTGAGTAGTCAAATGGAAAATTAGGGTACATCCTAAGGGTATTGAATTGTGACTGGCCACCACAGCTACAGATCTGATCTTTGCAAAGCAGGAGTTCATTCTTGGTTCAGTTAACCAAGTTAAAACTTCAGCGTGTGTGTTGGCAGATTTGATTTTCATGGTGAATGAATCTTGAGTACTGTAAAATACTAAGCCATTGTTTGTAGGACATGAAAACCTTGATAGCTTTTTAAAATCCTTTTGCTGTTTCAGTAAAGGAATTCACCTTATGGGTAATAGGCTTCCTAATTTGGGGGTTTAGAATCTGAAGTCAGAAAAATTAATTCTGGAAAACAAGACTGCAACACAAAGATCAGTGAAGCTGGGTGCCTTCCAAGTGGTGGCACCATAAATTTAGTGTGTTGTTTGTTGGAGAAGGCAGAAGAAATTCCTTGATGCTGGGGACGTGAGTCTGATGCACAGACAGAGGGTCTGAAAAACCTGGAGGCACCACAATGATTCTGAAGCTATAAAATCTTCCTAGGAATTCAAATCAGACTGAGGGTAATGAACCCACATGGCACAGGGATGCTGATAGCCTGGGTGGATCTCCTGTTGTTCAGAGCCCAGTCCTTCCTCAGGAAGGATCAGGAGCAGACAGAGGCACTGACTTGAAATTGAACAGACAAGGTTAGTGCAGACAGGAGGTGTGGTAAAATGACTGGGAAACCTCTTGAATTAGTGGATTAAGTTTTATATTAATTTTCAGGGAATAATATGCACTTTTTTTTGTACCAATGTTGTTTTCTTGGTCTTGTTTTTGGTTGGGTTCTGGATCTTTTAAAAAAATTGATGTTCCATACAGTACTTCCTTTGCAGCTCTTTTGTTCAATATAAGCTTAATTTTATACATTAATTTTATAATACTTTGGGAATTTACTGAGAAAAATGAAATTCTAAGTTAAATTCTTATTTAATAAGAATGTAGTATTTATTTTTCAATTTCATTTATTGATTTAAAAGGTATTATTACTGAGTTCCTTTGGCTGCTTTTCTATTCTGTTCCTCCAACTACATGATTCAATTACTTTTATTTTAGAATAATTTTTATTTCATTCTTTTTCTTTGCATAGAGTAATGTGTGCATTATTAAAACTGTTGAATAGTCAAGACTCATTCTCCTTATTGCACAATAATCTATTAATAACTCCACTATAAAGAGAAAGTGATTCTCAAGTGAACCTATTCCTTTTATTCATGTGTTAAATAAGATCTTGCTGAAGCCTCAAATTCATGTCCATCAAGCTAACTAGAAACAGCTGAAGTGTGTGATGACAAAAAATGAAGATTCATATTACAAGAGCAGATCACACAAATTTCATAGACTATCAATAAAAGTACACAAATTTCATAGACTATCAATAAAAGTAAAATTTATTCTCATTTTTAAATATATGTTTGTGGGAATGCTAATTATTAGAAGCTAGAAATGTACTGTGTTTAACCTTCTGATCTGAGTTCTTACACCTACAAAAATACTGTGTCCTTAGACATGTCTAAATGTAATAACAAAAAATAAAAAAAACGTAAAAAAATAAAATACAAAACTAAAAAAATAAAAAAAATTAATATTTAACTTAACAAATAAAATACTTAAATTACAAAATATACATAAACTTATTAACACTATTATAAAAATATGTAACCTAATCAATAAATTAAAAACCAATAATCATCAACCCCTAAAAATGTACACATCTCTCCTTCACCTCCTCAAATAATAACCCTTCCTTAAATAAAATTTTCCTTAAATAAAGTATTTTCCTTAAATAATAATTTTTTTCTTTTAACATATGTTAAGTGTCCTTATAACAAAAACAAGATTAAACAATAGTAACAATTATATGCCCAGCTCCTGATGGATTTTTGGTCATGATGGGAGCCTGGGGGCCAGATTTAGTAAGGGGTTTAAGTACCTAAGGAGCAATTAGGTAATGAGATTTTTCAAAGGTGCCCCAGTGCCAAAGAATGCACAGGCAAAGAGTAAAATTACTGGTACATTAGTGATTAAGGTCTGTATCAGTTGTGTTATATGCTTTTCAGCCATTAGACAACTCTTAAGAGCTTAAGTCTCTCAGCTTATTTATCAGTAAAGCATCTTGTGTGATTAAATACCTCCTCAAACATAATTAAATATCACTTTGACTGAGAAGAGGGACTATGGATGTATTCCTAAGAAAACACGGATCTCTTGCAGTTGGCTGGGACAGTGTTATCCCTCTGCTGGAATGAATGTCTTCGTGAGTGTTGATCTAAGTAAATCTTACATGCAGGTAACCCACACGTGTACAGAAGCATTTTTATGGATCAGGCTGTGAGAGGCTCTGCCACTGCTCCCAGTAGTTCAGGTGGTTGGAACCACCATTAGAAAAGAGCAAATCACAGTTAGGGTGTGCATGCTGACACTTTTCAGTTAGAGGTTGAATTTAATATTTTATTTTGGAAAACAACAAGATGAGTTTCTATCTGTGGTATTGAAGGAAACTGGAGTGACATTTAATCCATACAGTAACTTTACTGCAATATATATAGTCAAGCTTAGCTGAGACCTATTGCATTGACATATTTTTGATCACAAGTCAGTTTTCATGGCACCAGGCCCAATGGCAATAGGTGGGGTACACCTGTCTCAAAGAGGAAAAAAATCTTTGCTCAAGGCTTAGCCTCTTCTCCCAAGCAACAAGTTGCTTCACTTGCACCAGAGAAGGTTTATATTAGATATTAGGAAAAATTTACTCACAGAAAAGGTTGTCAGGCACTGGAGTGGGCTGCGCAGGAAAGTGGTTGTGTTACCATTCCTGGAGTTACTTAGAAGACATGCAGATATGACACTGGTTTAATGGTGGACTTGGCAGAGTTAAGGGTTGGACCTGGTGTTCTCAAAGGCTTTTTCCAATCTAAATGATTCTATGATTCAGGATTCTGTGAAATTACTCACAGAACTGTATAGTTAAAATGCAAACACCACGCTATTAGTTTTCTACCTATTTTTTAACCTGGAAAAACAAAATTAAAACACAAGGCACATGTTTAGATATTTTGGCTTCAAATTAGCAGAATTTTTTCCATCGTTGCAATTGTCAGGGGGTTTATTTTTGCCATTCTACAAGTCATGTGAAATGCCTTTTGGCATCGAAGTGCATCTAAACATCCAAGCCAAGTGTAGAAGAACATGGTGAAATCCAAATTCTGCACACTCTAAAGTGAACTGATTGAAGGTTCAGAAAATATACACCTGGATGCTGAAAGCAGAACCAGGTTGCTGAGCTCAGAAAATTACGTCATCCCATTTCCAATACCTTAATCCATTTACTCCTTTAGTTTCCATTACTTATCCTGTCATACAGAGAAATGATCAAACTAACTTCCAATGTTCTTTGATCTCATTGAGATACTTTCAGAAACATTCAGTATAATTTAATAATATCTTCCTTAATTTAATTTCTTCAAACATATACAAAATTTCATACCTACAAAGTAAGAGCAATGTCAAGTTTTGGAGAATATCAGGTTAATGACATGGATTCTAATCCTTAGTAGGTGGCAAGGAAAGTTTTGCTTGCAACAATTTCTGAAGATTAATACTGACTTTGTGCAGGCAGCAGCTTTTCCTTCTGAAGGAGGGATAAGTGCACATGAGTTTCTTGGATTTTTTAATATATGTTTTATATATTAGGCTTTTCAGTCTAGTAACTTTATTGAAATTGTGAAGAAACCAGTTTAAAAAGGCAATAGACCTGGTGCACTGTGTGCTTTGACTGTGAATAAAGTAGAATGACTTTATTTGAGGAGCACTTTGCATTTCCAGAGTTAAGTAGTAGAGAAAAGAAATCTCACCATATGCAACAATGCACCCATTTGCCAGGTTTGAGCTGTTCAGACTGGTTAGGAAGAGAAAAGTAACTGATAAACCATTATGAGGCAATTCCAGTTAATTTGTGTTCAAGGAAGTGCAAATGAAATGTGAAATCACTGAAATATGGTACTCAACACATTCAAAATCTGATTTTAACTTACACAAAAGCTAATGGGTGATTAACGTCACTAAGTTGTAGATTTTTCTAGGGTGGGGGAAATGTAAGTTATTGCAACACACTTAAAGTACTTACAGTACAAATAACTTGGTAATGACAAGTAGTGACAATGTTTTGGAGAATCTGGACATATTCCTTTTTCACGTTTCATTATTTATAACTATCATTTTGCACAATCCTAAACTTCAAACCAAAAAAAAGTATGGATTTAGAATGATCATTAGGAGGCAGAAGAGTAGGTCATTAAAATGGGCTTGCCATGACATGAGAAGCGTGGAGTCAGAGGAAGGAAAATGAAAGACTTTTTGGAAAGGTACTCCTTGAAAAACAGTTAGTGTCATAACGTCCTTTCATTAAAAAGAAACCAACTAGCCTTTTTCTTAGAAACTAAGATTCTTGTGGGTTTGGTTTAATCACATATCCTAATATCTAACATTGAAATCAGTTAACAGACTCTTAAATAGGATATCCGTTTTTCAAGTATTTCAACACCTATCTGGCATCCAACTGGTAATGTGGAGATTGAGCATTTCCCCACCTTTTAAATGCATTCTGAACACCATCTGAGAAGATAAACAAATCTTAAAGTCACCAGGAAGCTTATTTTGTGTAATCTTGGTAAAGTCAGCCAGAAAGTTTTAATGCATGCCTCTTAGCTGAATTATCTGCAGGAAGATGTTTACTTAGAAGATAGACCTAATGGGCAGAAGGCAAGCTTAGCAAAAGTGGCATTTTAATGTGCATTCAGAAATATCCTTGCATGTTTTAAGTTAGGTATCTGAAGTGCATGTCTACCTGGAAAAATCACAGTAGAAATTAATTTGTGAACAATTCTCAGTGTCAATCATAAAAAAATGTCATCTGAAAGGAACCTCTAACTCCTGCTCAGAGTGGAGATAATTCCAAAATTAGAGATGCTTGTTCATGGCCTTGTTCAGCTTAGTTTTGAAAATCTCTAACGATGGAGATTCCAGTCTCTGTGACAAACCTTTTTCATTGCTTAATGAAACTGATTTTCTTACCTTGCTTGTGACCTTTGGCTGCTGCCTGCCCTCTTGCTCTGCACCCTGGAGATGAGTTTGCCTCTGCTTTCCCAGTAATTTCCCCCAGAACTCTGAATGCTGCATTGAGATTCCCTCTCCTCCCCCTGCATCTCCTTACAAGTTACCTGCTGACCCCACTTTCACAGCTCAGCCACAAAAGTGGATAACCTCTGCCACCACAAGAGTTCTCTGCTGACACATGGCACAACAGGCACTGGAGATGGTAATTTAGCACTCTGAAAGGATTACGGGGTTCCACCAGACTTGAATTTTAAGAATTGACCTGAATTAATAGCAATGGCATAAATTTAAAATCTTCCAGGATTTAGCTGGAAAAGAACAGAATAATTTTTTTTCCTGCAACTTTTCCACAGAATTTGCCTATGCAGAGTTCTACTCATATGGTCACATGGGGTATCTCCATTATTTCTCATGGAATTAAAAGTGAAGGATTCAAAGGGTGCTCCTCACATCATCAAGTCAAATCCTCTTTCAGGGTTATAATCCCAGAAACACATTTAGTAGAGCTTCTTGTAAAATCTAGCTCAGGCTTATGTTTCCGGTGCTTGCACTAAGAAGTGGTTCCACTACCCTGATGGTTAGGAAAGTATTCTAATTCTCAGACTAGATGCATTCAGCTCAAGTTTATAACCATTCGTAACTGTGCCAGTGTTGCCTTTTAACTGTAATAGCTCTTTATCCTCCCCAGTAATAACAGTCCTGGTGTATTTATAGATACATCCCTTCTTAGCCTTTCATTTCCTGGTTTCAAAAGCTGAAAATCACAGAGTGCAGCAGAGAATCTTTTCTAAAGTGTTGTAGAATTGTATTCACTCATCGTATGACTCCATCTGTTTAATGGTTCCCCCAGTGTCTCTCACCACCTGCATTTACCTCACTCATTAAACACCTGACCTTACTGCTTCTTCTTTTGCAATGCTGAGAGGTTTGATTTGGGCTCACATATGTTCTGAAAAGGCTGTGACTACTGGACCACTAAAACAGCAGTTTTGTTTCATCCTCCTTTTCTCTTAGGAACTCAAAGTTACTCAAGTTTTGGGTGGGTTTTTTTCCCCTTGTCAGCTACAAATAAAATGGATATATGTGATAGATGAATAATAGAACAAAAGTGAGATGATCAGACCTGTTTCTATTGTTCCTGTGATGCAGGTAATAACTGTAAATCTTCTTGTCAGAGCTGTCATTAATTATTTGAGTGAAAGTCTCAGGAACATTTCTTGTACTGGTATTTGAGATGGAGAAGCAATTCCATTCCCATAAAGTTATTGATGTTGATTTTAAAAGCAGTTTTGAATGTTTTAAACACTGAACCATTTCTGTTAGCAGAAAAACCTGAAAGGGGAGATATGCAAGTGAGAGTCCTAGCATCGCTAGAATAAATTACACAATATGGTGCAAAATCTATGGAACAGTTGTACAGAGATGTTCAACACAGATTACAGAACATTAATGATGTCTCCACAGCATTGCTGGATGAAGGAATCCCTCCATCAAAAGCTATGAGATTAAGAGAATATCAGAAAAGGACTATGTTAGATATTCCTTACTAATTATTCAATATCAACTTTTCAAATTAGTTGGAAAACTGTTCTGTATGAAAAACTGTGAAAAGTGATCAATTTCTAGGAAAACAGACTTTTTATTAAGATACAAAAAGTATGATTCTCCTGCTACTTTCTTCTTCTTTTTTTTTTTTTTTTTTTTTTGCAATGTTGAAAGGATATGCAAATTTTCCACTCTACATAATGTTAAAGAAAAAGATACGTATAATGAGGGTGAAGACAGCGGAAAGCTAGATGGGAGAACACCATCATAACTATAAATGAATTTTATGAATTCACATTTTCAAGTAACATATGTACCTCTTAATTTCAATATTTCTACTGGTATTGGTAATAGGCATATAAAGCAAGTTCCACTTTAAATGGTGGCAAAGATGTGTCTTAATATTAATAGACATCTGGTGAAGTACTGGTATTAAGTGTAAAGGATTAGTTACTTAAAATGCGGCTTGTAGTTTTTAAAACATTAATTTGGGGGGTATTCCTTCTGCATTTTTATGAAGTTTGGGTTTTCACAGTTTTAAAAGTGGATTTTATATGTTTCTACTAAGCATTAGCAGGTAATTCAAGGACACATTAATTAATCTCATCCTACAATGTGTAGTCATCCCTGTTAGCTGGAGAAAAAAGGGTTGTGGGTGTTTTTTAATATGCAAATACCATGACTCCTCTGAAAGTCATTTGTAAATGAACATTTTTCATTCAGATGAAATGCTTAAGGCTAAGATATTAATATCTAGGACAAGGGATATCCTTACCTGACAAAGTCATGCGCCCACTTGGAAATATAAATAGATCCAAATAGTCATCTATTGGATGTAGACTTATATCTACATCTAAGTAGATCATATTTTCCTACTTACATATTGCATATCTTACATATCTTGTGCATCTTGATGCACTTGCAGCAAAACGATATTGGATGTTGGCTGAATATGAAGAACAGAAGCAACACTTAATTTGAAAAGGAGGCTGTAGCTGTTTTGACCAATTGAAATATTGGACATTTAAACATACATTTATATTTTCAAAGTCCTGCATGGAGTTTAACGAATAAATCTTCTCATTCTCCTATAAAACAGAAGCTGAGGCTACATGTTTATGTAAGAAAGTATCTAACCCCCCCGAGGAGCACACCTCTCAGGCTGATGACAGGTTAAAAGCAAAAGTAACTGGCCTTTAGGATTATGGTTTTTAACATAAAGAACATTCAACTAATATATGACAGCTGAGACATGGAGGTTTACCATTCTGAAGCCCATGCTACGCACTCCTGCTTTTGCAATCATTTTGACATAAACATTAAGAGAGCGAATACTAGGATTTTGCCTTTTGTACAAGATACAACAAAAGCCCTACACAAGCTCATAGTATTCTACCACAAGCCAGCTTGTTTGTCTCCAAATCTAAGTGTCAAAATACAACCCTGCTAAGTTTTAACTTCAGAGGTAACATACACCTTTTCTTTTGCCTCATCAAGTTTTCACTTTAAGTTTCCTTCCTGCTATTGAATCACACCGGCTCATAGCGAGAAGACACATAGACTGCTCCACAGCTCACTGATAAAAACTAATGAACAATGGTTTATCTGAAGCAAAGCAAATGGAACCAACTAAAACCACAGGAGGTAAGAGCAGTGACTTTCAATTGAGCAAACAATATTTATAGCTTCCTTTTCCCAGATATTTGATTTAATCTGTACTGGTAGATCTTACATAAATAATAGTCCAGCTGACTCTGATTCTTGCCCTAAAGTAGTGAAAATGAAGGTGCGAACCTAAACCTGTAACTTTGCATTTTCGTTGTACTGCTTCAACTATTATATCACTATATTTTTATTTCTGAATGGGAATTTAAACACACTGCTCCTCACCTCAAAATGCAAAGTTTTAAGATCAAAAACTATATACAGAACTATTAGCCTTGTTAAAATAAGACCTCTACTTTTGAAACATAGATTTCTTTCTTTTGAGAAATAAGTTTTGTAACATTCCTGCTCTATATGTTAATATTCTACAGAAATGCAATGTGTCCTCTAGTAGAATATACTGGCCATCAGGCTGCAGAGACATTATGGTTTTCCTTGTTTTCCCTTTCTCTGTTCCTGTGAATTTTGAATTATCTTGCTTTTTCAGGAAAGCACAATTTTAAGAGAAGCCAGTCACTCAGCTGCAGGGTACTGTTTCACCTGATCTGAGCCATGGGTTTAGCCACCCTCTGGTTGATATGGGTCTTTCCTCTGCGGGTAATCATCCAACCCATTATGTCATGGTGCAAGAAGGCGGGCAGCCGCCTTCATACAGGTTTTAAAAGATAACATACTGGCCCTGTTCTTAAAAAGAATGGTTCAAGATTACAGCTTTAGCATAAAGCTGTAGGCTGGGGGGTCCCAAAAAGGTAGAGGCACATCCTGGTAGCTCTGGATCAAGCAACCCAGCTCCATGGAAATGGGATTTCAAAACAGAACTTTTCCTCCATGTTTCTTGTTCTTCACTACAGGGTCCATTCTTGCTGAATATTTCCTTTCTGAAGTGCCTGATGTCCCTGGGCCCTGACATGCATCCTAAGGCTGAACAGTGTGCAAAATTAAAAAAGTGGGTCTACTTTTTAAAATTTCACTTTAGGCTACAGAAACAATTTGTTACCTGTAGAAGGGCTTGGGGTAGCAGTGCAGGCATCAAAACGTCTGTGTGATGAGCATGGTGGTGGGGCACTAAGGCTGATGGAGATGAAAAAATCTTTTTTTTTAATTATGACAGGTACGTTAGTTGCAAATGCAATTAATACTGGATTAATCAGCTCATACTCTTAGAGTAGTTTCATGTTGCTTTACATTATGTTATCCATGAAATTTTCATCCTTCCTGAGAAGCTGTAAGTAGCATTTCTCTTCAGCTCCCACCCTAAGGCTGATCCTGAAAAATCTAAATTAATTTTAATGTTGGCACATATTTATAATAAAATAAATTTTAATAATAGTCTTTAAAAAACTCTTAATTTTATCTTAGTATATTATTGTTCCTTTTTTCCTAAACTTCAGTCACAGACTTAAATTTCCCATATTATCCTATATATAGCCTATTTCTATAATATACCATTTACAGAACAAATAGCAGAAGTCCTTCAGAGAAAATACCTAGCATGGAATAGATCAGATATTTCAGGTCCAAATGGCAACAAATACCCTGATAGTTTAAGCAGTATTTTTAAAGATCTCTTTCATAAAGGAAGGACATCATTCACTGGTCATCACAGTACTTCTGGAGAAAAGGACATTACAATTCATCTCAGACTGCAGAAAGTATATTTTAGACAGTAAAACAGCTGCACTTATGTCTAGAGGGGGACAGATAAGAAAGGCTTTCCACAAAAGTAATTTACAGAGATTGTGTTATCTAAATGTTCAGGTCTGATCAAAATTAGTCCTGAATTTTCAGCTGGACACAATATTTTGTTCTGTCTACTATGATTTTTCCACAGGTGCTCCATATATTCGTGGTGGATGCTAACCCATGAAATGCAATACTGGTCAGTGGCAGTAAGAGAGGCAGTCCAGGGTCTCCTGAGTCAACAGGGGGAGACCATGGCTCAGGCTAGCATGCTTTATTCTTTTTCTTATGAGAATGTGTTTGAATAGCTGAAGCCAAGAAATGTCAGGGTAAAATGTGTAGGCCGTAGAAACTGATAAAGCATATTGATATGCTTTTTCAATATGGCAATATTCAATATTGCCATACTGAAACTGATAAAGCAATGGTAATCTATTTTCTAGGTTGTTTGCTACTTATTACTTAAGCTGTTTCAGGTGATCTAAAATATGCAGCTTTTGGTGTGGGGGGTTA
The DNA here is from genome assembly GCA_039654755.1 of Calcarius lapponicus. NCBI lineage: Eukaryota > Metazoa > Chordata > Aves > Passeriformes > Fringillidae > Calcarius > Calcarius lapponicus. Next base: position 15,993,276 of record CM077481.1, read on the forward strand.
TGTGGGGGAATGTTTTTTGACCATAAATAACATAAACATTTTGTATTTGTGGCTCACAGCACTCTAAGTGGCTTGCAACTCAAAGACATTAAATTAATTTTTCAGCTTTCTGTGTCCAGCCAACTGAGAAAATGATGCTCCAGAGCCCTTCAGTTCCTGTCTAGTCTGAAAACACTACATACAGGGAAGAAGAAATTAATTCCACTCCAGAAAACCCCTGGCATTACTGTTTTCTATTTCCTGCCAATAGTATCTCTCTATTTAAAGAAAAACAAACAGCACCCTTAGTAAATGGAAGGCATACATACAATTACAATAACTTAGATAGACAGCAAAAAACCTTGTATTAAAACGTACTGGATGTGTGCATATAAATACTTCTCCTAAATAGAGGATAGAATTCTGGTACTGTTATATAATTAATGTATTAATAATGGTAATGAAAAGAAGGAAGTAAGGGAAAGCATATTGGAAGAAACTCTAATATATGCATGTAGCTTTTCCTGGCAGACTTACAAAGGATTGTACTGACTTTGCAATAGTTATATGCATAAGCTCTTCAGGGACCTTGATCCTGAATTGCTCCACACCGACATAAATATTATTACAGGCACAAACTGTCACAGTGGAGCTCTCTACAAGAAAAGTCAAATAGGGATAAAAAGTTATTTCTCAACTTTCTCAAAATTTACTTGCAATTTCTATGAGCAGTAAAAGTAGACTAGGTATTCATTATCACAGGGAAGTAGAGAGCAACTGATCATAAAAGATCAAATAATCTTAGAGTAAAATACACTTTGTAGTAGCTTTATTCATGTTTTCTTTTTCTAGAACTAAAGAGCAGCTGTTCCAATTAATGTGATTTTTTTCTCTTTTATTGTTATAGCTTTTGAATTTTTCTGGAAACAGAGAAATACATATTATATGAAGTGTAATCAACAACAAAGTTGAATTGAGGTTAGAAAACATTGCAAACATTTCAGTTTTGTGAGAAAAAGAATGGTGATAACATGGCCATAAGTGCCATGAATTCCACTGCTACTGAATGAAACCAACACAATTATGTACTTTTTTACACTGTAACCTTGAGTCAGCAAAATGAGACATCAGTCTTCTCCCATCTTTCAAATGACTAAAAACTGGTCTCCAATACCTTACAGGAAGTCTTCCAGAAGTTTAACTTCCAGATTGATGGGAAAAAAAGGAAAATAAAAAATTTGGCCTACTAAAAGAAAACTGCCTCTGTATATAGACAGAAAACAGGTGGCTAGAGTTATGGATTCGGAAGCTAAAATGACCATTTGATGTTAGCCTGGCTTTCTGTATACCACAGGGTTTTTTTCCTTGTTTATAATTACTTCTTCTTTGTTGGGTTTGTTTTTTGTTGTGGTTTAAAAATTGATCATTTTCTTCACTGGTTGATTCAATATTTGTTCATTTGTTCTCCTGAAAGCATCTTATTTTTTCTTTGAATTTACTTGTACTAGGTTTAGCTTACTTGAGACCTGCAGTTATGTGAGGCTAAAGAGGTTACTTTATCCTCTTGATGGTAATTTCCTTTTTAACACAGAATTTCAAAGGCAGAATTAAAACAATTTTAGTGCCATATTTTTTCTTGCATTATGAGAAAACTATTTTCTAGCAGAGACTTCTGATCGCTGACAAATTCTGTTAGAAATATTACACTTTATTTCTTGTTTTTACTAACAATTTCCTTCCAAGATCTCTAAGCTTCCTGTTTTTTTTTTTTCATTAAATATGCAGAATTTTTATTTGTGATATTATCTTGCCACATATAAAATCTCCAGTACATTTTATCTACACAGTTGCCTTTATTAATTTTTTTCTGCCTCTTTAGAGAATTAGGCTTCTTTGCAAAAAATATTATCTTAATTTACATTAATCACAACCTTCACCTTTAATTCTTTATTAAATGAATCCTCTACCAGCTCTTCTGTTTATTCTATCAGTGACAAACTTCACTTGACTGAGAAACAGGATAATGATGTTGAGCCATGGTAAAGCAAGCATTGTTCCAATCTTGGCATTTCCATTAGTTAAAAAAAAAAAATTAAAAAAGGAGCTGTGTGGATTTAGTAATTGTACAAGTTTATTCCTATTAATGCAGTCTAACATACTCCCTAATTGCTAATTACAGAAAGCCTTCAGTAGGTACTCCTTCTGGGAACAGCTTAAATTTCATTACTATTTTCAAGGAAAAGTATCTAGAGTTGTTTATTAATTTTTTAACCACCAGTTCATTAACAAATAATAAATTGACAATGAAAGCCTCTTACAACAACACCGGAATTGCCTGTTTGTTTCACATTCTTGGCAATACGGGCAGTATAATCCCAGCTGTTTGGAAAGATTTGATCTTTGCAAGCTCCCCCACCTGGACTCTGAGAGCCGTGAGTGTGGGGCAGTGACATTTATAACTCTGTGTACCTGGCTATTGATTATCCTCGTGTTTATGAGTTCATGCAGGAACAGATGTCAGTTGACATTTTTTGTTTAATCTTACAGACGTGCTGGTATTGCCCTTGGAGATTTGGGTGAATATGGAGAGGCATGTTATAATCAAAAACTGAAACCATGTGGAAATAAGCAAAGAAGATTTTTTTACTCTCAGAGAAGTATAGAAGAATCTGGAGCAATCTCTGATCAATCTGAGCTCATCACTACAAGAACTCTTAGGAATTTTGTTCTATTATGCAAAGCCAAGGGCTTACCTCACTTGGCATCTAATTGCAGGTCTAGTTCATCTAGATCATGAAATAAAAGGTAAAAAAAAAAATCTCTGTTTTCATACAAATATATTGCTATTTTTTCACAGACATACTGAGAAAGACACTAATTCTCCATCTAGACTGTGAGCTCCTCAAGTATGTTTCCCAGAGCCTCTCATCAGCATGGCAACTCATAAACCCCACATATCTTCTGAACGAATTTGAGGTTTTTAATAATCATTATTCTAAATATTGCATTTTTATATGCCGCTGGTTACGCCTGGCCTTTTGTAATTACTGAATGATTCATGGGTTGTTTGGAAGAACACACATATGCACACAAATATTTATAACTCTATACATTTTGATAAGCAAGGTTGTTGACCTTTAATCAAGAAATTTAAAGGCTTTGTGCTGACTTTTGAGTTTTACTGGTTGCTTAAGACACAATCAAGGCTTGAGTGGGATTTAAGATGGGGGCTGTGACCACCCAGTTGCAAAACTGAGCTCCATGCCCTTTGGTGGTAGCCTCTGAGTGCATATTAGCTCTAATAATGAAATTCCAGGAGTCTGTGGTGTTTAACCTGTGATGCTGGAGGAAGAGGAACATGTTTTCTGAGATCAGGACCTAAAGAGTTACACTTTTTCCTGACCATGTTTGAAGACTGAGGAAAGCTGAGGTCTCAAAGAGTACAGTCAGTATCTTGTAATGGATTTCTGGGTGGCTGCTCATGCAAGTATTGCCATTTAAGTCTACAGCATCACTAGGCACCCTGATGCTTCAAAGCCATCCCTGTTTAAGACATTTTGGAGCAACATGGCCTTCACATCTGCTTGATGACCCTATCGAGTTTTTAAGAAATGCTTTCAACATTGTTCCCAAACACAGGTAATAAACTTACATACATATTCTCAGCATCTTGCAGTTCTTGATGTTTGCAGAGCCATTCTTTCTCACATGACTAGTAGCTATGACAGGTCTGCATAAAGAAACACAGACTTTTACCACAGATCACTTGACTTGATAGAGCAAAATGAACAGGAAGCAGCACACACACCACACATCCCACAATTTAGTGACTGAGTTCTAGATTCACTGGGCAAACACCATCTTTACATCAAGACAATTCCCAGACAAGCAGATCTACAAGACAGGTGAGTTTGCAAAGAAAAACTCAGGATTCCTGGATTTTTGAAGCAGTTGAGGGAAGAAAATGCTCCATCTTTCTCCTTGCATTCTTACCTCTTGCTACTTGTATGTTTACCTGTGCTCCAAATGACTTTGTATTCCTAGCTTTTGCTGATTTTTAAAATTGTATTAAAAAAATATTTACCCATTGTGCATGAGGTCTCTTGACCTAAATATTCAGATTGCTGTCTCCTTTTTGGAATGAAGCATTGTGTAAGCTAACATACAAGCTCAGCCTTCTGGTACAGTGATACTAATATCTGTGTGTCTTACTCACTAAAAATAAAAGTAGAAGAAAATTTAAAAAAATAATTCTACTAAATATCAGTTGGTAAAGTCTTAAGGAGCTTGTAAAGCAAAGAAACATTTTATTGCAGCATATCTCTGCCTTCTTGCAGAATAGAACTGATGGAATAAATGGGAGTATTTTGGAGATGTGACCAGCCCTTCTACTCTGCTTGTAATGCTAAAGCTCTGTGCAGCTCTGGGTTTGAGCAAGTCATAGTTGTATTTCTTAAGAGAAACATACTTTTCCTAATTACATTGTAACATTTGTACTTTCATTTATTTGGAAGGAAAGCCGTCCAAGATAAAACCCATTTTTATTTCTTCCTTAAAGGATAAAAAGCAGTATATAAGCCCTGATTTTTCTGTATCTGGTGCCTTACTCAGTTTTTCCACTGGTTATCCCATAGACAATTCTCCAAGACTGCAGGTTTATTAGAGTCAAACACAGAGCAACTTCAACCAGAATTTTTACTTAAATGTTTAAACTATAATTACATTTGAAAAATTTGCCAGAATAAGACCACAGCCAAAAGAAGAAAATCTAGCAAGAGTTAAAATTATTTATATACATTACATCTGAGTGAAAGGCAAAATTCTGTTGGTATGGAGTACTTAGAAATACAGCCAATTATCTTAGGGCATTTTTTCAGATCTGCTTGCAGCACAGCAAGGAGTTTCTTATTAAGAAGAAAGTGAGACCCAACACCTGTATGTGTTTTAATCCGTGGAGATTTCCAGGACTCCTTGTTCCTCTGCTCTCTCCATGAAGATAATGTATTTATAACAGTAATAATCAACTATTTTGCCAGGTGCAAAGCTAATTTTCATTGCACGAGTGGAGATTCTTATGTCAAATACAGATTCTCCTGGGCAAGCAACCTCAGTAATGCTGACATGTGTTTGGTCTTCTGGTAACAATATTTTGAGTTCTGGCTGATGTCAAACTAAGTAAGATGGACAGACAAAGCTTCATCTCACTTAATGTCCTTGTCTTCAATATGGCTGCATTATCCAGAGATTTAAACTGTATGAAATTTGAACTAGGAAAATGTCAATGCCTTATGACTAAACAGAAGTACTTTATCTGAGTTAGAAATAGGAAAAGGAAGAAAAGAGGACACTTGCTGAGACTCCCACTTTAATTAGATTGAGACAGTCCATGTACCCACCTGTATTTCAGGAAATACCCATGGACTACTAGAAAGGAGAAAGGAAGATAAGGTAGTCTTCCTGACAGTCTGATGCAAACCTTTAAGAAACTTGGGCTGGGTCACAAAAGATTATTTGTGAAGTGTGAAGCTATTCTTCACCATTGGTATGAAAATATCATTAAGAATAACACAACAAATTCAGGTCGCATTATGTTTCATAGAATTTGATCAACCCCTATGTGAGATAGAGGCAGAAATGAGAAGCCAGTGATGTGTGTGTGCTTCCTCACTGTCCCAAAGATAAATGTCTATCACTCAATGCTCTCAGACTATGTTTGGACACCTGGCTCCCTGGCTTCAAAGTTTTCCTGTTAATTCTGCATTATACCTCATATACCAATAGAAGAGATTGCTATCTGTTTTCCACTCATTTTGATGCTCATGACATCAGCCTACTAAAAAAGAAATCCCTAAATATTAATATTGATTTAATTAACCCCACTGAGAATAATATCGCCTTCAGTCCTATGAAAAACAAAACCGTTGTGGAAAAGAGTGCTAGACTTCTATAGGACAGTGAAAGCTCGTCTGACCTAGAGTTGTGCAGTTTTTAAAATGCAAAGTTTGCTGCAGAGCCATAGAAAAATGTTTTACTGGATCTGTAGTAGAATCTGAGAATCTGATCTGTGCGAGTGGGTGTTTTATCTTTCTTTTTTAATCTCCATGGTTTGTAATTGTAAACATTACTAGTAACATTAATTGCTAGTAAGGTGGCTGACAGTAACTGCAATAGCTGTGCTGAAGACATTGGACTTTGGCTGATGTGCGCCAGGCAGAATCTAACTTTCAGAAGCTTTCCATTCAGTCAGCATCCTTTTATTTTTGCCATACACCTCTGTGAGTTTCACCATGCCATGTCCAGGAGAATGCATCCTTTCAATAGCTATCAAGACTTTCTGAACACCTTTCTTTCAAAAGTTGCAAGGGAGAGGAGGAAAAATAAAGCTAGCAGATTTATAGGCTTATTTTCCCCCCAAATTACATCTCTTTATCCTATATCAGAGCACTGTTAATTTTCTAACATAATTTGGAAAGGTCAGGATTGTGCATTAAAGATCCCATTTCGTATTTCACAGATTAATCACATAAGTTGTGCTGTTTCTGTTCTAAGTAGTCTAACAGAGCACAGCAAATTTGGTGTTAGAAAAGTGACAATTTCTTTAAAGATTTAGGTTCTTACTTCTTTGGGGCACAATGTACCCATCAGTGTTTATGTTCATCTGCCCTGTCTGCATTCACAGAGCTGTTCCAGGTATGGGGAGAACGTTCCTGAGCCAGGGTAGGGAACAGAAGAAAACTGAAGATTTGCCTGAAACCTGTTCTAAAAAACCAGTGCTTTGAACATTCAACAGTGTTATGGTGTTAGCGTTCAGAAACACATAATCACATAAGCGATTATATGCTAGTGCTGTTATTGTGGAGCTCTGGGTGTCAGGGGTATTTCAACCCAAATCTGACTCCAACCATACATTCAGGATGAACATGTTTTTATATTCTATCGTTATATAACTTTCATGTTAATTATTAAACTTATATTGTTCTATTGTATACATAGATTTCAGTCAAGCATGGCCCCTCATGGTTCCCCCTTAAATTTCTAACATAGTTTCTCATTATTCTTCTTATTATTATATAATAATTATATTTAATTACTAAACAATCATCACATCTAACAATTATATCATTTATCATACTGCTTACACAGGCGCAGTGATCTGACAAAACACAAAGCCTAACATTTTCAGAATCTATCTTTAACATTTTCCCAGGGCCCCACTATCAATGGCTATTAATTAGTACATCTACCTCAGTGTACTAAAGTGGCCTGCCTTGAAGGCATCATAGTTTGTAGACACATCACCTGATAAAAAGATCTTAATGCCTCATTGTCCGTGTGCCTGCAAAGATTAATATTCAGGTGGTACAGATTTTCCATTGTGAACAATGAAGCTCATGGAAAACTGGTTTTTGCAGGTACCTGTTGAAGTATTCTTGCTTCATTACTCACAAAGTATTATCAGCTGCAATCAAATTCAGATAATTTTCTTGAGATAGATCCAGAAGAGACATTTATAATACAAAATGTTTTATAATATATCAATAGAATGTTTTTGTTAATTGTTTTAAATTTTCTCACTCCATGGCTTCATCTGCCTGTTATTTAATTAGGATTAAAATGCTATAAGTAGGTTTAAGTGGTTATAACATAGGTCCCTGAAGTTTGCCAATACATCTGGGATCCTGCAACACATATCCACATAACATCTTTGCATAGGTAGGGTAATTTACAGCTGTATAGTCAAATACTGTCATTTTAAGGGTGCCATGGACAGCTTTTGCTGTGCATCCCCGAGAGACAAAATTATCTGAGGTGTGTGGCCACAAGGCTATGCTCTTACTTGCAGCTTTGCTATAACTCGGCTGCATGCTCACAAGCATAGTTCTGCTTAAATTCTGAACAAGTAAATGAATACTATGTATGCAAGTAAATTACATTCTAAACTAAATTTTTCTCATTCTCTTCTTGGTTTGTACCTTATTACTACTGTTTGTGGCATAAAGAATTTTTCAAGACTAGAAAACTCATCTTCTCTTGCTGCTCTTCCACTGCTTCAACTGCAGGTATTAGCCATCACAAAGTAACTTCAATACATCAGGATTTAATTTAAATATAAGTAGTCAAATGAAACCTAGCAATGAGGTGATGACCCATAGTGATAAAAAAGATAATTAGAATTACCATTTTTCTGGTATGGGAAGAGCCATGCAGTGACATGTGATACTTGGGAATATGTCTAGGCATTTCCATTAATTTTGCCTTAATTTTCACTTTGAATTCAGACAAACTCAGCTATTAATGTTTCTGTAAAAACTAAATGTCTGTGCTACCTAACCTCTCATGTTGGATTCCTGGTACAGTTATATTCTGTATTTCTATCAGTGAGCACTGGAAAATGAAGTGCAGGCACAGACCAGATATGGCCCTTGTCGTCGCTCCAAAGACTATTTCTTGAACAACTCCTTGGTAGCAATAGAGAATTTAATTGGTGCACCTTCCCACTGTTTTTCTGAGCTATATTCTGCCTCTGTGTGATGCTGACATTTGCATTTGTGCTGTTATGGCATGAACTGGACTGAAGACCTGATGCAAAGTAAATATGAACATTCATCATTTAGCTTGTGTTGTATTAAATACTAAGCCTCACACTCTCACAAAAGTCATAAATTGGAAGTCTGAGATCAAAACATGTAATGTTATAGGCATAAATTCCAGCAAGAGATAAACACAGGTATGTCCTTTGCCTGCCCATTTATCCTCCACATCATCCTGTAATTTGTGCCTGAAAACATGGTGAAAGTTCAGGCTGACATAGCTCATGCAGCAAGTATAATGACCTGGCTGAGAGAAGAAGATATTCCCCTTAATTTTCCCTCTGGATTTGATTTTTGATAATCTAAGCTCCTGAATGAATGGTTAGTCCCAGCTCTTTCCAGGGCCTGGTTCATTTCCAGTTGAGCATATTATGTGGGGTAAGAAATCTAAGGACTAAGTCTTGGCAGCAACTCAGTCTAAATAGTTTGGATTTCACTGCCTTAAGGAAAGGATGTGGCTTAAAAAATAGCTCTGGAAACAAGCATATTTCCTTCTGAGAATAGCTCACAATATTTACTGGGGCCCAGTGCTTAAATTCTCACACATTTGCAGCATCTGGCTTTAATCAGCTGGCTGAAGACTTGATCCAAAGACATCAAGACCTGTGGTTTCAGGGCCGTAATGACTAAAATCCCTACTATAAACAAGAACACAGTCTGTCTTTAATAAATCTTTTGTAATGAGGATGGACAAGTTGGTGGACCTAAGCAGACAGTTCCTGCCTCACAAATAAGTCACCCTGTGAGACTGCCCTTCTGCTGCTCTGTTTGGCGGCTCAGAAGAGCAGAGAACAAAGGTGGGTGTCCAAAGCCATCCTGCAAGCCTTTGGAGCATCTCTGAAGCCACTCACATTCCCGTGGCATCTGGAACAGCTGCTTCCTCACAGCATGTCTCCTAAATCTAAGCATGGCACCTGGCTCTGCCAGTGCCCATCCCAAAGCAGGGTTTCCAGAGGACAGAAAGCCCCTGTATCTCACCACACTTGCCTCATGACATTATTTGGAGCAAAACCATAGAAGTAGGATAAGCTAATAAAGGTATTGGGGAGAAGGTGCTGTACTCTTGGCATGCCCATTCTGGTTGGAAGGCAGGGCCCAAGGTACAGCTGTACCTAGCTATGCAAAACATCACAGATCTCCTGTCAGAAAAGTCTTACTGTGATTTTTCTGACATCAATGTCACAAAACCTCCAAATACTGTTGCAAATAATTAATAGAAAACTTAGATACTAAGATTACCATTCAGCTCCCTGAAGTGCCATAACTGCTACCCAAGGGAATATTTCCAATGGAGTAAAACCAACTGGTGAAACCTATGAACAATAAAAACTTAACTACTTTCCTTTCAACAGGAAAACTTAACTACTACTTGAGGATCCTGTTATGATATTTACTTAAAGCACAAAGAAGATTGTTTTTCCCTTAAGCATGCATATATTTTTTTTTTCCTAATCTGCTGCTGGAATCTTTGCACTGTATTTTTATTTAAATAATGCACAACATTAATCTTTAAAATTTTTTTTCAAGCTTACTGTCAAAATTTTCTTTTAATTTGCTTTCATCATTTAACTTCTTAAATTAAAACATCACAAATACTTCACAATAATATTTTTTTTGGTTTTACGGAACTTTCCTACACAGTTATCTATTGCATCTAAAACCTAATAAATGAAGTTTTTGTTCCATAGCATATTTGTATCTCAGCCAGGTCTCACTGCTTTCATTGTTCTTCCAACTAAGGATGCTTACAATGAAGAATAAAAATTCCTTTGCCCTTCCCACAAAGAAAAAGCCAAACAATGCTGGCACAGACCTCACCTCCTACATCCAAAAGAGACATTGCATGACTAGAGGATTAAAAATTTAGGACAAATACATCAGAGAACAGTCATGATTTTAAATCAAGCAAGCAACCTCACATTTGTGTTTCTTGCATATTACCCTGCAGTCCTGGGCAGCCAGAAGCTGTTAGGGACCCCCACATCCCAGGAGGTCACTGTCAGCTAACACACAGCCTATTCCCTCACAGACTCCTGCCAGCCAGGCGCTGCTGTGCTCCAGGTCCACCCTAAAGGGTCCTATGGAATCAGAGCTAAGTTTAACATTAGTTTAGAGCCTTGTATTTTTGACATTTCCAGCGAGGCAAATGTAGAGGCAGGTTTAGGACCAAGGAATGGGAGTTGCCTTGCTCATTTAGCTGGATCCTGCACAGGCCAGACACTTCAGGTAAAAGCTGAAGTACACAAGGTATTCCTTTGAGCTGAATCCAAACAAACCTCTCTAAATTCTTTTCATTATAGTTTGCTCTCTACTCATACCAGCGCCAGTAGTATTTTCCAGCCTTGCTGTAAACCTGTCTTAGAATAGCATAGAACTGACCAGAGGGAAGAAGAAAGCAAATAACTTAGAAGACAGAGATCAAATCTTAGGATTTTCTCCCTCATACTGCCAAATGCAGTGATAAGTAATTGTTTGCTGTCTATGCAACAAAATAAGAAATAAAAAAGCTTCCAAAGTGGAACAGATTTGGTTTGTAAGCTATAATAGCCTACTATATTTTGTTGATCAAGATACTCTTGGTTATGCCAACCAGGTGAAATGAGCTGCAGAATAATGCTAAAACAAGAATTCAGCTGCAATAGTCAATTACCTTTAAACATAACTGGCTTAACTGAAAAAAACCAAAAAGCTAAACCATATGTAGTCACCCTGAGATTGCAGGAATTTTAACAAAATGCTTCCATTGGCAGGGACTATTAAAAATTAAATTATCCCTTCTAACGGTGTTTATTACAGATATCCTGTATAGATCTATCCATATATATCATCCATACATATCCATATCCATATATACAAGTCCATATATGGACTGGTGTGTATCCATATCTATATATCTATATCTGTATATTAATATCCATATCTCCATATTAATATCTCTACAATCTATATAATCTAATTTCTATCTATCTCTATAATCTCTACCTATCTCCCATATTTCTATAGTATAGAGAGGTGGTATACATCTGTGTTAGAATTTATGCGTTATTAGCTTTGACACATTTTGACATACTGCATAAATGGGATACATACAAGAACTCAGCATACAACCACTATCATCAGAAAACAGATAATACCTTAAACTTGAGGTTTCTCTAGTAGGAATGATCCCTATGACTTGTGTATGGTTGAAATACCAGTGTGGATTTACATAGCCCACATCCACAGGATGGTAGACTTAAGTGACTGGAAGCAAAAAGTATAGAGGTTTACTCTGACTGCCAGCAGCACAATGTGGAAACTAAAATAAATGTTTAAAGCTTTTCCTTTTCAAATACCTTTTTCTAATTGCCATTGCACTTTTGATAAAGCTAAAAGGGAATGATAATTACTGGAAATACTAATTTGAATTAATTTTAGCTATGAATGAATGGCACAGAGACTTTTTCTTTCCTCTTTTGTAGGTCACAATATGAAGAGGAGACTATGGCATTAAACTCAGTTAAAATAGTAGCTCTAATTTTAACCTTGATGGATGAAATAACGATCCTGCTGTAAGAAAACCACAGCTTTGTTCCAGTTCCAGTTTCCCATGGGCCTGGGTATCTCAGCAAACAGTCAAGTGGAAGAATGGCTGGAGGGGGATGTGCGATGTCAGCACCACAGGAGAGAGCCAGAGAAGGGAGCCCCAGGTACCATCACCCACGGCAAGGCATGAGCTGCAAAAGAGTCCAACAGAGCTGAGAGCAGGCCACACTAACAGGGAGCTACATAACACCCCTCTTAGGATCCCTTTGGTCACATATGGATGGAGTTGTGCTTGTTTTCATAGCAACCCTGAAAAGTTGTTTGTCTTGGTAACTATGTATAAAGGCTTCTTTTACACCATAAAAGAAAAGTCTCCAGAAAAGATATGTAAGGTGGAAATAACAAATATTTTGAAGCATCCAAGAGGGATTATTTATTTTTTGTATTCATTATCAGTGATAGGAACATGAAATAGCAAGCACCTGAAGCATTTCAAATAAGATATTCTTGCCACTGCATGAAAAACCGCACAAATTCATCCAGAGACTTTGTCATCTGAAAGAAGTCAGCTGATTGTCAAGAGACCAATGACTCAGATATCTCCTTAATATTGTTAGATGACCTGTCAAGGTTTACTGAAATTCCAATTACCAGAAGTCATTCAAGCACTCTCTAGTAATAATTATATCCTCTGCTACCTAGTACATGGTACTGAGCAGGAAATTGGAGGGAAAATATAAATCTACATTACATTCTAATGACTTAAAATTTAGTGAACAATCCAAGGAAAAAATTACTATTTCCAGATGATTGCCCCTGAACATCATGAATAAAGATAAATATTAAGTATCTTCATTGATGCACAAGAAATAAAAAAAAAAAAAAAAACAGCTGAAAAACAATCAGTGATTCTAGGTCTTAATAACCGTGTGGGTTCAGGTATTTCTCATTACCATGGTTTGAGAAGGTATAGGATTTTGCTTCCTCCTCAGTCATTATAGAAGTAGTTGGTCTCATTCCAACACTTTAATGTTTAAATGAATCTTTATCTTTCTGTTCAAGAGATTCAGCTAGTTAATGGTTGAACAGCAATTCTAATAAATGTGTTGAACAAAGTAGATGATCATCATCATAATTTAAAATAATTCCATTAATGCTTTATCACCATTGTGTAATATTGTAGCTTTAGAGTGTGTTTTGGCGAAGCTTTCACTTTCATAGTTACCCTGGCCTCAAAACAAGAAGCTCATTAGTAAAATTACTTAAGTATATTTCTGGCAGTTAACACATGCAATCTAAGAGTGGACATCATTGACTCATTATGATAACAAAAATGATAGGATAAATCTGATGAGACAGGGAGAATTGATGGGGTCAATATGTGTGGATAAAAGAGCATGAGATGAGTCCAAATCAATTAGTTGCTACAGGTCTGTGGAAAGAAAGAAGATCCTGGATGGCAAGGGTTGCAACCAGGCAGCATCCAGCACCAACATCCATTTGGAGAGCTACAGATCTTTTCAGAATGGTAAATCAAAATTTTAGCAGTAATCTTGTGGTTGTGTACTCATGGGGAGAATAGACAGAAGAGAAATGAACTCATCAGGTAATGTGACCAGCCTAAGACTGTGGGTCCTAGCACACCTTCTGCTATACAGAACACCCCCACCTGCACTGAGAACAGTCTAACGAGAACAGTCTCTGCTCTGTTCCCTCATCCAGGTTATGAAGGAAAATGGATAACTGGAGGCTAGAGCTCGGACCATTGACCAGGCTCTGTTCAGTCTGCAAACTACTGTATCCTATCTAATTATCTCACAGGTGCATCTGTGCTGACACAAGTCATTTCAGCTCATGCTTGGGGAATTTACTTCAACAGTTCTGAATGGCATCTACATTTCCACAATGTCAGTTAGGTGATTTGAAATGTGTACAGTACCACTGATATATACAAATATCAGAATATCTTTCAGAGGTTCTTAAAAACAAGGGATGTTTATTCTGTGCTATTCATGAACTCATTGTCAAATAGCTCATAACAAAATTTCCCAAATATGCTCTTTCCTTTATCAGGTTTTCCCAGTTTATAAAAAATATAGTGAAGTACAAAATTTAAAGTTGGGTACCCATTAATAACTTCATGAGTATGAGAAGTGGGAGTGCTTAGTGAGTGCCCCTGCTCTTGCACAGCAAGGCACTGCAAGGCAAGCACCACATCAGCTGTTTGCGAGCATGTGGGCCACCAACTCTTGTGATGGCATTTCCTGAGGCTCAGCTATTTCAAGGCGCTGGAGCTGCTTCTGGCTTCTGCCTCGGCAGTCAAAAAGTAACTCAGGCCTTTCTGTGTTCTTCTGTTATTATTGCACAGAAACTAGATGTTGTCCCCTTTTCTATTTGTCTCTCTTTTCTATGTGGAAAGAAAGATTTTTGCTTTCATTATCACTGGGCTTGTGACATTTTTGCCCATCACAATCTCTTTAGAAAGCTGTGTCATATTTAGATAATAAATATGAACATTTCTCAGTTTTCATTTATACTAGCAAGTACTCAGTGGAACTCTCCTTAAGTGACAGTGGGGCTGGCAGGTCTTATAAATTTTCGACAGAAAAGAGAAAAAGGAAAAGTTGGGATGCAGAGTCACATATTCATTCTCAGTAGCAACTTGGGCAATCACAATCAGCTTTCCCCATACTATTGGAAAGGCAGGTTTGGTTTGTGTTTTTTTCAATGGATTGGCATGTTGTGCTGGGACTCTGTGCAGACAGATCTGCCTGCATAATTTTCTCTATGAGAATACACCCCCCAAACTTCACAATATATTTGAATCAATAAATCTAGAGATTTTTCACAAGCCACTCTAGAATAACTCCTTCAATGGGAAACACAAACCATCCAGGGTTAAATAGATGAAAATGACAGGATTTTTTGCAGAGAAAAGTCCCTTCCTTCAGAGCCACTGGTAGTTCAGAAAAATCTGTGTGTTCCCTGTGGACCCCTTGAGATCTCTCCTTTCCATCTTGGCTGGCACTTGACAAGGCAACTGCTCCACATCTTGCTGGGAACTCTTCCTGGCCTGTGACCAAATGTCTGAGCAGTGGCTCAGGGGACCTCTTGCTCTCTGCCTGCCCTACCCAGCAGCCAGAGAAAACACTGGGAGCAAATGTGATCTTTTCCCCATCACAAATGCAATCCTTTGACTTTGTATCACTTTTTATTTGCCAGAAGCTCCAGAAAATGTATTTTTAAAAAAAACTTACCTAGGTTTTTATCCAATCTGTAAACTGTATAATTGCATCTGAAAACAAGCAAGAATTAAATTCCTTGGCAGGTTTTCTTTCTTGGTTAAACCTCTCTCAGCTACAAGGATAAATATTTCTTACTTATCAAATATTGCTTACTTAGCTAATATTGACCTCCTTCAAAGGCATGAAATTTATTTATGTCAGTGCCCAAGGACTAAAATCTAGTTCTCCATTTGAATAAATGGTTTTAGCAAGTACAGTGGTAGACAAATTATTGTATTTTGTGGTGCTTCTGGGCATCATTTTATCTTGCATTTTATGCTACACCATGAACAACTTCTGGTACTGATTTTGTTGATTCTGAGTTTGAACAGTACATGGCTTTCTCCCCCAGGTCTCTTTTCCTTCTCATTTTACATTCTCTCTCATGTCCAAACTGGAGAGCCACTATCCGTCCCTATAAACATCAGACTGGATGAAGCAAATTCCCTGGCTTGCCAGATTTAATTACTTTGTCAAAGGCAGATTCTGTATCTTTCTGAATGTTCTGCCTCAAATCCTGTAATAATGTGTTCCCTTAGTCAGAAACCCTTCTCAAATATTCTTTTGTTACTCTCTCAATATCAATAAGAACACATCTGAAGAGTTTGTTTGGCTCTCTTTTTATTTTTTTCCCCGAAGTAAAAAATAATTGCAACACTTGACTCATAGTTTTGTCAAAGTTCCCTATTCACATAACAGCTCAATGGCCTATAAATTATGCCCATTTATAAGGGGAGTTTTAGACTGATGACTGGAATCAAAGTTATCAGATTGCTAGACTATAGGAAAATTGGTTCATGAAAATTTCTTTTTAACATCTTAGTCTGCTGTTATGTAACAATTTCTGTCTTCCCTTAAGATGAATCAAGTTATAAAGAGCCTTTTTGTTGGACAAAAGTTATGGTCAATTTTAACTCCCTTAATTTATGATTGCCTCTTGGTTAAAGATTTCTGGGTAGAAGGTCCAGAATTCATTAAAGAAGTTATAAATGCTGACCTTGATCTACCCTTGCCTCTGGTGGTTCTTATATCTGCTTCCCTGCCTAGGGGCAAGGATACTAATGTTGAAAATGTATTAAAATATGCTTCCACAAAGATTCTTGCTAATTGGCCAGATTTTTCCAAGATCAATAGCAAGCATACTGGACTGAACTCTAAGTGCTTGACCTATGAATGCTAAAAAATTCCAGCAACCAAAACTGACAGGTCATTAAGATGTCATCCCAGGATCCCAGAATATTTTTTCCTAATTGCTAGTTTATCCTGCCCAAAACTTGAATCCGTAAGTTTCATATCTCCTACTGTATCCTGTGGCATCATATCACAGCCTGTGATTAGCTCATATTTTGTTCAAAGCTAATTTTATTTGGCTTTCTGGCTTGTTTTGATGTCTCCTTCAATTTGTGGAAGCTTCACATATAAAATGAATCAAGGCAAGCTAGAGAGGAAATGCATGAACCTAGAACCTCTGTCTATATTTTCCATCCTCTGTTGCACAGAGTAAACTTTCACACTTTCTTCCTATCTGAAAATCAAGGTTCTGTAAACAAAACAATAATATTTTTGTTATGGGCTTCTTTTCTCCTTCATGTTAAACAGCAGCTTTGCTCTGGTCTTTCAGCCATCCACTTCAGCCACCAGCAGGTGAAGAACAGTAGCATTTCACCCAGAAAATCAAACCTGAAACTGTATGTTTGCTTGGAGGGAACATGAAGAAGAGGATTGTTCTCAACTAACGTAAAACATCTAAAGATGTCTAGATCTATGCAATTGCTTTAAGCTCTGTGCCTGATCAACAGAAAAAACATTCATGTCCAAGCGGTGAGTCATCCTGTCTATTTTAGGCATCTTAGCAGGATGATGGAGATGCTTATTTTTCTTACTTAAGAGGGATTTCTTAGTTCTATTAAAGTCTATCAAGGCCATCAGGAGTTAAATTTTTAACTGGCACGAATTATATCACATAAAGTAAGACAAAATTGTATGAAATTTGATCAGATTATTAAAGGTTTTTCTCTGGATAACAAATGATCTTTTAAAAATACTTCTGCAAAATGATTTTATGTTTTTCTTTAAACTAGAAATGTTTTGTTGGATTGGGAAGCACACACTGCAAATACTTCCTGATTCACCTTTAAGGAGAACCTGTATTGTTCTTTAAGGATCAGCATCTTTCTCACCTTCTGTTCTGAAATATGAGGACATAGATAAGTGGGAATAGAAATAAAAAGGCCAGGTAAAAAAATAAAGGCTGTCTGTTCAGCTGCTCCCGAGGGCTGATGTCAGGAGAGGGGCAGAACCCAGGGGAAGGTGTTTGGTGCTGGGGAGAGCTGAGTCTGCTCTGAGTCAGCCTGAGCTGCAGGAGATCGTGAATCTGAGAGCTTCTGGGATGAGAGGAAGAAAAAAACCCGCAATACAAAACAAAACAGAAACACTCCATATCCCACCTATCTAGTGACCCAAAAAGAAATGTGCAATTTCAGGTAGTCAAAGAAGACATGGAATGGCACTGGGCTAACATTAAGGGAAAAGGAACAGAGAGGAGACAGAGATTTGATTTGAAGTTTTTGTTGTAAGTCTTGTTAGCAGGAAGACATCGTTATCTCCATCGTTATCTCCATTCCAAAAGTGACATTCATAAATGCACTAGAAAATTCTTACTTCAAGAGACTGAAAACAATTGCTGGTTTCAAAGTGTTCAGTTAAAGGGAAAAAATAAGCTAAGGACTTGGCAAAAAGGGCAAAACATTCTTTAAAATCCTCAGCTATAGTCACATAAACTTGTTTGTAGTAACAAGATGGCGGGTCTTTATAGGCCCTTATATAAAGAACTTCTTTATAAATGGTAGCTGAAGGTATTTTCAACATATGAGTTGGATGGATCAGAGCATTTGTATCTCCTCTAGGAAGAAATTTACTGAATGTTCCTGAATATTGCTGTGGTATGAATAAAACAAGCAATAGGCTTCTCTTAATTTAAAAGGTTCTACATAGCACCCAGTCAAACCCTTAATGCACATTTTTCCAGTTCTGAAATCCTTTACCAAGGGATAGTCTTCTTCCTTGTTCTATGTTTTTTTATGAAGACCTAGGTTTGAAGAAAAGGCAGTAAAGTCTCCTTAAGTTACACATTTCTTTGATCTCAGATAACCCTAAAGCTGGTGCACACAGCAACTTAAGTTTGCATACATAAAAATTAAGTCTCTTTGGTGTTTCAAAGATAGCAGTAATTTTTACTTCAGGTTATTTGCTTTCTGCTTTAGTACTAAGCCTGCTCTGAGCTAGACTTCAGTTTGCTTTAATTGCTCTTTTTCTTCTAATTTTATTTTAATTTTTAATATTGAAGCAGTTCAGCAGAATAACATAGAAGCAAAGGAAACACTTTCCTTTTCTTGCAATCTTTTGCAAAGAAATAATAGGCAGAAAGTGTCTGTGACCATATTTCATGAGGGCTGGATGACACCTTGAAAAAGGTTGCCTGTGCCAAAAAAAATTGCAGGTGAAGTTCTCGCTCGAAAACTATGGAAAAAAATATCCTGACACTCCAAATTACCTATATAGAAAAACCCAAACAAATGAACAATGGCATTTTAGTTTAGTTTAGGAAGAAGAATTCACACTCAAGAATAAAGTCGCTGACTTTCCAACTGTATTTTCAGTGACCAATTATAAAATCACAGAAAAAAAGGACAAAAAAAAAAAAATGGACTGAGAAGGTCACCTATTTTATCTTTGGGTTACACCAACTATAACTAACCAGTCCTGACTGATGTTTCTCTAATTTGTCCTCAAAATCTTCCAGTGATAGAAAGGCTACAGGCTTCCAAAGTAGTCTCATACACACCAATTTATTTACGATAGTAACTAAACAGTTTAATCAGAGATTACTTTTAATGCTCCAAAGGAAAACATGTTTTGAAACTGCCTGAATATCATCCAGGCTGGCTTGAGAGAATCACAAGAAGATGTATAATTGCAGTTCACCCGTGGTCAAGGCCAAGACTCAAGGATGTACATCTGTTTGCTCAAAAGGATGAGGGATCAATTGCAGAATGCAACTGCAATAAGAATTACAAATTACTGGCAAAGGTACAGCATTAAATCCATGCAGCATCTGGTAAGTACACATGCACATGTAGCCTCACCAAAGCCAGGTACCCTAGTTCTCATTTATTGAGAGGGAGGAAACAAAGACAAGGCATGGAACACAGCCCAGTGATGTGGAACAGCTGATTAAAAACTCTCACCACTGTTTACTTAATAATATTTTCATCTATACACACAGAACAGATAAGACAGTGCAATCTATTATAATCTTGACTGTGCTAAGGATTTTGAGGAAAATATGAAAGGGTTCCTTCTTCTTGGTGTCTGTTTTTTCTATTTTATCAGGGTCAACCCACTGACAATCACATGGGAGTCTTACACTGAGAGTCAGGTAAAAAAATCTGGAAATTCCATAAAAATTTAAAAAGCAACCAAAGGATTAGGTGATATCCAAATTTCTCTGAACTGGAAAATAGGTTTGGTATTGAACAACTGCGCTGTAAAATCAATACATGACTGATATTTTTCAGTTCCTCCATCTCTCCCAGTATGAGCAGAAATGAGTCTGAGCTGTACATTGACTTGCATTGGACCCAAGAAGGTCTTAGAGTAGTGAATGTGTACTCAGTCTCTTGTGTCACATTGCATCTGTTGCACTAATACCAAATTCACCATGGACCACAGCCTTTAGAAATTGTTGGGTAAGGGAAAATGTTGGTTCAAGGGCAAAAAAAGCAAGCAAGGGTTGCAAAGAGAACAGCAACAGCTGGTCCTTGAGATATATTAGGAGAAAATATTGATGTGGACATATTAACACAAAATAGTCTATTTACACTGACTGGCTGCACAGGGACCATAATTTTCCAAAAGAAGAGTAAAATGTTTTACAGAACACCTGCAAGACAAGAGTATGCTGGAGTAATTTTGGAGGAAAGAAATTATTAAACAAAGGTAAAAATGAAACTAAAGGAGATATGGGCATTTTCTGCAAGTAGGAAAGTTCTTTAATTGTCAATAGGACAATTAACCAAAGAAAGTTTCGGCTGCAAACTACAAAATATCTGGGTGAGTTAGGTTAGCACTGGAAAATGACCTCTTGGCAGACAGAGGCTGGGGAGCACTGTGTCCAGATGTTTTTTTTAAGTCCCTGTCAAAATAAATCTCTGTGGGAGCTGCTTTAGGAATAGCTGGTCTTGTCTTGGAGAAGGAGACCAGATCAAGACACCTGCAGCTCTGTACTAAAAAGAGTACATTTTTAACCGTTCAAAACATTTGCTTGCTCCAGTATAAGTGACACAACACAGAATTTGTCAGTAAAGACAAATGAAATACAAGAAGAGAGTTTCCACTGTTATTTTAGCAGTCTGGAGCTAATGGGCTCTTCCATTAGTTCTTGGTTGCAGATTCATTATTGCTTTATAAACTTGTTTGTAGGTTTGCCTCAGATGCAGAATCATGGTGAAACTGTACCAGTGAATTCCTATCCAAGTAGCAGAGAATGAAATCAGGAACAAGGCATTACAGACAAAGCAGAGACTTTTGAACAACTGAGAAAGCAATCTCTCTGAGTGTAGTCTGTTACAAAGGCTGCAGAGTTGTGTTAAATATACTCAATGTAAAATCCTTCTGAAAAATGTTGGTTTGCAAAATGCATATGATAAACTATTTCTTCATTGGGATATAAATGGATAAACTATTTATTGGTCTGGATGTAAACGGATAAACTATTTCTTGGTCTGGACATAACCAGGGATGAGCCATCTATGGAAATCTGAGTCAGTGGGACTGACAGGGTTCATTCAATTCAGTGTGTCCACTTGAGTCCCTTTGCCTCTCCACAAGGACAAGGACAAGCTGAACTCCACTGCAAGGGATTTCATGTTTGTTTTTGTAAAATTTTCAGTGGAGCAGTTAACCAAGTGAATGTAGTAATCCATCTACAGCTCAAGCATATTGCACAAGCAGGCAGGCCAGTAAATCTCAGACCAGGTGGAGCAGGCCAGTGTTGATATACCCACCACATGCTGAATACACCAAGCACTTTGAAACACAACTGACTAATCCTCCATGAGAATGTGCAGAATCTGATCACAGGTTGTGTATAGAGGAACTATTTCTTTTTGTAAACCTCATAGTAATACAGAGCCTTATTTTAACCTTTTTTTTTTTCTATTTTATTTGCAAGATTTGAGTGCTAGGTGACTTTGCTCGTATATGATATGCTATTAGTGGCTGACTGAAAATATTTCTGTAAATGGGGAGAGGGTCAGGCATGCAGATTCTCTCCTTGAATAGTCCCACTGTAGCTACCAGAGAATATGGGAGGCACAAATGGACACTTACTCTCACAGCCCTCTGAAGTGACTGCAGGATCAACAAACCTGCTGCTGCTACCACAGCTATATCCCATTGGCTATACTGAGCACTCTCCAAAAAACAAGATTGTGTATCTGGTCATGCCCTGTCTCTGTGGAGGATTTTCTTCACAGCAAAATGCTGCACCTGCCAGGGAACTGGTGTTCCCTGCATGGCACTTTGGGGAAGTTAAAAACCACCAGTTTTCACTCCCACTTAGCTTGGACAATCATGGAGCAGGAGAGCACAGTGCATCATGACCTTCTAAAATTGAAGGTAATCAGTAATCTGTATGCTTTTCTCAGTCCATGAACATATCTGCGTTGCCATGTGTTTAAGCAGCGTGAATCTTTCCTTACATCTGTGCATTTAATTTCAATTAATTAGAAAAAGTGCTAATCCTAGCTGGATTATGCATGGATTAAATACATAGTAGAACCTCTAGTGAGGAGGTTGATGTTTTTCAATGCCACATTTCACCACTTAATAACTGAACATCCCCTGTGGGTCATATGTGTCACCAGGAAAGGGTCATACTTGCAAGGTCAAAGTGCACAGTAAAATTTAAGAATGATTCAGAATTATTTAATTCTAGAAATTTAAAAAAAAGCACTATATTTTGCTTTTTTTCCCCCTAATAAGAGCAATTATCAATTCAGAGACAAAACAAAACCCAACCAATTCCCAGAAATGTTACTAAAAGCTTCATGAATGTACTTGAGAAAATATAATAAACTAAGGAATAAGTGCCCAGTGAGCAAAAAAAGTAATGTTTCCCTACTTGCATAACTATTTTAAGAGAATTTTGATTCTTAATGATCTCAGCCTATTTCTATTTCTAGTTTTGCAAGTACTGCTTTTTAGGAGTCTCACAGCATTTGATACTTTACAGTGGTGTGTGCTGTCCCAGATGTGTCGTTCTGCATGCTAAAATACATTTGCAGTGTTGCAGGTTTTGTTCTGCTGACTCTTAGTATAAAATCAAAGGCAGGTGCATGCAGGATTTGGATAAAAAGTTGTTAACTACCCCATAGCCTCTTTATAATATTTTTTTTGTAAATATATGAACAATTTCAATACTTCATAGGCCATAGGGATGAAAAATGCAAAGGCTCAATGTTGGAGTTGTTTTAGTAAAATTCCAGGGAGTCACTTGTTCAAACAAATTTTACTATTTTGTTAATCTTAGGGATGAACCAGATGCTCAGGAAAAGACTATTTGGGTGGCAGATTTGAGGGCTGGATTGTGTTGTGAAAGCTGCCACATGTTTCTGGAGCTTTTTTTTAATGCCCATCACTGCAGGGGATGGGGAGGACACACTCTTTGTAAATTCTTAGAGGAAAATAGAAGTAATTACCCAGCCAGACCTAGTTCTCAATACTATTACTATTTTAGCACATCTTTCAAATGTGCCAGATTATCTGATATGAAAAAAAATGTTCAGGGTTTAGCCTGAATCTCTTTAAGCACTCACACTAAAATTGTTCCTGTTTCTGAGCACTTCCAGATAAGAACCACTAGTTATTAAATTATTAATTTTTTTCTATTTTAAGCAAAAAAACCTAAGCAAAAAAAAAGTTACAGGAATGTTTTCAGAGGCTGAAAATCAGCTGAGCTGTTTATGTCTTCACCATAGACAGTTTGTACGACTTTCAGAAAAGTATTTGACAATACCAAAACATGAAGACACAGAACAGGTTTTTGTTGTAGGTATTTAGACATCATTCTTCTAGAAAGCCCCTGATTATTAAAAAATTTCATCTCAGTAATAATGAGAACAAATTGAGGAAATCTTTGCTTTATATCAGCCTTTGTAGTAACTTTCCTCTTCCCTCCTTTCCACCCCCCCCCCCCGCCCCCGACACATGCTTGGCTCCGATTCATCCTAATTCTCTTATATGATAAATTCCTAAAGCTGCTGGAAGCTGTTGGCAGGGAGAGATGTAATAAAAACAACAGGGGGGAGAGGGCATTAGTACTTACAATAACACTGACACCAAATGACTTCCACCAGAGCTGTAAACATGTTCCTAAGGAGGGATTCACCAGGCTGCTTCCCTCTGCCCAGAGTTTAGCTCCACAATGGGACACAGAGTGAGAGCAAACAGGGAAACAAACACATTTCTGGGAAACAAACACATTTCTAGGAAACAAAGCACAAACAGGGAATAAGCCATGATCCCAGTAGCCTTCCTCTATGTTGATTTAGCTAGCAGGCAAGGTTTGTGGGCACATATTTGTCCCACCTCCATGTGAAATCCCTCCTGCGTAGATGAGCTGCCAGGCTCTGCTGTGTTTTCTTTGAGACTTGTGTGTGCCTGGAGACAGCAGGTCCCACCCTGCACTGATGGACTCTGCAGTTTCTGGCTGCCTTGCCCAGCATTACACCAATGCACCAAAAAAACAAAGGAAGCACAGGTTCCACTGCAACAAACAGTTTTCCCAGTTCTGTGCTCTTCAATGCAGGGATATGCACAAACGCTAATAATTATCTTGCCTAAATATATGCAAAGGTAAATTACAATCAAAGAAGTGAAAAGAATTTGCAGCGTCCCCAAAAACCCAAAAAAAACCCCAAACTGAAACCTTCAAACACAACCAACTAAACAAACAAACAAACAAACACAAAAAAACAAACAAACAAATGCCACAAAAACATGACCAAATCATAAATGCGTGGAAATAGATAACCTGGTAAGACTTAGAAATACAAAGACACACATGAAGTGTGATAGAAATAAAATGCTGTATAATAAAAGGATAGAACCACATTTTTTTCAATACTTACAAGTTTTGGAATCTTCTAACTGCATTTAACACTACGTAAACAGACATATATAAAATATTATTTGTATCACTAAAACCATCAAATCATTCAAGGCAAATTATATTTTTAGATTTTACTAAGGACAGGCACTTTTGGGTTCTTATGTATATTCCTAAACAGGAGTAGACATTTCAATAGGCAGGACAATCCTAACAACGAACGCAACCCTTCTATTTTCATGATTGCTTTACACATGATTTTATTATAGTTTAGCTGACAGACAAGGACATGAACAAAAGAAAAAATATCTCACACATTGAAGAAAATGTATCTTCTCTAATTTCTGTCAGAGTGATAGATTGCATTGTCCTATATATGTTGTATGTAAAGAATACACACAAGAAAAGTGCAGAGGTTGCAAAATAATAGTTTATGTTCAGTAAAAAACAATCCCGAGAAGAAAAATACTATTAATGGCAAAGACTCCAAAAAACATTGTGGAAGCAGTTTTCCCATTTCCTGGTCTTTTTTCACTTCTCTTTGAAGAAGAGTAAGTTAACTCTGAATAATACTGTACAACATCTATGCCATAATTCTTCATTAATTCAGGTAAAGGAAAGAACTTATCAGATAATTTTCAGGCATTTTACTTCTGATGCTGAAATTATGTTTTAACTTCACTTAGACCCTACTTCAGGTTCAATTTTATCTTAAGCCTCTTGCTAGGTGAGACAAAGATGCAATTTTTAATGAGATAAAATAGTCAATTAATAATTAAAATTCTGGTGAACAGTTTGAAATAAAGTTAGTGGTGTTTTCTTGACTGGGAATTTTCCTGAAAGCTACTAATCCTATGAGGGTTTTTAGGCCTGTATATGAACCATTACATGATCAGAAATTGAATTGAAAAGTTAGGTGTCTTTTACCTCTGGAAAAAACATCCAAATTGCATTCTTACTTTTAATCTGACTCTAAAGAACTGTCACTTGGTTTTATAAATGCCCACTGCTAAGAGTTTATTGTTATAGACCATTGTGAAAATGTATCTGCTCACCCCCTTTTGGTATTCTGGGCATCCAGGTAGGCAGAAGCCATTGCTCTCCCCAAGTCAGTAATTTCAGTGTAGGTTATTGGGTCGGTCAAGCATGATGTCCCACTTGTGGTTCCTTGTTGTTCACTCCTGAAAACTTTATTGTCCTACCTGTGTCTGGCAGGCTTTTGCAGGATTAGCTGCTTCATCACTGTCCCTGGGTGTCAAGGTGAGACTGAGGCACCTGAAGTTCCCAGGATCCTCCTTCTTGCCCTTTTCAAGGTAGGAGTAACATTTGCTCCTTTCACTATCCCAATTACTTTTGTCATTAGCTGTTAACAGTTTCATGGCATGACATATTACTGTATAAAGAAATATGGATCATGACCTTTTTCAATAGTCCCAGGACAAGTGTCTCAATTAGAATTATTTAGATGCTGTCCTACTTAAGGTACACAGTTCTTACTCAATTCAAAATCATGTAAATAAAAAAGTAATATTCCTAATTGCAACTGAGGAATAAAAGCATATAAGTATAGCTCTTTTGTTTCTTATGACTTCCTCAGTCAACTTTAAAACTGTGTTAGGACCTGCAGTGGTCCTTTTAATTTTATGTGGACCGAAAACAGGCACCAAGCGTCAGAAAGTTAAAGCTATGTTAGATGGCCTTGATCACATCAGTTCCACTGGTGGTAAAACAATAAAAATTCTGGAAAGAGACACAAGGAAAATTCAAGGAAATTCAAAAGTAACTTCATCATAAAAAGAAAAAGTGACTCTGTTAACTATGTCAGTTTACTAGTAAATACTTGCCATCTATTCTGATATGTGAGAGAGAAAACCTGATATATGTTTATGCAGGAATGATAAGACAAAAATGAGGCTGCAGAAAATAGATGGGAATAAAATTAAAGCATCATATAAGTGCTAATTTTTCCTCAAAATCTGGAAAATGCTTGGAAGATAAATAGCTACTGTTCATATGCATAACGGAGCAAGAAACACAGAGCCTGTCAAATCACTATTTAATTTTCAAGAGAACTTGTCCCTAAAGAATTTAGAGCCTTTTTACCAAAACACTGCAGGTTTTGGTCCCCAAAAACTTGGGAAGTGGATACTGATGGGCTAAGCACTGCAAACTCATGAGATAGCCATACACTTGCTAGTCACACAGTGAAGAGAAATAACCAAACCAGTCAAGGACAGAAATGGAATGAGCCTCCTTTCTTCTCCCCTGGCAGTTTGCCTTATTTTGATGACTAGTTAAGTGAGGACTATTGAAAAAAAATGCTTTCACCCCGAGGCACCCAGCAAAATAGCAACTGAAGAGAAACAAATTCTGTACCTGAACTGGAAATAGATATATGTCACAAAAAATGTTGGATTTTATAATTTCAGGGGTCTCAAATGTTAAGACTGTGATAACACTCAGCAATCAAAATTTAACACTGCATATTTAGAGTTATTAAAACCATCTGTGGAAAGCCTGTTCATGCAGCACACAGAGCACCTGACCAAAAAACATAAAGGGATAAGGTAGACATCCAGAAAATCATAAATGATCAGGAAATTACCAAGGACTAATCATAAAAAGAGGAAAAATGAAAGAAAAAAAACCCAACAAGACAACATAACAAACAAACAGTGAGGATGCACCTTATTCACCATTGAAGTGTGTAAATTGTCATGAATAGAAAGTGACAAGCAATGGTTGGCTCAGGTATGGGATAATAAAACACATACTACAGGCCTTGATTAAAGAATATTGTCTTACATAGCCAAGGAGGGTAAAATCTTTGAATGCCTGATGAAATAATTACTTTCCATTAATATGCTTAATTGAAGCTTCTGAATCAGAAAAAAATGCCTGATTTTTGACAACTGTCATTTTGAATCTAGGATTTCCAGCATTGTTATAATAAAATACACTCTTGACACAGAAAATGGGACATGCAAAATGTAAAACTAAAAATCCATCTCAGTACTGAAGAGTCTGTCATTCACTAAGAGATGCTGCACCACACATAGATGGCAATGGTTGATCAGAGACAATATGAAAAAAGCACAGGGATAAAATGGTAATAAAATGGCAACTGGCAATGATTTAAGCAGAAGAAAATGAATGTGTTAAAGTTAATTTTGACTTCTGAGCTGTGACAGAAGAAGATGCAGTTAGGTGCCCTAGGGGAGTACAGGAGGTGTGCAGGTCCTACACAGAATTGGATGGTATTTCCAGCAGCCCTGGCAATTACCCCATGAGCCCATCAGCTATTAAGCAGATACCTAATATACTCTGCTCCTTCACCTACCTTATGAAAGAAGGAATTCTTTCTGATGGAAAAACCCATATCTAATAAGAAGTGTGACTAAACAGCTGCACTGAGTCTAATTCAGTCTAAAGGCCTGTAAGGTCTGCAATGTGGTTGTACACCTGGGACATGTGAAGATTCTATGCTTCCTTTGCACTGAAATTTTAATTCAGGCTGTGCTTAGTTCCACCTACTTGGAAAATGTCCAGCAGGCTGTGAGAAAAATACATTGTAGAATTTTTACCTAGAAGTGTAAAGAAAAGTCTCCCTATGCAATATTCTGGTGATAGAGGTACTCAGGATATCTGTGTCACACCACTGCCCAGTTTAAGTGGGTATTTGAGGTTCAGCCCCAGATGAATATTTATTCATTTATCTGGCAAAAATCCCTAGCTCCCAGCCAGAAAGGAAGGCCTGGCTTTGTTTAGATACCAGATGAGTTCTCGGTCCTGAATCCTCAATGGAGGAAATTGCTTCTCTCTGGCCTAGAAAGAGGCGTGTGGCTCAGCATCACTTCCTCCAAGGACAGCTTTGGCTCTCTTGCTCTCAGTTCTCCTCGAAATTTTGCTTCTGAGTCAGGCTTTCCCCTGCTTAGTCACAAGCATTTTTGTGGGCACCTAACTCATCATGTGCTGTACCAGGGAGCCCCATCAAGGTGGATACTGTGAAGCAGAGCCTAAAAATTTGATAGTGTGCAGTGTGTCCTAGAGAGCTTGCTTCTGTCTCAGCTAATGAACAGCATTTTTCAAAGGACGCTGCCAAAATATGCCATTTAAAGTGATTTACATTGCTAGTGAAAAGAATGCCAATGAATATCCCATTTTCTCAGCCTATCCACAGCATGGTTTCTAAGTATATATAAGAGTAACGCACATCAAAAAGGGGTGCTTGAAATATTTCCAATAGAACAAAGTCTGAATGTGTCTACCTCACCTCCTGTAAATAACCTTTCATTGCCTAGACTTCTATTTATTTGGGATCTTAAATTTAACTTCTAGACTTCAGGGGAAGGTCATTCCCAGCCAACCAGAATCTCTTAAGTAGGCAAGTACTTGGAGATCAGAAAAGCTTAGAGAGTTGTAGCTGTGTAACAATCACATGTGATAGAAATCAAACACTTGTTTCAAACCCTGTAATTCTAACTGACATACAGAATGTTAATGACTGAGGAAGGAACAAAGGCAATGGAAGCTTCAGCAAATCCTCATGCAAAATTAATAGGCAACTTTGAATGAACATTTGAAATTAATACAGAAAATTTTAACTTGTACCTGTAGTTTTGCGTCTGTATATGACAAAGCTTTTCAATCTGTCTCCCTTGTTCAAGGAAGTGTGAGTGAAATGGGGGCGGGGAAAGGCAAAAAACCCTGCCTTGATGCTGGGAATCAGCTTTTTTATTCTCACTCTGACACTCAGAACTTTAAGTGTTATTACTGACCCAAAAAGAAACACTGAAATATAATTTCAAACTTCTCACAAACTATTTTTCCCCCACACTCATCCTTGTCTGGCTGAAACTATATTATATTAGGGGCAAAGCTCACATAATCTGCATATGTGCCTACATAGAGATGACTATATATTACCAGACATGTAGAAAGGCTGCACAATTTATTTACTGTTGGATGGCACTGAAATTAGATGTCAGGTGCCTGAGCATTCTCATCAGAATGACAGCTGGAGTAAAGGGATTGCTGATGCTGTTTAATTGTTTACCACAAGAGGCATTTAATAAAAAGAAATGAAGTTCCTGTGCTCTTGGCATTGTATAAGGTATTACAAGATTCTCTGAGATTTACATTTACCCATATTTTGTTAATTGTTGTTCTACTTCTGACTTAGCTGGTTGCATCTAATTTCACGGTTGAATTCCTAATATAATTTCTGAGCTTTATTAGTAGTGATCTGGTTATTAAGAGACATATGGTAAATTAAAAAACCCAATAGCTTGTTAAAAGGGGACCGGATGTGCAGTCTATTGAAATCAGTGGAAATTTCCTTTTGACTATGGACCAAGCTCAAGGGAAGCAGCATCTCAGCCACCAGGAATGCTGGTAACTCCCTGCCTTCCCACTGCCTCCCTCCAGCAGTGTCCTGAAAGCAGTCCCCTGTCTGTTGTCTGCTCCAGTTTTACACTCTCACTATTAAAGAAGGCCATTCTTTTTTGTTGGTTTATTTATAATTTCAACAATTTTAAAGCAGCCACATTTTATTTTACAATAGTCATTAACAATTCATTTTTTACCAGAAAACATCTAAATGGATTCCAAAGGTCCACCTATTGCCAACACCTAGAATAATTTTTGACATCTAATCAACTTTCCTCTATTAAATCAATATTTATTTTCCTTTCCTCATAAAACATATCAATGTCAAAAGCCAGTGATATCAAGGAGTCATTGTTACTGCATTGAAAAGTGAACCTCTATTGCAAAAAATGAAGACAATTGTAATATATTATACAACCAATATGTGTCAAAGTCACAGAAATCTTACTTAAGATCCTAGTGTAGACATATATCCTTTATCGTTCTAACTTAAATACATAAATTCTACCATAGTAAAATAATATCCCACAGTCCTCTTTACAGTAAGAATCAGATTTTAAGAGCATTCCTGGCTAGATTTTCAAATCAATTTATTTCACCACCCAAGAAAGACCTTTTGTATTTTCTTTTTTATTTTTTAAAAAACACTTTTGACTTCATTTTTTTCCAGTAATTCAGAGTTCAACATTCTGAGTTGATTAGGAAATGCTGCTAAGTATGCAGCAGGTTTACAGTTACCAAGCTACTTATTAAAATGATAGTCATAAATAAAGATTAAATTTGAATTGGTATTAATTCCATTTTAGCAGCACCATATATGCATTTAGATATGAATTACAGAAACAGAGACATTGAAACTCCTGCTCCTAATTCCTTTTTTGACCCTTTCCTGGGACTCCCAGAGTTACTGAGGCATGCTGATAGCTTGGACCTGGTTAAACTTGGCAGAGTCAAGTCATGTGAAAATATATGTAACTAAAATGTTAGGAAGTGTTTATTTGGGTAAAATGATACGGAATCCTGACATGAACGTACAGAAATGGACCAGATGATAGGAAGGAGCAGGACAGTCTAGGCTGCGTGCCTGTGCAGTGCGAGTGCCAGCATGGAAAAGGGCACACAAATGTGATGTCGTGAGTGGAGAGCAGATGTGAAATAGCACTGCCTCAGTGATGCCTTTGTAGCACACCCTTGCTCTCTGGGGACACACAGTGCCCCATTTTTCACAGAGGAAAATGTGAAATATGCTCTTTTGACTTCACAGTCAAAAGGTGAGAGTAAATTAACAGGGAGTTTCTGGCACTGCAGGTTCAGCCTTGGCCCACTGCAGTGGCTTGTAGCCATGTCTATGCTGCAGCAGTGTTGATGGTCCTACACCATGAGATTGCACTGCTGTGTGTGACAGAGCCCAAGGGCAGACTTGGGTCCATAAACAGGCTAAATTGTGCCTATGGAGGCAACACAGCTTACTGACACCTTTACTGCACATTTCCATCCACTGAACTTGTGGGGAAGGTGTTCTGCTTTTCAAAACTGCCCTCAGGAACAGCTTCCACCTCAGAGCTGAAGCAAAACGAAGAGTAGGGCACTGCCTGAGGCAAGATAACAGACTTGAAACAAACAGTGTGGTCTTGGCAAAAATAATTTCCTAAAATGTAGGTATTTTCTGAGGAAAAAAAATCATTCATTAACCATTTTTAACCTAAAAATGTATGAAATAAATGTAAATTAATTTTAGCAGCCCTCTGCTAAATATAGTCGGTGTCTTCAAATGTTAGGAGGGGCGCATATAATGGCCTCTGGAAGCAACAGTGGCACAACACTGGGGAAGCTGAGATGGAATTAGATAGCTGTCTCTGAATGCACTCTGCAGTGTGCCCACAGCCCACAGCCAGACAGCCCAAAGCTCCCCCACCAGCACACAGAGAAGAGAGGTCCATAACGCAGAGGAAGAGAAGATTGTAATGCAAGGACAGGCAGGAGGAGGGGATCCTTCACCCAGTGCATAAGGTGCCCTCGCAGAGCCATTTTCCTGCTCTGCAGACTGGAGACATATCAGGAGATATGCTGGGGCTGGGTAAGGTAGCCTGGTCCACTTGCTGTACAACCACTAATAAAACAGCCTGATCTGCCCATATAGCATCCAGCACAGCTTGGAAAAGGTGACAGGTAAGAATAGTGTGGGACTTTTCTGGCAGAAGCAGAGGCACTCCTGTGCTGACTTGAGAGAGTCTCTCTCTAGAGAGATGTGCTGTTTATTGGGGGATCATGTCAGGGGTGCCAGCTGGAGACTACTAAGCCTCCTAAAGACCACTTATTACTCAGTGCTGTTGTTTCACATGGGTGGCAGTGATACAGACAGGAGCAGTCTGAAGAGTACCAAGAAGGATTACAGAGCCCTGGGAGTGGGATCATCAGTCCCTCTGGTCAAAGGGAAGGGGTAGGAAGGGGCCATCTTCCTCATACAAGAGATGCAGCAGTCCTCCAGTCATCCTCCTAGCCTCATCTTCCTAGCCCTTTACTGCATCCTCTCCAGGAGTTCCCTGCCTTTCTTCAACTGGGGCTGGACACACTACTCCAGACACAACCTCACCAGGGCAAAGTAGAGGGGCCAGGATCACTTCCCTTTACTGGCTGGTCCCACACTCTTTGTAATGCATTCCAGGATACCCATTGGCCTTTCTGGCTACAAGGGCACACCAGGACTCTCAGGTTCTTTTCTGCAGTTTGGTTTTCCATCAGGCCAGGCCCCATGCAGCACATGCACCTGTACTGGTGCATGGGTTTATTCTTCCCCAGCTGCAGGACCCTGCAAATTTGCCTTTGTGGAACTTCATTGGGTTCCTCTCCACACAACTCTCCAGCCTGTCCAGGTCTCACACAGCCTCCTGGAGTATTAATCACTCCTCCCATCCCTGTGCCATCCTCTCAAACTTGTCCCTTCATCCCATGTCCCTCCATCCAGGTCCCTGATCAATAACCTGAACAAGATGGACCCAGTACTGAGCCCTGGGGAACACAGCTGACTGCAGGCCTGCAGCTGCACTCTGCACTGCTGATCACAATGCTCTGAGCTCTGACAGTCAATTCTCAACCCTGTTAGGTGCCACAATATAAGAGATTTTAAATTATTGGAGATCATCCAAATGAGGGTCACAAGGACAGCGAAGGGTCTGAAGGGGAAACTGTGAGGAGCAGCTGAGTTCACTTGGTCTGGGGAGGAGAAGGCTGAGGGAAGACCTTACTGCAGTCTATGAGGAGTTTCCTTATGGGGGAAAGTGGAGGGGCAGGCGGTGAACTCCTCTCTGGTGACCAGTGACAATTCCTGAGGTGCTGGTCTGTCTTTCAAGGAACAATGGGGCACTTTGCAGGATCTCAGCTTGTCAGTGTAATCCTATAACTTATTTATTACAGAGTGCTTTTAAAATCCATCAAGCAAAATTTATCATGCTTTAGAGAAAGGCCTCATAAGGGTTTGAATGCTGCAGCAGCCTGTGCTCCAGTATTAGGGCAGTTACTTGCAATGTGACCAGATGTTTTTTAAATGGCCATAGCCTACTCTGTCCCTGCAGGAGCAGCATCTCTCATGTCTGTCTCCACCGTGTCATCTGCTCAAACTGAAGGCAGGTCTCACAGCACTCCCCTGCAGCTCCTCAGAAATGGATGAGCAGAAAAGCATTTGTAAATCTCATGAGATGACAGGAAGAATGTAAACACACAGAGAAGAAATCCAGAGGGAAAAATGTTTCACAGCATGTAACTCATAAGGTATGCTCTGAGTCAGAAAATGGCTGCTACCTGGACATTTTGAAATTGAAAGTTGATTAAAAATTACAATTTATTGGGAGTCAGGTGTCGGCAGAGATGTATTTTCTTGCAGAGATGCAAGTACCAGAGCAAAACCTGAAAGGGAAGATAGATTTAGTGTGTCTGGTCCTGATGAAGTGCTCATTAAAGTATTAGCCCAGGTAAGCATAAAAGGATGCCATCTCAGCCCCACAGCTAGGAGAGGAAGCCTGAAGTACCTTTTCCACACCAAAATTACAGACTCACAGAATACCTGAGAGTGGATGGCACATACAAAGACCAACTTTTCCATCCCCTTTTCTCAGAGCAGGGTCACCTATGGCAGATTGCTCAAAGCCATGTCCAGTAATGTTTGAATACCCCCAAAGATACAAAGTCAACACTCTTTTTTGGGCAAACTGATTCAGCATTTGATCACCTATACAGAAATAAAAAAAAAAAAAAACCAACCTTCATAATTCCAAGTAGAAATGCAACTTGTGCTTATTCCTTCTTATCCTCTCTCTGGGTACCACTGAGAAGGGTATAACTTCATCTTCTTTATTTCCTCGCATCATCAGGCAGTTACAGATTTAAAAGATCTCCCCTGAGATTTCCCTTCTCTGGGATAAATCCTCTCAGCTCTCTCAGTCTCTCATGGTATGCCTGATGCTTTAAACCCAGCCTCAATCACCTTAGTGACCTTTTGTTAGACTGTCTAGTATGTCCACACCTTTATTGTAGAGGGAAAGTAACTCCAGCTGTGTCTTACCAATGCTGAGGGATTGGATACCTTGCCCAACCTGCTGCCAACAGTTCTAATGCAGTCCAGGATGGTTTTAGCCTTCTGTGACACAAAGGTCTATGACTGGCTAATGGCCATCTCATCATTTACCAAGACCCCCAGATTCTTCTCTGCAAAGCAGCTTTTTAAGTCAGCATTTACACATGGAGGGGTTATTCCCCCCAAGGTGTAGGATTTCTCATTTGCTCTTGCTTGACTCAATGGGTTTCCTGTTGACCCATATATTTTGAATAGTGTCAGAAACAACTGGTGGCAGAAACAACTGTTGTATCAGGTACTCTTTCCAATTTTGTATCATCTGAAAACTAGCTGAAAACTCTGTCTCATCACCCAGGCCATTAATGAAGATGCTAAATGGGATTTGTCCCTGTATTGGAGGGAGGAGGTAGCTCGTGTTCAAGGAGGGGCGGAGTATGAAATGAGTAAGGGACAGTGGCAAAAATCTAGCCTTTGATCAGGTCTTCTACTATGATTCATCTTTATACACATTCATTAATGCAGCTGGTTTGTGACAACAAACCACCTTTTAATGTAAGTTTTCATTTCTGTAGTCTGATATTCTGTGACTGGGACTTGCTCTTACAAACCTTTCTTTTAGATTGTATCCTCAACATGCCTTGATAGTTGAGAAATATTTAACTTCTAAGGTCAAAGAACAGGAGTACTCATCCCAGTGTGCTCAAATGTAATACACTCCATGACAAAAGACAGAAGTAAAGAGGCCACTCAGCCCTGTCCCCACACAACCCTTTGGAGGACCAAACAACAATTTGCTGTGATATCAACAAACCAACGGGTTGAAACAGCTGGTGCTGAGGCCAAAAAGTTGCAAACTCAAAGGCTGCAAAGGTAACTGAGCCCTTCTGCAGTCATAACCAAGCTGGGGAATGATCAGGGAAATTGCTTGAAAACCACAAATGCTCTGAAACAAAATACTAATGTAGGCACAGCCTAAAACATAGACAGACGAGATAGAATTTTCTCTATCTACAAAAAAATGCAGTAACAAAATTAGTCTGAAACATGTGAGGGAACAAATATCTTTTTCCTTATTATCTTTACCTCATTTGTCTCTAAGAATCAGGAAGTATTTTCTGAGGGGAAGCAAGATAAGAGTCTAGAGAAATTGACAGGTGGCAGCCATATACATATACATACATACATACATATATATGTGTGCGTGTGTGTGTGCACATATGTGTGTCTAAGTCCAAATTAACTAATGTTTTCCCAAAGCTCATAAAATTCAGTCATGTAAGTCCTTGTTGTTTCAGTATTGCAAAGAAACACATTTTGTTTTTTAGACTCAGTTTAGAATTCTCTGAATTAGTGCAGAAGGAGCCTTGCCAGTTTAGTAAATGCCTGATGAGACCCATATATCACAACAAAACACAGCATTCAGAGGCCTGGCCTACCTTGCATGAAAAGTTGAGAACACAGCCATCAATAGGTATTTAATGTTGCCTTGTAGGTTATTGACTTTTTTCTTAAAAAAAATCAAGGAAAGAATGTGAAAATAATGTCATGCTTACAAACTCTAATTGTTTCATAATGTATACAAATGTGTGTATAACAGCACTGAAAACTAGGTTTCTATTAAAGTCCCTGGTGGTACAAAGATCAAATTTACCTCATTGAAAAGCAAATACAAATCAAATTAATGTACTGAATGTCTTTAAAAGCCATTTTTACTTTTCACAAATGTTTCCTTAGACTGCTAGAATTACTTCAATTTAAAATGGCATACTTACACTCTTATCAGCAGCGGATTTGTTACAGTAAGCAATTAAGGAGTTTTGCGTCATCCATCAAGAATGTTGAATTTTCTGTCAGTGTGACAATTCACATTTAATAAAATTAGTGCAGAAGTAGCAATTGGTTGAATATTGAGCCCAAGAGGGTATAAAAATTTGACCTACCTTTTGTATCCCATGGCCAGAGTGTAATTAATCAAATAGTATTAACACTCTGGAGTATTGCAAAATAGCCCACTGCAAAGATTCTTAGGATACACCGTGTTAGGGACAGGCTTGCTGCCCCCACCGAAGATATCAGGTGGCAAAGTGAAAAACAAGATGCCTTTTGTCCTTCCCCCCATACTTGCACTGGTTGCAGTGCCACGAGGGAACGAGTGGGTGTCAATCTGTCAGGCTTTTCTGTCAGGCTTTCCTTTCGTTGCATTCAAAGACTGACAGTGACAAACTTCAGCTTTCAAAAATCATGCATTAGAGCTAAATAATAGTGAAACTCTGCTCCTTTTCTTGTTTATCTTACATCCTGAACATATTTTCAGCTTGGGTAGATTTACTTTATTTTTCTTTTAGTGAAGTTGACATGCTGATATGTTCATTATTCTAGTTTTAGGGCTGCTGTGAAAACTATGAAATAACAGAAGAGTCGCAGTAAATTAGTGAGGATTGGTAACACTGTACCATAATAGGATGACTGTAGCAAACACTACTGGGCATTGTCGTTAGCATAAAATTTTTATAAGAACTTCTATTAACTATGTGCTTTACATTCTCCTAAATTGTTTGAATCAAAAAGGGATCAATTTAGATATAAACTCAAGACATGCTCAGTTGGCACAAATTCTCTAGGAAGATTTGAGATAGGAAAAGGTTTTGACTCAGGCTAAAAGTTTGTTGGTTATTGGAGGTTTTTAAAAACAATTATGTAACCACTTTCAGAGCAACTATTTACTCTCTTGCTGAACTTGTCGAACCATTTTACCTAAAAGTCTTGCAGAGTGTAACCTAAAATAAGAACTGTAAAACTAAGAC
Organism: Calcarius lapponicus; assembly: GCA_039654755.1. NCBI lineage: Eukaryota > Metazoa > Chordata > Aves > Passeriformes > Fringillidae > Calcarius > Calcarius lapponicus. The sequence continues at coordinate 16,030,586 of CM077481.1, forward strand.
ATGGAAGTGAAGCAACATATGCCTGGATGCTGTTGATGTTTTTGCCATATTGGTTTAAACCTAGGAGGGAGTATTTCATCTGCACTCTCAGTAGATAGCATAACACCATGGCAGAGGCACACAGCTGACAAGTGACACAACAGAGCACTGGTGTGAAGTGACACAAGCAGCTGAAAGGCAAGGAGACATTTCTGTGTGCTTTGCTCATATGCTTTCCTTTCATGTTGCAAGATCTTAATTTTAAGGGTTGATAAATTATTTGGTTAACAAGGAATCTCTGAAAATGGACCTTGATTTTCAAGCAGACAAACTAATGTCAAAGAAAGAAAAGACTGGTTTTCCAAATCCAGCTGATTTTGACTGGACTCCAGTGTCTACATTTTGAGCATGCCTGAGGAGGCTTGTTTTACTGTTCTAGTAGGCCCACATGTTCTGTGAGAATATGAAAAGATATTCCTTCCACTAAGCATTACACCATGTGCTGGGACAAAAGGGTCAGAACCAGAAGATTTGGTGAGGAATGAATAATTTCACTTAAAGTCATCTTGCAGCTGGGAATATTAGGAATATAAGTGTGGGAAAACTCCGCTTATTATGCCTAGCTTTCATGCCCTGCCTGTTCTGAGCAGCAGAATTCCTGTGTAGGGACACACTCACAGACATGCTTGAGCCTCCTGCTGGAGGAGAGAGAACATGAAAGCACAGCCTCCTGGCAAAGCGTGTGTGGCAAAGCCCTTTTTACACCGGGGCAGGCAGTGCAGCCCCCCCACTGTCTGTCAAGGTGAACTGGGCCTGGCAGAGCCTGTGTCCCTCTGTGTCTCTGCCCACTAGGATGACCTGAGCCTGAAGGAGCCTGTGCCCCATGTGTCCCTGCTGCCGGACCTTGTTAGGAAGGTAACAATGAAAATCTGCTCTGCATTGTGGCTGTGGTTTGCTGGTCTCCCTGGCTACCTGCATCTGTCGACTCACACACCTTGAGGCACGAGCAGTACCCAACTGATATCAAACTCTTGAGTTTTCTTATGTAACCTGTCCAGTTACCTGAACCTCAAATATTAATTTGAGGTGTGTACAGCCACATCCATGAAGACAATTCTTTCTGCATTTAAGCAGGCATGTTATAACAGGCACTGGAAATTATTTGCACATACAGTGAGTTATTTTCCCTTCTAGTGTGTTACATTAGTGGTGACTTCAAATTCAAGTGGCTTACAAAACTGTTAGTTTTCTACTCAAAGCAATTCCTTCTTTGTTAAAGAATCCAACTTGATTCTTATTTTGCACCTCTGGGGCTTCATGTATCGCTACAGCAACAGACAATAAAATACTCAGGACCTACATGACTTGGACTTACTCTGTTTTGAAGAACAGCCTGAATCCAGAGTACATGGGTGATGATACAGTTTAGAGAGATCACAGTACAAGATGCATGTATGAGCTAGAGAGATTGAATCTATAAGCTGCATGTACTGTCTCGGGCAGAGTGAAATTTAGGCCCTCTTAAAAGCAAGGCTTGTTTGACTCTTGACTCTGGCAATGATTTCTAGTATTGTTTCTCTGTTCCTTGTGTGTAAATTCAGGATAAAAAAATTACCTTGTTTCCCAGGTTATTCCAAAAACTGTTCAGAAATTGCTAATGTCTTTGTTATGTTGACTAGACATAGACCAGGAAATTATGTTGAATACTCAGAAAAATTGTTACCCACAAGACAAAAGAGGATGTTAGCAAAATATAAGCTATTTAGAAAGAATAATGGTATGATGGAGTCATTTTTTTAAATCATCAGATACGTGATGTTGTACAATGTTCTTTCAATAGGATGACTTAAGGATACATTTGCTAAGCAGTAAAGAGATTCAGGAGAAAATAAATCTGATGGGTAAGGAAGATAGCTTTCAACTCCTTAGTGTTTTAAAAAATGTAACTATCTCAAAAATGTTTAATTTCTAGGGCTGTGTAAAGTACGCCCTATACTTTACTGCACATTTTAAGAAAAACTTATTTCAGGACAGCTGATTCTACATTGCTGAAAAGAATCCTGATTAATTTTAGGATAACTAATTAGTAAAATATTTTCTCAACATAAGGAAATGTTTTGCAGAAATCACAGCGCATGGTTCTGGCACTATTGTAAGCTCCCTAAAGCAGCAGCTACACATGCTGTGAAAAAAGAGGGGCTCTGGTATGAATAAAAGAAAATTCTTGCCATTTCCTCGAGTTTTCTTGGGTAAGGGAAATTGGAAATTATATTAGAAGATATGTGTTTTATTCATACAGAGATTTTAATCAACTTTGTTCTTATGTTACTATTTCGAGGAGAAAAAAATGACTAAGAACTGAAAATAAGTTTATGTATTTCATTTAAGCACAGGTCTTTTCAATTTCAGAAAACCCAAATTTAAATGCTGTCTGTCATATCACTAAAACCCATGACCATATTTGCTCCTCTAACAAGACTTTAATGAAATCACAAAAAACTTTGAAGATATAATCCATCTGTAATTCACAGAGAGTGCAATTAAGAGAAAGGACAGCAATCTTTTCTGAGCTAATCACACCCAACTTCTCAGTTTCCATTGCACTAACAAGTCTTTGCTGACGCCACCTTTCCAACACAGAACTATCCTGTCACCAATATGAACTGTGTCTGATACATCATTAATACGGCCTGACTTCTACTTCACCTAGAATGAACACAGCCATGATCATAAACATTGCAAGATGGATTTAAAGAATTATTTTTCTTTCTTTTCAAAGCAGTATATGTTTCTTAAAACAAAGATTTCCAGGCCCAAGAAAATTAAAGCCTGACTTGTTTTGGAAACAGACTAAGCACATCTTCAGATCACAGATTAGCTCAGGAAAAGTTTGCTCAAATGGTTGACTCTGTGAATTCTAATAAAGTCACTAAAGTTGCCTATAACAACTTGTTTCTTGAGCTTGCACTCCAGTGTTCTGCTGACACAGCTGCAACAGAGATACACAGAGTCCCTGAGCTGCAGGATCCCTCTTGGACAAAAACATTGATCAGCAAAACTCTATTGCTAGCAGAGTTGCTAATTTCATTCACTGGATGAGCACTTTGCAGACTGTATAGATTGAAACTGTACCTTCCCATTTAGAGCCCTTATCTGGGAAACCACATTTACATTTCAGTCAACAGTCTCAGTCCCTACTTCAGTATGTTCCATAGGACTTTCTTTCATCACACTGCACATGATAGAAACTAAGAAGCAAAAGTTGCAAGACAGCTCTCATGTCACAGGAAAAATTGCTTCCTGTGCATTATCAGTTAACACAATTGGATTTTTTTCTGGAATTTGGGTATAGACATTGCTCATCTGCACACGGGCCAGCAGAGCTATTAAGATGTCTCAGTTTCAGCACCAGTCATTTGGCAATGTATTTAAGGCTAAGTAGCATCAGTAAAGTTTACGGCAATAAACAAAATTGCCAGATTCACTTTACACTTTAATTCATTAGAAGTACTTGTAAATTATTTTTATATCTTTTAGATGTAAGGCTAGCATTAAGTAAAGTAAATCACTATCAGCTGTTAAGAGAAGTTGATAAAAAAGCAGAGATTAAAAAAAAAGTAATTAAAATTAATAAAGGATGACATTTTTTATAAGGGAGACAGAAATGAATGCAAGGATGAGAGGCCAAGAAAGCATGGAAAAGAAATTTTAAATAAGAGAGTGGCAGTGGCAGACACATAAATTGCTATTTGAGCTTTCAGACTTCCTTAATTTTTGCTGCAAGGAATAAAGGACCATTGTGTATTCTACAAAATCAGGAATGTCTATAGGGGGGCCACATAGTGCAATGCAGCACTTTGCAATTTTTATGCAATTTTTTATTGCTGTATGACAAATACAGGTTGCACACAATCCAAGATGTAACAAACTGGGAACAAACATCATTCTTGAAAAAGTGACTGTAAAAACTCAGCTGTTTAGGGCTCTGCATCTTATGTGTCTCAAAAGCTGTAAATCACATTTGTTCAAAGCAGAACTTGCTTTTTTTTCGCTTCTAGAAATATGGCCAGAAGGCTTCCTTTGGGATAAGAATATTCGGCTGTGTTCCTTTTGGTTTATGCATCCTCCTCAGGAAAATGATTTATTTGAATACATAATTCTGAGTCTGATAGCAGAAGCTTCTTGAAATACCAACTGCTTGCAGAAAACTTTACTTATAGTGTAATGATTCAGAGCTGACTCTGATTGGTAGTGGAGCACCTCACCTGGCTACTTACATTAACTGATGAGCAGAGTTAAAATGGTAATGTGGTTACCATGGTTATCTGCTCAGTAACTAACTGAGCACAAAGAATTGAATTTTGCAGCATGTACTTGAAAATTACTAAAACTCCATTTGACACACATAGAGGGCCTACCCCAACTTTGAGATAAATAATAATAATAATAAACTTGCAGCAATATGCAGTATATCACTGCTTCATGCTAAAATTCATTATCCAAATTAAATAAGATACTATGAAGAGCAGTCTTCAACTGCATTGAACAGTATCTCCTCTCTGGGGCTGTTAGCTTACTTCTAGATGTCAGGTCTGAGAATAGGAAGGGGATATTTCATGCCTGGATTCTGTCACCTGAAATAATAAAAGAATCTCAGCATCCAACTTTGGTTTGTAGAAACTTTTAAAATGTCACTCAGCCAATAAAGACAGAGAGGCCCCTGTACTGCTCAGATTTCAGCCAGAAAGTGCCTTCTAACCTCAAAAATGAAACAAAGTTGATAACCATCTTTTTGAAGCCTAATTGAAATGACTTCTTGAATGACAGCAATGGCTGTCACACAATCCAAGCATGTCTGGAAAGAAGCACATGAATGGCTGTCTTCTTACATACTACCTTTTACAGGTATGAATTCTTCCTATTTCAATTTTTTTGCAGTATTATTACTCCATAAAAATCACTGCACACACAAAAAATCAGTTTGATTTGTAGTTAAATAGAATATTTAATTTCTTTCAATACAAAGTGAACATGCAAGGCTATGTTCAGCCTGTGTGTGGAGACAATACATACAAAACAAATACACCCTGGTTTCTGTATTACAGAGGGGGATGCTGGGCTATAGTCCACACAGAAGCATAAGCAAGATGCTTCAATCACATTTAGTATTACCTGTTGCACCTCTGCCACAAATGAAGACTGAGTTTTGGATGTATAACTACAAGTTTGCTGACAGTTTTTGTTCCGGTTCATAGCAAGAGACAGAAGGGAATGCAGCCTAGCCTGCTGGCACCATAGTGTTAAGTGCAAGAGATAGTAAAATACTTGTCAGCTGAGTGAACAGAAGAGGTTTGAGTGCATGCAGAAATAAGACTGCCTGAAGAAAAAATTGGCAGCTTTACTGAAGAATTTTCCAGCAGGAAGGACACTGTATTACATGGGACATTTCACTGCTTTCCCCCACTCCTCTGTGTTCCTCTCTTTCCCTCTAGCTTTTAACTCGAGGAGTGATTCCAGGGAGCTCCACTTTTCTTAAGGCATCATGTACAAGGGCTGCTCTACAATGCCAAGCCAGAAAAGGTCTCCATATTAACAACAAAGTAGCAGTGGCTTTGACTTTGTGACATAAGGATGCAAGCTTGTTCAGACAAACTGGCTGGTGCTGAGATTGCAGAAGTGGTGGACGCATTACAATCACAAAAACATAGAAAAATTTAAGTTAAAAGTGATCTCTGGAGTCTATCCAGTACAAGCTTGTTTAAGACAGGTCTAGTTAGATCAGGTTCCTTGGGGCAGTGCTCAGCTTAGTCTTGCACACCCACAAGGATGATGATGCAACAGCTTCACTCAGCTCGTCTTCCAGTAACTGTGTGCCCTATTAGCAAAAAACATTTCTCCTTTACATCTATCTGGAGCTCCATCTGTTCCAATTTATCTTCATCTCCTTTCAACCTACTGCTTGCACCAGGAAGAAGAGTCTGTGGATGTGTCTGCAGCACATCTGTATCCTCTGATCAGGTACTCACAGACAGGAATAAGGCTTCCCCAAGGCCCACCCATTTTGTCTTTAGGCTAAACTAGCTCTCCTTGTCCATCACCCTGGATATCTTGTGTATTCTTTCCTGAACTTGTTCCATTGTGCAATAGTTTTTCTGCACTGGGGAGCCCTGAACTGGACACAATACTCCTGGTTTAGTCCCACAAGCGGTGCATTTAGGGAAAAGATCACTTCCCTCAGCCTGCTGGCTCCTGCTTTGCTAATACAGCTGTGCATGTGAAGTGCTGTTTTTCCTGCCAGACCATAACCTCGGCTCAAGATCATCTTGTCATCTGCAGCACTTGTCATGTCCCCAGCTCTTCTGCAAAACTGTTTTCTACATAAACATCCCTCAGACTGTAATGCTGAATAGCATTATTCCATACCAGTTGCAAGACTTTCCATTTGCCTTTTTGACCTTCATGAGATGTCAGCCAGCCCATTTATCCAGCCTGCTGAGGACCCATTGGATGCCCTTGTCCTCGTCTTATGAACTTTTTGTCCACGCTGCCCCCTGTCAGCTGTGGGGGGCTGGTAAATTTGCAGAAAGAGCACTTTGCCTCACCATTAGAGTTATAAAGTTACTGGCCGGAACAGTGGTCCCAGAGAGATGCTGCTAATTACTGACTTGTCAGCTGGACTGTGCACCCATCCCATGCAAATGGTTGTACACATCATTTGAACTGCCTTTGAACACAGGCAATGGTGGTAAATGGTCTGTTTGTCCTAAAAAAAAGGAGTAAAATTTAACAAGCCGGACTAGGGAAGACTAGAAAAAGAAAGGTTAGTGAATGAAGTATTAAATTAATAACCCTGAGCAGAAGAGATGCACCAAAGCTAAAGGGCTGGTACTGCCATGAGACTTGGGGAACAGAGCTGAAGATTTTGTCCATAGTGCTTTGTACAGTGTAAGATCTCTTTACTCCAGCCCTTACAGAAATTCCTCTGTTCAGTTCTATTACATTAGGGTTTCTTTCTTGTACCCCAACACTATTCTCTAATGTCAACATAAAAAATAAGAAATTAGGTAATAATCAAAACTTATTCCTGGTGACAAAACCTTAATATTAGTATACAGTATAAATCTAATACATTATCTAAATGAGGGTTCTACTTGCTGAAAAAAAAATCTAAAATAAAATGTCTGAAGTATTATACTTAGTATTTTTATAACTGGTTAACAGTTTAAGATTAGGAAATACTTTCAGCTAAATTTCCCTGCACTGAAAGTTTAAAAGGAATAGTTTTGACTACAATATTCTTCTGCTGGCTGAAAAAACATCCCATCAGCCTCTGATGGTATTGCATGCACTTAGCAATGGCTGGAGACTTCAGATGGTTGTAAACAACTTAATATCCAGGGCAGTCTTTGGATTCAAGGTATAGAAGGTTGAGTTGTGCTGCTATCTGCATAAAAACCCATGCAGAGGATTTAGCTAGATGTAGATAGCTATTTCAGCTTTGTTCTATTCAATTTGGTTTGATTTATTTATACATTTATACATTACTGAATAGCTTTCAATCATTTTGCTGTCAGGGCATGTATTCAAAGCGCTAGTACCAATAAAACTTCAAGTAATTCACATGAGGCTTATTGAGATATGATGTTCCATCAAAAAATGCAGTTTGCATGAGTGTTCTTAGATGTTAATGGTTAAATGAGTGGCGTCCCTTTTCCTCCCAAAACTCATTTGTTGTAGGATCTTAGGTGTAGTCACTATTTATTTATCCTAGATTTTATATTATCTGTGATGAGCTTGCTTTTCCCAAACTATATGTTAAAACTTAAAGTATAAATAGAATTAAATCATATTCTAGTTATTTTATTCTTGATGGATTTCACAATAATGAATGGCTCTCTTTAATATTTGCAGGACACATTATGCAGCAAACAAGCAACCTTTCCTGATTATAGTCTCTGCCAAAGACAGTTTTATCACAGTTTTCTGGGGCACTGTCATGACTTGTTGACTTTCACCATCACTACAGTGATGTTCTGGCTTCACTCCCAGAAGCCAACAAATGACTTACAGGATGTGCAAAAAAAAAGGGGAGAAAAAAAAAGGAAGATAGGGTGATATGTAGGGTCTAAATTAGAATGAATCTTTGGGAAAAACTCAATTGGAAATCTCATATGCCCCTTATGCTGTGTCCCAGCCTCCACCAAGCCCTGACCAGTAGTATTTTTTTGGGATTTTCATCTTAGTCATTTGGACTGATTAACATTAAACTTTTTTCAGCCTATGGTGAAGTTTAATTAGCAATGCTGACTGACAAATCTTATGCACATTCTCCAATAATTATAAAAGTAATTGTTAGACACAAGGTGCAAGGCTATTTTAAGAAGAAAAAAAATACTACAGCATTTTTCTGCGTAGAAAAGGTGCTACAAGGATTCATATATCAGTGAACATAAAATCCCAGCGTATCCACCAGTTTTGTGATGTTCTTGATCATCCTTCTTACATCCTTCTTCTAGCAGGCCCATCTCTGATATCAACAGAAGGAACAAGAAAAGTAGGTCTACCAACTTTCAATACTCAAAATAAACAAAATACATTACCTAAAAGAAGTCCAGTATTTGTGGCAGAAACAAGAGAGATTGATTTCTGCTGCTCCTCCTGCTTTATGGCTGCCCTCATGACAGAGCCGCTTGGCAGCCTTAAATAGGACATGACATGTTGTCCTCTTTGCTCCCCTATCCTTTTCAGGTCCTTCAGGGAATCTCAACACAAACGCCTTATTTCAAGGAAATAATTTGTTTCTGCCTCTGGCAATTCTCTTTGCCTTTCATCTACTCATTGTTATTGTCACTTTTGCTCTTTTCATTGTGCTTGGACAATGATATCAGTATTTCACAATTACTACTGAGAACCTTCTCCAAACATATGAGAAAAAAAGAAAAAAAAAAACCTAGAGAACAATCATTCCATTTGATGAATTTTTTTCGCCTTTCATGCCTGGAGTGATGAAAAAACTGTTCTAGAACAATTTTTGAATGTTCCAGATATTCGCATGCCTGTCTTCCACAGGAGTACTAGGGACAGGATAAGGGAGCAAAAAGTGACCCAAGCAGAGTGCAGCAATAAACAATATGTGACCTCATTAAAAATCATGGACTTGAAACAGCCAGTGTAACCAGGACCATGACATATGGTGCTCTGTGCTAAGTGTTGTCTGCTGTAATAACACTGCTTACACTATGGAAGTTTATCCCAGATATGTCAGTTTTTGCCACTTATTAACAATGCCAACTTTCTTTTTCTTAGCAAGCTGTTAAAACAATGACAGAAGACCTGTTAAAAACATGACTTCTCTCACAGAACACTTCACTGCCATAGAACTGAGCAAGAAAACAACAGATATATAGTATTCATCTTCCCAAACTCCAAATCTAGGAGATGACATATGTGAGATACTTTCATTATGATTAATGCAGCTTTCACAGAAAACAGGAAACCAGTTGGAATGCTTATTTATAGAGGATCAAAACCTTAGGGATTTGTAATGTCCTCTTTTTGTTGCTGTTTTTGTGTTTGGATTTCTTATTCTGGGACATTAAAATGTGTACAAACAAAATAGGGGATTAAAAGCGTAAAGACTTAGTTTCTCACTTTCTGGCTCAGAGGTTATCTTTGATTTTACCCAAAGACAGATTACAGAGTGTTTAGGGACACACACCACCTTAAGCCATGCATGCAGTAGTGAAAAAATGAAGTTTTTTTCATTGTCTAAAAGCTTGTTTTCTGATGTTATGTACTAAGATTAGTATAAACTCTATAATTTCTCTGTGTATTAATTCAGTCAAAGTTTTCACTAGCAGCTCTGAATTGTGTCCACATCTTTTTGTCTTGCAAAAAAGACATGAGCAAAAGCAAGAGCCTTGAACTACACCATCTGTATTCTTATTTGTCTGGTGGATCTGATGAACAACTTCTTGCTATTGGAGAGAACAAAGGAGAAATCAAAACCATTCTCTAGAATCTTTCCATGGCATTCACCATTTCTGCCAAGAGCGTGATTATCAAAGGTCCAAGTGCATCAGTGAATGTACTTGAGTTCTTCCTGATGGAGGGCATCAGCATAATACCAGTTGGTAAAACATGCACATGCATTTCCTTTATCATGTCTGGTTGCTTTCTGGCATTGTTTTGTTTGGGTTTTTTTTAAACCCCAGATTTCTTAATCTTTTTTGATATCTAACATGCAGGTATCAGCTAAACTGAAATACAGTTGAGATGCACTGTCTACAAATATTGGTACATATTTCTTGTTGCCAAGACGACGTTGCAGAGGATGAAGACACATTACAGACAAAATGGGCATTGACTAGCAGATTTTAAAAAAAGCAAGGTCTGCAACTGCAATATAATCTAGTTTATCACAGAAGGATCAGATGCGAATTGATCAGTCTGGTTCATATTTGGGAATATTTCTGGTTCTTTGTAAGACCACATTCTAATACTGCTGTCCATCTTCTCACTTTACCTAGATTTCCTGTAGCAGTGGACAACGACCTGGCAACAGTTACTGCTCACATTGCCTCTTAGCTGAAATAGAGGACTGAATATAATAGGATGTAAATCTTCCAGCACTTAGAAATAATTAAATGCTATAAAAAACTGCAGGCCTCTCCTCAAAAATGCAGACTTGTATTGACTTGTAGACTTCACATTTGGTGTAACACAGCACACCCATTATTAATGTTGACTTTGCAGAGAAATAAAAAATCCAATGCAAGAACAGCCTGGCCTAGGAACCCAAAATGCCTAACTGCCCAAGTGGAAACTGAGATCTGCAGTTTTTGTCCTCTGATACACAGGAACTTTTTAAACTTCAAAACCAGATCTCTCCTTAAAACCTCTACACTGCAGTGACAGAACAGGAAACAGACTGCACATATTTGGCTTTCTGAAGAAAAGGTGTTTAAGCGTGAATAGTGGTCATACTCCATGTACCACCCACAGAACACTGCAGATTTTGTGACGTCAAGAGGATCAAGTAGATGATGCACAGGGCTAAGTATGCAAGCACTGGGTACTGATTGTTGGGGAAAAATCTATCAATTCAAAATTCACTGCATGTATTTCTCTCAGGACATAGTCTAAGGCAGTATTAATGCTCTTACAGTCCCTTGATTAAATAAAAAAACAGAAGGCCAAACCACTAAAGAAATAAATTTGCACACACAATTCTAATAGAGTGTTACAAATGCTTGTAGCTCAGACCTATGATTTGTAAAGAAACATTTTCTGTTCCTATTGTGTAGCAATTTTTTTTTTGTGAACAGAGGACTTTTAAACAGCAGAAATTACTGTCACTGAGTTTTCCCAGAGCAGCTGAATTTCAGATTAATTTAAAAGTTTATCATCTTGTTTTTCAAATAAAATGCTTTTTTCTTCACTGAACAATGTCACTTATACAGTAGAAAAGAATGCACCTGTATAGAAATACTGAAGTAAGTGTAAGAACTCAAATTTTGAAAATAGAAGTATTAAGTTTACCTCTTACTGACATGCACCAAGGCATGAAAGTTTGCTATTCAGGATTAAATTTACTTTGGTTCCAGTCCAAGGTAAGTTAGGAAGTGGGCTGAGGTAGATAGAGATATTAGACATTAAGAGATTCTAGAAATATATAAATTAGTGTGTAAATACACATCAAAATCACGTGTAGTGATATAAAATACCACTTTAAAACAACCCTTTGTTTTACTTGGTTCTGGACACAAAAATGTAAGTTATAATAAGACTGGACCAAACAGCAATGTATACTCTGTGAAGTGGTCAAATGCAGACAAGACAACTGGATTTTGCTGCTTAACAAAATTCTTCTGGTTCAATGCTGGTGTTTTTGAAAATCACTTCATTGCCTGCCATTGGAATAGAGCTATATCTTAGCAATGCAAATTAAAAAAAAAAGAAGAAATACTATTGAAAGGAATTCAGAATACACTTTACAGTGCAAATTACCAAAAATAAAATAAAATAAAATACAACTACCCATGCTTGCTTAAAATCAGTTTATCAATTTAGGGTCAATTCTATTGACCCTACTGAAGTTAATGTAAAACACACAATGTGCTATTGATTTGAATGGATTATGCTTTTTAATTTACAATGACCTAAAATGTGATTAATGAACATTACTTCCATGTCAATGGTGCCTTGAAATCTCAACTCCTTTACACAAGTTCAGAGGTACATCATCTGGGATTGGCACACACAGTAAGATAAAGTGAAAATATAATAAAATACATTTTCCTTAAGTTACACTAACAACTATTTGCAATTCTCCCTCAGGATATTTAATATATAAAAGCAAGCTTAACTTTGAAATATTTGTAGTCATGATATATTTCTGATAAATGGTAATAGCTTACATGAGAGTTTTTTGGGAAAATAAATTTCTCTAATCAGCAGAGGAAACACAGCGTAGGAACTGCTTGTGTAAATCACATAGTATCCTTGAATTTCTAAGCCTTCTTATTTCAGGAATGCACAGAATTACTCAGGCAGCTTTTTCTCCACTTCCCCATACTCAGTGTGTATCACTTTTGGGCACAGAATAAAGAAAAGAGATAAGCAAACAGTTCTTCTTTTATGGTAAAGCAAAACTTGGCTCAGTTACACAGATAATGGAAGGAAAAAAATATCATGGTTTTATTTTTTTATATATTTTCTTCAATTTATTAATAATCTTTTATATTTATTTATGGCTTTGAGCAAAGACAAAAAAAAATCTAACTCATCCCTGATCATACAATTATTGTAAGAACCAGATCTATAGTCTTCCCAGCAGCAGTAAGATCCAACCTTTTTCATTAATACATTTCATCTTGTACAGATGTGAGATTTCATACTTATGGGCCTACTTATGTACAGAGAAAATAGGTCACTTCTGAAACTAGCAATGGACCTTTATATTACAGGAATGTGAGTCATTTGTTTCTTAATCTAAGTATATATACATTCATACATACATATATATATATACGTATATAATTTTATACCCTGTACCATTTTTTTTTAATTAACATACAAATCCTAGATATTGTCCACTCTATTACAAAGTCATTAAAAATTATTTATGGTTTCACTGAAAGACCATGTGAATTAATATTTCTTCATAGTGCTTAAAATAAAATAAAAATATATATAAAAATATTTTGCTACTAACCCCATTTCTCCTATTAAATGTAAACCTTAAACAGTTTTCAAGATCAGTATATGATCTTAATTAACTGACAGAATTTGTTAGCATTAAAATAATATAAGGGGTATTGTACTCATAAATAAATGGTCTTGCAGCGTATCCATAATGTTTGAGACACTTTTTTAAACAATCATTTCCCCATTTCCACTCCAGGTCACTTAAATTAATGGCAGCAGCATGTTAGTGGGTTAATTACATCGATCTTTACTGGTGAATGTGAGTCAGCAAAAAAAATGGACGATTTTAAAAAATTTTATTTGATGTACCACTTTAGTAAAGGTATAACAGGCAGCACGGGTTCAAGCTCTGTTAGCTTTAGAGAATTTACTTGGCTCTCAAGTACATCTGGATTCACTGCATTACGTAGTTGTGATGTTATTTAATTTTTCCATGCATCGTTAAACTCAGCATTGATGGGAAGAGGAGAACTCCTTTGCATCCATTTCCTTAACAGAGTCAGCTGGGTTTTAAGGAACAGAATATATGCTTGTATCATATCCATAATGCTGATTTTTCAGTGAGTTAAATTATGACACATTTAGTTTCAATCTCTATTTAATGTGACAAATCAGGCACAAACGATTACGAAATTTTTTTTCTTTTTTTTTTGTGGATAAGATAATGTGAAGGTTTTAGCAAACAAAACAAAATGTTCACAAAACAGTATGCTTTAACCCTGCTTTCTGTCACCATTTCCTTTCTGTTTTGAAGACATAAAAAATAATAAACCTCATACCTATGGGCTATGTTTGACACTACATGCCTTAGGATATACTAACCATTTAATTACAATATACACAGAGCAAATCGTGCATTTCCAGACAGACTTGATGCTATATTATATTTATTTTTGTAAATTAACACCACAGTCAACTACAAAACTACAGTGAAGACACAGAAAGCACCTGAAAGTCTAAATCAAGCTGTGGTTTACAAATAATCCTTTAAATGAAAAACCTCACTTCTAGACTTAAACCAGAGATTCAAAGTCAGCATTATAGGAATTTTAAGGTAGACACAATTAATGAATGGTTATTATTTTCTAAGATACCGTAAAGCCTTTTCCTACTGACCAAACCTATTTTTATTGTCTTTTTTTTTTCCAAAGCATGCATGGAATATTCTCAGATGCTATTGAGGGCAAGAAGAAGAAAAGTGATGGTATTGGTGAAGTACAAGCGATTTGCAGGATCAAGCGTACAATTTTGCATAAAACATTGCATGTAAAAGTAACACTGTAGGTTTTAAGCCATTGCATTACAGTTTAACAGTTGTGTTGCACTTAGCTTTAACAAATTTTAAAACTGTAAAGTTTGAAGTAAAAAGCGGAACCTAAATTCCTAAACAAAGACCTTGCAATGGTACACCACACAGCATCTATTTTTGCTTGGGTCTAAAAAGTTATTTACAATGGAAATATATTTAGTCTTTGAAAAGTCTTTAGCAGTGTGAAGATCAAAGTCCACCCAATTCTCTTAGACAACAGAAGGGTTGACACGCCATGAGGTTACAACCTATCCAGAGGAGTACTAGTGCCTCCCTTTACACTGCAGGTGTTTGCAATATAATTCTCTTCCAATCTAAATTCCAATGGATGGTGCTAACATATGAAATGCAATGTGAAATAACAACTGAATTCTTCACGAGAAATTAACAACATATACGCAATAAATGAAGCAACAAAGGTATCAGAATATCACTCAGTCAGTGCTATGTGTTAGTTAAATTGATGGTTTTCTTTCCTTTTTTTTTTCTTTTTTTAAATATACTTGTTTGAAGTTTGTTGTTGTGTTGACAATTTCCCCATGAAAACAGCCAATCTCATAAACAGAGAAATCTTTTAGGCTGATTTTAAAGTCAACACATTAAAAATAAGTAATATTAGCGCTAATTTTAATCTTCTGCAATGGTTGCAAAAAAGGAAGACGTGAACTCAAACAAGTTTTTTTAATTGCCTTTATATATATATATTTAGATATATATATATAAAACTTTTACATTCGTTACATAGGGCAAAGCTGTCTAAATTATTTTTCTGATAGTAGACTGCTGGGGCACATTAGGAAACAGGCTAAAACAGTTCGGGGGATGGTGCTCGGTTTGTTGCAAGTCTATTGCTCACAGTCACCAGGGATCATAAGTTTGAGGCGAACCGCGGTTTGTCTCCCTCGGGCTCTGTGCTTAAGACTGTGGAAGAATCCCTTTGCAGCGGGGCGGCGGGCGGCGCGGCCCCGCGGTTCGGGGGGATGGCTCCCGAGGACATCTGCCGGAACAGCGAGACCCGCTGGGGCACGGTGGCGCGGCCGGCCGGGGGCACGCCGGGGCCCGGAGCGGGCTGCGGGAGGGAGGCGAGGGACTCCCCCACGGTGGGGTGAGGCCTGGCGATCAGGGTGGAGATCTCGTGGGGCAAGGAGGGCTGCGAGGCGGACAGCGGCCGCACCTCCCGCGTCAGGTTGGTGTTGTGGAGGGCCTGGGTGCTCTTGTGCACCTCGTTCTTCTGCGCGGCTCCCGGCGGCTGCTGCGCCGCCTGCGGCTGCTGCTGCTGCTGCTGTTGCTGCTGCTGCTGCATGAGGGAGAGCTGCGAGGCGGTCGGCGAGGCGTACTGGAAAGTTCGGCCGGCCAGCGGGCTCTGTACCGGCGGGCTGCAGACGGCCGTGGTGTAGGAGCAGGGCGACAGGATGACAGCCTGCTGTGGCGGCTGCGTGCTGGGCGAGGGCGAGTGCAGGTTGGTGTGCGAGAGGCTGCTGCTGGTGTACACGGGAGGGGACTGCGTCCTGCCGCGCGAAGACGAGGCCGAGGTGCTGGAGTTGAGGGCTGGCATCTGCTGCAGGCTCACCGGGGCGATGGTCTGCACCATCTCCCTGTCGTGCTTCACGATCTGCTTCAAGATCTCATTCTCCTGGTTGTTGAAGACGCCGGTGTTGAGGTCCTTCTGGAACTTCTGCAGCAGGATCGAGTTCTTCTTCCCTTCACAGAGAGGCAGAAGAGTTAGTGAGCCCGAGGTGCGGGGGCAGGGCCCCGCTCTGGCTTTGTGTTTCAGCACCCGTCGCTGAGGACTGTGTGTTGTAAAAGCCTCAGCAGGCAGCGGGTGGCCGAGCGGGCATGGCTCGGCCGCCAGCCCGGGGCAGGAGGGGGCTGTGCCCGCCGGCAGTGCCGCAGCTCCCCGCGGCTGTGCTCCGCATGCAGCCCGCCCCGGCCCTGCCCGCAGCGCGGGCCTGCGGAGCACCGCCGCGCTCCGGCACCTGGCCTGGCTCTGCCCCCTCACCTGCAGCTTACTGTTGTTACTGCAATTACAATGTAAGAACCGTAATTTCCTGAACAACTGTCAGAAAAAGTCGTCGTGCTCTGCACCTACGTCATTTTTCTCGTTGCAAAACTCTGAATTTCTACTAAACAGTTACATATTTTAAAAAGTACACCTGCCATCTAGTACATATCTGGGAACTAGTTAGTAGACATCTGTCGTAACCAGTGTTTTTAAGTGTTTGTGAACTAATACGAACTCATGGATAATGTGACACCTGCTTGCACAGTAAAGACTCTTGTACACTGTGACCTGATGTCTGCGTGATGGCTCACAGTGTCTGTAAGATGTAGACGCTATTCTGAGTCATCAGATGCTTGGGAACACAATGGCACTCAACTGCTCTTTTTTTTTTTTCGATAAAACACTGCACTTCAAATGGGATTGCTACTCCAAGAACAGACTGGAGCTTTAGTGCTAATATTTTTCAAGCACGTATTACTTAGAGCTGGACTGCAAGACAGATTGTCTTGCAAGACAGATTGTAGAAATTTAATGCATTGAGTTGATGTGGACAAATCCTCAGACTGAAATTTTCTTGTGAAATTGGGGAAACACCACCAAACAGGACAAGTGACTTTTTTTTTACAGCTCTATTTTAAAATGGGTGGCAGTAATGATGAGCAGAGTGCAATTCTCCTGACCGAAGGAAGACCTTATGCTTTGCCTAATATGTCCTGTTGGGAGGTCCCAAATACTGGAACAGCAAGTTTACACCTCTTGATTTGATAATCTGCAATACCCTTCTGCCTTTCACTTGCATATTATTGGACTGCTTTTCTGATTGCAGGCAGATCTGAGCAGTGCCAGTGTGCCGCCATCAAGGCTAGCAGTGCCCATGTTGTGAGGAAAATGAGAGCCCTGCTGCAGAGGATTAATTCACTTCAACAAACAACGGGTTTGTGAGTGCTGAGAGGCTTCAGCTCTTCCCAGCATTATAGATGTCATCCGTAAGCAATTTATTTAGGAAAATGTCATCTACTGCTCGTGACACAGCATAAATCCTATCAAGTGCTGAAGGCAGCAAAAGAAATCTACAGGATTAATAAATAATACTAATGATAATTAAAGTATGAAAAATAATCCTCAGAGGAGTACAAGACCTTTCTAAAACTCGGTGGGTTTTATTATTTAAAAGTGAGACTGCAAAATTCTTGTCTGCACACATGTGTTATTTATAGATCAAGAAAACATTTACTGCAGCATAACAGAAAAAAAACTTTTAAAGAGGGCTATTTTATCATGCAGCTCAAGGGAAAGAAAATGGATTTTAAGAGTGATTTTAAGAATTAATCATATGCAAAATTGAAATAAATACCTATCCTGTCAAGTCTGTCAATTGCCACAGTTTCGAAGGCCCTTCTCATCATGGGGTACTCTTCCAGGACCTCGTTGAAGTTGTCCACGGAGAGGGAGTACAGGCGACAGTACGTGTCTGCTCGTACACTGGCAGTTCGACGGCCCTTGGTTAAAAGGCAGATCTCTGGGGAGAGAAAAATTCAGCACAAACTGAAAACAAAGAAGTTACATGAACCATGTGAAAATTTAAAGGTAGAAATTGACTCTGTGCTAACAAGTTATAATTTAGTACTCAGCAGCAATTTTTCTATTTCTGCTTACATAAGGTCACAGGGACAATTCTGAAGGTATTTGATTCAATTTTTGCTACTCTGAAAAAAGAATTCATGTCCTTTAAGAGCCCTGCCTATAGGTTTTCTCAGTATGAACTCTGATTTTATGAAGCCTTTTTAAAATAGTGCTGCAAGTTCTAAGAAATGATCCATCAGCTGTCAAACACAGCTTGATGACTTAGATTAACCCAAGTGCAGAATTAACCCAAGTGATTCTATTGATTTTTTTTTAAATAGAAAGCTGCCTTAGAGGACCAATCTCTTTAATCATTCACCAGATTTACTAAACTAATGCAATACATGATATCATGATGTAATGACACTTGAATATAAGAACTGTTCTGAGAAAAAAAAAAAATTGAAGCATGAACATGCCTTCTGTTTCCTTGATGTTTATGTCCTAGGTATTTTGGGGAGAGAAAACTTAAAACTTTTGAATTTTTTCTCATTAGATTAAAAAAAATGGAATTCATATGATTAGTCTAGTAGCCTTTCTCTGCAAGTGCCCCCAACAGGAATTCATTGCTCTGGAACACTGGAAACTGAAGCTAAGAAACAGCCCCAAACTTCTGACTTCCAATTCTTCAACCCACAGTATCAGGGTGACGGCATAGATGCCAAAGTCGGTGTCTGAGGCTTGTATCAGCAAAACACATGGGGTAAAATATTTATTTATGTTATTTAGATTAAAATACAGAAAATTAAAAAGTCATTTGCAAAAAGTAGTGTTTGAATTCATCCCATTTTCAAACTGGGGACTAAGAGCACACTTAGAAATACCGAGAATTCTTGAGTTCAAGCAGGGTAAGAGACAGTTTCCCTACCCAGTTCCAGCAGTCAAGGGCTGCGAGTTCATATTTTGTATTTAAATACAAAAGTAGGAAACTGTCTCCTACCTTGCTTTTTTGTCCATTACATGCTCAATTTCAATCAAATTATCATTTTCAAGTGTGGAAAACCGACTAATAAATAATTCTGCAGAATTCAGTTCTGTAAAGTACCAACCTAGTTCTTGGTTTGGGGTCTTTTTGCTGTATGTCTTTAAGAAATATATTTTTTTATTAATCTAGAATATGAAGAACCTTGATTTTTTGGTCACATACTTCTTGAGGAATTTCCACATGCTATCTAAACCTGAAGGCTTAGGGGATAAGATGCTTAAATTACAGTGGATAAATCAAAGTAAATTAACATTGGACCAGTACTAGTACAGAATGTTCTTAAACCCCAACAGCTTTGGGGAGAATTTATAGAGACTATTGGGAGAGTAAAATACAGAATTTATAGAGAATGCTGTAAGAGACTTGACCTAAAGTCCCTCACAAAACTTGATGCCCATGAAATAATGACAGTTTACTGTAAAGAACTAGCCAAGTATAACAGAAGTCAGTCCTTTCCTTTGCTCACTCTTAGCTTTAGCCTGACCTCTTCTCCTTAGATTGAACTCACTGCATTTTAGTTAAAAGAGAAGGACGTTTTGCCCAAAGGGAGCAGTTAAATGCAGACAATACCTGTTCTATTTAGTAAGATATTCTTTAGGTCTCACAAATAATAAAGTGTTAAAATACATGGTTGAATTTAGAGAAAATTTTCCTTAAAGTCTGTGACTAATGATCACCTATTGATTTTCAGCTCTTCAATTAAAATTGCTGCAAACAGTAGACACAGGTGTCTTCTGCTACTCTCAACAAATACTTGAATATAAAAAGCATCAAATGCCCCCCAAAAGACCAGCATCTCCTTAGTCCCCATCATCCTGAGGAGTGCAGAAAAAATTAGAGAAAGTGCAGTTTTCATCACCAATAATCTTGACTACTGTATTTAGATTACTTAAACAAGAAAAATGGGAAGAAAACATAAGAGACAATGTTAGGCTTCATAACAGGACAGTGGGACTATAGAATTAATTAGAATTAATGGATACTACTGACTATAGAATTAATAGAATTAATGGATACTACTGGAACAAATAATTCCTTTTTTTCTTCAGCTTCTTTCATCTTCTATTATTTTTTGCCAAGGTGAAGGGAAAAAAATAAATGAAAACTCTGATGAGCAGACTCTGTCAACCCACGACTTCTGGTTGAAGACTATAAGTCTGGAAGGCTTTTAATATCTGTAATCCTACTAGTTAGATAATATAATAAACAATGGGCCAGAAAAGATATGACAAATGCCCCAGTGCCCAGAAAATGGTCAGGGGGTGCTGCTGTGGAGCCTGCCTGCTCAGAAAGCAAAGACAGCTTTGTGTTCTCAACTCCACTTGAATGGTCTGAACTGCAGTTTCCTTACAGAAAAACATACTGTGAATGAATACGCATATACTGCATTTCCCGTGGTATTTCTTGTCTGATTAGAACTGTATTACAGTCACTGATTCATTATCTATATTGCCTTGTAATATGTATCAATAGCATCATTTGTAATCAGTTCAAAAGACCAAAGTGTTTGCTAATTGCATGTGTTAATCTATCAGCTGTTTGTTTGGACAGACCCTCAAGTACAGTAAGAAATAATATGTGACATCTTCCTTACTGGGACCAGAGAGGAGGAACATGGAATACTGAAATGAGTTCCCATTAAACACTTGTGTTCATTTAAATAAACCAAAGTGTTTGTTTTTCATGAAAATAATAAAGTAATGAAAACAGCTATGACATATTTAAAATGAGCCTTTGTGGCATCAAGTACACCAGGTGCCCTTAACAATTACGCTCTCCTTGATGTTCAATTGATTTAAATGGACTAGGACATACAATAATAGCATAGGAGTGTATAGGGGAACACAAAAGGCATGGACTATTTTTAAATTACTTGGATAAACAAGGTGCTCTATTAGCATAAAAATAGTGTCAGCAGCATATTACTCAGTAATATTACTATGTGCATTTGGCATGGTGCATTGCCTTCATGCTGACACTTTCAGTGTGTGAAATATTACTATCTTTCTAAACAAAAAGAATGTATTAAGTTCCAATTAAAAATTATGTATTAGGCTACAATAAACCTGCAATTCTGAATACAAATTTTACTTTAATTATTTAATCTCTGTGGACAGCTGTTACCTAGAACATTGTGAAACAATTGTCAATCACTGAACTAATGAAAAGTGACTGTTTGAAAACACAGAATGATGCTAAAAACATTCATTTGTTCTTACAGTCCATGTTTAATGCAAATTTAATTAATTCATTTGTGAAAATCATAATTCGTGATCTGCAAGGATCAGGTCTGTCCCATGTAAAAAGACAGCCCTCAAAAGAATATGGAAATGGGCTCAAATGTCTGTACTTTCTGCTGTGAAGGCTCTAACTGAAATGTGCAATGATAGAAGTTTAAAGCTAACTTGTTCTGAAAGTTGTAATAATCAAAATTGATCACCAACATATCAGTTGCACCTGTGTGGGATGTGGCTGCATGAGGAATTGTTAGTGCTGGGTTAACAGTGGTACTCAGTGATCCAAAGGTCCTTTCAATCTAAGTGGTTCTATGATTCTATGGCAGGATTTCAGCAAAAGCTGGATCAGGTTCAATTTTTGGAACACTATGAATTTCTAAAGGATCTTGCCTGTATCAGTTTCTCATAAAACAGGGAATGCATAGGTTGTGTTTTACTATTTCATTAATGTGACAGAACACTCTGCATGGGAAATTCTGCATATCTGAAAGACAGCAATAAGGAAGGCTGATTTCAGGAAAATCTGAATGAAGTAAGGTGAGTGACATAGCCCACAGTATGAATTTTAAAGAATAGGATTAATAGGTGTTTTGTAAGGATCACGTTTTGATCCTAACTGAGACCAGGTTCCTTGTTCTTATGGACTGTACTGATATGCCACTGTAGGAGATAATTTTTAGCCCTCCTCTGTTGCTACATGATGCCTAAACACCTTTTTGTTTGAGAAAATAAGGATTTGGGGATGTATATGTATTGTATTATGTATTAATCTCCCCCACATCCGTGTATATGGATGTGGGGGAGATTAATGACTAGTAGCATGTATGACATTGATCTCTTCTTTAGTCTTTGCTGGATGGGTATGTATCTACTGGCCATCCTAGCAATAACTTCTGGTTTCAATTTTATACGGAAAATTTTTAGATAAGAAAATTCCTTTTTTACTCTGAGAAGCAGTACAGTTTCTGTGAGAGTGTATACTTGTCCATTCATCATCTACTCATTTTACATATCAGTTATATTCCAGATGTAATTACTCTACCTCATATGTTACATTAACATTTGACTAGAGAAAATCTACAGAAGAAAAATGTGCCCACCAACTGCTTTGATAAAGGTAAGTTATGAGTCCAGTAGTTAGCAAGTTCACTGAAGGACACCAAACCAGTCGTGCCTCCATGGACCATATTTCTTAGCTTAGCATGTTACATTGTATGAACAGAAAATTCTTACAATGAATTACTGTATGTGCATCTTTGTCTTGCAAGGACATAAGTTCACTTTAATAGGTGCAGAAATTAAATTAGTATAATAATGAATTAATGAATTCAACAGTATTCCAGCTATATAGTGTCTATATTAAAAACAACTAAAAGCAACTAGCAGTTTTGATACATTTTTTCCCCTTCCAAAGCTGTGTGATTTCCCATCAGCTGTTAGATTAAACATTACAGGATCTACTGAGAGGTCCTTCCAACTGAGGACAACTGACTACTGCGTCAGTTCCTCAACAGCAAACTTGTTCTTGTCGTGAGCGTATAGTTGCTCTGTGTGCTGTCAGCTGTTCAGGCTGTCTACTACCAGCAGCAGAAGAAAGATGGAAAGTCAAAGCAATTCAAAAGCTTGGGTCAGTCAGTCTAACAGACTTCGGAATGTTTTTTTAAGAACAGAACAGTGGATTAGAATATAGTTCATTTTATAGAGAGCAGTGAGAAACTGAACTACCATTGACAAATGTCCAAGTTGTCGTTCCATCTACCCATCTTGTAAGACTTAAGATAAGCTTCCCAGAACCACCATGGCTATCATTATTTTCCAACAGCTCTTCATAACAGCAACACCTTGGCATGCTACAAAGATTGATAGTTCTTTACTTCTTTCAAGCAGCTGAAGTTGTCCACTGAGCAGAAACTAGCTAATGGGCACTTTCTTGCTGTGCGAGTCACAGCAAGGCACATTCAGGATGGGGCACTCAATTCCCAGCTTTACAACAAATAGTATGAGTATGCTTGGGTTCTTTTTCCCTTTAGGAAAGGTCTATATGAACTTCAAGCAAGTTAAAAAAAAATAAGTAAGCTTCTAGGCATCCCATTCTTTCAGAAAGGGAGTGATTTTCCAGGTCCATGTTGACTTAAGCATCTCCCATACAGAAAACAGGGAGAAGCTGTATCATATGATAACATATTACTTTAACATAAGCATCTGCACTTCTGTTTTCTTTTTCTTTATTAAACTCTGGAAAATGTGAAATACATTTATCTATATTTTTCCACATTTTAAATGTGTTCTTTTTATATTTCTGTACGTTACTGCTAGTGTACACAATGGTAAACTCAGACATATGATGCTTTTTTTGTAGTTACTAAAATATCTACCACCATGTCTTTGCAATTACTCAGAATGTAGTTTGATGCAATTAAATGAATTTCAGTAATCTGTGTTCTAAAAAAATTCAGTCCTCCATTTAACAAATCCTAAAATATAGTCACTGCTCAAGAAGAACAATTCTGCAGCAAGGGAGAGAGCTTAAGAAGAACAGAAAATGGAGAAAATTCCTGCCTTTTACAGCCATATTTGTAATCTGGACTGTACAAGAGGAAGCTGTGGAAAAACTGCTGCTTTTGCCACCATGTTTACACTAAATATGAAATTGCAGACAAGTCAGTTTGAGTTAGGAGATACAGCCTGCATGACCTCTTCATTTAAAATATGGCAGCAATAATTGTCTGTTGAGTTGCTTTCAGATATGTGGGCTCATCAGTTGGAGAGAGGGTTTGTAAAGCAGCCTGGATACATAACTAAGAAAGTTACTGTTTTGAAAAGGGGCTGAAAATGGCTGATTGGAATGAAAAGCAACTTCTGCAATATCCCATCTCCAGTCTTTTTAAACTGTTTCCCTGAACTTATTTTAAAAATATCTATTTGTAATTTGTGATAGCTGCTGCCCTTATTAGTCATCCTATTAAAAAATACAACCAAACAAATAACAAAAATCCCCCAAAATTCCCCAAACAAAACCCACACATATGTTGGTTTAGCTAAAATTTTTATTGCCTGTTTGTAGTAATTTGAAATTTCTGTCTCTGAAGACTGACACCTGAGCTCTCCACATGTTCATAGTTTAATTAATAATATTTTATTTAATTTAATGTAGCAGTAGCAAAAGAGCAAAAATTTACTTGGGGAAAAAAAAAGTTCATTTGAAAATAAGTGCCTACATTTAATTGACCCAAACATTGATAGAATTTGTAGACAAATACTTAAGAAAAACCTTTTCATATTTATTTAGGCTTTGCCAACAACCCTGAGAGTATGTTCCTTTCTTTACCTAGCTCCAAATGTGTCTTTTATGCCACTTAGCTAGGAGAAACCAGTTTCTCATCTTAATAAGAAGTGGCAAGTTACCTGAGCAGGAACTTTTTATTTTTCATCCTGACCTCTCTTTGCTTTCTTCCATGTGCAGGTTCTGAAAATAGCTGTGGCCAGGTTTTCATTACTAGCGCAGACAAAAGCCAGTAACAGAAACACAGAATCACTGAGGTTGGAAAAGACCTCTAAGATCATCAAGTCTGACCTTCAACTGAACTTCACCCTGTCAGCCAGACCCTGGCACTGAGTGCCACATCTAGACTTATGAACATTTCTTACATCCTGACTATTTTCCCGTGTTCTATCAAATTCTTCTAAGAAAGGTCTGTTTGACAGAACAGAAGTTTAAGGTAATTTTACAAAATGGAAATAAAAGTGCATATTTTGTCTTCAACACTATTCATAACAGAGCATCCATACGTTTTTCTTGTTATTTATCAAAGCGTTCTTTCTACAAAGAATGATTGAGATAGTCTATTTTCTTTTAAAAGCTCACAACTTTACTGATAGTAATTTCATATGCTTTAAAAAATTAATAATTAAGCTAAGATTCCAAGATAATATGCCTAAGTACAGATTTCGTTTCCATACTCACTGTGTCAAAGGCCAAAAATGATTTTATCTAATTCATTTACTCCTACTTTTATTCTGATGCATGCTTACTGCCTATTGAAAAAAAACCACTTAGTTCCTTATGTATTCAGTGGTATGCTCTTGTAATCTTGAGTTTGGCAAACAATAACAGTTACAATTTAAACTGTTCAAGTTAAATTAAAGTAGACTATAAAAATATTGTACTTCTTTTAATTAAATTATTAAAAAAATATCAGTGACTGTCGGTTCTGAATTAAATTTTTAGATTAAATATTTAATCTTAACTCAAATATTTAGTTAAAATTCTACTGTGTCAAATTGAAGGTGCTTGGAAAATCTTCTTCTGCTTTATCTGTGTTGACCACATCTGATTTCCAAGGCATGCTATGTCATATTTTACTTGTATCTAGTTATATAAAGTTTAAAATGTATGCTGTTAATGATTAGTAGAATTATAATTATAATTTATTTAGGCTTTTAGATTGCAAGACTTATTACTTGTGTTATAATTATGAATAGTGTTAAATTTATATTTATCTTTGCTAACTAATAAAACTCCTAAACCCAAATCAGCTTCTACCTTTTAGTGTAAAAGAGTAAGTTATTTTCATTCTATCCTCCTAAAAATTCTCTTGTACTTTTAAAGAAATTATTGAGTTTGAATAGCAAGAAGTCCTTCTGACTGATTATTATTTTCAATATAAAATATGTTGCCAAAAGAACAACACAACAATTTATTGTCAACAAGAAATTATGCAATATTATGAGGACTACTGCATATTATGTAGCCTCAAAATGGCAGATTAGTCTGTGCCAAAAAGATATTTAATTTTTAGGCCCTCTTGCAGACAATATTTTTAGAAAAATGTTCTATACTGTTCAGCTGAAAAATGTTTTACAAACGAGTTGGCATGGAGATGTAGAGATCCTGCTCCCTTAAAGCATTTAATTATGTCCCTGCTATTAAGAATACGAATAATCACACCTCAGTGGGGCTACTTATAATTAACTATCTGGATTATAACATGAATATTGAAAGACTTGATCCACCACTACCTTGAATAACGAATAGCCATATGCAGTATTTTTGCAAAATGAAAAATTATAAATCATATCATATCATGGTGTCCATATGTAAAGCACTTCAACAGATTTTTTTCTATTTATAATCAGTATTATACTGCAAATCTTTTAAAGTATTCTATCAAAAGTAAGCACCTAGAGTGTAACCAGAAAAAAATAAGTGGGAAAATATAATCTAAAGTGACTCAACATTTCCCATGGTATTATTTTCCGCTGCACTGGTCTAAAATATACTGACAGTTACTGTTCTGAGAGGGGGAAAAGTTCCATAAATAATAGGTAGGTCAAAGAAGTTCTGTCTAATTGGCCTTCTACAAGCTGAAGCAAATGCAAAATAGAGTTTATTAGAAGTTTAAGTGCAGAAGGGTAAATTTTGAAACTGCATTAAATAATTTAAGCAAAATAAAACATTTAAAATTGAAAGTATTCCATGAACTACATGTTAGAAAAAATAAACCAAAAAAGAAAAGATGCTATAATATGTCTCTGGGACACTGTCTGAGAAGATGGCAATGAGAATCTGGTTTCTAGATAGATTTGCTAGATGAATGATGACATGAAGCACAGATAGTGATATCTGCCTTTGAGTAAGTAAAATAAAACATGTATTTGTCTCCCATTACAATGCAAGAGATAGGCCAATACAATTTCATATTCACACACAGTAACTCTCACATATATACCTCATAATAATTTTTTTTAAATCACATTCATTTCTTTGTGTTCAACATACCTGGGAGTTGATAGGAAAAAAAAATAGCAGTATGAGTTTTAGTTAGTCTAAAAACCGATTTATCTACTGATTCCAAGTGGCATGATACCAGTGGGATTTTCAGTGGGGGAAAAACAATGGGGAGTTGGATCTGCAATGGATACATCAAAAATTGGGCAGTGTGAATTACTGAAGATTTATCTACTGGAATTAGGAAACTCCTTCAACTAACAAAACCTCCATGGGGCCCCCAGACCTAAATAATAAAAATATATCTGCACTTCCTAAACACTAAGTTTGGATTTCCCTAGAAATGTCGGCATTCCTTCAGCTCTAACGTAGTATCTGTTAAAAACAGCAAAAAAGGGGTTAAATTTCCAGGAACATATGTCTGGGCTGCTGCATGAAGGAAAGCCTGTGTAAACACAGGTGGGAAAACAGATGGAGAAAGGAAAAGATAGCAGGGAGACCAGTCTTATCTTGTGTCCTTTGTGGTTGAGAGGAATTTTGCCAGTGACTACAGAAAAGAGCAGGATGAGACCACAGTGAACAATCAGGCCTCTGTCCATCAGTGAGTAAGCAAATGAAGTAACAGCAGAGTCCTGAATGTGTTCCCAAAAATCCTCCTTTGAGTAAGCTGTGCTGAGCTGTACTGGTTGGGCAAAGTGGGATTTATTCCTTTCTTCTTCTCTCTGTAGGCACGTCAGCGCCACTCTTAACACCAGCTCATGGAGACAGCTCAGCAAGTGCTTATCTAAACCAGGACTATCTGTCCTGAGCCACTCCTCTGATTCTGATTCTGACAGGGCTGGCAGCTGACGGGGCACAGGACCTCATGAAACCACTCCTGCTCATCAAAGCCCTCTGCACTAGCTTTGGGAGAGCTTAAAAGTTTTATGTTTGCAGGGTTAACAATCTCAGGCAAGTGATCAGTGGTTGAAAGCTGCTTTTCCACTTGGCTCTCCAGGCAGGAGCCTGCTGTCTGTAGGTGAGTGCATGGGAACACCATCTGACTGAGTCTGGGGTGAGGGATGTGCAGAGAAGTGGAGGGTCACAAAGTATCAGGGAGCAGAAGGCCTTTCCAGAAGGGAGGTGAAGTTGCAGGGCCTGATCTTACTGAAGTAGCCTTAAGACCCACACATCTGAGTAAGAAGAAGGAGATAATTGGAAAGGCTTTATTGCATTAAAGCAAACATCTCTTTAGTTTATTACACTACTGCATGTTTGATAATTAGTGTCTGATTAATTAGCAGAGATCTTGAATTACTAACTTATATAATATTATTATAGAGTGTTTCTGAAACAATTCACCACAGCAAAAATCAGAATATTCACACAGCACTGGTAGTACACCAGTTTCTATCAATATGTATTAGTATAGGTAAATTTGATTAGTATTAGGCTCATTAGATATATTAATAATTCTGCTCTGTAAAACCCCCATAATTGATGAACTAATCTCTTCTATAAGCAAAATACTCATATTCTTGTGCTTCATCTCAAAAGATGTCAAAACTTTTGCATTTTGCCGATTTTGTATGTATAGTGAAGAATTAATACACAATCTGTTCAGTAATTCCTCCTGTCACAAGAAGAGCAATTTCTAATCCAGTCGCCTGGTACTGAGAGAAAAAGGTTCAATAGGATTGAAACCTGGCAATTTCCTTCCTACCATTTATTACTAGGATTATATCATAAATAAGTTTGAACTACCAAGATATTAAAGAGAAAGACAAATATGCAGTGAGACAGAGAAAGCAAAACTCAGGGAGCTGTCATTATCCACTGCTGTATACTTTGTATTTTCAGTATTGTAAACTGTAGATACTCAGGACCAAGACAAGATGACCAGAAAATTAAACCACTTCATAATCACAACCTCCTCAAAATACAATTGCTTACATTTTTCACTTGCCTCCTGATTTTTATTCTCCATTCTAGGAAGCTGAATTCAAGTGTGTCAGTCTCAAATTTTCAGTTCAGCTTAACTGCAAACACATGTGCAGTCAGGTTTTCCAACTCGCTATCCAAAAGAGATAGGTGTAAGCACCTTCCCACTCTTTTCCAGCTTCTGGAGGTTGTTCAGATCTGGGCTTGCCACTTGCGTTTTCCTCCCTTTCCCATCAGTCTCATGCCCATGATGTTCCCCTGCACTGTCAGCTGCTCTGTCTCCCATTTATTTGCACCACTCACAACCTGACTCCTACCCACAGAGTTCTCTCTCTGTTGACATCTATATCACTCCCCACGCTCTTCCCTACAGTTTTGTCCTATGTGTTAACATAGTCCATACCATCCATTCATTCTCTTCTGACCTTCAGTCACGTGTCACTAACCTTACCCTTGGATAAAGAATTGTTTGTATGGTCACATCCAGAGGGCACTCGTCAATGGCTCAGAATCCTGATGGACATCAGTGACAAGCGGTGTCCTCAGGGATCCATACTGGGACCAGTCTTACGTAGTGTCTTTTATAATGAAATAAATTAAGGAATTGAGAGCACTCTCAGCAAATTTGCGATGAATCCAAACTAAGCAGTGCAGCTGACACTTCTGAAAGATCAGATGCCATCCAGAGGGACCTGGACAAGTTTGAGAAGTAACCCATGAGAATATAATGAGGTTTAACAAGGCCAGGTGCTGATGCTGCACCCGGGTAGGAACAACCCCTGCTATCAGCACAAGCTGGGCATGAGCAGCCCCAGAGCAGCCCTGCCCAGAAGGGCTTGGGGGTGCTGTGGGTGAGAGGCTGCACATGGCCCAGCCATGGCACTCACAGCCCAGAGAGCCAAACGTGTCCTGGGCTGCATCCAGAGCCCCGTGGGCAGCAGGGCAGGGAGGGGATTCTGCCCCTCTGCTCTGCTCTGCTCTGCTCTGCTCTGCTGAGACCCACCTGGAGCACTGCATCCAGAGCTGGGGTCTCCAAGATAGGAAGTACTTGGACCTATTGGAACAAATCCAGAGGAGGCCAAGATGATAAGAAGGCTGGAGCACCTCCCCTATAAGGGAAGGCTGACAGAATTGGGTTTTTCAGCCTGGAAAAGAGAAGGCTTAGAGGTGACCTAATTGAGATCCTCTGGTACCTGAAGGGAGTCTCCAAGAAAGACAGAAAGTGACTTATTACAAGAGCATGTGGTGAAAGGATAAGGGGAAATGACTTCAAACTGAAACAGAATAGATTTATATTAGAATCTAAGAAAAAATTCTTTACTGTGAGAGTGGTCAGGCACTGGCACAGCTTGCCCAGAGAGGGTGTGGATTCCCTGTCCCTGGAAGTGTTCACGGATGAACACTCGGATGGGGCTCTTAGCAACCCGGTCTAGTGAAAGGAGTCCCTGACCATGGTGGGGGGGAGCAGAAGCAGATAATTTTAAACATCCCTTTCAACTCAAGCCATTTTATGTTTCTATGTTTCTATGTTAATTTTGATTGAGGGCAACCTTATTTCCTGCCATATGAAAGCTCTATCAGTGTCAGTGTGTGAAGTTTCTCTTGTACTTGTACAAGGAAAAGATGCATCTACTGCAATGCTGATAGTGTCAAACCCATTTCTAACAATGGGGAGATAGGAACAAAG
The DNA here is from genome assembly GCA_039654755.1 of Calcarius lapponicus. Taxonomy (NCBI): domain Eukaryota; kingdom Metazoa; phylum Chordata; class Aves; order Passeriformes; family Fringillidae; genus Calcarius; species Calcarius lapponicus. Next base: position 16,061,265 of record CM077481.1, read on the forward strand.
CTTCTAATAATGGGGAACTGTTACCAAACAGAGAGTAAAAAATTAAGGAGGATATAAAAAAATCCACTGATGTTTTGGAAAAAACAAGATATAGGTAAATTAAAAATAAATCCAATAAAAGCCACTATAGAGTATTAAAATCCCATGTTTCTTCACTGTTAACTGTGGCTTACATAATTTCACTAAAGTAGAAATAACTATATAACTGCACAGTGTAGTGAAAAGTAGTTTCATGTATTCTTCCTTGTCTAATTCCTGTCCCTTTTATATAAATTCAAATGAGCATATCATGAATAGGGTAGGGGGAATATGGCCTTTTGGAAAGGACAGTACCAGAAACTGCTTTAAAATTCCTGCTAGCACTTGGAGGAGATATGTAGGATGATAATGTCCTTCCACCAGCAGTCTGAAAAAAACCCACTTATTGGGATGAAATGAAATGCTGGGCTAAAAATTGCTCCTGCACACAAAGTTCAAGATGATACATTTATGGACAAACATGAAGGTCAAGGGACAGAAAGCTCTTCCCACAGAAATACCAGGGAGTAAACCACAAGATCTTTGTGGTTACAGAATTGTATTTACTCCTGCCCTCCCCAAAGGAGAAACCAGTGAGAGCAGATGAGGAAGGAGGCAGACAGTAGTCAAGCCCAGATCTTTCTATTGTCACCACTTTGCATGTCCGTGTCCTAGGGTGATGTTATGATGCTTGTATCCTCATGGTGTGTTCTGTTAATGATGGATATTATATTCTGTGCCTTCATAACTGGCTCTGAGAGGAAAGGCATGGAGAAGAAGCACAGAATTTGTTATCAGGGACTGCACTCACTCCTCCACATGCTGCTGGAACACAGGACTCCACTGTGGTGTCTGGGCACAGACAGGGCAGAGCATGGCCCTCCTTTGCTTTTTAGTTAGTTTAGCTAGCTGAGGCAGAGAAGTTCCCTGGACTGGTTTTCTCTTTCTCTTTTCTTCGAACAGTTTGAACCTGCTCTGGACCGGGCCCTGGGGAGCACTGAGAGCTCGCACTTTGTGGCCACCGGAGCCTGCTCTGGGCAGCAGCCTTTGCCAGCACCAGAGGGATTAATAACAGAGAGATCACCCAGGAGAGACTTTCTGAATTTGTCATCTCTTCAGAGCTGTGAATGAGTTTTGTCATCTGGTATTGTTCATTTTGTGTGCTGGGGAGTGCTTTGCCTGTTTAAAAAAAAAAGGTTTTTTCCCACTTGTCTCTGAGGAAATTTTTTCCTGATCTGGTTGGGGGGAGGGGCCGTGTGGGTTGGCTTTCTGGGGGGGGCCCTTTTGGAGGTTTTCTCCCAAATTTGCCCTAAACCAGGACAGTCCCTCAAAAATGACCAGAAAGTATACAGCAGAGGTGTAGTCTAATTCATCTATTCCACTGGTGGTTATCCAGGCATATTCTTTTTGAGAAGAATTACCAACCAACTGTAAGGTATATTGGTTTCCTATTAGACCAGATCTAAGCCTGTTTTTAATTAAAAACAAAGATCATGCAAGAGAATTTAAACGTTCAACATCAGTCCTCAAACCTCAAGATATTTTCTCTTTTTTACTGCTACTTTTGGTTTTCCAGGCTTTAATTCTCCCAACAGTCTCCATTCAAGTCACTCCCAAATACTCGTGATTCTGCCTTGGTTCCTCTTAAATCCTGGCTTTCACACTAATCTCCAGTTCTCCCACAACTTAAGCGGTGTTGCTTTTTTTACTGGTAAGTTTCTTTACCTAAATTGTTTTCCTGATATAATGTTATTAGCACAGAAATATTTTACCTATTAAGAGTTTGGTTTTTCAAATCCAAGGCAGGATGCAGGTGAAACCCTCCAGTGTTCTGGAGGTGAGCCTGCAAATCTCTCCAGAGTCAAGGTCCCCAGGTAACTCAGCTCTGGGACATAACTGACAGAAGTTAGCATCTCTGAGCTGGGAGGAGGAACTTTCAAACCATAAGATATTTAAAAAAATAAAAATTATCTGTTTAGGCATGGGACCCTGTCACCTGTGTGCCCTTTCCTTGCTTTTGGGAGCTGAGGTGTTGATATTCATGTATTGTGTCAGACCTGGGAGCTATACAGATCATTTGTTACAAGTAGCATTTTGAGCATAGTGTCAGCTTTGGATTAATCATGTGTCCTTTAAGCAAAAAAAAAGGGGTTATTGGTCTTAGGAGTTGAATGCAGCCTTGACCTTCAAGTTTATTATTTTATCACTATGCAATATTCTTTGTGTCTGCTTTGGTCAGGAAGCTTTACTCAGATTCTGATACACACTTCAGGAAAAGTGGGTATTCTCCAGAGAGATGACAGTTTTAGAACTGTTTTTTATTTTCTCCTTTGAGAATCCAAACCTTTTCAATTCATGTATATCTGATTTGCAGCTTGTTTTCTCTCTTTTCAGCTGCAGTCGTAGAATTATAAAATCATAGAATGATTTGAGTTATAAGGGACCTTAAGGATCATCTAGTTCCAATGCCCTTGCCATGGATGACATTCACTAGATCAGGTTGCTCAGGGCCCAGTTTAGACTGGCCTCAAACATATTTGTGGATAGGGCATCCACAGCTCGTCTGATCCAGATAGGTCTTTCTTCTCCCCAGCTGGAAAAACACTTCTGAAAATTCACAATATATGGTGTTTTTCTACAACAGGTCTGAGCCACATCACTCTGGATCTTGGGGCATTTCCTCTCTCCCTGTGCATTTGTCTTTTCTCACCTCTCCTCACCCCTCCATGCCACAGCAGAAGCTATTACCTTCTGTTTGCCCCAGTAGGCTTTGGATGCATTACCACTCATTTTTGCAACACCTGTCTCATCCCAGCTGCAGTTTGGTTGAGCAAAAGTGCTTTGGTATGCAGTGTAGTAAGTTCCTGCAGTGTCTGGATATTGCAAGTAGCTTATTTTTTTGTCTGCATTCCTGTTAAGAAGGGTAGCAGTTGAATAGGGTGAGCTAAATAGTTGTTTGCACTGCAACAACAGGCTGACAGTTATGTAAAATACTTTCATGTGCAATCTCTTCTGATCCTCTGCTGGTTCAGAGGAGTATTATGGCCAGATTCAGCACGCAGGCTCTTGCAAAGACATTTTCATAAACTAGGGCACTGCTAAGCATAGAGGAGACCAAGACCAAGGTTGCTCTGTTTCTTCATCCTCAGCATTTACCTTTTCTTTCTACTTAATCTCCTGTCTTCAGCATCTACAGTTTAATCCTGTGGGATAAGCACAAGACCTCTTTACCAAAGTGCTTCTACAAATACTGGTGATACAAATCACCTTGCAGAGGCTGCTTCGAAGTGACAAGGGCTTCTGGCCAGATCAGTAGGAGTTGCTTTAGCGTATTATTCTAAAATGGGATTAGTTAAGTAACTCTATAGCCCAATTGAAACGCTGAGCCAAATTCACTTTTCTTAGCTTCCCCCTTCTCTTTACCAGCTAAATGGCACTGATTAGGCTTTCAATTGAGCATTTTCTGAAAGGCGTTCATGTCAGTTATGGGATCATTAATGGAATTCAGCAGTAAATTAATACAATGACCAGCTAACTGTAACTCTCATGAGCAGCAGTGCTACACACACAAATATTCAAGGAGCTTCTGAAAACCAGCCTGCTTGTGGAAGCAGACACCTATTCCATTGCACAAAGATAATTTACAGTCACAGGGAACAACTATTTTGTATCATCAATTATTATATATAAGAAAAGCAATTGCTTTCATCAAGATATACATATTCAGATGCCTTCATCTAAGCAAATAACTATTTTTCATTACGATTACCAGATTAATTTAATTAGGATTAAAATTAATGCCTAATTTGATTTATTATTTAATAATAATATACATCTGTTAGAGAGCTACCTAGTCAAATAGGAAGTCCAGCTTCTCCTAGTTTATATTGTCAGGATAAACACTGATGTGTGGTAAAATTCAGTGAAAAAGCATGAATAACATATTGAAATATGAATGAATTACAAAATATCCTATGTAAATAATGCTTTTCTATTTGCAATTCTTACAATGATTTTTACCATCAGATTTATGATTCAAAAATTGCATTGTTTTTTAAAGATTAATCCTGTCAATTTTACCTTTGAAAAGCTATAAAATAACTATGCAAATTATTATACTTTTATTTAAATATTTTCTGTTAAATAACAGCGATTTTAATTCAAAATAACTTCAAAATTCTGGAAGGTCATTTTGCATTTGTAACAGCTGTCCTCACAACAGTAAGCAGACTCTGAATGTTTTATTCAGAAATATTTTGCACACTTCACTGTGGTTTGAATTGTCTAGGCAAGTGACTCTTAGTTAACTTATTCAGAAGTCTCTTTTTATCTGTTATCTGTATGTGTTTTGTTTATCTGTATGTGTTTTGGTTTAGTGTATTCACTCTAGTGTAATCATTCATTTTTTCCTACTCACCTCCAAAGTAAGAGCCATCTGTCAGCTTCAGCTCCTTGTTGGACTTGGTGATGACACCAGCAACACCGTGTTGAATGAAATACATCTTCTTACCCACGGCCCCTTCTCGGATAATATAATCTCCAGGTTGGAACACCTCAAATCTCAGTTTGCTTAGCATGGCAGTCACAAAATTTGGGTCTGCATTAGCAAAAAGAGGCATTGTAGCCACCAGCTTCCGACAGTTGAAGTTGACAATCTCCTAAATGGGAAGGAAACATCATGATATAATGATCAGTAAATATGTTCAATACGAGGGGCTTTGAAAAAAAGACATTCTGCTTTTTTAGTAATTTCTTTATACTCATATTGGACTTTTCTGTGTCTCTGTGCTCACTTTATAACATATTTTCATGTTTTAACATATTTTCACTTCTAGAAGAGAAGTGATTGAAACAAAAGTGCAGTCTGACTTTTATTTCTAAGGTTAAAGGTTGCCTTCCTCTGGTGACTTTTCACATGTTATTTATTATTCCCATTGGAGTTTAAGAGGACAATGTGAGAGAAAGGTAAAAATTAAATAGGAATGACACTGCTTTACAACCAGATTGGCTGTTGCAATAACAATATTAAGTGATGAAATGATGCAAGCCCTGTGTTTCCAAAAATTACACCATCTTTCTGTTTGAACATATCTAGTGGTAATACAAATATAGATTACATTAGATAGTTGAAATCAACAGGAAAATTTCCTGCACAGTTTCTAATTAATTTTGTAAACACAGAAACGTACATTTCTGCCTTTTAAAGAGATGTGTATAAAGTAGGCCCCTAAATGCAGAAAGCACTATTATTCTCCTAGGGGCTTAAGGATTTCTCCTACCAAGGAGAAACTGCATTTATATTTACAGAGCACACTGTAAGCTCATCTGCATGAAAAGATTAGTACCAAAAAAAGCTGATAATGTTGTACTTGCTTTAAATAAATAAAAAGAAAACAAAACCATACAAATAATTTATGAAATGTTCTCAAGTTCATTCTTGCAGACATTACATTGTCTTGGGAAATTAACATGGTCAGTTGCCATTACAGATTTAACATTGTATTGAAAAACTGAGACTAATCAGTATTGCACACCAAGAATGGCTCAGGCAGGCAACATCTACTGTAGTAGCAAACCCAACGTGACAGGAAGAGCAAATATAATCATCTGTATATAAATGCAGACAGAGCAAATAAAAGAAAAATACAGCCAGCAGTCACTTAACTGTTTGCAAAACTAAATATGCCTTTTTTGGCATATATAAATATGCCTTTATTTAAATGACTAGCATTTCTTAAACTAATACTTCAAGATTGATGTAAAGGACAAATTCCACCTACCAGTGCTCTCACTCCCATGACTGCATTCCTGCTGGAAGTGGCTCTTTCAACTTCCCATGCATCTGCTGTCTCATATATCTCATATATGCCACACAGACAACCCTGAGCATGAAGCTCAGATATAATTATTCAGAGATCACACAAATTCTTTTCCTCTCCCTGTCCCACAATGTAATAATCTGCTTGTAGACATGTTGGGGAAGTTAAGTAATTTCACACCATAAGCAACAAAACCATAATGATAATCTTCAGATCAGGTCCCTTGCATCTGGGAAAAACGTGGGAATTCCCCTCTGAAGGGAAGACATTTGTTACTGAAGCAACTAACAGACAAGTGCATTAAGAGTGAGAAGAGTGAAGAAACAACCACCTTTCCCTGAGCAATCAACATCCTTTCCAAATAAATCCAGTGGGACTTAGAAAAGTAAATTTGAACAAAATGTCTCACTAAGCACCCTACAAACTAGTTTCCCATGTAAAAAACCATGGTAAATTTGATGCAGGATATCTTCTGTTTGCCTGAATCCAAAAATTATCTCAGGTAACAGTATGTGGACTGCCATATCGGTGACATTCAAATCTGTGAATACTGCTGAGTCAGTAGGTCAAGAAGGACAATGCCAAGATACCCTCTAAGTATATTTTTTATGAGGCAATAAGTATCACAATGAGATTCCAACTGCCTGTCTTCCTAAGGCATGAGGACAAGCTTATTTCCCTTCTTGTTTAAACTCTACATTTATTAGTAATGCTTCAGCCATCACCTCCCGCCCAAAGGAAAGTTATTTGCTTCTCTGACTGCCAGCAGTGTGGTGCCATCCCATGAGGAGCCCCAGACTACATTCCCTGCTCCCTGTGAGACTGCCTTGCTGCCGTCTCCACTGATGCTGGCAACAGCTATTACTTGTCTTGTCTCGCTCAGGGACTTTTCAGTAGGCTTGCTGCTTGTTTTCTGCTTCTGAAAGTGAATAGCTTATCTTGCATGCCCAGGAGGCAGAGAAAGGAAATTACTAAAGAAAGCAGAAATTGACTGGAAATTATATAGAAGCTGGTGGGGAAGCACAGAAAAGGCTGGGAGAGTAGAAAGTTCAGCTCCAGTCAAGATTAGGAAGAAAGAGTAAAATAGACTTAAGTGGAGTAGTACTACGAAAGAGAGAATGGGAAGAAACACAAAGAAGGAACAGTAAGACCTAGAAAAAAATAAACAGAGAAAAAAGAAGGCAGGAATCTTGACTTTAAAAACAGGTTGAGAAAAGTATATTGCTGAAAAGTGAGAACACAGGAACACAAAACCTGGAGAATAGGTGTCTGAAGTGAAAGCTGAAAAGTAGGGCAGATGAAGTAAACAAAAGGGAAATTGGAAAAGCAAAAGAAGTTATCCTTAATATATCTTTATCAGTATAGAGAGGGGAGAATTCAGACCTGGATGAATCCTCTGTGCAGACCCAGTCCTACCCACCCAGAAGGGAATTCATCACATCTTGGGAATCCCAACAAAACATATGTTTGAAAGAGGATTTTCACTCATGGAATCTCATGTCCTCTTATGGCTCAATCTTTTGCCCACTTTTCTGTCACATTATGTAACCCATATCTGGATATACCCATGTATGCACACACATTATCCTTCTCAGCCTGAGTTGCCTAATGAAGGTACCAACATAGCTACAAAACCACCCCGCTGAGGTAATTTCAGCTGTTATTCCTAGTAATGCATTCATTTTGTTGATTAGTTTTCTGTGAAAGTTTGCACTAAAGTACAAACTTCCCTTATTTAAGATGTTAGAAGGTGGAAAATTACTGAGGGAGAAAGAAATGTGTCATTTTTAAGTGCTTTGTTTTTCTTTAAAGTGTTCTTTTATTTAAATATGAGATCATTCAGAGCAGTAAAATACATTTCCCTGAATCTTAATCACAGGCAGTTCTGCAATTTCAGGTTCTTGTGTATTACTTTAAATATCATCCTGGGGAGAAAGAAACAGTAAAGATTATGAAAGTGTTTTATATAACTCAGAAAGTACAAGGAGAAAAAGTTCTGAGTTTTAAAAGAGAGGTAACAAAAGAACAAACTGACAAATTAGGAGTTGACATTTTGTATAGAGAAAAATCTTTCACTCTTATTTTTCTTTTAATTCTTTGGAGCTAGACTGGAACCAGACTATGGTGCCCAATATTGTATCTTCATTAAATGAGATTTTGTCTCTCCTCTACTTGAAAAAAATACCAAATGAAGCCTGAGTAAAGGATCACGGAAGACAATACCAAATTAAGCTTGAAGAAGGAATTAGAAATGCATTATATAGCTGAAATGGTTAAAGAGAAAGAATGAATCAGACCTAGATAGAGCAAGTGTTGATCTATTCCAATTGCTGGTGTCTTACACAATAATTAAGAGATGCAATGGTCTGCTTTATATAAGACATTGGTTAGGTAATTACACTGGCTTCTGCTCCTTTTAGCTATATTGGATTTATTATTCATCTTGACCTTTCTGGATTTTTTTTCAAACTGATGTTAAAGCATCAGATATTATCTTTTTGTGTGGGTTCGAAATTTCTTGATGGCTTCTCTGAAGCATCTCAAGATATTACAGAAGCAGTCACAAGGCTGTCCCAACTGTGACTGCAGTTCTCTGATGGCATCTCTAAAAGTTTTTAAAATTCAGTGAAAAAGCATGAATAACATATAATAACTCTTAGGATGTCTTTTCCAGAAGATTTTTAGATGGATTGTAGTTAGACTGGCTGGAAAATCTTGTTGCCATAAAAAAGGAGAAGTTCTTGAAAGATCTGTTTGCCTGAAAAGCTCTTTACTTTTTCTCAGTAATCCAGTAGAGCTAATAAAAAGTACTACTTCCAACAACAAACTATTTTCTTCTTATGTGTAGGCCATTTGGAAAAATGGCTTAGCTTTATTAGGAGACTTCTACATACTATTGTAAATGTCTAGTGTATAACTGTAAGGGTGCACCCTTTTTTTCTTGAGTGTTCCTTTACATTTTGCTTTAAAAGGATGTGAAACTACATCAGGCTTAATTTCCTCGTCATTGAAAGGAAGAAATCACTTTACTGAGAAAACTATTTTTTCCTTAGAAATAACTTGTAAATGAAAAATTACTGACCCATCATTAAGAGAGAACCATAGGCATTATATTTAGGGATTTGGGTTAGTTTGAGCAGGTTAGATATATTTAAACCCAGTTCTAAGGAGCTATATTCTGTATGTGTTCATGATTTCCTGTAATTTTTTAACCCATTGGTCAATTATAGTTGAGTTTGGCAGAAAGGAGGCATCTCACTGATACTAAGTTCTCACAGGTTTTAAGACAGCAGGCAGTCAGGAGGACTAGGATTAGTATCCCACTGAGGGAATGACTACATCATTATCTAACAACTTGTTAAATGCCAGAAAATCTACATGTGGCAATGGGATGCAATATTCTTCATTTCTGGTGCACCTGAAGTTGCTCAAATTGCTTTGACACATTCTGTTTTATCATCTCTACAGAGTGCATGACTTAAAAATAAATTTTGCTCAGAGGCCTTTCATGTAAGTAAAAACAACTATGTAAATTTTTTTCTTCTTTGAATGGGATTGCCTCAACTTTCCATTTTTCAACTACATTGGTAAGTTTCAACATGGAGACTGCTTAAATTTTACTTTAAACATGGTAACTCTTCTTCAGTATGTCTAGAATTGTGTCAAGAAACACTATTCTTTTTCCTTCAGGACTTGGTATTTTGTCAATATAACTGAATATCCCTTGTATCTGTTTTAGAAGCCTGTGTACCCCCTATGGTTATATATTTTAAAGCCCAAGAATGCTCTGGTCTGAGGTACCAACTTATCTGACCTAAAGAAAAAGCACAAAACCTGAAAAAAGCCTCTGATCTCTAAGGCAAAGAGAGCCCATGGAATCTCAATTGCCTTGAACACCAGTGACCAGGCTGTCTATTTCATTTTCAAAGCCCTCCAGCTCCCAAGACCCCCAGTATATACCTGGATAAAGCATATCCAAATACAGAAAATTTGCCATCCAGCTGTGAGATAAGCTTAGGCATAATGAAAGAAGGTATACATAGGCTTTGGAGAAGAACAATGAATGAAATTCTGATTCTACCAGGACTGACAGGACTGAGTTAAAGCAGCGGTTTTTTTTTCTGTCTAGTTCTTTTCAACTCAGATTTAGACAAGTCAACCCTAAACAGAGCATATGGTAGCCGGTATTGCTGTCTTTGAACAGAAAGCAATCTTTTTATGCTTTTGCAATCAGGAGGGATAAAGATTTGACCAATTATATTTTCTTGGCTTAGCTGATTAAATGTTGGCCTTCTGCATACTTTTCTGTCATTTCCTTCTTGATTAGAATTTTCTATTCAACTCTTTATATGCATTTTTTATGCTTCAGTATTATTATTGCATTAAATTCAAATGCAGACAGAATAATCCTTTTGAGGCAATATGGTTCAACCAAACCTCCAATAAAGGCACTCTGATGAAAGATATCCATCTTTTTCCCAGCTTGTTAATTGATTTAATGGAGCTTTAGAGAAAGCAGTCCTGTGCATCTCAAACTCCTCTTCGGATTGTCCATTATATTTAGAAGATTAGAAAAGAGAAAAAGAAAGAAAAAAGACACTATTTATCCACTCTTTCATTCATCCAACTGCTTATCCATTTTCTAACTATTTTTAAAAGGAATTTAGCTTTCATCTTCTTCAATGTTCTGATATGCTAAATGCTGCTTAAGTTTGTTTACCAGCTGGAAAAAGGACAAGAGGCTTTAAAATGGGAGCGGCAGTACAGCCAATGTTTTAAGGGAGTCTGTAAAAGAGAGGTAGCCAGTCTAATTTCAAAAGCCTGAGAAGTCCTGATAATTGAGATAAGTACTTAAAGTTTGGTCCATCTGATCAGTCTCTACTTCTTAAAGGTTCTACCCTTTAAACTATTCTGCTGAACAAATTTTCTCTGTGTATGCTTTTTGGAAAAAACACCCACAGTTCATTAAAGAAGGTAATGTGGAATTAATGCTGTACCACAACAGCAGTTGCTGTAGAGACTGTTCTGTCTTATTAACTGAATAAATAAACTGCAATTTTCAAAAGTATTTAACAATCACTATTTCAGTTTTTTGCCCCTGAGTAAATAAATATCTTAATTCCCATTTGTATGTGTGTACACTGGAATGTTGTACTTGTTAATCCTATGCAGTATATAAAAAATAATATCTTGGGGGGATGCTAATTAAGGCTGAAATCTTTGTTTAGCAGGAATTTCAAATATTGAAGTTGCCCATTATGCCAATGAGAATACAGATTTAAACACATGTATTTTAACACTGCAGCAGAAAATGAATACTAAGGGATATAAAGTTGAAAAACTCCTATCAGCACCAATATCCTGTTGGTATCCATATGATTATCCATATTTTGTGTTAGTGCATGGAAAAGTGGCACGAGTTAAGACTTCATGTTTGCTTCACAATGAATGAAGCAACTTTCATGTTTTCCTAAACATCACTTTCAGTGATTAAGAAAGAGGAGAAAGTTTTGCTAATAATCACAAAACTCTGTCCATTTTGCTTGCTCACAGGTTAGTAGTCTCTACTGCAGCACTGCTTCTCCATGTCTTTGGAGCCTCCAGTCACCTCCTCCAGCTGGTGATCTGGTTTAATGGTTCTGGAAACCATTTCCACTACTATGCCTTTGTACTGAAACTCCACTTGCCATCACCAATCAATATGTGGTTTACCTTCTATGTCATCTGTGTGGCAGCTACTACTTTTTGATAATACATGCTCCAAAAAAAACTAGTTCGATTTCTACTTATAGCTTTGCTCAATGAAGACTAAATCCAGTATCCACCAAAGTCAGTAAGATTTCACCTGATCACCGCAAGAAAAAGGGGTTTGTTTTAGAATAGTGCTGGAAAGAGTGCTGCTGTTCTCAGGACAGTCCTTGATTCACCTGATAGCAAGATAAAGTAATTGTGCTTGAGAGAAAGAAAAAGAGGACACAGTGGAGTTTCACAAAGGCAGCTTGAGTAACATTTTTGTAAATTATTAGGTGAAATATATTGATTGGGGTGCTTTATTGTTTAAAACATACAGCTAGAATGCAGGACAGCTTGAAGAGCTTCTCTCACTTGAGAAAAGGGATGCCATGCATAGAATAACTTGTGGATGAAAGCAGGGAGGAAGAAATCTGTGTTTGAAGCTATCAGAGGTGGCTGGGGGCTAAAACAAAGTTTGAAGCAAAGAACTAGGTGGTGGGAAAACATAAACATGCCTTAGAAGAAATGGAAAGCTGTGGTTTGGATGCAATTTTTTTGTGTTATTTCTGATTTGCTCTTGTTTGTTCAAGATCAGAAATGGAAGCTGTGAATGTATCCATGGGAAGTTTATTGTGTGCTCTGAAACACAATAAAGGAAGTAATTCCTTCTGCAATTCCAACTCTCCCTTTGTTCTCTCCTCCCTTCTTCTGTCCCCCATGTACTGCAACCCAGATGGCCAAAACTGAGCAAGAACACAGTTCCCAAGAGAATGTTCTTTATCTACACCCTATGTATATGGTTTAGTTGACACAGTAGCAACAACAACCAGGAAAACAGTTATTTAAAAATCAGTGGTGATTTGTTCACTGAGTTATTTTACAGCCCTTGAGCAGCTCTGGATGAGAAATACTGTTATCTTGTTAATTGCTAGGTTAACACTTACTCTTCTTATAGTGAATTAAAAGCCCATTGGTTCAAAGGCTCTCTCTATAAATGTATTAAGTGGCTTAAATTAAATCTTACTGATTATACTGGATAAATCCCAGTTAGCTGAACTTGAAATATCCACACTGAAATTATGTTTAGTGTTTTTAAGTACATTTCAGTTTGCATCTAATTTGATTTGTAACTACTCAAAAAAGGCCTACTTTATATTATGTGCAAGAAATATCAAACTCTTCACTCTACCTAACACACAAAATTCAGACATTGCTAGACCATGTATATTCCATCTTTTAAAGTGGGAAAAAGAGATTTTATATGGAATGAGAATTATTTAGATTTTTTAGGTAAATGTGTGACAGGACCCTGAATGCCTGCATGTATATGTGCTAGAATATTTACAATGCCAGCTAGAGAGGTACACAGCTATATATAACAGAAAGATATAAAAAGAAAGATAAGGAGGATGCACAATCCCTTTCTAATTCTGAACTCGGCCTTCGTCACTGCTTTGCAATGTGAACTGGGGCAAGCTAATTGTAATACCATTTGAATTTGCCTTCTAAAGAAAACTGCTGGCAAGGATGCTGGAGTGGTATCAGGTGCAAAGACTCAGTGATCTTATGTTGTGAGTAGCAACTTCCAACACAGGTGTAAGAAGTCCATGACCCACATTCAGGCCACTGTACCAGAGCTCAAGCATGCAGAAGTAGAAAACACTGAAAGTGCTGATTTTAGAGCCCTGGTTTACAGTGAAACATGAGGATGATGCTCATTTGTAAGGGCGAGACATAGAGAGCTGGCTCCAGAAAAGTTATCAGCAGGTCATAAAAATGGAGATGAATTTTCCGGGAATAATTTAGTAGAGTGTCAGCCAGACAGCCCTCAAGACAGAATTTGCTTGAGAGTACTACTTTGGCTAATATTGGTAGCTGCAGGGAAAAGAGATGAATAAATTGCAAGGGAGTTGTAAAGAGTGGAAAAAATTTGAGGAGGGCAAATGGTGACAGCAGAAACAGCCTCAATAGCAGATCATGTGGAGCAAAGAGAAGGAAATCTGGCAGGAGTAGACAAGTCAATGTGTATTAGTAATAACAGCTAGAGTAAAAGTAATGCATCAGACTTTAAACATCCAGTGTTTAGTGTGTAGGCAGACACACTAAATAATGGCATGGCATCAGAGTAACAGAGTCACTTTACAACTAGGAGCCAAATCACAGTCAAGACTTGACATATCAAGGATGCACCAGGACATCCTCAGCATTTTTACATTCTGAAAACTCTTATTCTATAGAAAATGAAGAAGCAGCTATGTAAATAATAAAAAAGAAACCAGGGGAGATACCTACAGCCTTCTGCTGTCTACATTTACTGCTGTTACTCTGTTTTGCTCTCTGAATGCCATCATTGAGGCCTTAAATACTTGTGCTTCTGCTTCCACTAAAGGACTGGACATACACTAAAAGCAAAGGGGTGGGATGACAGCAGGGCACTCAGGATCAGCCATTAGCATCTGTGCATGAGCCCAGGCAGCCATGGTATGCAGTTCTTTATGTAATTTTAATGTTATTTTTCAAAACAATTTCAGTTCATCTGCTTGCTCAAAGTTTAAAATTTATTTAACTATTAGTAGCATTTAATTAACTTATATGTATCATTTAATTGCTCACTTAGTGAATTAAAGATAGGCTGAAGTTTATTTCCATAAGAAATATATTCCTATAATTTATTCAGAAAGTTCTTGAAATTATCTTTAGACTATATCTTAATCTCTACTTTTATCAATAAATTTATCTATATGGATTTTATATCATAGGACGACCCCTAAACTCCTTGTAACTACAATTCATTTTAAGGTAATATATTATAAATATAGTCTGGTGGCATAGGAAATAAGTGCTGAGCTATATGGCAACAGCAGAAGAAGAGAGACCATATCAGAGTACGAATACCTAATGCAATATACGCACTTAGTACTTTGCAAAGATATCAACAGAGTTTAACACAGCATTCTTCTCACACAGACATCCTGGACATGTGTTTGCATGTACATGTCAGAATATATGTAGATGTACATAGGTGTGTATGTATATATGTATATTTATATACATAAACATGTATATACATATATACACATATACACATATATGTTCTCCCACACATGTATTGATATGTGTACTGGACATACCTCTATGTCCTGTACATTAAAAGAAAAAAAAATCCAAGTGTAACTAATTAATGTGTCCCATTAGAACTATATTTTAAATTAGATTTAGTTATCTTATTTAGGGGTTGATACAACTCACGTAAGAGTGTGTGCTTGTATAACCCAAGTTATAATCTCCAAGCAAAGAGGTGAGAGGAAAGAAGATTCTGCTCCAAGTCCCAATTATGTTCTTTGGAAATGAAATGTCCTGATGTTCTATATTCTGCAAGGACACATGATCTGTATCTATTTTCAGCGAACATCTTCTCACATGGTGGCCTAAAAATAGGCCAGCCATGAACTTTAAATAATGGCTCAGGAAGGGTATTAACCTCTTTCTCACATTCTAAGTTTGTCCCATTGCTCTAAGTATCAATATTATGAAGAACGTATCTGGCGTTAGAGAATGACAAAGCAAGCTACATACACTCCATTTCTGCTCCTCTACAGATGCCTTTGCCTCTTAATTCCGTTCAAGGTCTGTTATATAAATTAAGCTGTCCACACACAATACTGACAGCATTTCTCTTCCTCTAAGTAGTGAATCTGTTTTCTGCCAGGTGTTAAAAAGCATGAACTATTTCATTTCCAACCCTGCAGGGTGGGAGACTTTCTACTCTTAGTGAAAACTTGCATTTCATAAATACACAAGTGTTTATTCAATGTGTGGCAATGATTGTCACATCAAGTTTCTGGATTTTTGTTTTGGGGATTGTGGATATCTGTATTACCTGCATTTCTCAAATACTCTCTTACAAGTCCCATAGCATAATGCAAATTTTTCAAATGTTTCTCAATAATTCTGCTCTTTTCTTACTTTTTAATAGACACAGATACATTGTGGCTTCCTGATTTTCAACTTAGTAAAAGAAAAAATTCTCACTATGAAATGAACTGAATTTTTTAATATGTGTAAGGGATATTAATGAGATTACAAAAATAATAGTTTTCAGTTGCACAGTAATCTAATGACAGGCATACAGGCTAAAGTGAAAACTGCTAATTACAAAGAATGTGGCTTTTCTTTAAATTGATACCACACAGGTGTTTATTTTATCTACAGAATATTTTTGTCGTGTAGCAATCATCCCATTGCTTCAGTGAGCGCACAAACATGCAATGATCAGTTCACAGATTTGCAACTGTTCGTGTTTTAGGGTACCTCATTTGTATCCTTTCAACCAAGCATGGAATTTTTTTGCTTTTCACAAGTGAGGGAAAAGAAAAATTGATTTATTGAGAAGAAAATTAGCATAGACTCCACAGAACAAGCTAGGAAATTAAAATCCTTTTCAAGGAATTCTTGTTGTTAGTGCTGTTAGTGCTCCACTACTACCAAGGCTGCCTTAGGATCCAGTGCTACTACTGAGCCAGCACTGTGAAAAGGTAATGTGAAAGAGGTGGTGGGGACAGATAAAAATATTGCCTTGAACTGAGTCCAGGAGCTACCAGGAAGTCTGTACCTGTACTCACAGTGTCAGACACCACATTTTGCTCCAGCTTTTAATTTCACTCATCTCTGAGACTCTCATTAATCACTAGAAGTATCACATATTAAGTTCTTTCAGTGTTAGACACTTATCTTTAAATGAAACAAGTATAATTCAACACCTTGTGCATCCATATCTATGCTATATTTAATTATCTGTCTATTTATAATAATTTCAAAAAATTTAATTCAATTGCCATTTCTATTTAATCCCTTACATAAAAATTATTCATCAAAAGAGATTAGATTTTCAAAAGATTATTTTGGAGCTGTAAAGGAGACTCCAGATTTTCATCACGTACCAAAAACAATTCAGTATTTCAAATCTGACTTACCTGCAGTAAAATTTCTGGAGAAAACATTTTTAGCATTTGCTTATTGCATCTTCTAGATAACAGTTACAATACACAAGTACAGATTAGGCAGAGTTTTGTGCAGGTTTCAAAGTAATGTACAACTTTTTTTGCTCAAGTAGCACTAGGATGGAAGTAAAACAAGGATTTAGCATTGCCTTGAGGTGCAAAATTTAACTTGGATTATCTCCCACAGCTTTAACTAGGTTAACCCTCCTAAATCATTGGTGCATCAACAGGAAATTAAATTCATAAATGTACCTTCAGAACAGATCTGGTGCTCTGTTGTTTTTTGCTCTCCTTGTCTTTGCCTTTGAGATCACATGCTTTTAAAAGGCAATTACAGATTTATGCATGGGAAGTCCTGTGTACCCTTCTGCATGCTGTTACTACCATAATGTGCAACTGAGTGCATAAAAATAGGCACATGCATTTGCTTCTGCATCAAACAGTTCATGGCATATTTATTTCCTCTTGCTGGAGGTGAGTCACAACTCTGATCTTTGCGGTGACTTTCATGGACAGTGGCATATTAAATGGGTGCCCCCTCAACACCAAACCTTTTGTATTTAATCCCCCTCACAACATTTTTGCTGGTTCCAAACAAATGTGCTTCAAAAGCCTTTAGCCTGCTTTCTGAATTTAAATTCCACAATGAAAACTCAAGGAGAAGATGTTCACTTTCACCCACCTCCATTAATGAGATTTACAGGAAAGGGATGGACATGGGCATGTCTGTACTGTGTCCCATCTCTGTCTTGTTTGAAATATATTTTCTACTGGAGTCCTGGCTGCATCCTGCCCTCTGCTTTCCCCCTTCCCCTTCCCATGCTTTCATTATGGAATGCCATGACTTTTTTTTGCAGAAGTCAATGAAGAAGAAATGGAGAACTCCGGAGTACCAGGGTGCCAGATCCTAATCTTGAATTAAGAGAAACAATCTAATTTCCAGCTCTGCATCAAGAATTTTAATTTACTTATTTTCCATTTATTTTCAGTTATTTTCTAAAGAGTTCAGAAGGACATATTTTAAATTTGGCTCTTTTACTGTAATGAATTAGCAGTCACAATTCAGGGATTAGGGACAACCATCATTTGGTTTTAGCTAAATAAACCAAAATTTTTCACATTCTACCAAAAAGGACACCTGTCAAGCCAAAGCAAGCTTAGTATTAAAAGAATGTGTTTACATAAGAAGACCTAACTCAGGAGTTATCTGAAGTATGTTACTATTACTATTTTGAACCTCCTAAAAATCAGCAATGCTATCTCTAATTGCAATTGCATATTCAGATCTGATAGAAATGAACATGTTGTGGTAGGCACCAATTTATGGCAACGCCTCTTAGCTTTCACCAGAAACTACAAGGAGATTAAAAAAAAGTGCTTGACTTTTTCCATCCACTGCCCCAAGCACCACCTTGGTATCAAGCAGCTGAGCAATTCTTTGGTGTGTTAAAAACTGAGACATGACAGTCACTTGGAAGCACGATCTTGGGCAGAACAAGGAGTGGGTGAATTTACTCTCTGCAGGACAGCTGCTATTCTCTCACTGCATTGGACCTGGTGCCCACAAAAACCTTTCTGATTCTGTTCTACAGCTGCCTGAGCAGCACTTCCAACAGGAGCATGCACAGACTGGATTTACTTTTCTGTAACAGGATTTTACCTCTCTCACAGCATCCAGTTTGCATGTGAATAGTTTGGAACTTTTATCAAACAACTTGCCTTGCTTTATATGAAAGACAACTGCTGTACTAAGAATTGGGCATTTATTTGGATTAGTATATTTGCAGAACTCATGAAAGAACTGTCATGTCTGAAATATTTATTAAACAATTACAACAAAGGAGTCTTGTAGGTGCAGTAACATGACTATTCAAAATCATAACTACTGAGAAGTACTGGTGTATTATTATCTGTGCTATCGGAAGCAATTAGATCTGGGACTTGTCAAAGCATGTCTCAGCTCAGGATGGATTTGCTAATAAAGCATGTCAAACACCAGTAGGACTGTGATCAAAGTTTCCTGAACATGGGGAACAGCAGTGGAAGTGGTTGACAATTTCACCGCAGCATGTACACAGTGAATGTGCATACATCAAAGGGCAAACACTCCCCAGAGCTCAGCAAATCAAACTACATTGTCTTAGGTCCCTGGGAAACAGCCTTGAGTGTGCACACCGTTTGTTACCACGTCACACCTGTGGAGGAAAATCATCTTAAAACACAATAATCCAATCACCACCTGGTGATTGTCTGCCCATTTCCACCTTAAAATGGCCATTTGTTACTATTTCCAATTTTTAAAACTTCATTATAGTTCCTTCTAAGAACTTTTCTTTCAGCCTTGTATACTTGGACTGCAATTTAGACATTATTTACACAGATATTTGAAAACCACCAATTTTCTTTTTCAGCATTAGCCAAATAAATCATGCTGTGGTATATCAGCATGTATTCTTGCAAGACTGACATGCTGCATAATTCTCTCATGATTCAGTACTACATAATATGAACTACAGTTATACTTTATCTGTGTCTCTGAGAAAAACAAACAAACAAAAAAATGAACACCCCCCCCCCCCCTTAATTCAATAGTTAAAGATAAGGAGATATTTAAGTGACTTCCAATGTGACTACCTCTATAATAAGGATACATTTTTTTAGTTCCTCTATCTAAGCTTCACACTAAGGATCGCTGCATATTAAAATGCAGAAAAAAACAGTGGATTGCAGTGAACTAGTTACCTGTTTTTATGAGATAAATTTATGGAAATAAGTTGTAATGGAATCAAAATCTCCAAATTCAAACATTTCTGATACTTTATTGTGTTTAAATGAAAAAAAAAGCTACTGTTATTTTAATATTTGAAAGTCCAATCACACCCCATTTTGGCCTTATATTATTACTATGGAGACGCTTCATCTTTTGTGCACAGGACTATAGTACAGTCTAAATAAGAATACATTGCTTAGTGATTTCTAAAGATAATTACTAAATAAAAAGAAAGATAATAAAAAAGAGATAAATTTTAATAGGGAAAAGGAGAAGGTCAACAATTAAGAAAGAACACCAAGGCTACCAAATTGCTAATTTTAAAACTGACTTTAAACACACAAAATATTTCTCTACAAAAATACCTAATTTGTTTACAAGTACCAAACCATCTGGTTTGGATCCAATTTTCACTCAGGTACAATATAAATTATAAATCCAGTAATGGAAGCTTTCCTTCACTTTATTTTGAGAGTACTTTTCTTAAAAGAACTGTCACAAAATGCCACTCCTAATGCAGCACTAAGAGGCTTCTCAGAACCCTACACCTGACTCATTAGGCTGTCATAGGTACCACAATGTACCTACATTCACTATCCCCATGGGAACAGCAAAGGTCAAGGACTTCACAAAGGTCTGCTCAGTTCCAGAAACAGCACCATGTAAAAGTGGAGAAGCTTGTTAAAAAGAAACTACAAGAAGCTTCTCATGGTCTGGTTGGAAGTTACTGGTGGGGAGCAATATGAAGTGATACACCTAAATAAATGCATGAAGTATTTGTTACCACTTAGAATTAATTTTTACCATTACAGTTTAAAAGAAAAAGTAAACTCAATGCTTGGCAGTGATTAAAAAGAAAATCAACATTAGGAATTATTTGCATTATTATAGCATCAGTATTCTTGCTGCAGAACTGATGCTTTCACCTCTAAAAGGCTGTAGTAGACCCAGGGGAAAAAATAATGTAAATGGCAAGAAGAATGATCTAGCTTCCATGCATGAAAGAATTAACATTAAAAAAATACAGTTTAAGGATGCTAACTCAAAACTATAAAATCATAACTGGCATGCAAAGAGTCAGTAAAAATTGACTGTACTATATAATTTTTGCTACAAGAATTAATGGACATCTAAACCAAAAAACATTTGGAGCCATTTTCAATTCCAAAAGAAGGTGGTGGTTTCTCATGCAGGAGGTGTCAGGTCTGTGCTCTTTGACAAAGGATGGTGTAGTTGCAGAGAGTACTTAGAATAAAGAATGCAAATTAGTAATTGGAAGAGATGTGTATTAAGGATTACCCAGTACTGAACCTGAAAATACTGAAACCCTCCACCTGGAAATATTGAGAGTCTAGGAGAGTCACTAAGGGACACACCATACTTTCCCTGTTGTTGCTCTTTCATGGGCGCGCACCCACAGCTACTGCTGGCAAGACTAATGGCTTAAACAAAGGCCAGAGCTGAGTCACTTTGACTTATACTCAGTTACAAGATGGAACTAGCAATGTATATGTATTTCAACTTTTATAACTCAGGTGTTCTTTTGGAATATATTTCTCTTAGGGGCATTTGTTTTTTTTAGCTTCTTGTCTGTAGAGTCTCCATTTCATGTAATGACAATTACAAAGAACACTTTTGGGATTTTTGGGATTAAGGCCTCCTGAGGTCAAAGGATTTTCAAGTCTTGTAGATGGTAAGAATTACAAGTTTAAAAATGTGAAGTTTGATAGCTCAGCCTGCTGAAGAGATAGAGGTGATATTTATATAAGGACAACATGCTAATTGTTTCTAATCGCTACCTCAAAAAAGGAGGGAGAGAGACAGTTAACTGCAATTGCTATTAAAGACAGAATTTATTTCACATGTCAATTGTTAGAAAATGCAGTCCTTTTTCTAAGCTAGACAGCTATGTTTTCTTTACTGTGAGAGCATGTGTATGTGGGTGGTGTGTGCAGAGGGAGCCTGATTATTATCTTAGACTTGTTGCAGAACTTGTATGGAGCAACAGATAGGTTGGATGAATCCAACACTGCATGGCATCAAAGAAGAATTTAAAATCTTTCATCTCTACCAAAATTGTAACTGCCAGGAGTCTCTTGATTATCCTGTTCTTGAGAAGACTGGACACTTATTATCAGATAAGTCTATCTGTGGAAATGGGGATATGCTTTCAATTCAAGTGTAATTTCTGAATTCAATGAAAAGAAACCCTTATCGTTTACTTTTGTCATAGAGCATGTTTCCTTACAAGCAGGTATGGACATAACATACTGCAATTTATGGTTAATTCAGTTTGAGTGTGCAGAGCTGAGAGTATCCAGTTAATTACATTACTAGTGGACTAATACACCCAAATTGTGCAATTAACTAAACAGGGGAGAATATAGAGCTTTTCAGTCTCATAAATGTTCCCCGTCATCAAATGCAATCTCTTTGTTAATACTAGATTATCCTTGAAGGATACAGGTCAGGAACCAGTTGCTTTACTCAGCTTTGAAGCACTTTGACAGAGCCTTGTACAGTTTAAAAAGGTTCAGGATTCCTTTTCCCCCTTTTTTTAATGAAGCCTTGTTAATTGCCCACAATAAGCATGACTCTATTTCTATTATCCAACCAAGCTGTGCACTTACATCCGTGCATCAAATCTTTTCTCAAATTTTCACTATTTTAATCATCCAATCCACTATGAATGTTCAATACTTATTGTTCAGAAGCTCATTAAAATGAATATTCATCCTTTTTTGCAAAATCTAAACCTCTGCTATCAAGGCAGATGATTGTCCTGCTTTGCACTGGTGTGACCTCACCTTGAGTCCTGTGTGCCGTTTTGGGTGCTAGAGTATAAAATGACATTGAACTATTAGAGGAGGGTAACAAGGATGGTGAAGGGCCTTGAGGGGAAGCTGAATAGGAGCAGCTGAAGAAACCTGGTCTGTTCAGCCTGGGGGAGACTGTTTTGCGGAGACTGAGGGGAGACCCCACTGCAGTTACAGCCTCCCTGTGAGGGGAAAAGAAGGGGCAGGCCCTGATCTCTGCTCTGTGGTGGCAAGTGACAGAATCCAAGGGAATGGCCTGAAGTTGTGCCAGGGGAGGGTTAGAAAAAGGTTGGCTATTATAAAAGATTTTTCACCCAGAGGGTGTTTGGGCACTGGAACAGGCTCCCCAGGGCAGTGGTCACAGCACCAGCCTGACAGAGCTCAAGAAGTGTTTGAACGCTCTCAGGCACAGGGCGTGACTCCTGGGGATGGTGCTGTGCAGGGCCAGGGGTTGGACTCAATGACCCTGATGAGTCCCTTCCAACTCAGCATATTCCATGATTCTATGGTTCTATAAGCATATACAGCTTTATTACTAGCATTGATCATGTAAGAATTATTTTTTCACCAGATTTTTGCTGCTAATTCTATGTACTTTAGCTATTTTGAATGGTTGAATGATCATATTTATATCATGCATAATTACTTTCTTGCTAAAAAAAAACCCCAAAATTTTAAAACGTGGACCAAAAAGAAGGTCATCGCTCTTAAAGAAAGCATAGCTGTGGAAGATTTCAGCCCATACAGTAAATTTGAATGGCTGAGAACAAGGAGTAGTGAAAACACTGCAATTTTTCATAACATTTCATGGTGCTATAATTACTCAGCAGTTAGTATAGTTTCTTTTGTTCTGTTTACTACAAGTGAGGAAATAATGGTTTCAGATTAATATCTTCATCAGAAGCTACTTTCATCAAGCTAAGTATGTCCTATGGAGACTGAATGTTTACTCTAAATTCCAAGTATAATCAAATGTAGGGTTAATTACAAACTTACAAAAATACACTAAATATTTAGTTTTCAATTATGCAGCCAGGGTATTTTTGCTATTACCTATTATAGCCTTGTGCAGTAAATGGCATGTAACATGGTAAAGCCCATCCAATATATGAACAACTGTGTTCCACCTTTAAAAGCCTCCAATTTATTATCAATTATTTGCATCAAAAAGACACCACCTGCACTACTAAGCTGCACATACTGAAGTGGTAGCTAAAACAGAATTTGAAACTATTAACTAAGCAAAATACGTAAGTGATATTTTCAGGCCACAGTTGATAAGCTGCCTTGAAATTTTGGACAGATTCATTGAGAAACTTGTTCTGGCACTGCCAGTGGCCAGTTATTATTTTTTCTCTTTTTTTTTTTTTTTTTGACCTTTCTCTGGAACTCTACTGTGTTGTCAGCATGGCAATGTGCAACCTGATTGTAGCTAATTTTTTTGTTATATAATAGAGCGAAGAAAGAAGACCTGCTAAGTACAGCATAACCATAGCAAAATCAGAAGCCACTCCTTCCATGAAATTCTATTATTCTTTCATGTTTTTAGGGGCTCATTAATTTTTGAAATTTTACATGCTTGATTTCTCACCAGAAGTGCTTTTTGTTTTTTATGGTTGACCAAATTTGCCTTTCTGCTTCTAAGCTGTTAGAAAAAAAGGAGGGGAAGGGGACAGAGCTAGGGGAGGGAGAGTGTAAGGAAGGAAACAAAAAGGGAGGCAGGAAAAGCTGAAAACACAAGTAATTAGGGTGCTACAATTGCAAATTGCTGACAGTAAAACAGTATTTTGCAATGGAAGGGTATCAGGCTTTCTTTTGGATAAATGCTTTCCTTAGGAGTGGAAACAGATGAAACTGTTTCTGCTGTCAGTGTCTGTACATGCTTCTGTTCTCTTAACAAAACACAAGCTCCATACTGGCCAAGATTCATGTTTTTACTCTCACTGTAGTCTAGGGATGGCTCCCACACTTCTCCTGTCCCACCAGGCATATCTTGCCGTACATTCTCCTCTTGGCATTTCAAAAGCTGCTGAGGGGAGCCACAGTGTAAACAGGCAGTGGCAGTGGACAAGCCAGGGCCCTCTACCTGCACTCCAAAACACAAAACATAAAGGAAGGCCTCAGTCTACATCTGTGTGAGGGAATTAAGTAGGTCAAGGATCTGGAACTTAGTAATGGGTTATTAAATTGTTAGAACAACCATGGTTTGGCCTGATTTTGACTTTAAGCATCTAGCAAAGACCAACAATTTTGGGCAGCACTCACCATTACCACTTGGCAGTTTGTAGGAGGGATGCTACTATGAGACTTTCACAAGAGAGGTGTGGATAAACTGTGACTTGGCAAGGCTTTGTTTCTTTATGACTATTTTAAATATTGAACGTGACTGATTTTGGTAATGGATTGTATGACGTTCTCCCCTCCCAAAAAGTGCAGGATTCAGTAGTACAGAAAATCCACCACAGACCTCTCTTTGTCCCTCAAAACTTGAAAAATACCCTGACCAACCTTCATCTGTCTATCTTTCCAAAAGTACAGATGTCATGCTGTGCTCTGTTGGATGCTACATATATATATTATACACAGCCATATGTACACACACGTATGGACGCATAATCAGCACCACTCCTCCAAAAGCAGAGGATATTAGAAGCACTGAAAATTGGTAGCACTGAAAATTACACAAGTTTCACATACTAGACTGTTCCACCCTTAATTTTCTTGTTTCTTTTATCTTTTCACTTTTTATGCTCTCTTCCCTCTGAGTTTTTCAACTTGCTTCTCTGGGCTTTTTTCCTCTTCTTTCAGTAGAGGATATCAGCCAACATCCTCGACCAGGTCAGGCATGAACACAACTCAACAGAAGACCATCTGATTTCTATTCCTATTAAGCAACTACTTCTGCTAGTGCAAGATCCCACACCAGCAAAGAAAAATTACAACAGCTTCCACACATCACATCACATAACATAGCAAAGCATAACCCCTAAAACTGGAATACAGACTTCAGTTTCAACAAAAGAGATTTTTTTAAAATGGCTTTTATATATAATATTCCAGCTTCCTCATCTCAAGTAAAGACCACCTTTACCAACAATGCTACTTTAGAAAATGAAAAAAAGCAACCCTCCTTTTGTGGTGACTCTCAGTGCTTTTATCTGTATAGATGTATGGCTAACAAGTAGGGAGAGTAGAAAAAGAATTTCACCCAGGACCATTTTAGTCCAGCTGATCTCTGTTTTAAAAAGTGGCAGAAAAACGTGAATTTCAGTCAACAATAAGGGTGTTGTTTTATTTCTTGGCAGGATTTTATCCTTTGATATCCTTATGTGGAAGTGATCGACAGACTGGTCCTGAATAGAGTGTAGATCTTATTTCTTTGTGTCAACCTAGTATAAATTTAATTATCCTGGTCATCCATTGACGATGGTAAAGAATCTGAAATATTATAGAAGGTAAAGAGCATTTCAACACAGAAACAGAAAAGACAAGAAATTTTCTTCTAGCATAAAGAGCTATTCAAATACTTTAATCTTACCTCCCTTAAAGGATCATTGAGCTCATTCAAAATATTTTCTTCATCAAAGATCTTGCCTTGGTAGCGATGCTCATAGTAATCATGGATCTTCTGGCGCATTTCAGCAGGTAACTTGTGGAATGACATGTACTGTTCCACTTGTTTGTACTGTCAGGATAAGAAAAGGAAGGAGAATTAGAAAAAAGCCTCAAATTTTTGCTATCTAAAATACCTACAAAATACAAATTCATTCACGTGTCCACTTAAGCTCTACATATTTTATAAAGGTAACTTTTTTCACATATCAGAAAACTCTCACACAAGTATTAATTAATGTAATATTACTCACATGACAGCATATCTATAAATTACATAAGCTACCTTTGGCACCAATGCTAATATCCATATGAATATATAAGTTTTAGAAGCCAAACCCTTGTACTTCTCATATGTTTCCTAAATTCCCAGCTGTACATGAGGTGCAAAAATACACCAACACAATTTTTAGCTCATGCAGTAGATAGGAAAGCTGTACACAGTGTTTGGTCTGCAACACTGCATTCAGGGAGAGCTGAAGTTGTGAAATTTTAGAAACTGGCTATGCTGTATTGCTAAGCAACATATTAATGTTGTATATGCTTATGAAGTTAAAACCTGTGGAGATAATGAAATAGAAAACATTCCTCAGGAGGGATGAAGAGAAGAGAAAGGTAAACTAGAAAAATAGGTGTGGGATAGGAAACAGAAAATAAGGGAAGAAAAAGATACTAGGATCAAGGAGACCAAGAAGAGCTCACTTCATTTACCCTGTACATTTGGTTTCTTAGTTTCTACAAGTCCTCTGTCCTATATTCTGGGGATTTGCTTTCTTTTCTTTTTTTTTTTTTTTTTTTTTTTTTTTTTTTTTTTTGTATAGCATAATTTTCAGAAAATGAAGTCCCAAATCAACATACTCATAGCTGTAGTGTACTAAACTACATAATAATCTAAGACCCACAAAATAGACAAGTTGTGTAAAGTGCAAATGGACAAATCCACCAGAATAAGATTTTTGCTTCTCAGAGCCCTCATCCTTGTCTCAGCTGAAAAGGCTAAGGCACTGAGGCAGAGAAGGATAAATCCCTTCTCAGGCTGAAAGGTGAATTAAAACTTGGCAGAAACTTGATTCACAGATGTTAACAGTCTTAACTTATTTTTATTAGTTATTTCATGCTTAATTAGGGAATCTAAACTGTTTCCAATGAAAAAACCAATGAAGTCCTAATTAGGATTGGCACCTCTGTAGAACAATTAAGCAAATGTATAATGTACATGCCCTCTTTTGTGAACTGCAGCATCTATCCTTTAACTTATATAATTGAAGACTGTTCTATCTTCTAGAACTGAAATTAGCTTTTGCTTTGCAAAGTGGCAAAAGATTAGATGAGGCCATGTGTACAACATACATTCCAAAACTACGAGGAAAGTAATTTTGCATGGGACTACTTAACAGTGAATATGTTAGAGTGATTTAACCCCTGCACAGCCATTTTGCCCCTCTGCAGTAACAATTCTTCACCCACATCCTTTAGATGTGTGATTTAAATTTGCATGCTTTACATTGGTTTCTGATCTGATATGAAGAAATTTATCCATACATTGTGGGCTAGAATCAGACATCATCACTGTGGCCCCGAGGACAGAGGCGGCTCCCTCTACACAATTTATTCACACACAAATGTGCTTAAGTAACGTTAATAACGAATAATCCTTGCTAATAAAAGAAATACATTCATTCTGATGTATATTGCAGGCAAGCTGCAGAAGATTTTTAAGCCAGAATGACCTTGAAATAGAGAAAATTCGAGCTACAAGGAAATTGCTTGGGCAGCAATTTCCACTGCTGCCTTTCATTAGTGCTGTTATTTGAATGGGGCTTTCTCCGGCACTAGCAGGCTATTCTCTTTAACAAGATTTATGCTTTCACATGAGACTTTTAGGGAAAAAGAAAAAATAAAACTAGTAGGAAAGTACTGCTTATCACTGGCATGTCTCAAAGTGTTTTCAAATTAGTAATATATATAATAATAGGCACAGATGAATATTAGCATCCATTTCTTTAAAAATCTATGAAGAAGTGAAAAGCTTTCCCCAATTCCCAGAAGTTTTTAACCATCTAATATAATATCAAGGTTCCTTCCCTTCCTATATCTAAATATCTGAGCCTTTGAGTGGGTAGTACACTATCACTAGCTCTTTAATCAATATTTTCCTAATATTTCTCAGTGTGTCATTTTAGCTCATTTTCTGTATCATCCACTGTTCTACTACTCCCTTCTTGATGTTCTGTTCACACGTAGAGTTACCACAAAACTTTTAACTTGCCCTCTTGCTCAGGAACTGATATCTTTCATTAATTCAGCACAAGAAATAATTACTTTTTCAATTCCTCAGAAAGGCAAGTTCATATTGTCAGCCTGCTACATGTTACTGGCGATACTGTTGTATTCCAGATTATTCAAGATTATTCTTGATTTTTCTAAGGATAATTTTAGATCTGAAATGGATAAAATTGTCAGTAAAGTTAAATTTTGTTTGAAAATTATCTTTTAATCATATTTAAAATGGTTGTAACCAATCCTGAGCTATCCACATTTAGAAACTACATTTTAGTATGTGAGAAAAACAAATTCTTTCTAATAACTCTTCTCATTACACTGCATCCTCTATCTTTTCCCCTCTAGACTTAAAATTTTGATTTGCTTGCTCTTTTGTTTTGGGATAGGATTTTTGCTACTTTTTGTTGTTTTTTTGTTTTTTTTTTTTTTTCCTTGTTTGCTTTGGTTTATTCAGAAAATAGATGTCTTAATCCCACATTCATAAGAACACCTCTGGTATTTATTACATTTGTGTAAAAAAACTTTCAGAGCCAGAGTAAGCCCCCTCAAGATTGACTTCCTTTTTTTTTTTCTTTTATTTCTGGCTTTTTTTATGCCATATGAGAAGCACCAGACTACATTCAAACACTAAAGACTCTGCTAACCCCCTGCTTTTTAATTTCTAATTACCTTTACATCCTTGCTCCTGCAGGTAGCACTTGATTTTCCAGGAAGGGCGATTTAGTAAGGACTCCATGTGTGCACATCTTAAGGGATGTGCCATAACTGTTACAAATATGTATTCCTGGTCTTTTCAATGCTATTGAATGGAGTAAGTACTGTGTTGCTGACCACTCTACAATTATATATTTTTTAGTGAATATTGAGTTGTTTCTCCTAAAATGACTCTGTATATTAATGAGAATTATATATTGCACTGCCATAATTTCAATAATTTATATATGTTTTATATTCATCACTGAAATGAAAATGCCCATACCTGCTACAGAATTGCTGAAATAGGTAACAACTAAGTGAATTTTAAAGTTTCAAAGTAACATTCTGCATATTTTAATGCAAAACACCACCCAGCAGTATTTGAATCTTGCTGTTTCAGATATAATTTTATTCATGGGCTCTCTGTATGTAGCAAAATTCTGCTACTGGACTCTGGCAAAAGGTGAAGAGTATGACATCAGTTATACTGGGTCTGTAATAGAATGGGTTAAGAAAGTACAGTTATCCTTAAAAAATAGTTATGGAAAAAGGCAAAGGAGAGGAAGGATGTACTGTGCATAACAATTTGCAACTGAGGCAGGGAAAATATTTTAACATTAATATGTTAAATCACAATACAAAAAAAAATCCCAGTGAAACCAGTAGAACAGAAACCTAAATGTTGATCTTTCATGAGATATTTTAGCATATATGTTGAGACTACCAGATCCTTTCTTCATAAAGTTTCATCACTAACTAGTTGACCTTTTTAGCTGAAAAATTTATTGGAGTCCTAATAATCTTTACAGCTCAGCATTCTGTCCTGGATACAATAAATGACATAAATATTTGAAAGACATGTATAGTATCAGTTAAAAAACATGAAACTAATTACCTTCATGTGCCTGGAACTGCTCCCACCTAAACTACCTGAATACTTTTCAAGCACAGCTGCCAAAGTCAGATTTTTTCAAAATGTCAACACTCAACAACTTCCATAACTGGCCAGTTTTTCAAAGAACCTAGATCCCTGTACCATCAGTTCAAAGCCAGCTTGAACAATAGGCCTTTTGCACTTCTTCCAATAATTTTGTCCTTGGCAATAGTCTCACTTCTAAGAAAGTTTCCCCCAAAAAACTAAACAAATATAAACAGCATTTTATTGAGATTTATAGCCAGTCAAATACATTTATAGCCAGCTATATTTTTACAAATACAAAGTTCAATGAAATGTGGGGGGAAAAATCCTATATACTGATTGAAAATGTAAAAGAAAGCAAAGATCATTAGTGATGTCCTACTGAATCAAGGAAGTTCTGTCCCACAATTTAGATGTAACAAATCCATCGGTACTCTTAAAATGGTTTGAAAATACTTGCATATGATGTATGAAAAAAGAATCTACACAGCATTAAAATATGCAGAAGATTTAACTCGCTGAGAAGGAGTAGAAAGATAAGAGGAGGAATTTGATTAAGAGGAATCCTTTCTAAGTAACAAACATACTGTTTTAAAAAGCTCAGTGGTCTTATATATAGTTCTGAACCTTATTTTAAATTTTAGTCTAAATATATTCAGATGCAGTTTAAATCAACTAATGTTAGTACAAAATTATCTAGCAGTTTCAAAAGGTTCTCTCTCTTGGTATATCTCTCTGGAGTGTTTATAGTGAATTGTCTCTCTTCCCAGCCTCGTGCAGGTTGTTGATTCTGCTTTTTGTTCAGATCCCAGCATTTTTTTCACAGCATTTTTGTTCAGAACTGGCCCTCTTCTCTTTCATCTGTTCTAGTTTGAGTTCATTTCTATCCAACTGCAATTACTAGAATAGTACATAATATTTTAGAAGAAATATCACCAATTTGGAGTTCAGACTGATTTCTTTCCCATCTACTGCAAAACCAAGACACATTGAAAATGTTTGCAGCCATTTTATGAGCAGCTTCAGCACTCAGATGTCTCATTTTCTCCTTGCCACTTAGAGTTGTTCTCTTCATCTCCCAGTTTGTAACTGCAGCTTGTACTAGCACCTGAGTCCCTGGATTTTGATTTTCTGAATTTCATCTTATTACTATTACTTCATCTCTTAAAACTCAGTTCATTCTATTTAGATCTTTCTGCAATATTAGCATCTGAATCTTTATATCACCCTAACCAACCTTTATACCTACCAAATCATTGTTTAGCACGAGCCTTATGGCAGTATCATGCCTTTAGGTATTTTTCTACCACAAAATCACAAATCAATTAGGTTGGAAAAGACCTCTGGGATCATCAAGTCCAACCTGTGACTGAACACTACAGTTTCAACCACACCATGGTGCTGAGTGCCACATCCTTAAACATCTCCAGGGACAGTGACTCCACCACTTCTTTGGGGACCAGCCCATTCCAATGTTTAATCATCTCTTCTACGGCAAAATTTTTCTCTAAAGTCCAACCTGAGACTCCCTTGGGAAGGGTTGAGACCATGTCCTCTCACTCCAGCCTGGTATCTCAAAAACTTGCAATTGAGGTAAAATAACCAAATTGGGGTATAGACTGGCAGTAGCACATGTGATAGCAAAGAAAATTGCTGTCCTTCACCAGATTTGCTCATGAGAGAAGAATGAGTTCTATATAACCTACAGCAAATCAGTTTTCTGTAGGTGACATGTTATGATCTACGTGGCAAATATCTACACAGAAGAGATGCCAGAAACATGCTCTATGTCCCAATACATAAATGTACATAAAATGTTTTTAGTTCTGATTAAACCCAGGATTCAGCTGACTGACAGTTACCAAGCATTTCAAAAACCAGCTGATCTTAATAGGCAAGCACGGAATAAAATGGACAACCTAAATACTTTTACAGTATTCAAATAGCTTGTTAGTGGTAGCTTGTTTCTATAAACATAGTTTAAAACATTAAAAAATTATTTCCCGGTATTTTTTAATCCCTATGACAGCTCACTGTCTTTACAACTCAGAAATTATTGATATCAAAGTCCTTTTTCTCTCTGCTATTGTAAGGCCTTGAAACAAACTGGAGGAACTGAGGAGCTTTGATTCACCTCTTGTCCTTCATTTTGCTGAGCTCAAGGCTTTATTTTCTGATTACAGATTTTTATTTACTTTTCAGTGAATAAAAGGGAGAAAATCTTTCTGATTTTCATACAGACTGGGAGGAAGATGGATGAAGAGGCCTAGGAAATTGTTTCAAAACATATAAACACGCAGTTTAACAATTTGCATATACATAGAGTTTTAGGCCCCTCATTTCTCTGCAGGAGGTAGCAAGCAGAAGAATTTTGAAGAAAAGAGGGAAGGTTCAACAGGGATCCTGTGATACAGAACAGGAGGGATGGCATTTGCAGCAACTGTATAGCCAAATCTGTATAGCCAAATACAGTGTAATATTGAAGCTACCCAAAACAAAATGCAAAATATTGTAAGGTAAGATAACATTATGTTGGGGGTTTTGCTGCAGGCTTTTTGTTTGTTTGTTTATTTGTTTCTTAATGGAAAAATAACTTTTTTGGAGTGTATAAAAGCCAATGGTTTTCATGGGGAATTGTGCTTTGTGGAAAGTGCGCTTGTAATTCAAAATATCTGCCTCCCTCTCAAGCAGAAGTGATGCTCAGCCCTGGAGATAGCACGAGCTGTATGGACAGGGACAGAACTGAATGATGACCACACATTTGCAAATTTCAGAAGAGGAGAAGCTTTGTCATATTGAAGGCATGAGAGGTTTTCTTCTTCTCTCTCAAAATCATTCTAATGCATGGTGGACTTGGAAAGCGAACAATCAGGGAATTACACAAACTAAGAAATATTCAGGAAGCTGCAATTTCTAGTTAAACATTAAGCATATAAAAATAATATTCTGGTTAATTACAACGGAGAGTAATGTCTACTACACTTAC
Source organism: Calcarius lapponicus (assembly GCA_039654755.1). Lineage (NCBI taxonomy): Eukaryota > Metazoa > Chordata > Aves > Passeriformes > Fringillidae > Calcarius > Calcarius lapponicus. Next base: position 16,093,917 of record CM077481.1, read on the forward strand.
ATTTGGCATTCAGCTGAGTGTTGACTTTTCACTCAAATTACATTGAGGAAGAAATTTTTAAAATAAACAAGCAAGTTTCATCTGATCAAAAATTCGCAGGCAATTAACTTTCAAGCATTTTATCTAGATTTCATTTGTTGAAATTTTTTTCCTGCACAGAAGGATAACTGCAAGTGCAATGAGTGGCTACTGAAAAATTATACAGGAGAACAGTTTTTTTCATATGAAAAAGAAGTAATATCACTTTTTAAAAACAATCTTTCAGCAAAATATACTTTTTAAGAATATAGGAATAAGATTTGCAAAATACTGTACAAAGATCCCAGAATGAAATAATTTCCATTTAAAGATACTATTCTGAAATAAAATGTGCACTTTAAGAGCAGCTACTTTGCTAAAACACTTTATAAATGACTTCAATTAAATTCTACTCTATTATGCAATGCTATTTAAATGGTACATAAAAATCACCTTATTACCCCCAAAAAGAACGCATCATTTCATACGGCACGTATCCCCCTTACTATGGTATCTTTCTCTCTCATATAAAATAGTGAATTAATTTGCTTTTTAACTCAATTATTTGAAAAGTCAGATACTAGATTGTTTACAATCTTTTATCTCAACCCAGTATTTAATAGTGCCCACTCCCTAGCTCAGTGTGCAGTTGGATGCCTGAATATCACATAATATTGCTTCAATGGCCTAAACAAATAATCTAATCTGTATAAGTAAAAGTAATGTCTAGGAAAAAAATCCCTGAGGCTTCTCCCAGGAAGAATTTGAATAATATTAGACAATCATAGACACCAGGCTATCATTTTCTCCATTTGCAGGAACTTCCAATCTAACATCATAAGTGGGTTCTATGTTAAAATAATTTTAAAAGACATTAATTTGTAGACTAATGGGAAAGGAATGAGAATTGTATAGCTAATATTTATTAATGGCTACTTAACAAATTTTCAATTTTTCTTGTCACATTTATTGTGAGACCCTGGTATTTTTCTCTTTAACCCCTTAACTTGTCATCAGCTACAAGCATTATTCCTGACACATAGTGGTGCAAATGAGGTAAAACTGGTATTCCTGCTTAAAAAAGTTGGGGCACCCATATTTCCAGTGTTTGACTGCGGGAATCTGGGCAGGGCATGTAGCCACTGCAGGATGGTTACGTGCTTCCTCTCTGTCTGATACTTCAAACCGTGCTATTTAATAAGCCTGTCATCTGTCATCTGACTTGTCATTGTCAGCCTCACAGTCCAAACCACTTTGTGTGCCTTGACTCAGCTAAAGACCCACACAATTAACAGACTAGGTCTGCTGCTCTCTATTAGCTGTGCTGATGACTCTAGCCCTGGAGCTCAGCTACCAGCAGCCAGAATAAAGTGGAGAGCAAAATCACTGATCATCTCTCTTCTACCATAAGGGAATCCTGCCTCACTAACGAGGATTCCTTATTACTGCATGTAAACACAAGGACCTACTGCCCTTGGGTTAGAATCAGAATCCTTTTTAGATTACTGGGAGACAGAAAGGAGAGAAAGACCAACACCCTCCGAGGGCAGAAGGAATTCTGGATAAATACTCCTAAAGTGTTTAAGCTCAATGTCTGTTCAATTTCACCTGCCATTTAAAAGCATGATCTTTGGTAGCTGCTAATATGCATTTCCTATGTGGAGTGCTCATTCTCTTCCATAGAACAGTTTTGTCACCTATACAGGACTGCACTTCTTCATTCTGTCGTAATATTAAAAATAATCTCTTTAGACTACTGCTTCATATGTGCTAGAGGGCTTCAGCCAGTTTTCAGGCACTTGGCCAAAGAGGCTCTTGCTCTCCAGTGGAAATTCAACCAGGAATCCCAAAACACAGCTGTGCCCCTTGCAAGGGTTACTCTAAGTCTGATATTTGTATAGCTCATCCTCTTTATACTCCTTTTTGTCCTTTCATTGACTGGTGTTATTAGGAATGCAAGTTTAAATATCTCCGTGCTTCAAATGGGGACAAGACTCCAATTTTTGTCCCTCTCTTGCATGTTTCCCCAGCCACACTGGAAAAACAAGCAACTTCCATTTCAGAAACACCTCCTGTTTATGCGTGGTCCACTGGCATGCAATGGCTATTCATGAGCCAGCTGAATTTTTAACCTGACCACCAAGGCACCAAAGGACACTCTCTAACCAAATACTTGGTCAGACTGGAAGTTAGTGCTAACTTTAACTCACAGGATGATCAGCTGTGATGATAACTCAAAAATGAGTGAGCCCAGATGGCTCTTAAATTACCAGAGATCTGTCTGTGCTCAGAAAAGACCCCAAGCAGGGCACATGGCAGTCAAAGATTTGGTTATCTTTTTTTGGTAGTGGCAAAGTAATAAGCTCACCTGTCCAACCCACAGTCACCGAAAACTGAATTTATTAGGGCTCAAGAGATATTTCTACAATCTGCTTTCTTTACTGCTACTTTACTGAACATGCAGATATTTGCCCATAAAGAAAAAACAGTTTATAATCGAACACAAATCAAAATAAAATTTAAGTTTTCCTACTGAATGGCATGTTAATGGTAAGTTCATTTTTATAATTCTTTATCATTAGATGGAACTGAAGTGATTTGTTTAGCCTAAAAGCTATCATCTGTTTACCATCTATTTTTCACTAATTACCCCCCAAAGAGCACTGTTGCTTACAAGAATGCTTTAAACTGTCATTTTACTTACAAGCAGTAATTAAACATTTCCTTTCAGTTGCCACAAAATACACAATCTCTTATTATTGTTCCTTTCAATTAGTGTAATTGAGAAATTAATTAAGTTATAGGGAGATTTCTGAATAGGATTTGTTTTCTTAGACTGTTCTTTATCTTTCACAAATTTGCTTTTTACTGCTTTAAAAAGGGGAGTGAAGCAGCATGAAAACCAGGATCTGTTCCTCTCTTCACAGAGGCAATAACAGGACTCTGATTTAATGAAACAACAATCAGAGCCCCGAGGCATGAGAAGAAAAACATCTCTCCTTTGTGCTACTCTTGGTGAAACTGTATGAAGTCTAAGGCAAGATGAATTTCTTTCTTAACGAGAAAGATACTGTAAAGATGACAACTTATTTAAAAATATCAGATATGCTGTAATGGCCTCCTTAGAGTTGCCAGTTTTAACATGAAATTTAATACCTATCCTGTCATCTTGTACAATAATTTCCTTATCTTTTAAACAACTTGAGCTTCTTTGTCTTTTTTTTTCTTCCCCTTTTTTGAATTTACTTGGCCAGTAAGAAAGAATGTACATTCAAATAAGTGCCTAGAGGGGAGGAGCAGAAGACAAAGGAGTTATTCCCCCAACAAGCAGTCCAGGGAAGCAAAAGGGATCAGCCCATCTCTGCTAGGTCACTTCTTCAGTTCAGTTCTGGGCATAAGCAGCATTTTGTGCAGCTCCAGGATCCACAACAGGGACATCTGGACCTGGGCACTGAACTTGTCAGTCACCTATTTCCTTCTTGATGTAAGGTTTCTGGAGATGTGTGTTAATTCTGCTTATAAGAAGCCCTGGTTTCCTCTGGCATGGGCTTCACCTCAAACCACTGATCCTGCTGCACAGAAACATTGCATAACGCTAAATTCTGTGTGTCCCACAATGCCTTTACCTAAATTGGCATGCTTAGTTGTGAGCATCTCACCCACAGAAAATCCAGTTATTTCAAGAAGCAAATCGAAGTAGCAATTTAGAAAAGAAATACAGAAAAATGTATAATTAGGTTGAAATTATGTAACTTTGTATCTATTGTTTAATAGTTGCAATAAAAAGAAGAAGAAAGTAAGTTTTATTAACAGTGTAATTGTTACATCTGCTTGGTGTTGTGCCAACAGCTATGCTACCAGCAGCACCAGCATACACAAGACAGGAACACTGGCACAATACAGCTGCTGATCCTGGTAATTTTGTCTCTGATAAAACCTAATTATGGCTTCCCAGTTCCTTTTGTATTAATTAGTGAAAAATGTCAATTCATCAAAAAGAACTTTCTTTTTTAATGTACCCATTTTCACATTTTTCACTTCCATGTCAAGACAGTTGCAGGCCAGTAAATTTATCTTACATGGGAAGGTCTGTTCAAAGTTAAAGGGAGAAACAAAGAGATTCTTCAGTAAGCAAATTTGCTCTGTTAAAGGATGTATTGCTTTTCTTGTCCTCTGATCAGACACCCAAAACTGGCATTCCCTCACTTCACAGCAATGTCTTAATGATGGGGAAATGGTTCTTCTAGACTGGGCAGGGCATCTCTCAGTGTCTTTCCTACTTGTCTATTACATGTGTATCGAGATAAAGACAGAAAGTTCTCTTCTCCCTTGCTGGGATAAAACTATTGATGTAGATGATCACATTTCACCTCGCTTTTCCAAGAATGCATAATCACTTACACAGAATTAAGGTGCTGGGAAGCACAAAGAGTCATCCCATGCAGATGCTACTCATGGGGAAGAAAAGCCTACACAGGGCCATTGGCCGCAATTCATCCACCTCCCTGCAGGCATTTCACATGTAAACACATGAGTCAATGTCAGACAAATGCAGTACTAAGATTTTTTAAGACCCATAGGAGCTTAAAGGAGACCAGACAACCTCTGCTCTGAACAGGTAAACTCATTAATACTATCATTACTTTACGAACTATTGTTTAATATCTGCAGTGTGAAACCTTGCATATTTTATTTGAGCATACAGGTAGATAGCATAACACAAAGAGCCCTTCCACTTAAAAATGAGACTTGAAGACTATAATTTGTTTTTTAGATAATCTAAGACTCTTTTTCAAAGTGTTCAGGTCTCCATCGTCACCTAGAAGACTGAGTTTAACACACATTATCACACAATATTCATGCATTCTTCACCAATACTTGCAGCAGTCTTGACAAACTGCTCTTCATCTTCACATTCACAGCTGTTTTGTTTCATTTCTTCTTCTAAACTACCCATAATCTTCTTTTTCTTACCTTACATTTTCATAGTCTTGAAGTATACACACTTCAGAGACATCCTTAGAGAAATAAATTTATGTCATCTGAAGGCTTCTCTGACAGCTGTGGCAGGAAAGTAATATTCCAAGCAACCTTTTGTACTCTCCTGAAGAGCATGATTATAGACCTGATGGTTCCACAGGAATGACTGAGCAACAGGATGTATTCTCTTACATTCCAGAATTAGGTAACTTATTCACTAGGTACAGGAAAAAAAAACCTTCAATTTTTAATGACTTAAAGATAATTTTTTAATTAGAATAAAAATGAGGTATATATGAGAACTACAGGCTCTGTCAGGAATGAAAAAGCCAATGAAACGTTCTGCAAGGAGCAAATTTTAAGGCAATTTTTAGCTTTCTTCAAAGAAAGAGACTAATGATTCCTGTAATAGTTCTGGTTATGAAGACATAATTTAATGCATTGACCATTCGATCATCCAAATGCATCAAATCTTACATGAAGAGTAGGTCTTACTTTTTATTCTCCAAAACAATGCAAAAAGTTTTTAGTAATAGTGGATTCCTTCCCAACTCTCTATGGAGATTTAACTCTCAAATTAATGTTGATACTGTATTTCTGTGCTGATCATTTCTGCACAAACATTTGGGAAAGTCTTTTATTCAGTATAGCTGGGTTCACTCAAAAGTGAAGTCACAGAATTGTAACTGTTAAAGAAAAAGAAGAGCTTCTGTGAAATAATACCTTTATTTTCTTTTCCACCTTTTTTCAGAACAAGAAGGAGAAATACAGAGTGCTATGAGGAAAAGGGCAAAACACCTATAAGATGCTATGGAAAAAACATGAAAAGAGTAAAAGGCTAATAAAGGGTTCTTAAACAATTCTACAAACAATTCTAAAGACCTAAGGATTCCTCATAATTTCTTCCACTTAAAGAAATATGGTTTATGAAGAGCAGATTTATTTCTTCCCATCTTAAATATTTTAGAACCACTCAACTCAGCACCTGAAATTTTAGGAAAATTTGCTTTAGAGTTGAATAAAGGATCCTTTATTTCCAGTGCAAGAGAAGCAATTTGCACTCTAGTACCACTGGCTGTGAGTATGATAGTCTGCCATGTGTACTGTTGTTCGGGCCCAGTGGATAATTCACTTTTATTCTGAGCTAGTCCCCCAAACACCATTACCAGCATTGGCAATGGTGTCTCATGGAAAGGCTGCAGTGCAGGACCCCTGCTGAAGCTGAGGAGGCACCTGCATAGCCCTGGCAAGGAGGACTCTTCCTGGTAGGCAATGCAAAACACTTGTTTTGTTTAAAAAAATGGTTTTGAAAGGAGCCTTTGTTTTTTCTTTTTTCTTCAGTTTTTAAAGCAGGAAATAGATAAATAAAAGATCACCTTTTCATTATTCCAGAGATATTTGATGTAGACCACAATGGAAACCTTGCAAAGAGAACAGCAGTGCACCCCCAATAGAGAAAGCTACACCTGGGCTATGTGAAAACCACAAGTAACTAGGTGCTGAGGCAAGAAAAACCTTTCATTTGCATTTTGTTTTTAAACTGAATCTGAAAAAGACCTGCAAGAATTCAGAATGTCCTCCCAATAAATCAATATAGTTTGAAGCTGTACAGACAATGAAATTTTGAGTAATCATAATCAAATATAGCCCAAGTGTGTGCAATGCTAATTCCTGAAAACGAAATATTGCTTCCACTAAAATTTCAGTGTAACGTAAGAACCTCACTATAGATAACAACTACCTAACAATTAGGTGGTAACCTAACAATTTTAAGGCAGCAACCACTTCAGGTATAAGCTGGCACTTCCTTCTGTTTTTCACAGCACAAATTGATGGCTAAAACAGAAGCTCTCTCTGCCACCCAGGAAGAGTATGCTAGAAATAGCATATAATGTTAAGTTATAGTGTAAAACGCTGTTTTGAGAAATTTTCTGCCTTTAGCCATGGTGTGCTGCAGAAATCCAGGCTAACACTGAGGAGCTGCCCTCAGCTGCTGCAGACAGACAGCTCAGCCTGCCTGATTGATCCCTCCTCTGCTCAGAACTGTACTGCAAATTTAAAAGCCATGTGCAATGGGGCTTACACCTAATATTAATGGATATAATACAGCACAATGCTTTCATTATTCATTTTCCCCCCTTTCTTCTCCTTTTTCATATTATTCTATGTAGTTACATCACTGGGCCCTCCCTAGGAAGCTCTAACTTTCTTGACGTTAAGTGATACTGAATCGTTTGGAAAATGAAAACTTTCTTTTTCTGCCATGGAAAGCATGGTGCAAGGTTTAGATGAGCGTCCTGTCTTCTCCAAACCACACAAAATAGACTGGTTTTGTGGAGGGTTTTGAGGAAGAAGAGGACAAATGGTCTCTGCCAGATGCACAGACTGCCTTAGAAAGAGACATGGGCACTGGGGGCACTGCTGGTAGACTGAGAAAATATGAAAGAAAATAAAGCTGAAGTATAACCAAGGAAGAGCTAAGGTTTATATCTGTTCCAAGTAATATCTCATTTTGGTACTATTTTGTAAAGTTATACTGTTCTCTACTATTTAAATCATAAACTTTTGCAGAGAAAGAGCCTGTTTTTTTAAGTATTTTGCAAACAAATCTAAACCACAATCTTTCAGCAATAAAAAAAAAAAGGATCTTTTCATTTCCTGAGTTCCATATACTGTAGATTTTATTGTGCTATCATTTTTCATGCAGAGTTACTCTCTGACTGTTATAGCTTTGTTTTGAAATCAATGGACCAATGTAGTTCATCATAGTTTTAAACCTCTTTTTTCCATTTTTACACCAGATTTCAGATTTTTTCCTAGCAACACTGCTTAAAGAGTAAATACTGTTCACTGCCTTACAGCTGCACCTGATGGAGCAGAGATTATCAGATGCTATCTGCTCATGCAACCCAAAACTTCCTGCCTGGCTGAACTGGGTAATGTGATATAGTAATCCAGGTAATCATTCCATTGATCATCCTCACTTCTTTTATTTGCACTGTCCACACACAGAAGCTGCTGTTCAAAGTGAGAGGTTATGCAGGCGAAAATAGAAGGTTCATCTCTATCTCTTTGCTGTAGTAGAGATGGCCTTTGAGTAAAATATATGTATCATATCTAAATATCTGTATATGGGCCTTGCCCCAATAAGTCTCAGTTGATTCTAAATGGCTTGCAGCTGCAATGTCCTTAATTGGGCGCAGCTGTGGCCAGCAGGGATCACTGGGATAAAAGGGGGCTGGGTTTCCCAATTAGGCAGAACCCTGAAGGAACCTCGAAGAAGCAGGAACAGCCTGCTGAGGAAGGAGTCAGTGTGATGAAGAACGGGCCACAAGGAAACCCCCAAGAAGATATGAGACTTTGGAAAATAATGTCTACAATGAATATGACTACTATTAATACGACTACAATTGAGACTACAGCCTACGGCTACACTTTGCCAAAAATTCAGTGTGTGTTGCTAAATTCTTTCAGATGACATCATGTACTACCCAATGAGAGGTTCTTGCTTAGCCAGTTCTTCCCTAAAACAAGTCAACATCCTCTACCCCCCAGTGCAGTCCCTGTTGTTGCCTTCATCCTCACTTCCTCACATATTCTTTGACTCCTGCCATTTCAACCTGGTTTTTCCTTGCAGGCATACCATAGGAAAAAGCCAGAGATGCCTTTCCACTATCTCTGTTACACTGACCAGTCATCTTCTGAGGCTCTTGCCTCAGTTTTCCTTTGAGTCAGCCTTTTGGGCTGCCTCTGGGGTCAGTGGTACTCCTGGCTGAGGTGGGGACATGTCCATCCTCTGATGCTGCCTGATGATGCCCAAACATGGTCTGAACAACATCAGACAGTGTGCAGGAATAAAGCAGCAACAAAGACAGATGGACCCTTCAGCCAGGTGATCACCCACCTCTCTTACTTACATTCCCTAAAAAATTAGGGGAAACAAAGGCCTATGCCTTAAAAAATGTTGAAAAATTAAAAAGGATTGGGAAGTATCTTACATAGGGGAATTAACTCCATAAATTCTAGTTACCAGCTCCTTCATATGCATTACAAGAAACACCCGAAGACTTCACTTCTCATTTTAAAAAATTCTCAGTGTTTTCCTCAAAACTTTATAAAATTACTTTTACATATACATCAAATTCTGACCAACAAATATTTTGTTTAGAAGGAGATTGTATAGATAATTATCTGAAAATTACAGTTTCCTAACCCCAACCTGTGAAAACATAGCACTGTGAATTTTTATTCTAAAAGTCCTTTTATTATGCTTAAGTAACTAGCATGTAGAAAAATGTTTTCTGAAGGTTTTTTTTTTTTTTTTCCTTTGGTAGCAATAAGATGTAAAAGGCAGGTCTAGCATTTTATGAAAACAAATGGAGTTAAAAGCATTCTACTTCTATATTTATTACTGCTTGTTCTTTCTAATACATTTTCTTGAATTAGTATTACAATATTTTTTCAAGGTTAGTAACCACTTGGATTTAACTGTTTATTTATCACACAAAACAATACAAAAGGGTTTTTTAAACAGTCATTTGAAGGGAAAATGTTTTGGTCATTCTGCTATCCTCTGCACTCCAAAGCATTTATAAATATTGCATGTCTTATTTATGCAAATTATTATGTTCTCAAAGTATACATGTGTTAATTACTCAAATATTGAGAAACAAGGTGAGGTTGGGAAAGAACTACGATGTACAAGTCAATGTAAAAATAATCAATCCTTCTTTCTTCCCTTTTTCCCTAATAAAGTAAAGGAAAAAAACCATAATCTTTCACAGAAAGGATTGTTTTCTCACTCCTAATATTATATTAGATAATATTGACTGCTATTTTCGTCTATCTATCTACAGGACATAAGCACAGTAATTCTAGTGCAACTTGGACAATTGCTACCTGCTATAGCTATGTGGTGTGAGTCACAGTTTTCTCTTGCTAAATTTGTAACCTGTGCTGTGTTTCAACAGAAAGTTTGAAGCTCGAAACTTAGTTCTTTGGTTTTTGTTTCTCTCTTTAAAAAAAAAAAAATCCATTTAATGTGGGAACCTATGGTAATTACTGTGGAAAGAAAGCAGATTGTGTGTAAAATCTGACTCTAGAGTAACTTCATGCCTTCACAGCTAATTTTATATAGTCATCATGAACATGGTTGCAATTGTAATGAGCTTGCTCTGCAGTTTCATATGGAAAACTGCTAGAAACCTAATCCATAATGCAAGACAGCAGAACACTTTATAGGTAAATTACCCACAACACAGCAATAAATCAAAGACAGTCCCATCTGTCATTTTAGAAGCAGTGGGAGTCTATTACAGTTTGGCACAGGTATGATGCAGCCGGGTGGAAAGCACTTGGCTTGCACAGTACCTGCTGCCGGGAGGGACCAGGCACCTTTCAGAAAGGAAAGGCAAAAATCACCAGCCCGATTTCCCCAGCAAGAATGGGGTAATGAGAAGGAAACTTGAGATACAATAATGAAATACTTCATTATTGTGAAACACAATAATGAAGTATCAGGACAAAAGAGGAGAGCAGTCTAGTGAGAATGTTCTGACTAATTTATATTTCTCTTCAAAGCCTTGCTCTCAAACTAAACATCATATTCAGTTCAACTTGCAGAGAAAAAAATTATTGATTTTTTTAATGTTGTATCATTAAATGTGAGCAATTTCTGATTTCTGATTGGGAGAGGGAAAATATTTTTTCCCTTACTTTTTGCAATGCTATCTGTCCTTCTTCCCATTTTGAAATTTGTGAAGACCAATGTCAATATCACAAGAATGTGCAGCAAAAATCCAGGTAATCATTATAAACAAAAAACCATAAAAATGAGAAAGAGAAAGCAAGTGATGGCAGTGAAGGCCTTATCATGACACAACAAATATTTTCATGTTCAGTGAATAAGCTTCTGGCTGCACAGCCCACACTAGTTCTCATGGCTGAGAATTTACATATTCATTTATATGTCAGTTGATTTCATGATGGCCTTAATTATGCATCAAGTTAAAAGATGCATAAAAATAAAAGGATTCATGTACCTACAAGTTCTATTATGTGCATGTTCTATCAAATAACAGGATTCATCCTGTGAAATAAAGTATCTGAAAAGACTTTTCTGAGATTCAGCTGCTTTTTCCCTTCCAGAATGTTTTCCCTTTCAGAATATTGAGTGATACTAAGTATATTTTAATAGCTTGCTTTGTTCTAATAAATCTCATTGCTTTCTGCAAGGACCAATAAGGCTCACAGAAGCCAGAAGTACCACATCTGTCCATTTAGCAGTCAGTGACCTGATGTATGCCAAAACAGCACAAGATGATTCAGAAATTATCCTAAAGGCAACATTTACAGACCCTTTTCTAACTATAAGACATCCTGGACTTCAAATAAAATCATAAATCGAGGAATTATAACTACCAGAAACAATCCACAAATACTATGGTGTGCAATGACTCTCAGTCACACCTAAATATTTAGGGAATAATGAATTTTCTTGTTCACAATACTGTGATGACTATATGGCTTTTGATAAAATGAATACTTACTCCTGAGGTCCTAACATTGAACAAACTTTTAGTAACTCTTGTACTTGATCACGTGATAAAACACTTCAAAATTCTTACTATTTAAAAAATTGCACTGTGGCAAACCTGAAGAGGATATATGTCTGTGTAAGCTGATGAGAATTTTCTAAAAACCTGCAAAAGCAGAGGCTGAGAAAAGGGTTTGCTTTATTTTCCTGTTCTGTTTGGGCGTTTTTTTGGTTTTGTTTTGGTTTAATTTTGGGGTTTGTTTATTTGTTTTTTCCAAGTAGGTCTAGCTCCAGGATAAAGGAAACCACCCCTCAATTTCCAAAATAAATAATTCCTTTGGTGTGCCAAGTATACTGTGCTGCACAGAAAATATAAGATTTATCTTCCAAGTGGCTCACCTTCTTCAGCAGTGATATGACATGACTTATTGCTAAAATTATGCTTTATAAATGACAACAGGCTATTTTTAAGTAAAGAATCACAGAACATTTGTGTGTTACAGTATTGTCAGGCTTTCTAAAAACTACTATCAGCCCCAGAAAAACATGACTTCCATTTTTAAAAAACATGTGTAAATCATGAAAAGCTACTGAAGTTAGAAATCAGTACTTAATGAGTACTTTGCTGCTCAGATCAGACCAGATCCAGGAATAACATTCTATAACTCCATGCTTGCAAATTCAGCTGTGTTGTCTAAAATTCAGGTTCTGCAATTTGCTGTTTCGAACATCTGTTCAATTTAAGACAAAAAACATCCATAAAACTAGATTTTCAAAGATTTTATGAATGGCATATAATATGTAGGCATTGGAAACATTATCAGTTTCACTCTTTTTCATCTGACTCGAGTCCAGCATGGATGTTTGTATTTAGTTTAATAATATATATACAAAACAAACTGGTGTAAGCCTAGCTAAATAGTGATGTGGTCTTGAGTTGGCCACAGCTCTTCCTTTCCTATGAATTTCCATCATGACCAGAACTCATGTGGATATACACAAATCCCCGATACTTACAGATGACATAGTTACAAATATCTAAAATTTTCCAGAAATATTTCCTAAGAACTGAAGTAGTTCTAATGAACATGCCAAGAACTTGGTATCCACCTTGCTACACTTTCAGTTTAACCACCAACTGCTTGAAACTCAAGAAAACATGGAAGTGATGCCTCCTGTTCCTCTTTAGGAAAATGCAGAGGCGTCACTCTCTGGGTTTAGTGGCTACCAAGCTTTGATTTACTCTGTGGCAGAGCCCCTCCACTGCACCCTAAAACAAATGCTCAGAGAAGGAAGCTTGGAGAGGTGGTCCCCAGTTTTGGAAGGGAGGGCTCAGCTGTGTCACTGCCCAAGGTGAGGGAATACACACACACCACTCCTGGAGGGGCAGGGAAGTGGGAACATGTCCCATCCACAGCTCCCCCAGAGCACCCCAGTGCAACGCATGTCAGGTATTTCCCCTGGGACTGTGAGGGCAGTTTAGATATCCAGGCTGCAGCTGTGACAGACAGACCAGAAAAGCTGGGGCAAAGCCTCATGCTGCAAAATCTAAAGCTGCCCTGCTGCCCTAATTCGGTTATTCCTTTTAAAATGTTTCTTCTGATGCTTAACAAATGAAAAATTGGCAATCTGAGCTCCAAATCCCAATGCTATCTATATAAAAATGCACAATATCATATAATTATGTAGTAGTTGCTTACTACTTACAACTTACTGGTGACTTTTAAATTATCTTTATATACAGTTATTACTTTTTCTCTGTAAAAAAGTACATTTAAGTTATTTTCTTCTTTTGAACTAGACTGATTTAACTGAAGACATGCTCAAAGATCATAAATTAAGAGATAAAATAAAAGCAATATTGGGGTTAGAAGATGTTCTTTGGGACATTGAAGGCAGTTGCAATTTTTTTCCACTTCCCATATGTATATAATTGAATCAAACATTTTTATGTCTCTCATATTGCTTGCAATTGGCAAAAATGGTCTGATCCTTTTTTTTTTTCAACACCTTATGTGGTTTCAGTTCTATCAGACAATAAACAATATGTATAAAATGATAACATAAGGAATATGGAAAATGATAGCATAAGGAAAACTAAAATAAAATTAAATAATAACCTCCCCAGCTCATACCTGGTATTTTATCAAACCAATTTAACAATCTTTATGCTATGAGACAATCTGTATGCCACTACAAATCTTGCCCCTAATAGCTTCTTGTTCCTTGATACTTTTTGCCTATTACAAAATGTAACAGAGGAAATTTTAACCTATCTTCAATCATGAAAATTCTTTGACACTCACAGCATTAGGCAAACATCTTCCTACTAGGAACTTCCAACATCTAAAGGAAGAAATATTTAATTAATGATCTTCACCTCTTTGTCAAATGACTGCTCATTTTGCCTTTTTTGTTTCACACTAGGTTGTTAACAAGTTAGCATATGCATTTCTGGTTATTTCAAATAAATGTCTTTGAAAAGGCAAAAATCTTTGAGATGTGCTGACTTTCTAGACATTATAAAATGTCAGAGGTGTTGTTGTTAGAATATTGCTTTTAGTTATTACTGCATTCCTCTTTGACTTACACCAAAGTCAGGAAGGAGAGAGTGTTAAGATGACATTGATTTGTTGATTTATTCAGTGCTTTTCTAACATAGAATGGTCCATCAAACTTTATTACTGTAAAGAGAATATGGATTAAGTAGACCTGAACTGGACATCTCTCTCCTTTTTTAGGTATAAGCCCTTCACTAATTGATACCAGGATCTGATATATGTATTAAATCTGAGAGACTTTTTTTTCCTGTGAGAGCAGTTCCACTACTTCATCAGAAAAAAGACTGAACTTCAGCAGAGTGAACAGAATGTATCAATGCATTCTTTTTTGTACCAGTTCTCAGCGCACAAGCTTACTGTCCATCTCCTACATCTGATGGCTTATAATCACTCTCAATTTTCTGATACTTTTTGGTTTTGGCCCATAGGAGTAAACCTGTGGAAAAACATTTGCTTCCTTAACATGTTTTGATTTCTCTCAGCATGCAGTGCTTGGCACAGATCAAATGCTTTGATAGAGTTTGACATTTTGGCTTAATGAAATATTGTTCTTATCTTCCTGTGTGTAGTTCTCCCATTTTGAACTATGTTTGTTCTAGTTTTGCATAGCTTGAGCTTTGGAAGGACGTGAATTAGGGAGATTTCAGCAAATATTTTATTTCTGCCTGCTTTCAGAGTGAAAAGGACCAGAAATTTCCTTTAATTGGTTGCATTCCACAGATATATTCATGGTGTTACTCAGAGAAGAATCAAATAACACCCTCTTTCTTACCTCCACTATCATTCTGTGTTGCCTAGAAATTCATATTAATTTCATTATTTTATGCAATTCTTACACGAAAACAAATGGAGCCAATAAATATACAACATGAGATATACTTGCTTAAAAAAAGAAGTTGATCCTGGCCCTTAAGTCCAAAAAAAACAAAGAAGTTTCCCTCTTTTTTTTTTCTAATTTCAGAAGGAAAAAAAAAAAAGCAATGCACTATGCAGAAATAGATAATAGAATATATTAAAACTCTGAAATCTGTAGCTGGAATTTCATCTGCCTTTTTCTAAAGTGTCAGATACATGAAATATAAGAAATTTTTGTCCACCAGTATTTTACACAAGATGATGACAAGATGGGTACAACAAAATAGTCTTGAATGCCCATTTATGTAGTTTGCAGAGTTAAGACAAATATAAAATATCCTTTAATGATTTTGTAGTAATGACTTATAATTCTTATGCTATAATCAAAGACTTATTTTAAAATAAGATGAAACTATTATAAAGAAATGGTTAAGAATGTACAGACAAGTCCGTACAGTTGTTATCACTGTATCAGGGTCCAGGGTCTCAGAAATCAGTAGAAAAATATTCTTTGTTCAAGACATCATTTTAGCCCTTAATAAACAGCATAAGAAAAATGAGAAAAAATTTTTCTAAAGCATATAAATATGCAATTTCTGGCTTACTTCTCAAATTTCTGATTGCCAGTGCCATGCTATTCTTTACCTCAGAAGTCAGGAATCAAGTCAGAAGAAAAAAAACAATAGAAAAAATGAATGTGTTGAGAATGGCAGGAGCTGTAAAATGCTGGATATTTCCATGCTAATGTTTAACAATGTGTGTGCATAAAATCAGAGAGCAAACGAATAAATAAAAAGTTTTGTTTGCTGTTTTGCAAAAAGATGAGAAATGCAATACTGCTCGATTGTTGCAGGGTTTTAATTTACAAAACAAGTGCAATTGACACTGGCCTTACGCAGCTTAGTTTAAAATACACGGATATCTTTGCCATGTCCTGTATTTCTGATGCTCAAAATATTGTGATATACTGCTGCAGCCAGCAAGGTCAGAGGATAATGACTGACATGAGATTTCAGGTGAATAGTGACATTTCTTCTGGTTTCTTAAATCTGTGTATATGTGTGTATGTATGTTGACCCTAGCCTGTAACGAAGCTGCAGTCATACTTCATGTCCATGTTTATGAGATCTCTGTCCCACAGCTTCCTAGAAATGTCCCATTTGGATAAAATTACTTTCCTTCTTGTTCACAGAACAGGCTCAATGAGCCAGTTGAGTTAGGTAACCCACCAGGATTAGCCCTTTGACATTATACTGAGATGAATAAGGGGGTTTCACATGGTCACTGAGAGAACTCATTTGGTTTTAATGATCATCTCTACTCTCTTTCCAAACCTCTTATTCTCACTTATACTTTATGACACTACAGTGTGTGAAATTTCTTGCTTCCAAACTTGTTTTTGAGCTGTTTTGTCAGCCACAAGCTGATTTTTCTGTCACTGAAGTTATAGCTCATCTTACCTCTTCCTGTCTCTCACATATTGAACCATGATCTGGATGCAATTTGAGCTTAACAAAACTGTATATAAACCCTTCTTCACCCACACATTCTCATTTCCTACTGCTTTGCTTCCTTGTAAAGAAAATCCCCCAGTCCATCCTACTCTTTTTTTCCCCCTCTTTCTTTCCCAGCAAATTCAGGTCATTCCCCTTCATCCTCAGCAGATGCCAGGGTCATCCTCTTGGCTATTTAGTCTCTGCCAGTTTTCTCCCTCAGGTCTGTGTTACATCATACTGTGATTTCTGCCCAGTTTGCCTTTCTGGACCTTGTTATGGACACATGCCAAATACTATTGCTCAGGGTGTGTTTCTTATTTGCTGATGTAAACTTTGATTTCACTGCTTTGCTCAGCTGACCTCTCCCCTGCTATGGCTCCTCCAGTTCCCCATTTACTATAATTATGAATTTTGTCATCTTTTAAGAACATCTAATTCTGTACATTCTTTTTGTCCCTTCCTGAGGTTCATTCAGATCCTTTCTTCTTTATGCTATCATTGCTAGCCGTATCTTCCAGTTGCATGCCTGTCTTTTTTCTCTCTGTCCCACCTGTCCCTGATTTTTATTACACAACTGACACTTTTAATTAGTACTTCATGAAGATCCAACCCTGTACCCCTTCATGTCTTTTTAATTCCAGTCTAACACGGAACAAAACAACCTTTTAATTCCTGCTTCATAGTGAACAGTCTTCCACTAACCTTTCTCTACTTTTCCACCTTTGGCCAAAATCCTTTTTGACCTTACAGGTCATGGACTCACATGTAAACAATACTGTTACTAAGTAAATGCAGACCTCTTCTGAGCGCTTCTCTGAGGAAGTTACAAGCAAAATTAATTGATTTGGTCTGGTCCTCATTTAAAGGCCATTCTTTTGACATGTTCAAGGGTGATCCCTGAACTGC
Source organism: Calcarius lapponicus (assembly GCA_039654755.1). NCBI lineage: Eukaryota > Metazoa > Chordata > Aves > Passeriformes > Fringillidae > Calcarius > Calcarius lapponicus. The sequence goes on from CM077481.1 coordinate 16,111,268, forward strand.
ACTCCAAAGGAATGACAGGAAATTGTAAAGACATGCCCAAGCTACTAAGGTCAAGGCCATGGTTGAAGATACCTAGTTCAATTACCTACAGAATGCAGCAAAGGGCTACAAAGCAAGTTTGAAGTAAGGGATAGAGTTTTCACAGAAGAGTATAAAGGAAGTTGCACATCAAGAACCAGCTGGCTCTCTAAGCAAAGTAGGTTCCTGCAAAAATATACTGAACTCATGGAGTGTTCTGAACTCCTTTGTGTTCAATGACATCTGCCACAGGCTTCACACACTACGAGACCATTTCATGTCAAGAGTTAAAACATCTCATTAATCCATTCCACAACCTGAGGAGTTGGGAGAAAATGAGTTACCTTTTCTTGGTATTGTCGTCGTGATGAATCCAGGGACTGGATGAGGGCAGTGGCATGACCAACAAACATGGCATAGCAAGTGGCCCCCACGATCATACTCAGCATCGTTATCCAGAGGTCGGACATGCTGACGGGGGCGCGGGCCCCGTACCCAATGCAGAGCATGTGGCTCATGGCTTTGAAGAGTGCATATGAGTACTGCTTTCCCCAGGAATCGTTCTGCAAGAAAAGAGACAAGTGACTGAGCCTGCGAGCCGCTGGAAGGAAAATTACATCTGTACCTGCTTAGTGGGATCATAGACTGCTGCCTCTGAAAGACTAGTCGGGTAATGTATCCTCTGTGTTTGAGAAGAGATATTCCTTCTAAATTAACTGTTACATAAAGTGTCAGAGATTCTGACAGATAATACTTAATCACAGTGAAATGAAATAAAATTGACTATTTTTAATACGTGATTACATTCTTAAATGTGGGTGCTATCCTAATTACAAGAGACTAAAGGTCAATTTTATTTTACAACCCATGGCAGATAGATTAGAAAAAGCTGAGTACTCAGACTTATCAAGCACAATAAAGTGATATTTTGTTTTAATATGCATGTACAGACTCCTATAGACCTATTTCTTTCTTTTTGGAATTGTCATTTTAACACACAACTATATTTAGCTTGCTAGATTCACTTTTCAAGGACAGAAATAAAAAAGAGTATTACTTATTGTAATATATGTTTATCCTGATTTTTTTGTTGTTTTTGTAATATTGTGTTTATACTGGAATAATCTCAGTTAAAAAGAAGTCTGTTTACTCTGCGTCATAGCAAACCTATGTTCATAGTCTCTGAAAGTCAGCTCAAAAAAGAGGTGATGTGTAGGTCCTGCATTTCTGATGCGCAGCTACCCCATCCCAGTCTCTCTGGTAGATTAGAAGGACATGACTTCTTGCTCATGAGCTTTTAAAATTGCAAAGATGTTGGCAGTATCCTCCCTTCAGCTTTACATAAAGACAGTCAATGGGGCTGTTCCCAGCAAAAAGCAGACACCTTAACACACTTCAAAAAGCCCTGGGACTCCTTGTCAGATTTTTCTGTTTTCTAAGCCAAAAGAATGAAACAAGGAGACAAACAGTGCTTGCAGGCACACAGAACACATGTGAGAAAACACAGTATTTACCACAAAAATAACTGAGAACAAATTCAAAAATGAAGAAGTAAAGAAGGAGAAACTGGGATGACAGGAGAATGATTGGTCAGTTATATAGTTTAGTGTCTAATATAGAGGACCAAAAGTAACAAATTCGTTAACATAGATTTCCATATCAGCAGCAGCATTTATATACGAAGTTTATATATGACAAAAAAATATTTGTGTCTCTCTTCTGCTGATACAAGCTGTACTCAAATGCTCTAATTTCTCAAAGAGCTGCAAGCTTGCTCTCTTGCCATTTGAATGCCAAGGTTACTAACTATCCTTGTGCTTCACCTCTATTAAAATGCTTTTTCTAGACCTCCTATTAGCCTAAATAACTGGTAACAGAAGATAAATTGCCAACTGTTGTATTGCAGTTGACATAGTTAGTACTTATTCACTAAATGTAATAATTTAAAAATTAATGGTTTCTCTGTACTTAACACTTGTTTCATGTTGTAAGTCAAATCCTTTTAGATTTGGGAGCTGTTGCTTTTTCACAAGTTAAAATTTTGTGTCATAAAAACAGATAAGGAATAGGTTTTGAGTGTCTACACTTCAAAAAGAAAAATAAAGAAAAAAGACAAAAAATCTTAGATAGCTGGAAGCCAGGTAGGTTTCAGTGACTAATACAGAATATTATTTGAGAATTTCAGACCCTGAATATTGTTTCAGACCTTTTAAACATACTCAAAAAATGCGTGACTTTAAGAACCTTCCTTAAAAAATCTCCAGTTCAGGATTCAACTATCCAGTTTGTGCACAGAAACATCATGCTGTTGGGATCACTGCAGATATTCTAATGCAAATTCCCTATTTCTCCGGAAAGCAACTTAAAAAAATTAAGGCACCATTTATTTTTCAAGACCTTGCCCTCCAGCTGACCTCAAACTCCTTGTGCAGAAATAACTAATGAGAAAATTTTTAGAGACCTGTGTCAAATTCTTTAGCAGTTGTGCTTTATATAGATTAAATTGGGAAAACAATAAACTGCATGCTGGATAAAATATATCCAGGGTCTTTCAAGGCTACAAGCAGCGTAATTAAAGCAACAGCATTCACGAAGCTGTGAGATCAAACCTTCAGTTCTTGTAGGGCTCCATAAAGTTGATCTTTCTCCTAAGTTTATTAGCATAACTATTATAATTATTAAACCAAAATAAAAGCTAATCTTGATCCTGCCTATGAATATTTTATCATATCCTTGGTGTGATAAATCCCAATTAAAATACCTTCTACAAAATTATATTTTTACACCAAAGCCTCTGAGTTAATCTGAACACTAATGGATTTTATTTCTCGACTGAGATATTTTCCAGGTCTGTGAATCACAATTTTAAGTAAAATACCACTGTTTTAAGAAAGAGTAAAAAAATGGAAGTGAGGAGTAGCGATAAGCAACAAAATAGAAAGAATGTTTCCTACTAAGAGGGTAGCAGGGTGAGTGAAAAATAAATTGAATACTACTAAAGAAGTACTACCAGAAGGGAATAAGTAGAAATAAGACAGCTGTAATGACAAAAGAGAAATAACTAAAAATTTACAATAGAGAAACAACGTTAATAATATATATTTAACTATATATCAGCCTTTTAGACATATATGTTTATACAGACATATATTGATATATCTGCACCAAAGTGTGATCCAGCACCTCAGACAGTCACGACTGCACCTGAATCCAGAGTGGAGGTCATGGCCATCTCAAATGGCCATTTTTAAATACAAACAGCATCAGCTTTTACTGTGTAGCTTATTATAGGTCATGTAACAGGCTAGGCAGATTCCAGGCATTTGTGAATGGATGGTCCTGAGCAGCAGGTCCCCAGACAGGTAGAAAGGCTTTAACAAAAAGTGAATAAAAAAGAAAGGAAAGACTGACAAAGCGTCTGAATTCCACTTGGATTCGTCTGAGGATTTTGTTGCCAAAAATAGCTTGGCAATGTGTTTTTGTTTCTTTTCTTTAATAATGACAGCATTTTAGTAAAATCAGGCACAAAAATTGGTCTTTTTAGTTTGCATATGGGGATATTTTTCTAAAATACTGGTCAGCAAATACCACTGTGAAGGGTGCAGGTTTCAGTACAGCTTCTTGTGTTGCTCAATGATTTATTCCAAATATAAACCACTTAAAAAGAACATTGATTCTAATGTCAAATCCTATATATCATGCATGTTACAACCAATGCTACTAAATGAAATAATAATTATTTAATTATTTTCCTATTAGTCTTGTATAACCTAAGGGTTTGGCAGGAATAACACTAATTTTGTTTCATTGTGAGGAATTTTCCAAACCTTGTTCCAATGTGCTGCTCTTTGCTGTTCAAAAGCAAGGTGTGACCATTTCTCTGCTGGCCTACAGTAGTAGTTTTTTAATAAGAAGCAATTTTGCACCTGCATAATAAAATTTTTGCATAACACATTTACAGATAATATCCCTGAGTTAATTAAAGGCCATTCTATGAAACAGAAAATCCTGGTTTTATACAGGCATCTTTTTGTTAATACAATCTTAAATACTAATATTTATATAATTACAGATTAAATGTTTCCCAAATAGCCATATGCTATTTTTAATGTATAGATTAAAAAACCCAACAACAACAAAAGCTGAAAAAAATCGCCTACCAATTAATAAAAAAGGGCATTTAATTTCTTAGTTGACAATGGGTTGATCACTGTTTCCAGATTAGCAGTAATCAGTTTAAAAAGTTTTAAATTAAATGACATTAATTTGGAAAAACTATTAAAACTGTAATTTTGAGAAAAGCTGTTTATCCAAGGATTGATTACATAATCTAGCTTGATGACATTAAGAAACCCTCATATTTGTGACAGGAATGGTGACTGATCATTTTCAATTAGTTCTGTAACTATATACATTAACTCCTCAGTTATCCTGAAGAATACATTAATTCCAGGACACTTCTGATCCTTAAAAATCTGTGTCCGAGCCTTTTCCTTCACCAAAGAATGTTATGGTTTGTCCCATAATTTCACATAAGACTGATACAAATATCTCTTTATATATTAACTTTTCACCTCAAAAGAAATAAATCACACGGCACTTTCTAATGGACAACAATAAAAAGCAAATTGTTTCTCTAAGGGGATTTAAAAAGTGTTTCTATTTTACTATATAATCTATGGAGGTTTTCATCAGGAAATTTTGTTGTCACAAGACAAATCAACTCCACTCCCATATTGTAGTCATTCCCTCAGGCACAGCTTATCTTCCTTCAGCCATATCCTTGCACTGAGATATAAATTGACTTAGAAATCTCGTACCAAGGAGACTATTGCAAAGACAGTAATGGTTTCCTCATTTTTGCCTCAGTCCCTTTCTTCTTTCATGTCACAATTACTGCAGGTGTCACAGAAAGGGGTCTGTCAGTTTGCAAGGGTATGCTTTGCAACCATGGAGCAAAGACTGGCTTAATCATTAAATAGTTTCTACAAGGATTTTGAACTCATCCTCTTCCTCCCTTCAAAACTGAAGCAGAAGTAGGGAAGTAGCTCTCCCTCTCTGAAAGAACTTGTCTTATCACTCACACCCCTTTCTTTTATGCTTACCATTGTCTTCAGGTTCTTTTGAAGGTAAGTAGTATCTGAAGGAAGATCTTGACAGGACATAGACAGTTAGTCTCTATTCCAGTAAATTAAAAAGTATCAGAAAGCATTTCCGAGCTCTAGAAGTTGCTTCCCGTGGTTTCTCTTTTAGAAATGGCCCAACATTGGCCCCACAGCACTCTGCAAGCAAGAGCAGTTGTACTTTGGAGCTGGTCTAGGTGAGGAGCCCTTCCTTTTAGGCTGCTGGCATGAGCTTGTCCAGTGCTGAAACTTAAAAAATATTTATTCTGTGGACATAGTAGGTAGCTCCACAACTAGGCCCTCTGGTTTTAGCATTGTCATGGGAAGCCATGACATTGCACAAAATGAATGTAAAATTACGGTTTAAGAAGTTGAAGAAAGCATGAAGTGAAGTTGAAGAAAGCATGAAGTATCCTTGCCTGCATGGTGGCAGAGACTGTAACACAGGAGTGGCCCTGAGGAAAAATCTTCGTAAATTCTGTGGGACTTCAGCTATTGCTGGTCAAATTTATTGTAAAAATTAGTCTTTTCCATCAGGAATTCAATTAAACTCTATTTATAAACCATATTTTATAGCCATATATGGTTATATAAGTTAGCTGTTTACTTATTTGCAAGTCATTATTTTCAACTGTTTCTAGAAGACCTCTTAAACTGAAGAGTTACTTACAATTTAACTAATCAAAAAGGCATGCTAAGAAAAGTCTACAGATGCATGTTGGCAAAATTTTTTACCAGGTATGTCTGACAGAGCTAGAAAAAAGGCCATGTGATTCTTTCCCTGTGTCAACTAATTATGTGCAAGTAACATGACAATAGAATTGGGCATCTGTATTGAATCTATCATTTCCTCAGTAATCCATAGTATGTATCTATCTACATATATACCAATTTATATTTTACATGCTTTTCCATCAGGAAGCTACATCATTTTCTTCATCTGGTATCATTCAGTACCTTAGTTATGCATTAGTTAAAACCTCAGACAGGAAATTGGAGCTAAATGTCATCTCGGCATTTCAGCTTTTAAAGAAGTTGTTTGAATTGACAATGAATAACCAAATAGGCCAATGTGACAGATGTCCAATATTTACTGTTTCAAAGCTCATGCAATGGTGAATGCACTACCATGTAAAACCTCTAGTTCTTATCACAGCTATTACTACTATGAATATCTTGTTTTCTAAAACTAGTAAACAAAGACAAGGTGGGATCAGACTTGGAAGACTAAAAATCTCAGTGTTCTAAAATTCTTATGAAGTGCAAGGAAGAAGAGCCTATTTTAGGAAGTGTGCAAGTATGTATGATTTAAAACAGAAAAACCCTGAATTGGTAAGCTCAGTGAAATAAGCAGATGTCTTCAGAAACTTCTGAACACTTCTCTCAGCTGATACGTGCACAGATAGCAGATGGTGTAAGTGACTCAGCATATACTTTCAGGAGCAGTACTAGCAGGAAAAAAAATAAGAAATTGTTTGGCATTGCATTCCACAGGAAAAGAAGTTTGGAGGAGCAATGACTAAATATTATAAATTTACTCTGTTCAGAGGAGTTACATGACTTTGCTGTCATTACAGCTGGTTCATTTACTGATGCTATGTCTTGGCAGTAGCCATCAAACAAAAACAATGTAGCATGGCAGATCTTTCTTTTTATTTTGATTATTTTTCCTGATGCAGAAAATATTGAACTCCCCCATTAAAAGCAAGTAGCTAGAGTGTCTACTTGTGATCACTTTTCTGAAGTAAGGATGAATAATTTTCAGTGCAGAAAAATTCATAAACAGCAGAAGAAGGGCAGATACTTGGTTTATGCACACAGTCTGGTCTTCCACATGTATTTGAGGCGTTATGTTCAAACAAATAGGTCCATTGCATTCAAAGGGATGAGAAGATATGCTCACAATTTCACAAGGGAGGATTCCCTATACACTGCTCAGTATTGTTCTTCATTCTTTGTATCTGTGCATAGTTAAGAGATACAGTAGTGAGTTTTTACAGTTGTAAATTCAAAGTTACAAAATAATAAATTAAATCTCATGTGAAAAAATACTTCTCCTGTTCTTTTGCTGTGAATCATCTCACTATGACTCATTCTTTATCTGGCCATTGTGCTCCCTTAACTGAACCCAGATGACTGAAGAAATAACATTCCATTGCAAAGGATTATTTTAATAACAATTTTAAGGGAATTTCAGCTTACAAAGATGTTAGAAAGCTTTTATAAATTTTAAAGTGAAAAATATGAAAAGTACAAATGATATTTTTCCAACAAGAAAATTTAACAGCGCTAGAAAACACTCCCCTATTATGGAATTTGACTGTCTATACAAAATACTTTTTCAGAAAACTAGGTTTGGCTCAAGCCAATTAATATCCTCCAGAACAGCTCCTGAACCAGCCTGAGAGTTAGCAGAGGCTGACTTGAGGACTCCTTGCTTTGGTAACTAGGAAATCAGTTGCATGGAAGCATGCTGTGGAAGCAACTGACTTCCAGGATAAAAAAGAGACCTGGGCCTATTTAATTTACAATTTCAGTACAACCCCCTTGTCAATCAGGCAGCTGCAAACTAAGGGATGAATACTGGTGAAAGAATTCTTCCAAATTGTACCTGTGACTTCATCCCTTTCCCATCTTCTGGAAAAGAAAATCAGAGTGCAGGGAAGCAGACAGGCATTTTTAAAGGATTTGTGCTTCAGTTCCTTAAAAAACTCTCAAAGAATGTGAAATGCTTCTATAAGAGGGGTGTCAGGGAGCTCTTTGCCAACCAGTAATGATTTCTTTTTTATATGTCTGTTTTCAAAATGATCAGAAGGTATCATCTTTAGCAAAAATTACTGCTTCTGGAGAGCATTCCTTCTCCCCTGAATTCAAATATAACATATTTTAAAAAATAGTTTTTACAAATGTTTAGCACTGAAACAGATTATCATTACTTATCGTTTTTTGGTGCTACATCTTTGGCACTAGCCATCAAACAAAGACAATGTAGCATGGCAGATATTTCCTTTTATTTTGATTATTTTTCCTGATGCAGAAAATATTGAAGATTTATCTGCTAATACACTTCTCCAGTGAACAAAGTTCCTTACTGAAATTTATCAAATAAATTAAAAATCTGATCAAGGCAGTTGGCTTTTGTTTTCCTTTGTCATAATGCACTCAGATTTTGATTATGTTCAAACCACTATGATTTTTTATCCTGAAATAAACTAAGTGCTATTGTTTACAAGGGACTGACTGGAACAGATATACACTGCCTACAAATGGGAAAATATGTTCTAATCACAGTAAGTATTGTGTGGTCACAGTAAGTGATTACAAGTGTATCTACAGGTTTCTTCTGGGCAAACAGTGCATCTTAAAATTAATTTTCTTACAGGAAAAGAAAACCCCAATATAATGGCATTTCTAATAAAGGAATACATAAATCTTGCAAGGAAGCATTTTTGATGAACAACTTTGTTCATGAAATAGCTCTGTTCGGGAGAGGTAAGAATTTAATGTGCATTAAAGACAATGTATCTCTTTGTTCTGCTCCTTTAATTTGGGGAAAGGAGCTGGATATAATGTAAAACAGTTTACTTAACAAACTTCAAGTATTGAATCAAACCATTTATGAAATGCTTTTACAATGCAATCACCAAGAAAAGCTTTGCATTTTTAACAGTAGCTATCTAGATAGTCAAGAATAGGCAGATGATAATGTGGGCTTAATATAGAGCAGTTCTGGGAAGCAGGAGAAGGAGTGAAGTGACATAAACCTGACACCATAGTGTACTGCTTCACTGAAAACTGCTAGGGAGAATCTACACCATCGCAGACAATATTTGCTACCAATTTAGGAAAGGGAACTTGGTAGAAGGAGCTCAAGCTCTCTACTTGTCTGAGTGAACAACTCAGACTAGACAGCAAATTATGTGAAGCATCCAATCGCAAATAAGATGACAAATGGAAATTATATGGTTTTGGAAGGGGACACTGAGCTTTCTCAGTGTTGTCACCATTCTCTTTGAATTAAAGGGATTTTAAAGGTACATTAAAAAGGCAGGAAACAACAAACCTCACAAGTGGCAGAAAAAGCTATCATTAGGAAATATCTAGGCAAACTTGATACATAATTTGGAAAGTACATAGACAGATATGCACAAAATAATAGTATCCCAATGGTTTCTCACTACAAATATTTCAAAATGTTCAAACATTTTCCAAGACACACCTTCCTCCTTGTTTTATGTATAGGCATACTCCAGTTAAATTCATTTCCCTTGTAAATATTTTTAAGAATGTGTCCTTAGAGGGAAAAAAAAAAAAGTGGATTACAGTAGATTAAAATGGTCTAAACTGATCTACTCACAAAGAGTCTGAATATGTTTTAATCTGCTTAAAACTGAATCAAGGTGAACCAATGCTAGTTTGACACAGAGCACAGAGAATCAGCATAAGGGTAGGAATGGGATTTGTGAGTTACTGAATCCAGTGATTTAAAAAACAGGTTTTTTCTCTAGTAAAGTGGTGCTTGGTACCATATAGGCTAATTCAAGTATTGTTCTGCTTAGTCTAAGGATATAATTTTTACTATGTTTTATTTAAGTAATGAATTTTTTAAAGTGGAGGATCTGTGCTGGTTTTAAGCTTCTTTTTTTTTTTCACTTAGCTGGTACTTTTCTTGTCAGCTTTTTGACAAATTTCTTAACCTGATGCCTTTGAGACTCTACCTTGCATCTGGTTAGTTTACAGTTCTTCAGAAAATTACCTTACTAAATATCTGAGCCCTCCAGAGGCTGATCTGCATTTTTGGTAAAGCACAATTCTTCATCAAATACTATGTCCTACAAAAAGCTGTGCATTATTTTATTAGGCAGTGACAGCAGGAAGCAAAATAGTTCTGCAGCTGAAAACCTATTTTGGCTCTATGAAAAGAACAAACCTCAGTGTCAAAGCAAGTAGGCTGAATCTAGGTCAGAGGCTTTTTTTTCTGAGAATACATCAGAGTTTCCTGATGACCTTTTCTTAAACTCAGATGCCTTAAAACTGTAGGTGCTTCCTAGAGTCTACAAGACTTTCAAGGTAATATAATATAAATAAAAATTATTTAGCAGCCTAAATACCACCCACAAAATGATGTCTAGGCATTATAAGAAAAAAATCTGTCTTAGTGACTCACAAAAATTTCATTTCCCTCCTCTAGCAGAGGGAGGTTAATCTAAATCATAGAAGAATATTGTGACCTTGAGGGTTTGAATTTTGGACTCTGAGTGGAAGGAAGGGGAACATGCTCCTCTTTTATCGTCCTTGAGGGAGCTAACAGAGCACCTGAGTGATCCTGTAGCATTCACCCAAGAAGTGTGGAGTACACAGATCCCAGTTTCAGCTACACAGACTGTGGTTACTCCATGCCCACTTGGTTGCTCTGGGCTTCATCAGGTACAGTCACCCCAGTGCAAGGTGTGGCGTCAAGGACAGCCATCAAGGCCAGCTTGACACTGACAGTATGTGACAGCACATCAGAGTCACGATGCTGTGACACCATGCCTGTGCTTCTGGACAAATATGAACATTTTTGCATGGTCGTGCAAAAAAGGACTGGGCAGACTACTAGAAGAAACACATAGTGATAGCTGCTACACACCTGTATACCAGCTCAGAACCTCAGCAGCAAATTTCTGAAAACTGAAAGAAACATCACCCCATGCTCGTTGTGGATTGATCTTTCCTGGGCATCTTCCCTTGCCATCTTTGGAAATGGAACAGGGAAACTGCAAGGAGATGCTCTGCTGGTCCCACCTGAAGGAACTCCCAACAGCTCAACCATTAACTGGGACACATTCAGTTTGTCTTTATATTACTCTTGTTTCCCCGTCCAACTTTCTACCTGTTCAAGCAAGTCCAGAGGAGGCCTACAAACATGATCAAAGGGATGAAGGCTGAAAGAGCTGGAATTGTTCAGCCTGAAGCACCTCTGGGAAGACCTCTTAGCAGGCTACCAGTACTAAGAAAGGGCTTATGAAAATGAGGGTGAGCAACTTTTTACAAAGGCATGCAGTGATAAGACAAGGAGAAATTGATTTAACTGAAAGACAGTGGGTTTAGTTTAGATATTAGATATATATAAAGAATTTTTTACTGTGAGGATGGTGAGACATTGGAAAAGGTTGCCCCGAGAAGTTGTGGATGTCCCTCCATGCCTTGAAGTGATCAGGTTGAATGGGGCTTTAAGCAATCTGGTTTAGTGGAAGGTTTAACTTTTCTTTAGCCAACTTGCCTCACAGTTCCTTTGCAAGTATTTATGAAACAACTGTTTCATCCACAGAACAATTGTAATGCCATTTAACTATTTAGAAATGCTTGGAAGTCCCATGGGAAAGTTTCATACCTACAACATAAAAACGAAGAAATTCTCTTGCTGCAATTAAGAGTTAAACTCTATGCATGGATTACAGGAAGACCTGCAAAATAATCCTGCAGAGGAACTAAAAGATCCACCCAGTGAATAGTTCCCAGGAACTCAGGTTCTTCAGTGTAGATCTGAGGATAAAATGCTCTGACAGAAGCAGGTAAGGCTGAGGCAGACAGCCCAGGCCAGAGGACAAATCCTGGGGAGGCCAGACATGGGATGTCTGACTCTGATGACTGAGGGAGGGAGGCACAGCAGGAACACCGCAATCCTCAGTGGTGGACACTGAACAGGAAAAGCGCACTGCACTTTTTTATTGTTTACACGGGATGTTTGCAATGACCAGTGGCTCTATTTGTCCTGAGATTTGTTTGTGAGAACCAGCACTAAGAGAGAAAGGCATCCCAAAATTTCACTTCAGCTGACTTCAGGTACTTCACTTTGATAGCTAAGTGAGTTGGCAGGTCTCCCTACACAGTCAGGCTCCTAGGCTCCCTACACAGTCAGTAAAAATCTGACTTCTGCAGATGGTGATTCAGAGTAGAATGTTAATGCAGGTGTTCTTTATCACCTCCAGGGGAGAATTTCTCTTTCCATAAGCTGCCCAGGATTCTTTTCAGCTAAAGCTGCATCCATTATCTTCCTGAGCTTCCCTGCTGGGCATACCTCTGTTTTCATGGATAGACTTGACACCCCATTTCTTCCTAGCTCCAATCCAGTGGAGAAAATAAAATTCCCTAGAACAGTCTCTTCTCTCAAGTTCTGGTTTTATTTTATGATCTGTGTTTTTTCTTTTGCAATTGAACTTTGCAGTCAGATCAGGACATGAGTTTGCCCTTGCAAGTCTGACAAAAGTCAGAGGGGCTCTGTAAGAGGTGCTGCAGATTTGACTTGGTGAATTCTGTTCCAGCACACTGGATTTAATGTAAGCGTACTACAGAGAGATAGTATCATAAACCACTGATAGGAGCAGGTGAAAGACAAAAAAAGATTCCAAATGAGAACAGAGGAATGCTTAGAATGCAAACACCGTAATTATTTACTTATATGGATAAAGTTATACAGCAGAGAGCATGCAGTGAGACAAAGAGTTCTTGGATTCAGGGCACATTTTTGTAAATCCATTTATTGAAAGTATGACATTTACCTAGCTTGTAAAAGGTTTGAAAGGATGTTGAACTGGAAACATCTAAAAGGACTCATATTCTAAGGAAAATGGCATATATTTACCCAAAAATTGCATTATCTAACATGCAAATGGTTGGAAATCTTTCTTAAGATAGAACCTTCATGTTAACTGGGAACCTGCTGCATTTCGAGACTGATTTAAAAAATCTGATAATCCACAGCATATCTATTGAATGTTAAGTAGAATCAAAAGAATAGCCCTTTTTATATTTTTGTTACTTAGTTTGCCAAAACAAACAGAACCACTCACTTCAGACGGGCTCAGTTAAACTTGTCTTGAAACCAATACCATAGCAATGTTCAAATCTTTTAATAAATCTAGCAAACCGCAGCACTCTGCACATATATGGCACTCACTCTGAGCAGTGACAAAAAATCATTTGTTTTTATAAGAACCATGATTTGCATCCTCCAAGCACATAGGGCAGACAAGTTTAAGCTGAGTTACAGATAAAAACAATTTGTAACTCCCTTGTAAACATTACAGAGTGAAGCTTCTGTTTCATTTAAATTAGGTTTCAAATGGTCTTGAATCTAATCTCTGAATCTAATTTCAGATCACATGCCTATTTCTTCCTTCTGAAATTTACATCAAAAATCCCAAAATTTGTGTTAAAAAAATAAAATATACTAAAGTATTTTTCAAATCCAACCTTTATAGTTGAAACTGTGAAAATGAGCAAGGTCACTCAGTAGAAGGAAGGTCATCAGAGGATATACATCAAGGCAGCTTTCATTCTTCAAAACAGCAAAATACCATGCTTTTTTTTACTATCTTTTAAAATAAAATTGAGAGTCATTATTGATTAGAAACACATATTATATTGCATTTGGGCATGTTTTTAATTGATACCATATTTAGTTTCTAATTCAGATTTTGTATTCAGTGTTACCACTCTAAGTGAATATGGCATTTAAATGGTGCTTTTTTTGTCTTTAACATTATTAATGCGAAAAGTTTTTAGAGTATGTTCTAGATAGTTTCTGGGCAGATGTCTATGTATCTACTGTGTGGGTAAGTAATGAGCACTTTCTTATACCAAGTCTGAAGGATTTTAAAAGCAAAAGAGTGAAAACAACAATCTTTTTTAAAGCCTAGAAACCCTTCATCTTTTATTTATCTGTACACATGCCAACTCTATGTTTCCTCAAATCATGTTGCAATGGTTGAGTGCATTGGCTCATGATCAGAAAAAACCCAACTTCTACCTCAGATGTTCCATTTCTATTTAAACTGTCGCATTCCTTCTTTCTGCTCCCCATGTCACTCTGTGTGTGTGGGAGGGTTTCCTTCACAAAAATTCAACCAGACTGGCTTAGGTTTAGTATATTTTATCGATCTGCAAAGCATGTTTACTTACGAGCAATACACCATTAAATCTAAAGGCACTTCCTCTCAGCATTTATATGTTTCCATAAACAGCTTCTTTGTCAAGATACAGAATGCAAAAACATAAGGGAACTTAATCCTTGCTTATTCATACAATTCAAAAATTCATTCATTCATCTCAACTTTTATTTGAACAAAAGCGCATCTAGCAGCAGGATGGTCTTGCTGCAAGAGTAAAGCCATGATAATTATGGCTTTACCTTGACAAGAAGGTAAAAACACATTTAAATATTCTGTATTGGATCTGTGTTTCATATAGAGAGATGGTGGTACAGGACAGGCAGCATTTAGGTGAATGGTATGGCCTATGAGAGTTCATTTAGAGACATCTGTACAGGTCCAACAAATTCCAGGGTCAAATCTGTCCTTACTAACTGGAAATGCAGCATGCCTACCCATTCTTTTAAATGTACATTTCCAGGGTGAGCTCTTGCATTTTCCTAGCACACAAATCTTAGTTTTATTTTGCTCCCAGCAAAGGCTTTTATCAAGGATGATAAACTTAATTTCTGAACACCTGGAAAAAGCTATTAAAATAGACAGGAAACTCCCTCAAACAGTCTTCTGTCAACATAGTTCTAGCAAGATTTAGCTGAGTTTAGGTTTGCCATAACTTTTCTAGTTGTATCTAAGAGAAAAATTTTAAGTCTTTTACTATTAGAGATAAGGAGAGGGGTATTACATATTACTGCAAAGAGTGACAAATAAGTGGTACACTGCCTTTATTCCTGGGCAGTACCCAATTACTCTTTGTAAAATTGAACTAGCAGTCTGAGTGTTTTCCACTTGAAAACATCACTCCTAAGTAGACAGCTGTTCAAAACCAGTCATGTTAATTCTCTCCCTATCTATACAATGTAGATAATCCTGCTTTGACTGTAGGTACTATTGTCAAAGTGCTACCCTCAATTGCAAGCAAACTTTATCGTCTTCTGAATATAAAAGATCAAGCACAGTGACTAAAATGATGAATGTGATGGATTAGAAAGGGAGCATGAGTCATTCGTGAAGAATATGGGCATTGTTTTGTTATCTCATTCAAATGCCGACTGCTGGCTTTCAAAGAGGTTGTTTCAAAGCAACTCTCTCATGTTAGCAGTATCCCAAAATACAGGGAATATTGTCTTATTAAACAAGGCCTCACAGTGTATCTCTGCTCAAGGCCTCATATCTCTCTCTGCTCCAATCCACTTCACAGGAGACTGTCATGAACATTTTGTAATAAATACCATTGATTCAAAACAAAGAGAAAAGATTAAGTCAATGTCAATAATGATCTTTTTAAATTTGAGGGGAAATGGTATTACTTTTGCAGCTAAATTAGCTGAGTACATTATTTATGCAAGATTATTTTGAGAAATACTAATAATATTTTAATGTTAACATTGCCTTTCCCCTCACATGAGAAAAAGAAACCCAGTGAAAATTATTAAACATGGCACGTGGCCAGAGAAAGTTTCACCATAGGGGTTGGTTCTTTTCCTTATGTTGTTAATAATATCTGCTAAAGCATAAATGAACAAATATAAAAATCCAGATAGTAGAAAGAAAGCAAAAGATATATATAAAGGGCGTTCAGTATTTTAAGCTATTGATACTAAAAGTATTCATTGCTTGCTTTTACAAATAATATGCAAACATCTGTACGCACATCTAGAAGATATTAAAAATTTACTCATTAGCAACAAAATTAATAAATAAACATAACAAATAAGATGCTGTATACTTCAGAAAATATAAAGATTCTCATATGCAAAATCTTGTCCATAATTTCTATTAGATTCAATTTTCTGAAAGTTTTAGGTGTCTATTTGAATTAGTTCAGGTTGAATATGCTCAAATGAGTATATTTTGCAGAAAGCAGGAAGAGCAGGAAACAGATGGATGAGAGCAATCTTAAAGAAAATTATCCCATTTTTTTAAAAGAGACAAAGTACATGCAGCCTACACCCAAATAAATCCCTGGTTTGTATGTATAAACAGTATGGGCCATACCATTTCAGATACAAAGGAAAATTAGTAGGCTAAAACAAATAGAAGAAAATATAATGTCATGTATTTCCTGCTTTTCTTTATGTTTTGGTAACCAGAAGTGAATGTAAATTGAGATTTCCAGTTTTATAGGGAAGCTTTTAACTTCATTCAAATTAAAGTGAAAATATGAAATATTAAAATTTCCTTGGAGGAAGAAGTTCATAAATAACCAGATTTTAAAAAGAAATATTATAAACCTCTCTTTTCTTCATTTGGGATTTTGAGAATCCAGATTACAGATCCTACAGACTACTGACATAGGTCTGGTAGCCACAGACCTATATCTCAAGTTTCTCATGTATCAGAGTGACTTGGTTTAAAATTATGCGACCCAGAACAAAGTATCTTGCTTTGATTTTTTTTTCCAATGTGAAATGTAAGCATTCTAAATGTGCAATTTCAGATGGCCATTTTCTCATGTCTAATTGCATCCCAGTAGAGACTTCTCTCCAGATGCATTTTAAATATTAGAATGAGTCAGATGGTGAATGTGTGATGTGTAGAAAATTCAAATTTGATATGGAAAAACCCATCAGGTAAAAGCAGTAAAATCTGTGCTCTTGAGAAAACCTGATTCTGATAATGACTTTTTGAAAAATATGGACCTTGTGCAAACCACATTTTTGTACTGTCTTAAATCATATGGATAATTAATTAGGCTGTGCATTTTCATAAAGGTTTGCAATGAAAAAGGGGAAGATTTGCTGAAGAGCAGCTGTATAGGAATGGTATTCATCTGGATATATCTACACTGGCTTTATTCTGGGAAACCTGGTCTGGCATAAATATTCCAAGAGTTCAGTTTTTGGATACTCCAATCACAAGAGAAAAGGCCACCCAGGGAGATCTACTTCAAAGTAATTTTTTCACATTTATATTCCAGTTCAATCCAGAGTACAACTACATGCAGATAAACATTTTAAACTTACGGAGCAAAGCAGACTGATCCAGCTCCCCCCAGAACAAAGGGAACACTCTCTTTTACAACAGAGAATCTGCTTTTGGCCATGTGGTGCTTATAACACCTCCTGAGTATTTACTCCAGGGTAAATGTGGGATACAAAGTCTTAACACATGATAGGTTCAATTTATGATTTTAGTTTAGTTCACATTTTTTACCAAAGAAATGGCTTAGGGCACACTTTATGAAGTGTGTTATTTTGCCCTTGAATATCTATCAAACACAATAGGCTTTACAATATTATGTGCAATTTCTTATATTCTTTCCAGTGTAAGGCTTACATAAAATATTTTGTAGTTTACAGTTACCAGAAATCCCTTCACAATATACTGCAGCATAAGCATTTATGATTGTGTTGATTCTTGAGAGAGGAACATGGAAACCAAATTTTGATGACAAATAAAGCAAGTTCTTCCTTGCATCTGCTCCTTGACATATTTCTACTAGCTCTTTCAAAAACACAGAAAAAGCGTGGAAGTTAAAATCTTTTAAATGTATCAACTTGTTTTTCTATGCTCCCTCTAAATGATTGTTTCATTATTCTCATCCCATATAGGTAAGACCAGCTTTCTATCTGAAAGAAACAGAAGCATGCAAGGCAGCCAACTAATTCATTAGAGAAGTCATCCTCTTTAGCACCCATTATCACATCAGCAACACAGTGCTACAATCAACACTTACAAACGTGTCCTAATTTAGATCCTTCCATTAGGCACTAATATCTACTGAAATAACTATCACCAGCAGCATTACACCAATACTACAGCATTAGTTTTAAGCATTTAATGAGAGTAAGGTAAAGTGAGATTATAACAATAGTTGAGTTTGCTATGCTGAACAGTTCTCACAGCTGGTGGAGTTCTGTGATTACAGCTGGGAACACCTTCTCTGAATGACTATTTTCCCTTTTGAGGAAGCTATAATCTAGATATTGAAATACAACTTTCCCTATTTTCAAACTTCTAAAAATTTTTAAATCTCCCTGTAATTGATTTTGCACCTTTATTTTTCCGTTCTTATGGTTTTACATCTGAATTAACTCATGGCCTTAAGACAATAAAGTAACAATTATAATCTGAGAAGACATTAATGGCAGAAATAATATATAGAAAAAAAAAGAAATCTCAGTAACTGTAAGGCTGGGGAAATCTGATAACTGTTTTTATCTAAGCACATCAGAAATCTAATGTCGAAAATACAGCCTAAAGTATGAGACATCAAAAAATGTACAGAATATTACACCAAAGAGGTTGGAAGGAAACAAGGAGTTTGGAAAGAAAAATTATTAAAATTATTACTACTTGCCATTCTAGGCCTGCAAAAGCAGACTAACTGCTAACCTGTCAGAGAACAGAATAAAGCATAAGTGAAAACCTATGTGGGCTTCCTAGATTCTCAGCAGTTGTGGTAAAAATGAGAACCTGATTTGTTTTCCCCTTCATTGATCACGACACACTGAATTAAATCAACAGTGTCCTCAGATACCCTATTTCTCTAGTCCCCACTAGCTTGGCATAAAATTTTGGTATCGCAGTTAATGCATGTCCTCAGTCTGCATTCAACCTACCTTGTCATTTAGCACTACACAGCCACAGATTTTCCCTCTGCATTTTCTCTTACTGAAAAATCACACAAATTAATATATTTTCCTGAGCTAACATATTTTTAGGCATATCACTTCATGCCAGAGCAGTGAAACAGGTCATTACTTCATCATCTTAATGCAGGAGGAAGCAGACTGACCTCAGTGACTAGGTCAGTGCTGAGGGCAGGGGAAAACACCAACTGAATTCTGAACAGCTGCACACAGCAATACAATTACTAACTGTAGATTTAAAAACCTGTGTGTCTTAGTCCTAAGAATGTCACTTACATATTGTTGTTACTGATGTTACTGTATTTTCAAATAGTTTTGTAAACAGAGTATCTGACTTGAGCAATTCCACTAATCTTGATCCCAGCCCATCTCTGATTCGTAATTTCACATTTCATTATCTGTTCCAAGATGCACTGCACTAACTAAATGGACACACATTAATATAAATATAAGAGTAAAAAATACATTAGAATAGTAGTATACTTCATCAGATCCTCAGTGCCTCTAGGAATCAGGTGATTCCCATATAGTCCATACTTTTAAAGTGCCCAATATAAGACTGCGGTATTTGATTCACATACACATTTATTGCTCAGCATTGCAAATGAAATAACAGGAATCGAATGCTTTAAATGTGGCTCTATAATATTTTATAATAATAAAAATGTACTCAGAAACATTTGTGAAGCTCTAAATGATGATTATCACAGAATGATCAAATGCAGAAAAATCTCATGACAAAATTAGCTTCTCTAATTGCCAGCTATAGGGAAGAAGGTGCTAAGCTGATGTATTATTAAAAAGGAAAAAACCCAATGAAGAATAACATATCAAAATAACTATAATGAAATCTTTGAGCTCCAATAAGTAATGCAGAGATCTTACTGAAAAAAAAAAAAAGGTGATTGTGTAATTGAAAATGGTGCTCATTAGTAAGAAATGTTGATAGTTAAAATGTTAGTCTTGGGTAGTATACTAAATAACTTTTTTATATATTACATGTATGTTAGCGTAGTTCTTAGGGCATTATAAATCCTAACCATCTCCTACCTTTCTGAATATTCCTATCAAACATTAATTTAACTAATTCATTTTATCATGAGAGAGACTTCCAGATGCTACCGCAGAAATTCCCAAATTCTTTTACCAGCAATGCTGATATCCTCAGAGATGAAGAAGGTCTGATTTCTATTGCCCCTGAGAAAGTTATGAGACACACAATGGGCATCAGTACAATGAAAAATCCCAGGTTACTAAATCCATCGTAGAACACCCAAAGAGCTGTAAACAAGCCAACTGCAAGGACAGAAAGGAAAATACAAAACAAAAATAAATCAGAGTACCTGAAGGGGTCTTGCTGAGCAAACACTGGCTGACTGCCAGGGGAAATGCCAGAAAAGTAAGGCATTCCAAAAGCTTCACAATCTCTTTTGGCTTTTAAAAAACTCACCATTCCAGTTAAATTCTGTACCTCTCCACTACATTTTTATTTCACAAAGGGAACATTAAAAAGATCTGTAAAGCCCAGGTAAATATGTTTTCCTATATATTCCTATCATATGTTTTCCTAGCCCTACAACTAATTATTGCAAATACAGACAGGAACGTATAAGTTGAGAATCTTCAGATATTGTTAGTAATGATCTGCTGCAAGGTATGCTTTATTACAGGCTCTGATGTTTAGATGGCCAGATGGCATTAGTGGCAAAAGTGTCAACTCTCATCTGTACTTGCCTAGAAACCCTCTCCATATAAGACATGACTGGGTGAGTTCATCAGCTGGGACCCACACACTGGTTTTGCAATTACTGCACCTGAAACTGAATGCAGAATCTTGGTTTGCATAGACTGACTATAGCAGAGGACCAGTGTGCTTTTCTGGTTTTGTGTGTACCTAGTGTTTTGTGTGTATCTGAAAGTTTTAGTCTTAATTTTCTAAGGAACTACTGGCTCAAACTCTGAGGCGTGACAAAAATGTTTAGTCTATGAGTCATTATGGAAGGACACTAGTCTAAAGCAATGCAGATCAGAAAGCTGAGGATAAATCACACAGGGAGCTGCAGATAATAGGCTTTCTGAACCAAGGAGAAATTAGGCAGCATCATTAAGAAAGTCTGTGAAACTTCTTCAGAAAAGACCTTCTTTAGGAATTAAGCCTAGTGTTTAAAAAAACTAAAACTACATCAAAGAGCTATATTCCCTCCTACAAGTAATTTACTCTTATTTTGTCTGTAATGGATGGGCTGGAATGTGATTTAAAGTGAGGGGGGCATGGGGGGGGGGGGGGAAACAGCTGCTACTTACTTTCACATTATATTTACCAGTGTTCTTACTTTTAATGGCCAGTACACCAATATTCTGGAAGATGTCAGTTCCGGCAGTCATTTTATTTCAAGATGAGGGCCTAGGTTAGGAACTGCCAAGAGGTTCAAGCTGAGAGTACAGATACAATATGGGCTCATAATTATTATCATGGCAGAGAGTATAGCAATGTGATCTGAACAATTTTGTTGAACTACTTAGGTTGTAGGTTGGTACAGTATTAACCAGGGGTGATCTTAACCCCTTTTACAGAGAGGGCTTTCCATTTTATCATCTCCTTTGTGTTGCACTATGAGGTTTCTGCAACCTTTCAAAGACAAAAATCCAACTAATTTGTTTTGTTTTAATTTCATTCAGTCACATTGTTCAAAGAGATAGTAAGCAACCTGCAACCTGGGCTCATTTTCCTATTCCTCTGTGACATTAAATTGAATCTACGTTACTTCCCTTTACAGTATTTATAAATTAAAACCATGAGCATGCCTTAGGCATTTGGATACTTTCGTGTATCAGTTCAGACAGATGAAGCAGCTTTCAAGACAAGGCTTTTAAAAGTTCTTTCAGTCTGCAGCCTGAAGCAACTAATGTGCAAGACAGAATGGAGCTATGGACTGGAGGAGTAGGCTGGGCTGTGTCAGTTGAGGAGACACCATGTCATCCTTCCAACTTCCTTACTTCCTTTATTAACAGATTATCTGCAAAAGCTTTGACTTGCCACTCACATTCTGGAAAAGCTGACTTTTTTTCTGGCTGAGTTCACACTGGTTTAAATAAGTCTTCAAGCCAGTGATCACAATTAATAAGTTTAAAATTTTACTTTGCATCCAAACCCCACTACCAGGTGCATTCATTTCAGTATCAAAAGTTAAAATTCAGAGTAGATTAAATTTTTTTATGTTGCAGGAGAGTAAAGTTACCCTCACGCCAAAGTTCTTGCAGTATCAGGAATGTGAGACCCTTTCAAATGAGTTCCCTGTCAATTAGATTCTGAACACTCCAGAAAAGCAGATAACCATCATCATCATCATCATCATCATCGACATTATCAACCTCCTCCTGTTTCTGCTGTCATTTTAGAGGACTGATATCCCCTGACAGCTTCACTGTCTTTTTTTAGTGTTAAAGAATTCACCCCCAGAGCCTGGAAAACAACTAGGAAATGTCTTGTAACATCATGACACATCTAGAAAGGTCTATATGTTTTCCCTAAGAGTGATCTTAAATATGCTTCTGATTCTAGGCTGGCATCCTACCTCTCTTTATCTTGCCTCTGGCCTAAAAGACTGCCTATGCTGTGAACTTTATATGCAAATTTCTCCCCAGTGTTCATTCAACATAAACAACAAACTCAGTTGCCGATAAAAAAAAAAATTAGTGCTGCAACTTTCAGAAAGGATCTTTCCAAGTTTATGTGGACAGTAGTGAGAGAATATTGTTTCCATAAAAAAAAAACCTGAATGTGGGTAGGCAGGAAAAAGGGTCTGAGCATGTGCATAGTGTGTACAGCTTTCTTAAGATTGAATATAGCTCTTAAAGAGCAGAGAGAATTTAATAGTTTAGTGTTTTCTAAAAGTTAAATACTTCAATTAAGCGTAATCCAAGACTGCCTTTCATTTGCTAGGAGGATTTTCATCCAGATCTTTAAAAAGCTGGTAGAAAATTTATGCTTTGTAAACATGAATGGAGGATGTTAGAAAGCAGAACACAGAATACAGCAGAATGGAAAGATGTGCCAGTCAGCACTGTGGTGACCTACTTTTATTGTAGCAATCCCATTTTTGAAGATATGTCAGTATTTTTTTTAGTAATACAGGCACAATGAGGTGTCAGCAACATGCTGGTTATCATTAAAGATGTTGCCTGATGACTGCAAATACTTGTCTGTATGACTGACAGGCTTAGTCAAGGAGCTCCCACATCAATGTGCAGTATCATGTTCCTAAAGGAACAAATACTGTGATGGTTCTACAGTAGGAATATGTGACACTGAGCAAGATGCCCATCTACAATAAAGGTGATGGTTTATGGATCCTAAGATTACGAAAACTGGAGAGACACAACCTTTCAATGAGAGAGCTGCTTGAGGCTTTTTGTTTTGGCTATAGACCCATTCCAACAATTTCACTGTATCTCCTATAAAAATATTCTGTATACTGTCACATTATCTGACTTGATTTTAAAAAAAGCATTTTTCACAGCCATTGTCCTTTAAATAGAAAGTCATTACCCGTCCTTATAAATAACGCAGTCACATTCTGTCCTTGAACATTCTGTTCCCACACAGAAAACTATCATACAACTGACTCTATTTATCTTATTTTACTTATAAAAATCTTGATCTGTGTGTTTGGAACAATGGATCATTACATGACTCAAAAGTTTACAAACTGAGGATAACATTACATGAAACTAATGCCAATAATCTACCTTCAGTAGCATTCTGAAACTAGGGCCTAAACTGAAAGCAGTGGTGAACTGAGTGTTTCCAAATTTCTTTTTAGGGAATTTCTTTTTATTTTTTTAGGGAATAAGGGTTAATAAACTAGGATGACTTTAAAACTTAAAGTATTTTCTGGCTCATTTATTGACAATAAGTCAACATCTTTTTATTGGCCATGAGGACTACAAAACAAACTTTAGTTCATTAGCAAGTGAGCCAACAAAATATTAAAGTAACCTTGAATAAATTGCAGGGCAGCATATTACTGGGCATGTGTTTTTGCACTAAATTCTGAAGCTAACTGTTTAGAAAAATAATGTTTAGAAAGCACAATGAAAAATGAACAATACTTACAACCATACCGTTTAGGGACACCCAGCAATCTGGTGGGAAATCCTGAAGTAATGGTACTAAAAACTGTAGACAACCATCCCAGTGGCACAGCAGGAGCATCATTCCAATCAGATTAAAGATTCTCACCACAGCACTGGCCAGATCGTATGTCATGTGAAAAATCTGCGGACAAAAATTACAGGTGATGTACATGTTGCAAATCAGAAATTAAACTCATTTAATTCTCATCAGGCAGCTTAAAGGAAAAGAAGTGTCATCCTGAACTTCTAAAAAAGGTGAGGTTTCTAAGGCAGGATCATTAATTTGAGCACATTAATTTTAGCAGAGAACCATACTGACACACCTGACTCTTGGCTGCATGCCAGTGTTATATAAGCTCCTGAAAAAGGCATATATTGGATAGAAGTCACCCACTAAAGTGTTTTCTAAAAACCTCCTACTCCTTTCAATTGGAGCAAGACTCACAAATTAAAAACTACCTGGTAAAGCTAGTGATACCATTACTCGCCTATGAGTTTGGTATTTAAATACCCAAAAGTTGTGGAAGATTTAATGACCCCTTCAGAAGATTCAATTTTGCATTTATTACCTTCTAAAATGCACAAAATTCTGAGTGAAGAAGAAAAAATAATACAAATGTTACATTTTTTGTCTTCTACTTTTATACTTTTAATCCAATTTGTATATACCAGTTCACCAATCAAAAATTACAAAAAGGTAGTTGATAGCTCATAATAATTAACATTTTCCTAAAATGCTGATAATTCCATGGTTACTGCATAGGCTACTGTAACAGATAAATTCATATAAATTTAATACAGTAAATTGGATTTCAATGTATTCCTCCATTCTTAAGACACAAACAATTCACATCTGAAAAGTTTCTTACAGTAAATCACACATAAAATTCTCAAAAAACAACAGAGACATTTTCAAGTTTGTCATGGGCAAATTTGCTGGACAGAATTTGCATAAGGAGCAGCAGTCAGCTGTTGATATAGTACGAAAAAATGCATTTAGCATTGCTCTGCAATATTGGTTTTAATGTACTTCCAATCTATAAATTCAGACATACTTCATACTTCTTACACAATTCAACCAACTAAAGACAAATATATAACCTTGTAATATGCATAATTATCACTATGCAGGAGTTATATTTAGAAACTAAAGAATGTGCTGTTGTTTCATAGAACTTTAAGTATAAAATACTATTTAGTAGTGTGGCTAGACATAGAAACCAGAGGATTTAGGACTGAAAACATCAGATGGCTAGAGATACATGGGTGTATTGGTACATGAAATTTTGCCTTTTTAAATTAAAAAAATCACACATAAAAGAGGGAAAGTCTGTGTACTAAATTTTACATATCTAAACTAAAAGCAGAGGTAAAGTATCCACATTGCAAATGAGTGCAAATACAAATATGGAGAGCACACTGTGGTGTCTTTAACTTTCTGTTCATGGGAGTTGGTCATTGTTTGAAAATGGCAGTTTATATTCTGAGTCCCAAAATGCAAAACTTGCATATTAGAAACATGCTTCAGACACTAACACTATATACAACACACATTTTTCAGTCTAGAGGATTCAAAGAGAATGCATTCCAAATTTCAGTTCAACAGTCATTGGAAATAGAGGCTGGTAACATAAATCCTATCCAAATACCATCTAGCTGCTGTCAAAATTGAGGAGGTAACACTGGTATTTAGGAGTAGGAAATGAAAATAAAGAGTCACTATTATGCATTTTTCTTGCTAAGCAATGGATTTGTGTTACAGCCATTTCAATAGCTTCAGTTTCAGTAGCTGTTATGAACCAAAATAGTGGATGTGTGCACTGAAATTATTTTATTTTGAAGAACTGGAAAAAATAGCAAGGATTACTACTGGTTTGGAACACCAGCTCTCATTTGGGTTGCACTTTGTTGACATGGTTCCTATACTACAACTGCAAAGAGCAGATAATTCCTGATCACATGAAAAGTGTTGGAACATTTTCCCTCAAGTTTCCCATTAGGCTTTACTGTAAGAGATCCAGGGAAAGACCTGATTGCCAAACTCTCCAGAGTCCAAAACTCAACAATCACATATACCCCAGGTCCCCGAATCCTCATCCTGACTCTGCATCTATGGGCTTAGGAACTGTGCTGCTGGGTTTGGGCTTTTCCAGGACTGTTTTATCTTGTCACTGTTTTCTTCAAAGTCTTTGCATTATTAGTGTGCCTCTGCCAAAGTGGTCACATACTGCAAGAACGCTGAAAGGTTGGAAATTTTGTATGAAACCGAATCCATCAAAGGAAATGACTGCCAAAAGTCTGTGTACAACACTGCAAACTTCCATAATTTCAGAAACTTTGCTCCAGAAGTAGCTTCTGTGAAGCTTAGTGTTAAAATGTCAAAATGCTTGAACATATCCAGGATATTATCTAGGCTGCATAATGTGGTAATACTTTATCAGCATTTCAAACTTACCACTCTTCTATTGCTTATCTTTTGGCTATATAGTCTAATATTTGTGTAATCTAGCCTAATAACTGCAATGCCTCTGTGTTAAAAAAGATTACTCCAACAGAAAAATCTTAAGCAAGTGATGGAAAAACATTTTAAAATATCTTTGCATCTCCACTTGCCAGCAAATAGTATCTGATAGTTTTTCTTCGAAAAGAACTTATGAAAATGTGTGTTTGGTTGGAAAAAAAATTAAATACTGTGAGTATACACTGTTCAATGTAAACAATAATATTTGCCTGTAGTATTGTATTGAAATATTTACACTTAGAGGGTGGGACGTGTTGATTTTTTTTAGACTATAGCCAAAATGTCCTGTGGACTGAAGTTAGATATGGCATGTTTCATGTTCTTCCATTCAGGAATTGATTGTAAAACCATGAAACAGGTGTAGTAAAAGAACCCATATTTTTATAGCTTTTTTTTTGTAATCACAAATTACAATTCTAGTATTAATGAGCTAAACCTTATTAAAACTCCTAGGAGATGTGTGAAGTGTAGTTTTCTCAGAAATAAACTGGAGGACAGGAAACTGATGCCATTCATTTGAGGAAATAGCAGCTTGACAATCAGCTGGTCCTCCAGTGGGATAGAAAGAAATACAGAAGACCACAAATCAGTTTATCTTGATTTTGCAGAACAGACGTGTGCTCAAATCTCTCTATTTCAACAAGTTTTTTTAACAAGATATTATTCATAGCAAAAATAATTCAAACATTTGCACACACCTAAAGTTAAGCTCCTAAGCCCTTCACTCACGTAGTTAAATGTAAATGCTTGGATATCATTAAACATTTACTATGCAAAAATGCCACGCAAATAAGAGGAAATTATAACTGCAAAATACATTTGAAAATCTGGCCACTTTATTCAGATTCCTAATTTCATACCTAAATATTTAGTTTAACCAGAAAGAGAGTAAATTTTGGATGACACATTTCTAAAAAACTTACTAGAATTACTTAAGATTACTGCTCATGAGAAAAAATTAAAATCCTCCCGAGAACTAGCTGTTCCCACAGTTTTGTTTCATATAATAGGAAAAAACTTCATAAATATTTCTCCTTTTTAATTACTACTCAACTTCATTTCAGTTTTTGTTATGTTTGTCTGTATGTGTTTGGCTACAGTATGGTCATTTTTCATCGTTTCCAAATACTTGAAAATTTTGAAAATCTAGTCTGTGAACTCACTTCTATGAACTCATAATTTCTTCCTTTATTAATTTTACAGGCTTTTATCAATAGCCCTGAAAACTTAATTTTTTTTTTCCTGAATAACTGACAATGCCTCTGACACTGCCTGAAATGGAGCCATAGATTAACAGTTTCCAGTCTTTTGGCACAATATTGCTCAGAGAGAATAAGAAATTGCTAAAGAAGTCAGACTTCACATGTTTTATCTCAGTTTTCACTCACACTTTATTAATGACTCTTTTTATTCCCGCATAAGAAGCAGAAGGCAGACTATTCCTTCCTCACATTTATAATGGAGTGTATATATCAAATTGGTCCTGCTAACTTTGATTTCTGAGCCTGAGATGGAAAAACCTTTCCAGTCTTACCAGCCCACGTGCTTAATTGCATTTTAGGGCTGTCATATTAAATTAATAGCACATGTATAGTTTAACCAAGTGAACACAAAAGCTGTTGAACTGCTGTCATGGAATGCGCAGGTTACCTCTTCTGCCTTCTGATAATTGGTATGTAATATTTGTTCAGTTGTGCTTTTTAGTTCAGTTCAGAATCACACAATCATAGAACCAAGAAAAAGATGGAAAAGACCTCCAAGATCAGCAAGTCTAACTTTTGACTGAACACTACCCTGCCAACTAGTCCACGGCACTAAGTGCCATATCCAGTCATCTCTTGAACACTTTCAGGGATAATTATTCCCCTGTCTTTGATTTATAGGTTCAGTTTATATAAAAATTAATTTTCATAAATCATCAGAATTTAATTCTGATTAAATTAAGGAAAAAACTTTGGAATTTCCTAGAAAAATTTATTCAAGTCTCACCTCATTGAGTTAATGCAGAAACCTCTTCTACTTCTCAGAAGTAGTAAAGGTGCTTAGCATCACAAAGCTATCTCAGGTTTAGTCTTTAAATGAGATCCGCAACCTGCCGGGGGCAATATGAAATGGCACTTGCACCAGGTGAGCTGTGTGGAGTCTGGAATGTTAAGCAGCCACAGTGGGGAAAAAGGGAGACCTGCTCATGTGCAGCTCTGGAAGGCATGCTGAAAGCTGTACTTCCAGCAGTGAAACCCCAAGCTGGATTGCAGGGCAAATAACAACTATGAAAGTGACAAGTGTTTTTTTGATTCTGTCTCTGGGTCACCCCAAAATTATTAGTTTTATCCCTCAGAGCACCAACTAAACAGAGATTATAAACAGTAGGATCTGAATTCTCCTATCTGAACTGAATGTTTACTTTTAAGATAGTAGTTGCAACAAAGCTTCCCCAGAAATAAAATAATATAAAAGGGAGAGCACAATGCCTCTTTTTGAGCATTCATCTCTCAATCTTCTTTAAACCACTAAAGGCTTTTTTTCTTTATCTATTTCATATTTGACGAATCAACTTCAAAAGATATTCTTCATAAATATCACTTGGGATACCACAGGTCTGATTCAACTCCTACCAAAGCCAGTTTCTTTGAGAACTGTAGGTTATCACACTCTACACTGGAAATACATCTGCACAAGCAAATGTAAACACGCATTGATTGAAATGCCTGGCTATGCCCTCAGGGTAACATTTTACAGTCAACTGACTCCTGATATGTGTGCTTAATTTTATGATAAATAATTTATCATTGATAATTTAGTAGTGGGAAAAGGTATATAGCATTATCTAATCCAATTGTATTTGTGACCTTAAGCTGATGACAAATGCAAAGATCTGCTTCTGCTTTAGTTGGCCCTGAAGGGAAAACACCAGTGATTTAATAAACAGAACAAACTATTTTTAATCAAACATATTCAGAAAAAAAAAAAGAGCTGAGAATGGCCTATTTTATGTGACCTTTAAAATTTGTTACTTTCTAGATGGAGTCAGTCTGACATTAGGTTTTATAATAGGAGTCCCATTTATTCCAATTCAAGGAAATGTACAAATAGAAGCCAGCTTCTGCTGATCAAAAAGAACAGAACAACAAAATAGAAATGTGACAGGTTAAACCTGAAAGCATAATAGAACTACTTTGCTGAAGGACTATTTAGGCAAGACTTGAAAAGGTCACATATAACCAGAAAGCAGTATTTATTTACCATTTATAAATTCTGCAAATACTATATAAAAATACTGTAAATTGGCCAATGCTATACTAAATATTAAGTCTCACACAGAGGGCATGACTTCACTCTCAGAATGTGTGGTCTTGTTATTCGCATATGATAAATGTGTGGGACCTGTCTTGACATCTAAATAGAGAGTAGCAGTCATTTTATCTCTACAAAGAAAAAAGCAAGCAAATGACAAAGGATTCAGGATTCTGAAATAAAATCACTAGTGCTAATTCTCACTTGTTTCTACAGAGGTGGAAGTCTCATTCATCACTTATACTGATGACATGAAGTACCTTATTAGATAGACTAAGCATTTATCTGAAGTGAGGCAAAGTAAAAGCAAACCAAAAACATTTCACAGCTGTCAGAAAGACATAAACATAGAATACAAACAGCCTGCCTCTGTGACAAAGTTCAGCTGTAACTCTTCTTAAGTCATAGCACCAAACTGAGCGTGACCATATGGCCATATGGCAAATAACACTGGAACTGTACATGAACATAGAGACTGATAGTTTTGGCAGCTAGAAGTGTAGGTCTGTTCCCACTTCAGCATTATTTCAAGCATCAGCATCACCTGATCTTCAGCTCAAGCTTCTTGATGGGTCAAATATTTCCTCTGACAGCATCACTGAACTCAAGCTGGAGAACTCTGAGCATGGAGCTGAGCTAAAAGGGAAATTTATTTTCTTTCATAATTATTTAGATCTTAAAAAGAAGGCAGCTAGCAGATATAGCCAGTCTGTAAATGGCCCCAAATATTATTTTAGATTTTTCTTACTAGCTGAGCAAAAGGAACTGTTTCTTTTATTAATGTGAAGAGGTACTTTGGCAGCAACAAGAGAAGAGAAATAAGTTACTCCCCTTCAGTCTTTGCAAAGGCAGGGATTCCCACTATGCTAAAAAGGCAGTTGAACAAGTAATGTAAATCCTAAAAAATATCACTGCCTACAACTTTTCAAATATCAGATACCTGACGGCATCTTTAGAAATTAGTATCAGATTCTGAAGTCTATATTCCCCATTTTTAACACACTTACACAAGCAGTTTTCATCATTAGTGGATCTGAAACAAGCAATAAATACCAGACTTACATTTACCAAGAAATCTACAAGAAAATACATCTAAATGCCAAGACAATGGAGGGAGAACCTTAGGAAGTAGGAGATTCGTCAAAAAAAATGCACGCTTGATAAAACTGTTCTACAACATTTTTGATAATTCAAGTCTCTCAAACCCTGAACTCAATTTTATTTTCATTTTTAAGGCATAACTTTGGTGGCAATTACACTCTACCCTCAGCACACTAGGTCACTAGGTCTTTTCCTACGAGATAGATATTTAGGAGAGAAAAGAGAGCAGTGCCCTGACTGTACCTTACATTGAAATGGGTGGAAAATGATCCAGACCACAGGCCTCTGGATCAGACAGCATAATTCAATTAAAAATGAATAAATGCAAAGCAGCTACAATGCTTTCTATGCATTTATAAATATTTTTACAATCATCACTGTACAAATGGGACACATGTAACCAACTTCTTTCAACCTCATATTTTCCTGACCTTCTTGTTTAATTTTTTTTAAGGTAGCAACATTTTTATCTTCCCATCTCTGTGAATACAAAATGAAATCAGATACTTTTTCATAGCAGATGAAGTACCAGAAGATTGGATGTACACAGAAACTTGGAATTTTTTACATTTACAAAAATTGTATCTGAAACTAATGTTGTAAAACAAATTTTTCAGTAGATCTGTGCGTCACGTGTCTCAGCAGATGCGGGTTTGGGAAGCAAAGGAAAGTGAGTGTAGAATAGCCAAAGAAAGTTTTCTCTTTTGTGATCCTAACTCCTCCTGAAAGTATCACTTTGAGATTTCAGTGGATGGTTTATTAAGCACAGTTCTTTTTACGTAATGCCTTCTCCCCAACTCACATTGCCACAAAGCAGAGCTTCAAATCAATTGTCCTAATTATAATATGGCAGTGTAATGATCTCATTGAAAACAATAGAAATAATGAAGAATATTTCTTCTGGGGAATTTAAGCTGATGTCTTTCTGAAGCTGATGAGGTTAATCTTCCAAACATGGAAATAATGGGCAAGAAATTGAAAATTAAAGTAATTATGTTAAATTTCCTGTGGAATAAAAGTTCTGAGATGAAACTGATTCTAAATGCTTTCTTTTAATACCATGCAATACCTTCCTTTTGAATAGCCAAAGAAATGTTGCTTTATGTGGCAGAATTGTTTTAATGTTTATAGATTTGGGTTGTTAAGAATAAATTTAAGCTGTGAATGAAATATGTAAAATTCCATACCGCATTGCAATCTGAATTTTGCTTTTGCTATTAATTTAATTGAAGAGTTCATAGGCCAATAGTTACCAAAAAAATCCAACACTATCAGTACAATTCAAGGTAGTTGATTAGGGCACAATATTGCATGAAATTTAGAACTGTTCAACAGTTGAAGGCTTAAGGCCCTAAACATATGAAATTCATTTGCTCTGATGAAAACCTTACAATAGTCACTCATATATCATAGTAACTCAAAGGCAAAAAAATCCAGGAAATAACATGTAAAAGTACATATATGAATAAATAATTCTTTCAGTAAGGAATCAGTGATTTGTGATCTAAGTAAATGTTTCACAATATTGACAAATTATTCTAAAAATTACATAGCTAATTGAATGAAATTATAGAGAATCATTTTGGAGGAAGTGAAGATCATTGTGCAAAAATGCACAAATTGTGCAAAAAATAAAAGTTTACAGTTAAAATCTTACTGCCACTCAAAGTCATACGGAGGACATCTTTTAGAGTTTTAAAGGCTTAATTAAAAAGATTGCTGGGCAGGTACAAAGAACACACCAGAATCATAATCCTAGTAACTTGCCTCAAAAATCACCAGCAGAATTTAGGAATTCAGTTGCATGATAAAGAGCAACATACAGCCAAAGAACCAAACCAAACCAACAAACAAAAACAAACAAACAAAACAAACACAAACAAACAAACAAAAAAACTCACCAACATTTTAAAGAAGTTGCTTTTAAAATTTGCAAATGATAGTCTCTCTTCAAAAATACTATGTTTATTTGGTTTAGGACATAAAACTACATTGAGCTGAATTATTCATATGCTGAATTATTTTTCTGTGTTCAACAACTGATAAATACATGTCTATCATTATTAGGAAAAGTGCAAGTATGCTTGCGTGTACATGGACATGATTTGCTCATAGCCCTCAATACTCAAATTTTCTACAGATAGCCTGTCAGCTCAAAAAAGTGAGAGATTGAGAAAAAAATCTGAAAGACAAAATAGCCATGTAGGTAGTATTTGAAAAGAGGAAATATAATTAGAAGAAACAAGTGTTCTTTCATGGTCTTGTTGGGGTTTTTTGATTTTTATGTATTTTCTATCTATTTTAAATTGACACTCATGTCTGATGGTTAAAATTTTTCTGCATTCAATACAGAATCAACTTAGATTTTACATTTTAATGCCAGCAATTTTAATAGGCTGATGAGGGGCTATTGTGTCTAGACTTGTTCCAATGTTTTTTGATAAAATAAATGAATATTAAATAATTTAAAAACGTAACATGGTTGTTTTATTATGCAAAAGTATTTTGAAAAATAAAACTGCTTTAAAAAGAAGACTCTTAGTGTACAGCAAGCCTAATGTGTAAGTTCCTCTGTAAGTTCCTCTCACAGTGTTTACTATAATAGAGTCTCTCAAAGTTTAGATTTGGTAACTTTTTTTTTTTGTTTTAACTAGCTAACCTCATTAAACACAATGCCTAATGGGAATAAGGGAAAAGATAGATCCACTAGACTGCACTTTCCAAAAGCTGACTCGGGTTCCCTATCAGAGCTCTTGCTGACATTGGAGTCATCCCAGGTGATCACCTGAGGTCTCTCTGCAGAGATTTGGCCTCAACATTTCATCGTTCCAGTCAGATTTCATGTGACTGCCCAGTCTTGAGAGATCTGCTGTTGAACACTGCACGAATAAACATCTTTTGCACAATTGATGGCTTTCACCTGGCCATTCATGTTGTAGTAGGCCACACACACCATTGCTTCTCCTAGAAAAATTTCTGCCCTCTCAACTATTTTTATTTCATGTATCAACATTTCTGCTGATCTTTTCTAGATGTTATTGCCAGATTTCATTCAGACCAATATTTAAATCCAGCCTGCACTTGGTGACAGGAACAACCTTCTGTGCACTCATTCCTGGCACTCTTGCACTGATCTGCTGCTGGGGATTGTCTGCAGCCTTTACCAGTGGATCCACACGGACACCAGAAAAATCAGCGGT
This sequence comes from Calcarius lapponicus, assembly GCA_039654755.1. Classification (NCBI taxonomy): domain Eukaryota; kingdom Metazoa; phylum Chordata; class Aves; order Passeriformes; family Fringillidae; genus Calcarius; species Calcarius lapponicus. The sequence continues at coordinate 16,145,228 of CM077481.1, forward strand.
GTGCTGCTCCACTGAAGTGCATGCTCCATCCTGTGTTCTGCAAACCTTACAGGTTTAGTAACCAACAGTGAGCTCTTTCTGGTAAATATCCCACCAAGACCACAATGCTGAAGGCTCAGTAATTTAGGCTGCTTTCTCACAGCTTGTTATTTATAAAAGCAACAGAATTTCATCTGCTTTCAGGAGCAATTCATGCAGCCTTTAACTCTCTGATCCCCACCTCCAGATCCAACCTGTTGCAAGCACATCAGCAATGAAAGCACCTTCACATCAGGATGTTTGGTGCAGGTTGGTGTTTGTGTTAGCTCTTCTTCGACATCCCAGGTTCAATGCTGTGCTGAAATACTGCAACACTGAGCACAGCACAAAGCAAAAACATCTCTCATTTCACACCTCTTTTGAACCAAATGCACTTCATTTTTTGGTTTCTTAGGGGGATTTACATGCTAAGCCTCACACAGCCTTTTTGCAGTGGCCTCCTTCTGCTTTGTCTCCAAAGTGCAGCTGGAATCAAACTGGCTCATCAGCAACAGCATAACTCCTACATGGCAGTCTGGCAGCCAATGGAAAAGATGTGGTGAAGCAAAACTAAGAACTTGAAGGAAACATGCTCATCCTCTTTGAATTATCCCATATGCCCCAACTTGTTTCATTCTTCCTCAAACAGAAGAAAAACTTTGGAACATTTCCTTGAGATATTTGATTCCAGTTACATTGCTGTTCCAAGAACTTTCTTGCTGCTGGCTGAATGCATTCCTCTACAATACAGGCTACAATCAACCTTTTTCCTTCTTCATCAGTCTGTTTCTGTCTAGTCCTGTTTTACAGCTCTAAGCATACTGATGTTTTCCTTTTCTGGTTTCTCTAGGTTGCTTATATTTAAAAGAAAGGAAAGATTTCTAAAAAAATATAATTTTTTTTAAGAAAAGAGTATTCTTACTTTCCTTTTGCCAATTATAAGCAATTCCAAATTACTACTGAGATTTTGAGCACTTTATATTTTGAAAGGCAGACTCTTCTGTTACTAAACATCTGGAGGGAAACTATTTACTTTCAGCAAGTAGATGAGAATTTCCCCCTAATTTCATTGCTTTCTCTTATTCTTGTTTTCCAGAGCATCCCTGCAGTACAATTCAGTTAATCTATTCCATGTTCTACTTTTTCTACAAATCTGCCCCTGTGCCATACCTTCTTTTTTCTTTTATACACTCCAATACCGAACATGAGTATTATATCAAAAAATATTCATAAGAGTCTCAAGTTCAGAATAAGTAACACTTCCATCCTTATTTTAGAATGACTGTACCCAATGTCTACCACGAAAAGGTCAGTAGTTCAACTACCACATTGTAGCAATACTGCCAACTCTGAGCCAGTATTGCTGTGATTTAGGTTACTCTACAAAACCTGTGATTCACTTAAAAATATCCTTTGGGTTGTTCATACTTGCACGCCTATCAAATTTCCCTCAGAAACTGATGGCTAAAAATAGTCATTAAAAAAAAATAAAAAGAAAATAGTAATAAGTCTGAGATATTTGCAAAATCACTCAACTCCAGGAAATGGGAGAGAGAAAGAAAAGCATTATTTTAAGGCCTACAATAAAAATTGAAGAGTTTGCAAGTTTTCAATGATATTTTAACCATCTCCCTTTTACTAACTTAATCCTAAATTACAGGAACCCTTTGTTTCCAGAAGGCTAAATCCTGGTGCCATTTATCCGTTGTGCTCCCTGTGCTGCAGATTACATTTCTGTGACTGTGCTGTGACGGAGAGCGAACAGCAAGAACACTATTTACGCAATTGCAGAGTGGCAGTGGGATGGAGAGGTATTTATATCATCGCATTTGGCAGCACCAGCACTACATGCTTCAAGTGTTTCCAAAGGCTGTGGTACAGCTAATAGCCCAGGAAGTGAACAGCGGAGAACACAGAGCTGGCAGGAGGGAGGAGAACCAATACATGGTGAAAACCAACTCATCATGCATGGAAATGGGCTAAGACTGTGCACTGTTCAGGCAGTGCCATCAGGAGCACTGGGTGACAGCACCTCACATGTGGTTGACAAGGATGGGAAAAGCAGCACTGAAGCACACCCCAGAGCAACAGAAGTGGTGAGTGCCAGGAGGAGCACCAGCCTAATGGCAGCAGGGCTGCCTCTCCTGACACTGTCTGTTGATGATTACAACATTTCCAGTTGACCAGGTTTACCCACGTGCCATGACCATACATGTAAGCTGAACCCTTCATAGAGTCAGGGTGTCCTGAAGTATTTTGTGGGGATGGTGGCAGACCCTCTTATTTATCAGCCCCTCTTATTTCTAATGAGGTGGTGAAAAAAAAATACGAGGAGTTTCCAAGCAACCCCATCCCACAAGACAGATAATGTTTTAACTCCAAATACTCTTCCAGCTGCATAACTGCTGTGTGCCTGTGGGGTATGCTTGTGTGTAGCATCACTCCAGGAAGGAAACAGAGCAGGAGAAGTCATGGTTTTACAGAGCTACAAAAACTACTTGTCTACACAGTCCCTGTTCTGTAGAGATGCTCTATAAACAACAAGGCTGCAGGGAGGTTTCTGAGAGACTGCTGGATGTGGAGTAGCACTTACTCAATTCTTTGCCAGGCTGTATTCCCTGAAGTACAATTTTGAAATTACCCTGGACAATTTATCACCTGCCTAAATGACCCTGTCACTTGGTGAGTCCATCTGCATGGAACTTGCTCTAATATTCCCAGCCCCAGAAGCAGCAATAAACAACAACTTCTTTTTTTTATAAATCAACCTGACAAATACAGCTCCTTCTCCTCTGATGACATGAAAAACAAAATAATATTCATTCCTAGGTCACCCACATGTTATCTAGACATTAAAATGCCACCACTAAATAAAACCGAAAAAAAAAAATCCCAACCCACAGTCACGATCATTCTGGGAAATCCTTTGTGGTTTGACTGGCTACCATCTGACGTCTATTTCTGAAATAAACACATTAAAAATAAATAAAGAAGTTGTCTTACTTTTTAAACATGCCTCATGTTAAATATTCAGACTGTGTTCTGCACAAGTCCTGCACTTATTCTGTTCATTTGTTCTTCTTTACAACATGAGCTGCAGAACAGCTCATTGTTGAGAAGCAGGAGACATGGATGCTATGGCTCATCCTTGGCTCTCTGCTGGCAATCTGGACAAAACATGACAGAAGACAGAGGACTCTTCTGGGGCTGATACCCTATTTCTTCTGCACCCAGCACATGAAGGTCATATATTTCTCACGTATAGTTTCAACAAATAATGCTCATCCCTTTTACACCCCTTGGACTATGTAGTGGGAGTAATCAGTTTCTTTACATGAGGAGAAACAATAATAAATATTATTCATGTTAAGAAACCCTAAATAATTAGTTACTTTTTTTTTCAAAAACAAAGGAGTTCATTGCACCATGGTAACAATAAAGCAAACATTATCTCTGAAAGTCAAACCAAAACAAATAATGAAAGTACATCATTAAGTTCAAAAGATGGAAAAGATTTTGTAATCACAGACTAAATCCTCCCTAAATCACAGCCAGGTCTCTCTCCTAGATCTTCCTTTCAAACTTTTTATTTTTCCTTTCAATTGGTCATCCCTTTCCACTTCAGTGATTATTGATTTCTCCTTTCTGAAGGAGCACAGTTCTAAAACAATTATCTGCTCTCTCAGTATTTCCCTCTTAGCTACAAGCAGAATGCTATTCCATTAGTGTACCATTAGTTTTTTTCTCTTCATTAAAGCACAACTGTTAAAATGGGAAAAAAGTGTACAATTTGTTTTCTAACAATGGATACAATTTACTAACATAGAAAGGACATCATCTACCCTGGCTACACCCCTCAACAGTATTTCACTACCAAAAGTGTCATTTCTGTGTGTAAAGGCAGTTCCTAACAATGCCCCACTCAACATGCAATTTCCTGCTCCATCTCCTTTGACTTCAAAAAGATCTTCTCTTAAGAATGTAACAGAGCTCTTTTCAGGATGTACATACATTCAGGTACCCCAGGGGAATCCTTTTCCCAAAAGTCAGGAGGAGTTTGCTATTGTCTTCAGTGGATGCAGCATTTCACCTTTTGTGATTTTCTCTGTCCTTTTATGGCTGAATTAAATTAAATGGCAGTCTGTCCCAGCCATAAGAGGAGAAAGGTTTGGGGAAGCATGCCTTCAAGAGGGAGAGACAGCGGTTTGGCAAGGATAGCCGATAAAGAAGAGCTGTTGTTCATACGGATTTTAGTTAATTTCAAGTATTAATCCCTGTTTTACCAGATATTGCGTATTTTGATTTTATGACTGAATTAGTGAAAGGATCCATTAACATTTCCTTACACTTCTCCACATAAAAATGTATGTAAGTTCAAGTTTTATTTGTGTGTCTATACTCCAGGCACTGAGAACATGCATGCCTCAGTTATCAACAAACAACCACGTTGTAACAGTCTGTATTAAATGTTTTTGATTTTTTTTCTATCTGTAGCAGTAAAATTGGCCTTGCTGATGTACATGCTCTTTTCTGAAATGCAAACAATTTGTAGATTTTGCATATTTTGAAGTTTACACAGGACTCATATGAAAACCAACTGAAGAATGTCATGTGGGCATTTACTACTCTTGTATCTTTCTCTGATGGCCCATGAGAAAACACTCTGATACTGCTTTATATGATTTTTAGCCTCAAACACTATTTAGCAGCAAGATGACAGGAAAGAGTCACCACTCTGAGTTAAATCTGGATACATAAATATAAACTCTAGGCAGGTCATCAAGCACTGAAATCCAAGACAGAGAACATGCATACAATCCATATAGTTTCCTTGCTTTCCTATTACTTATTTTACACCAGCTTTAAAAAAGGTAAAAAACCTGTCCTGCTAAATGACATCACCTAAATATGGCTAATCCTGGCTTAAGATGCAGAAAAAAATACCATGCAGTTTAATGCATATAATGAAAACCAGGTTGTGTGAACACGGTCCCACTCTACACTGCACTGGTATGGATCTCAAGCGCTATCTGCAGTTTTGGGTGTCTCAATAGAAGAAGGGTATCAAATTGTTAGAGTGTGTCCAGAAGAGAGGGACACATAAAGAAGGTGAAGAGTCTCAAGGGCAACACTGAGTGTCTAATTGAGTTGGCTTACTCAACTTGGAGAGGAGAAGGCTGAGGGGGGACCTGGCAGCAAGGTACACTTTCCTCCTGAGGGCAGAGAAGGGGACTGCTGATCTCTCCCTGGTGACCAGTGCCAGGACACAAGGAAGTGGAATGAAGCTGCACTGGGGAAATTCAGATTTGACATTAGGGAAAGGTTCTTTACTGAGAAGATAGTCAATCCCTGGAAGGGCTTCCTACAGCACCAAGACTCTCAGAGTTCAAGGAATATCTGAAGGATGCTCTTGATCCTGTGGTTTATTTTCAATAGTCACGTGATCAAAAGGGAGTTGTAGGTCCTTTCCAATTTGAAATTCTGTGACTGTACAATGCTATCATCTTGTTCTCCTACAACACACAGTCTATCTCATTTTAATCCAGCAGGCTTCTAGGCAACACTTCTTTAGTTGTAAAACTGCCTTGTGATTAATATCATTTTAGGACACAGTTTAATGTTCTTTTGTGTTTTTCAGCTTTGCTTACTCAGTTCTTCTACATCAGATGTCACAGAAACAGTTGTGTTGTTTCAACACGACTGAAGCCATCATTCCCAGTGCTACTTCAGCAATGGCACAGATGTCACCATAACTGCTGACTGCCAGGGCTTTTCTTCCTGGTTTGGGGAAGGAAGAGGGAAGGAGGTAACAGCTGTAGCTCCTCTGCTCTTCTTTTTCAGACTCTTTTGACAACCAAACACTACGCAACCAACATGACAGTGATGCCTAGGTACTCATGCAGCTGTGCCCCAGTCCTGCATTGCCCTGTGTTTGTACACCATGAAAAGCTGACCCTGTCTTGTGGGGGATTCTTCTGTCTTCACACAAATCCATGGAAAAGTCATCTCCAGATTTTGCAGCCAACAGATGAAAAACCAGAACATAATAGTTAACATGCTAACAAGACTTACTGGTCACCAAAATGGATTAATTCACACAAGAGAGTCTTTAGTCTTATGAAACAGGTCAATCACTCAGATCCAGTACTCTCCTGTTTGTCCCCTCTGCTCCTGTTGGCATGCCTTTACCAAGGAAGTATTCAAACATGTTAAAATATAAACAAAAATACAAACATATTTTAGTGAAAGTTTTATACCTCCTTCAAGAAAATTCTGCATTCAAGTCTTTGTACGCATTTTTCACAAAATTCTAAAAAACCTTTAGTAGAATATCACTCAATCCTCAGACAAAAAAAATTTTATTCCATGAGTTATTGTATTGGTTTCAGATGGGAAAGAATGTTTTTTTTCTTACTAGCTGGTACATTGCTGTGCTTTGCATTCAGTGTGAGAATCACGCTGGTGGCACAGAGATGTTTGGGATGCTGCTCCACAGTGCTCACCCTAAATCCAGGACATCTCAGTGTCCTGTGCTCTGCACTGCTCAGGTGCCCCAGAGGCTGGGGGAGCAGGGCCAGGAGAGCTGAGCCAACCTGGCCAAAGGGATGTGCCATACACAGACTGACATGGCCAGCACACAAACACTGGGAATTACCTCAAAAAAGACAATAAGGGTTCAAGGACAGGATTTGGCATCTGTCAGTGGCTGGCAAGAAATTTGTTCTGCATCACTAGTCTTTCTTGGGTTTTATCTCCCTCTCTCCCTCTCCTTTTTGTTACAACAATTATTAGTAGTGCTAACATTTCAATTATTGTGATTATTGTTGTTGTTGCTGTTATTATTATTGTAGTTGCTGTTATTATTATAATCTTCTACTTTGTTTCAATTATTAAACTGTTCTTATGTCAACACATGAGTTCCATTTTCTTTTCTTTACTTTGTCTCCTCCCCATCCCACCGATGAAAGGAGGAGGAAGAAGTGAGAAAGCAGCGCTGTGGTACATCTGGGGCAGCTCTGTTGCCATCTGGGGTCAAACCATGATGGTTGTTAAAAAAAAGCTTGCTAGCCACCTTTATTGGCGAAAATACAGAATGTATTCATCATGCATATTAAGCTATGATGATTTTGCTTTTATTTACATATAAAGTGTTTGATTATTTTTTTAGCAAAAAAAGCATGTAGTGCCACCTAGGGGTATTCATAAGCTTATGAATTTGAATTTTTGACAGCTCAAATATTTTGGATTAGACTGGTTCTTTATAGCTGCATTCCTAGGAATAAAAATATGCAGTAAAGGAGGAAATTTTGTTTTGCTGGCCTGACAACAGGGCATATGCTAATTCTAAAAACATCGTGAAATTATTTTTTTCTTCTCTGTATCAGCCAGTAGCAATAAAATAAACAACTGTCACAGAAATTTGGAAAAGAAATAATCTTTATACTAGAAAGAAATATATACGGGGGAAAAAGCCCCTTCTCCTTACTCAAAACTCCCACATTACCAAAACAGTGGAAAACTGAAAGTCACATTAATTGGCTGTCTCAAATGTGTGAAACTCCATTTCACATGCTTGAGTTTGCATTTGATTTCCTCCAGTTCAGCATGAGCTGGTCCAGGGGGAGGATTCCTCAGCAGCAGCATGAAGCTGAATGCCATGTCAGCCACAGCGTCTATTCACTCATTTTAGTTTTTATTTCTTGCATTGATTTGTTTTCCTTTGTTTTGTTTTCCCCTTTTCTTGACAGCTTGTGTCAATCAGGGATATAGTGGTGTTATTTTGGAGAGATTATTGACAGAAAAATGGATTAATCTACCATAGGCTACTTTCAGACAGTTCATTGATAAAAAGTGCACTGCTTCCAAAACAAGCCTTTAATGCACTATACTGATTATGCAGATATGGGCTGCTAAATTTATCAAGAAGATTTTTTCATAGAAAATACTACAGCAAGTATAAAATATACTGGCAGAGAACTTATCCTTTCTATTTGACATGACAAATTCAGATGACCAAAGTGACTAGAATCATGAAAACATTTCAGTCATGCTGCCTCAGCAATAAAAATTTCTCACTGCCTTCCATCTACATGGTATGCACCTCCCTTGCAATAGTATCCCAGAACATGACCAAACAAGAACTTTATACATTAGTTTGTTCAATAACAAATATGCATTTGCAGGTGATGCAGCATAAGCATTTTCTGCCTAACCCAGGAAAGCACTTTGCAAGTACTTTATTTTAAGGGCATAAGCAAGTGCTTTGATTCAGTGGAGGAAAAAACCAACCGGCCAACAGAGCTTTGTCCATCATTTTAACTTTGTGTAGGAAGGTTGGCATCACTGGAAAGCAGAGCTATTTGTATCTCTCCGTGCCCTGCCTCTTTTGTCAGACACCAAAGAGAGGAGCACTGCTCTCAATCCAATCTGCCTCCGCCCCTATGAAATATCCTGATATTATTTTCACAAATACAACAGAAGCAAGAAGAGCTGGTTTTATTATTTTGAATTGATTTTTCATCAATTTTCAATCTGCCTGATTTTTGGGATTATTGAATCACACTGTCATAGTAATAATTCTGTCATGCTGGACACAGCCTAAAGAACCCCACATAACCGCAGAAGTGGTAGAGCCTATCCAGCACAAACTATAAGAAATCCAGACAATTTAACAAACATTTAACAAACAGTCTCTGTTCCACATAGCAGGGTTTTTTTCACAGCTTCCTCCTCTATCAAGCCCACCCACTCAACTCCACACTCAAGTAATTCAAAGATGTTACCAGAATGTCTGAAAGGTTTGAAGAATCTGTGAAATTGTATGGATTATTTAGAAAGCACTGTTCAGAAACACTGTATTATAATGGATTTTTCCAAGAAATTGTCCAGTTTTCCCTTGGAAATCTGCAGAACTAGCAATAGCAATATAAGAGAAAGGATTTAACTGTAAAATACTAATGTCAATGCAAATAAGGGCTGTGGAATCTCCATACTCATTTGTAAATTTGTAAACACTTGGGTGATAGGGGATAAAATGATAGTAACACAATAAGACTCTATTAATCCCAATAGTGATCAAAAGAGAGAAAGTTAAAAATAAAGGATATGGGATTAGTCCCTAGAAATACGAGGTTTTTAATAGACTTTATGGGAGATCAATCCTGCAAAATGCTGTGCAATTCACAGTCCCAATCCAGGAAAGCACTTAGCGAGTAACTTATTTTAAGCTTATTATCAGTTGTCTTGATGCAATGAGGATAAAACAACAACAACAACAAAAAAAAAAAAACCCTCAAACAAGCAAACAGGAGTCTGTCCATCATTCTAATGCTGCATAGTAAGGCTGGCTTCACTAACAAGTTATCTTTTCACCTAACTGTAGATTCATTCTGGTTTAAAATCACTCTCTTTTATTTGAAGAGTCTGCTTTACATTATCCCGCAGACCAGAGAGTATTACATTCTTTTCTCTGAAGTTAGTGCTCCTGCATGTAGATCCTGCAAATCCTACTGCATCATTCCATAAGAGTTTTTGCATAAAATTCACCAAAGTAATAGTATTTTTATAGTTGCATTTCATTTCAATCTAATTTGATTTTCTAGTGCAATGCTCTAGTCATCTACTTGGAAATAACCCCTCCCCTCTTCTATGTTCTCTGAGGCTACTGTTCTGCTGCACGGAAGGAAAACAGTTATGGACAATTAAAATTACTCTAAGTGATAAAGGGAAATTATGAAATGTAAAATAAGGTTCAATAACTAAGTGTTTTTTGAGACGATCTCTCTGCATTACAAGAAGGCCTAAAAATACAAAAAACAAACAAGAACCTCTTCTTGATATACAGATTATTGACTTTCTTGTTTTTACTTTAACAAGTGGTTAGAGGTTATTGGGTTTTGTCCCTTTTAAATTACTGCCTTCATTTACCCAAAGTTAAATTTTTATGAGTCAAGGACAACCAAGGGCAATTTATCTCCATCACATTCCCAATCTGTTACATTTTTCTTTCTTCAGAGAAATTTTTACAAGGGTCCCAGTTAAATCTGTGTTCTGTGACAGATCAGCTTAATACACTGTCTGCCCCTTCTTCTGCTCTGTAGAGGTGACATGCAAACTAAGAAATGGGTTCTAAAGTAGTACTTTCAGCCAATTCCCCTTTCTTTCTGATGCTTGTTTGAGACATCTTGCACATTTATTTGTTTAGTTCTTCATCACCTGTACTCTGATCACACAGCACTGATCACACAAGAAACTCAAACTGGAATTTATTCCTCTGCATAAAACCAGAAAAAAAAAAACAAAAAACACTAAGCTTTGTTATAAGCTTGGTGAGCTCACTTAGGTGAACTTTTATGTCTCTCAAGGGGAACTACATTCAGACCAAACTGAGAACAAAATAAGGCAATGCAAAAGAGCATAGTAAAACAGGTTCAATACAGCAGGATGGGGTAAAATATCTGAGGAGTCAAGAAAATTCACTCAAATAAGATCTCAAACACTGGTGATAGTAGGCAGGGGCGTTCAGCAATATCAGTATACTTTCTGATTGGGAAAGGGAGTATCAGAGGACCGAGGTAAAAGCAGTTTTCTTAATTCTTGCTGCAGAGCTCATGAAGAGTTAGTGAGCATGTGGTATTATACCTGAACACCATCCAAGATCTCAGATCTACATTGCTGCGTACCTACACTCCTCCTGAGGTACCTAAAAACCTCCTGAGACAAAATGCACAGCAAGCAAAGATACTTGTGTTTGATATGTTGTTAAATATCTATTTTGCAATTTAAGGAATTTAGCTGTAACAGTTCTAGTGTTTTCTGTTCAAAATAACAGCTCTAGCCCTAAGTTTCAGCCAAATATTGCTTTTCTACATCTCACACAGAGATTCAGGCTGTCCCTGGCCAGCCACAAGGCAGAACAAATACTTTGTACACTCTTGGCCAGTTACAAGGAGTCCCCTTTGCACAGTTCCAGGCACTAGAGCCCAGCTCCTCTCTGGGTGACCAGCTCACCCATTCTCAGGTGGAGAGGAAACAGGAGTGCACAACAGCATTTCACCTCTATGAATCTTCAGAGACAAATCTGAAATATGTCGTGAACTGCAATTCTGTTTCGTTTTCATAGCCTGGGCAAATGCTTTGGGATCAACTGTTTTCAAATAAAGTATCTAACTGCAGTTTTAACATGTGAATTTGGACTCATAGGTCATCTGAGGGTTTTTATGGATCAATCCCATACACACTTATGTGAACATACAGAGAGGAGCCTATTTATGCAGACTGGCAGGTTTTCAGAAAAAAAAATACAAATCAGTTAAATTTACACATTGACCCTTGGGATCAGATGGTGGAAAACAGTACTGAATCCTCCTATTCAGTGCTAAGAAAGTTAACCAAGTACAAATCTTAGAATAAAAGTCAAAGGAAAAATAATTGACTTCTTTGAGTTTTTAGCTCATTACTGCTACAGTTAAATTAGCCTGTGAAGAAACCTATGAAGCTTTCCTCACCAATTCATACTGCCTGTGTCCAAAAATTATTCATAAATCTTATCCCTACATTTCTTTCTTGCACTCCACATGGACAATTGCAATGCTTCCTCAGCAGGTCTACCAGCAAAGCCGATTAGCAGACTCCAAGCAATTCAAAATCCAGCTGCAAGACACACTGCTAGAAAGAAAGGAATATTTCTCAACTGTAACCCCAGCATAAATCTTTCAAGCAGGCTTTTAGTGTGCACTTGGAAACATACCACTTTGCACAGAACACAAAAAGGTACCTAAATTACCTCACTAAGTTGCTCATCATGTACTTCATTCACTCCTTTGGTAATATGGAAAACAAGATGTCAAATGGCCTGTTTTACCAACACAGTATGCCATTATAATCTGAATTATCACAGAGCCCCACATTGCTCAGAATAAACTGATCCAGAATGTTTACTCTTTGACAGGGCAAATAATATCTTTAGAGTAGAGCACCGAGACAAATATAGAACTTCTATTATCCTTATGCAAGGAAATAGGCAACAGCAAGAGAGTCCCCCAAATTATCCCATTCAAGTCATGCAACAGCAGCGCTGTTCACTGCTCCCTCACGAGCAGACAGACCAGGGGAGGGAGAGCAGCAGAGGGCCATGGGGGAGGCACCAGAGAGCCCTCCAAGCGGCAGCCCTAGGCAACGCTGCTAACAGCGTGCGCTCCAGCTATGGGTGCAGCTCTGCTGACACTGGCTGAGACACGGCAGGGCTCTCAACACAGGGTTCCTGTGCACGCCTGTGCCTGCCCACACAGTGTCTACAACTGCCAGACAACAGGAAATGCTCCTCAGGCAGGGAGACGCACAAAATTAGCCTTGGACTTACTTCTTACCTTTCCTAACTGTGATGCTATGAAACTGACTAATGGCTAATGGTTTTTAAACAAACTCACATGCATCTGACAAGACTGAGCAAACCAGTTTGAGAGGGGATTAGATAAGATATTCCTATACATCTGCTGTGCTTTTTAGACCCTCTAACACTATCTGCAGCAGAAGTTGTAGTTACAGGGTAAAGTTTATTTCTAAGATTGGAGAATCTGCATTTCAATATACAGAAATTAGGATTTTCAGTGAAATGAAAATACTTAACATATTAAATTTTGTTTTCCCTTATTTGGCATCCAAGATTACATTGCAGTTAATTTTACTATTACTTTCACATGCACAATGACTTTCTGATATTTTTTATTCAGCCTTCCTCTAAGTCCCCTCCAAAAGTTGAAAATTATTATTTTTCCATGTCTCATTATTCTGAACTCTCAGTCAGCTCATGTTAAGATGTTAGAATGATTACGCTGCTATCATCTTTTTGTATGGAAGAGATATTTTTTTTACTAAAACCCGACTGTAATTTATTCATGTCTGGCATTAAGGTACTGACTAATGGAGTCTAATTTCTCAGAAAAACAACATGAATAATATTACAATAATTCATTAAAAGTATTATTTAGTAAAATCCAATTTTGAATATATTTACATTGTTATTAATTGAATATTCCAAGGATTTTTTTTTTCCATGTGGCTATTTGACATTTTTCAGTTCAGTTACACAACCTCCCGCTTCCTCTTTTCAGCTATTAGAGCAGAGGATAAGAAGATTCCTCCTGACACCCATTCATTACCATCCTTGGTAAAGCTGCAGAGGACACCGTGACAATGAGGACACACACAGGCACATTTTGCTGACATTTGTGCATTTGTGAAAAAGTTATCTGTAAGAGTAAAGCACAAGAAAGGAAGCATCCTCCTCACATCTTAGTTAGACCACCAGGTTAAGTGAATGAGCTAGACAAATACATCTTATTCCCGCAGATTCCCAAAAGGCCAACTGAGAAAGCAGGTAAAGATTCTCCCACGACTGCTGGGAATTCCTCAAAAATTCCTGAGTGTCCAGATCCCAGGTGCTGGAGGGATCCATGTTCCATATGTAGATATGTTTTGCAGTACATAGGAATGGGCTGCCTGTTTTTGTGTGAGTACCATGTTTTATGCCCATTTTGATCGGTGTGGCTGTGTATGCACTTGTATATGTATATAGAAATGCATGCATGTGTGACCTAGTGGTAACACACGTTCAGCCTCACTGCTGGCTGGACCTGGGAACATGGAGCTGCAACAGCCTTGACCTTTTCGGGCCACTGCATCTGGCGCCTTCTAACAAACATCACTGACACAAATGCAGCTACTCAAAATACTATCAGGCACTACACAAATGGAATTAAATGAGTTTAATATATCTGTAACTGTAACTATGCTACAATATATGATGATACAAGAATTATAAGGCTTGGCTTGCAGACAACAAACAGCTGGAAAGGGACACAAGCTTTTGGACACGTGGTTCTGTCATTACGTGACCTTGTAATTCTTAATAAAACAATTGTATCTGTGCAGAAAACCTGTTTCTCCAGGTAATACATACCAGAAACACATAAAGCTGTCAATGTGACACAGAAACTAATTGCATTCGGGGACCAGTATTACTGCTGACGACAACAGCAACAGAGAGGCTTAGGAAGGCTAAGCACAGAGAACAGATTTTCTGCAGGAAAGCCAAAGGAACCAAGTATCCATGTGGTCTGGAAGCATTTTGTGAAATGACAATAAATCCTCATTAACAATCACTAAATCTAAAAATGGTTACTAGTCCTTAGATTAATCTAAACTGCCAGGGTCTTTCAACTGTGCAGATACTTCCCTTCCTCTCAGCTAACCCCGCAAAATATTATTTGGGTTGCCAGTATTTTAACTTTGCTTTTATATGACTAACATCCCAAGGTGTATTGCAGCAGGTGAGATCACATGAAAAGTACAGAAGTTCCTAGTCTCCCTTCTGATTCCATGTCCTTTACTTCCCAGGCTGCCCACTGTTGCCTTCCCAGGGGTGTTGTCCATCAGGATGCTCCCTCTGGAGCAGGGCTTAAGCAGCAGCACTCCGCCCCTGAGGAGAGCAGCTTAGTGGGTCTGTACCAAGGTCACAGAAATGAAAAGGCCACTTCCTGCTCTGGGCAAGAAAAGGAGCAGCTGATCTCCACAAGGCCTGGGAAGAAGGCAAGGCAAATGAACCTCAAGCCAGCAAAGAGTTAACATTCTTTCTCAGATTGTTGGGTAAGAACCCACCAACTTCCACAAATACCCTGAGGTATTGGGAACCAGAGTCTTTGGAGATGGTGAGGTCCTAAAATACAGTTCAGGGAGGTTATATGAAATTGATCACCTAATTGTTTCATTATTCATAATTTGCATTATAATTATCCCTCTTGGTTTTACTTTCTCCAGAAATTATTCTGCATTTTGCCCATTAAAACATGTAACCCATCAGATATACCTAAAATAGTGCCTGAATATTTCTGTGCTCTAAAGTATATTGAAGTACAATAAACCATGTCTTCAATTTCTTCTAAACTAGTGAATTTCCCTTTACTTCTTCGAAGTTCACAAATTTATATCAGTCAAAGGAGGGATGCCATGGTTAAAATGCATTTACATTGATGAATATGACACAATCACTGACAAAAGTGAAGTACCCATCACCTTAAACTAAGGTGAACCTCACTGCTATCTTTTACACCCAACTTCAAAGGGTTGCCTTGTTTTGTTTGAAATCTGAGTGCACTTTAGAGACATTGATTAAATGATCCAACATTACTTTTACAGGTAAACCCACATTAACCTGACCTATTGGTAATCTCAACTTTAAAGTGAAAGTACCAATTATGCTCAGAAATTATTTGTAATTCAGGCTCAAAATCTGCCTCCTGCTAAAAATTAGAAAGAAAAGCATCATTTCCCATTCTTGCCCTAAACTACATATAGTTTTAACATTTTTTTCTCAAAATATCAGCTATAGAATCATGTGGTACTATAATAATCAAATTTCACCTCAGCTTTTTCTTGAACAACAACAACAACAACAAAATATATTTTCCTCTCTGAATCTCACAGTGCCCACACTTCCAAACATCCAACAGAATGAAACATAGGCTAGGTTTTACCATACTTAGGAAAATAAGTCAGCTGGAGAGAGAAGACAGATCACCTTTTTGCTCCTATGTCTCTTCCTCATCCAAAAATAAGGGCACAAAGCTCAAACAATATTAGATACTAGCAGATCCATAAGGAGAAATCCTCACCCCAAAAGAAGTTCAGAGATTACACATTATTAAACGTAGGAGGATCAACACAGAACAAGTCTATAGGAAAACAGATTGGAAATACCACCAATACCCAGTCTACAACCTCAGAAATACAAGTCACTAACTCTCATGGTTGCCCCAAAAAGCTCAGAAATTAAGAACCTGGGGGCTTGCAAACCTGACATAGGCCCCAAATGTCTTCTTCGTGTAATCTTATGACCACAACATAAAAAATAATAATTTCTAATGCTTCAGCTTGTATTTGGTTTCTGGAATCAATTATATGAGTTTTCATACAGTTGTGTAACAAATAAAATCTGTTATAAGGCTCTGAATGTTTTCCTTGGGAGGATGCTAATGGCACTGCTGAAATGAGTTCCTCTGGATGCTGTGAGCTTTGCAAAAGCCTCTAACCATATTATCTGGCAGAGCTTTTATTGTGATAACAGATCATAATTCTTTTCTGCTTTGCAGCATACTGAGTAAAAAATGTAAAACTGCTATATATTCTGTAAAAAACTTGGTGGAAAATGGAAATATATTCTAAGGAAAGTTGCTTTCATTATATTGTAGAAAGTAGGAGAGTCAGTGAGTGAATACTGTCCACTAATGCATTTCAGCATATATTTTTCTGCTGGAAATAAGAAGGAAAAAATAAATCTAATATCTTTTATCTGGCATCAAGGGCGGGGTTTTTTTTGTGTCTTTATCTTCTATCTGAATTTTATTTTGTTACAACTTTCATTCCCAGACAGTAACTACATTTGCACATGCACAGGAGTAGATATTTACTTTGCTTTGTCTTCTTAGTACAAAACAGAGTAAATACAAAAGAGGAAATTCCACTCTAATGGACATTTTTCTTAAATTATTTTAAAAGATATTTTTATAGTTACAGAGCAATAAGTACTCAGAAATATTTCTGGCTTCTTTTCATTACAATTGTTTCTTCATTACCCTTCCTACCCTTTCTTACAGCAAGGACCCAGATATCAAAAGGAGGAAGATGGTATATGGTCTTAGAGCCAGGTTTTTCAAAATTGGGTGCCATATTTAGGCACCTATATATAAATGGCCTGGTTTTCAAAAGAACTGAGCACTCATCAGTTCCCATTGATTTCAATAGGACCTAGAATTGATCACACCTCTGCAAATCAGGCCACTTCCATTTAGGCCCAGGCATGTGAAAATACCAGAAGCACTGTGAGCACCCGGTTTAAAAGCAACAGCACAAGATTCTACTGTAGAGCTTTTAGATAAACATTGCAATCTCTAAATGAATTCACAACAGCACAAGAGTTTAAACAGAGGCATCTGAGCTGCGACACTTCTTATTGCCTAAATGGAGTTGGTGAGAATTTTGCTGCTGAACAGCTATTCTTCAGAGCTCTTCAAAAAACTTTTCGATTTGTAAATAAAGTGGATCTGAAAAATCTCATATATTCATTTTCTTTCCCAACTAAAATAGCCCAGTTCTCAGTTTCCATTTCACTAGCTGCCTGCTGTGACACTAAAAATTATGTTAGTTATGTAACAACATGCTCTTTGTAGCTGCAGAATAAGAGAATAGTGACAGGGACTGGGACAGCGAAGTCCCCATGATATTTCAGCTTTAGCTGCTTAATGACAGCAGGTTGCAAATGCACTTTGCTGAGCTGGAAGGCATTTGCTTCTTTATCTGACAGAACTAGACAGCTTCAAGAAAAAAATGTGTATAAATGGCATAAACAAGAGGCATGAACTTAATTTTTAAACATTGTATTTGCTGGATATTAAGAGACCACACACAAATGAATTTTATATGCAATTTCAGGGACAGAGAAGCAAAAAGAGCAACATTTGTCATTATCATTTCACAGAAAATGTCAGATTGTCCTTAGAAACCATAAAAATGAAATATGGTAATGCAAACTGCTCTCCTTAAAGTTTCTGTTTCTTTAAAGGTGCTCTTTTACAAACCCCAATAAAAGGGACAAAGATCTCCACAGCAGCCTTGACTCAGGCACAATGAATTCACAGAATGCTGAGCTGTGCTATGCACAGAAGCCTACCTATGGAAGCAACACGTTTGTGATACTGCACCCAACCTCATACATCCTTGTCAGGATACCTGATAAAAGCTGCACAACCTCAAAGCAACACAGAGAGACAAGGGCTGGATGGGGAGGAGGAAGGAGAGGAGTGGTGGAAAATCCAAATAACCCAAATAGTAGCAGGCTGCTCCCAGGGCTCCCCCAGGAGAGTCGCAGCCCCAGTGTCCAGGCATGAAAACCACCAAGCTGAGTCAACGCTACCACTGCTTTTGACTGAAAGGGGTGACTGCCAAGGGGGCATGGGCCCTCCATGGGATGCAGAGGAAAAGCCAGCTCAGAAATCTTTGCATCACTGTCCTCAGCAAATATATTCCCAACATGACTCTGCAATTTGAGAGTCTTGCAATCAGGATAGGTGAGATGGGTATGAAAATAGCTGCCAGTGATGAGCTCACAGCAAGCACTTTAACATCCAGGTTTGTAAATACAAACTCTCCCAGCACAGAAATTACCAATTACTGCCTTTAGCTCCTGAGGGACCACCCCTAACCTCCAGCAATGGAGCATTCTGCATTCTCTCCTTTGTTCTTCAGGGACTCTGATGGGTATCCTTCATCATTGCTCTCTCCCCACTTCAGAGACATGCTTGCACCAAATCTCTTTTACTCCCTGACCATAAGGCATTCATAATTAGGAGCATTCTCTTTTTGACAGTTATATATTTATATGTTAAATTAATTTCTTTGTAACATTTGTTTTCCTTATCATGAGCTCATGTAATTTTAGTGCCTTTGCAATAACCAAGCCTTATAAATTGAGGAAAAGGACAGGGTTCAGGAATGAGGCTGTTTTGTTTCAAGCTGGCAACTAGCATGGACACTGCAGCTCTTTCATGGGAGTGTTTTGGGATGCACATCCCTAAGGTGACAGAGAAGCAGCAACAGGAAGAAGCTGTCTTCTGACCCTGGAACATTGATTTGGAAGTTTACATTAAAAACACAGAAAGGTATTATACCTCAATGATACATTACAGAAGTGGCTAAAAGCTGGATGCAGCTTCATTGTGAATGAATGGGAGAGAAAAACAGGCATCTCTGATGGTAAATTGATCTGCCCCTGTTCACTGAATTCATGCTGTAATGGGCACTTCTAAAAAGGGCAAGGGAGATTCTGCAACCTGAGACCCTACTGCTGCTTGTAATGCTGTAATTTCTTATTCTAAGTGTGCCAGGGATACTTTCTCTCTGTTATAGGAAAAGAGATTTTACTGAGAGGCAGAACATGCTGTACATAAGCACAAAAAGCTGAAGTGTAAAAAATTTAAGCAGTAAGAGTGTTGGGGAAGCTGTAGCCTGGTTCCACTTTGAGGCGAGACTGAAATACAAACTGCTGAGACAGCTCGTTGACTACCACCAGAGCACAAGTGAACGTCCATGAACATACAGAAACCTTTCCAGAAGAGTACAAAACATATATATCCTTGCGTTGTGCCTCAAAAAAAAAAAAAAAAAAAAAAAAAAAAGAGTAAGTTTCAGAAGCTTGAGACAAAACAGTGAATCCATTCAGGCAAACAGCTATCGGGAGATGGGGGGAAGTTAGGATTTTTCATGGACAATGTATAGCTCATGTAAATTCAATTTTCTTTCTTACCTACTTTTAGTTACAAATATTCCCTAGTTAGACCTAATTGAGAGCACTTTCACATACTCTTGGAAAAGGGCTGTGGCATCATGTTTCTATTTTGAGGCTCCATTGCACTTTCGACTTGCACAAACTGCTGCCTTTGTGATTGTTCTACTTATAAATAATTTCTGTGTTATTGCATATATACAGAGAGAAAGTCTTGATCACATTATTCTGATCTTCCAAGTCGAAGGAGAAAAAATGTAATAATTAGACAAGATGCTGATCTGATGTTCTGAAAGAAATGTGGTTCATAAATAATGGGATAAAAAAAATTACAGATGATGCAACTATCTACAACTGAGGTTGATACCAACAAGATACCCATCTATCAAAACTGATTTATTTAGACCCTCTTATCAGTTCTCAGCTATCTGAAGTTTTTATTCAATGCTTGGCCTTTTTTTTCCTATCATGTACATATTGAGCGTTATTATACATGTATCATTGACTTTATATCTTCTTTTGATGTGAATGTTTTTTCACCAGGATAAGAAAAAAAATACACCAGAAAGAGATCTTATGAATGCATTGAACCCTGAACATAATGATTTTTATTTAAGCAAAAAACTTGAAGGGAAGAAATACACAGCTGCAGAGACAAACTATTAACCAAAGACTTCTAAACACTCAAGGAGTCTTCCTTTCCTGTACTGGTCTGTACAATGTAAGTAGAGGGCTTTTTTACAGAAATTATATGTTTCTTCTGGTTTCTTTTTCTTTCAAGACAACTAGTAGGGACTGCCACAAAATGAACTGGGGCAATGACTGGGTTACAAAAATAACGATAAAAATTCTGTTTTGGTTTTGAGCTTAGATCTTCTCCCTGATCTGCTTCACAGAGTAGACCTGACAAACACCCACACTAGTGCAACCAAAGGGGGTGAATTCAGATAAAAGAGGTCAAGACAGGCACTTCAGCTTTTATGACAAAGCATATTTATGCTCTGAACTACTGTCTAGCTTCTGAAAAATAAAGTCCTTCCTAATATAGAGGTATAGCCTGTGCTCTTTGTCTGTTTTAAGGACTGTTAATTCCTTAATGCTGGATTTCAATGACTGATCAGTTTTATGTCACAATGCAGTTTTACAAGTCAAGGTTTTATGTTTTCATTCAAGTTTCTGATAAATATATGAAATGGAATTGGGCAATGAGCAGATTCTTCCAAAAAGCTGTTTATTTCTGAGTTATATTAGTTTTCTTTTCTTAATTTGCAGTTTGCAGTTAGCATGTTTAGGCCTATTAAACTTGTTTTCCTTAGCCCTTTTCATCTGTTCCTAGCTACCTCACTTGACAGGTATTATTCAATGCCTTTGGGGTTTTTATTTCTGCACTTACTAGAAACATGTATGTATCACTGATTTTGTATCTTATTTTCATCTGGGTGGTTTCTGATCAATTCAGGCTTGAATAAATATTAATCTATACATATTTGGACATGAGGAGAATGTTCTTGAACAGTTTTTTATATTTGAAGACAATCTAACTTCAATGCGTGGTCCTGTTCAGTACAGTTAGAGCATTTTGGAATGCAAGTCTCAGACAGATCTAAATTCTGAATATCTCATTTGCATGTGGAAAATATAGCTAAATGATAATCAGTGCAACCTGCACAGTTACTGAATGGTTTGCAACTTCCATAATTCACTGCTCTGAACAACATCAAATTCTGGATTTGAGCTTTTTCACAAAGGACTTTCTGGTTATCTAACTTCTGAAAAGTTATTCTAACTTCTGAAAAGCTCTGAGAATATTTTCTTTGGTTCTGAATTAATCAGAGAGCTGCTGAGGTGGGATGGCACCTCTGGAGATCACAGAGCTCGACCCTTGCTCAAAGCTGAGTCACCTACATGAAGTTGCTCAGGGCTGTTTTTCTGTCAGGCTTTTTGTATCTTCAAGGATGAAAAGGCCATTGCCTTTCTGGGCAATCTGATAAACGCACTTAAGGTCACTAATTACAGAACCTGGGATCGCTAGCTTACTGCATTATGAATCTCTGCAGCACCCAATGTGTGGAACTTTACTTTTTTTTTGCTAAAAGTGAGATAGAATACTTTTTTTTTTCTGATGAATTTTAATTTGGTATTTTGATTAGAGTAGTATAGAGCAGGTCCTCAGGGGAAAAAAAATAAAATTAAAAAGTTTAGTGCTATGGACATTTCATTCTTTGCATGGAATTGCAGTCCAGCCAGCATCAACCCAGGTGAGATGGATTGCAGCCAAAGGAAAAGTTTGACAGAGAATACAAAGACAAGGCGCTACTCCTCTGAGTTTACGAACTGCCATTCCCAACCATAGTTGTGAAAAATAACTCAAAGCTATCTACTCAGCTCAACAGGAGATAATCTTTGGAACATAACGTGGAACTGCTACTGACATTGTAAGGCTAAAGCTCTAGATTTTGGTGTTGAACTTGGTTAATGAAGGTGTTTGAGTTTAATGCTTTGTACCCTCAATTGCCTGTAACAGGTAGTAATGAAATGTCTTTCCTACAAGGCTTCAAATATATTTTCTTGTTTTCCATTAGAACAAGAAACTGAAACCTCCCTCGTTAAAAGTGTACCAAGGCCTCCTAACTCTTTTTTCTTAAAATAATATAAAAATTTATACTTGTACTTTCAAAATGAGAAAACATTAAGCCTGATTGCTAAAGGACACTCCTTTTCCTCTAAAGACATAATTCTGTGCCATAATGTACACTATTGACAATTATATTTTCATTCAGTAACTCAAAGATTATTAGGAAATTTGGCCACTACAGATGTAAACTGCAACAAAAGTCTCTTCGGGCTTGTGCTAAAAAGCTTGCTAACAGCTGTTTGTCTTATAGATTTCAAATGGAAAACAAATCACAAAGCAGCCAATATTTAATATAGAGAGTTGCTAATTTGTCTTTTCCCTATGCTTTTTCCCAAATCTGATACTAGTCAAATGACAGTGTAAAAAACCATAAAGAAGGTGACGTTGCTAGAAGGCAAGGAAAAAAGTGATTATCAAATCAAATAAGGAGACATTCATTATGAGTTTAATTCCCCTTTCCTTGACATTTCCTCCTCAATTTAATTAGACACTCCTGAGGCTTACAGTCTTAGCAGTCTTCCCATGCAAAAGAAAACTTGCTTGCCAAGGAAAGTATCTCCAAAACTGTCCCAACTCTGCGTCAGTGAGACTAGATTCTATAAATAACCCCCACAAAATCTACCACATTCTCAGCTTGCAAAGTCAAATTATTAAACCTGACATGTCTATTACATCCAGCTGTGGCACAATTCCTCTCTTCTTTCTGAAATCTGCTACTGTACCTTGCAGACAACAGAAGCAATGCAGCTGTGGACAGCTAGTGCTCCCCATGAGAGACTGAAGGGTATGGTTGGTGCACGACAAGATCAACATAAGCTGGCAGTGGGCATGAGTCCCAGGAAGCCAACCTGGCTTTGATGGATCCTGAGCTGCATGCAGAGCAGAGTGACCAGCAGGGTAAGGTGATTCTACCTGTCTGCTCTGCCCTCCTGAGATCACACCTGGAGCTCTGCATCCAGCTCTGGGGTCCTCGGCACAAGAAGGACAAGGACCTGCTGAAGAAAGTCCAGAAGAGGGCTATGAAGATGAACAGAGGGCTGGAGCACCTCTGTTATGGAAACAGGCTGAGAGAGTTGGGGTGCTCTGCCTGGAGAAGAGCAGGCTCCTGGGACAACTTAGAGAACCTCCCAGTGCCTAAATCAGGCCTAAAAGAAAACTGAAGTAGTACATTTTAAAAACTCATGCAGTAACTGGACAAGGAGTAATGGCTTCACACTGAAGAGGAGAGATTTAGACTAGATACTAGGGATAAATTCTTTGCTGGGAGGGTGGTGAGGTACAGAAAAAGCTGCCCAGAGTAATTGTGGATGTCCCATCCCTGGAAGTGTCCAAGGCCAGGCTGAATGAGGCTTTGAACAACCTGGTCTAGTTGAAGGTGCTCCTGCTCAAGGCAGGGGATTGGAAATAGATGACCTTCCAACCTAAACCATTCCTAAAGTCTACACTATCAGCTCTGTTTCTAGAAGAACACAGAACTTTTTAATTCAAAGTTTAAGTTTAAATCTTTTTAATTCAAAGTTTAAGTTTAAATATATCAATAATAAGAACATGGTACTTCAGCAGCTTACTGCTTGTCAGTAGATAATGATAAAGAGAAGACTAATGAAGTTAATCAAGCTAGTTAAGGGCCTGATTCTGCAAATCTGCTCTTGAAGAACCTTTGTATTACAAGTAAAAAAAAAAATCACTGTTAGCCTAACAGTTCCTGACTTTTTAACTCTCATACCCTAACAGGATACCCAGGTAGTGTCTCATTTTTAGTTTTGCAATTTCTATAAAGATTAGAAAAACCTTGAAGAATACTTGTCTCAGACTGATCAAAAAAATCTAAATACAACCTTTATTTTTTTTTCTCAAGCAAAGGACTGTGATCTCTGAGGGACATAACTCCTGAATTTTCAACTCCTGGCAATACTTTTGTAATTTGAGCCACGCAGTCATATTGGCTTTCATAAGATACTTTCATAATTTATAAAAGTATTTATAAACTCAGCCTTTGATGACATTTCTCTAAAACAGAGATACAGAAATATGAGCCACTTACTATTGCCCTGAATGTTCTCACTTTTACGCAAGGTAGCCAGATGTAAAATTTTGTTGCTGCTTCTAAAATCAGGACACTGCTTTGCTTACATTAATATATTCAGCTGTCCTGTCTGTTCAATTTTATGTGCAATATTTTTTCAATGCAATTTTAGTTCTGTTCAGTAGTTTATAACTGTAGCTGTGTCACCAGTCTTTTTGTAATGCATGCTTCTGTGCTCCACACTTAAAAATATGCTGCTGCTTTCTTTCTGCTTTCCCTCCATGTTGTATAACAAAACAGTAAACAGAAACAGCAGTGAACAAATAAGGACTTATTCTAAAACAGAATTATATTCTCTTTTTGTGTTGACCTTCGAGGAACAAGAGGAATACTCAATTTTCTATTTCCTGACTGAAAAAGAGCAGACTATTATATCTGATGACAAACTAGTAATGAAAGAGTCTACAGCAGTAATTGATCTTTCCACTTTACTTCTCCATATGGCTACGTCCTAAGCATCAAAAAGCTTCCAAGTGTTTTGTAACAACCTCTTCCGTTGAACAGTTCATTAGTTCTCTAAAGAAGAAAAAAAAAATCAGCTAACTCTCCCTTACTCCAGTCTTTTCAAAGTGCACAGAATACTTGCAGTTGCAGTTAGACATTCCTCTCAGTATGTTTGTCTGTCATGGATGCTGATGCTGTAGGCATTTACAGCAGTTTACTAAAGAAACAGCCTATGACTTCAGGCATTTCCCTAGAACTCCATTATGTCATGACCCAGTTAGCTATTTTTCTCTGGATCTGCTCTTAAATTGTTCACAGAACTTTCTATTTTGCTTGACTCCTCACTCATGAAACTTACTTGTCTCTCTGCAGGAAAAGTCTACTAGCTCAAGTAACAGTCTCATGTCTCACACCAGGGCTTTATGTCTCACACCTAGAGATCACTCAGAACTTTAGCACTAAGAGGAGCCTCCTAATAACAAATCCTTTTTGATTATGTGGATTCATGACAAATTTAAAACCAGGGATGATGTCCACATCATCCCCCTTCTCCAGCCACAAGGCAGAAGTTCAGTGGTAGGCAAGGAATTCTGTATTCCCAACAAGTACTTTCTATACCTCACAAGCTCCATAATCACCAGAAAGAAACACAGGTTCAACATGGTTTTTTTACTGCTATTTTAAAGACAGAGACAGAAGGAGAAGCCATCAGTATTTTTGCTATTTGCCTCTATTGATAACTCTAATGTGCAATTTTTTTCATTTCAAGACCAGAATTTCATGCAAACAGTACTCCATAGCATTGTTCATCTTGATTTGACTTTTAACAGTTTACAAATGTCAGCAGAAAGAACAAAGCACAGATAGAGAAATCACTCTCCTTCCTTGGCATCATCCATAAAGCAACTGAGCTGGTCCCAAGTATTTGTAAACAAAAATATTTCTCTTTATGCACAAACTATATAGAACATAGTTCAATTAATTTATCATTTCAGAACCCTAATTGATTTTAGGAGGATTTCCTTTTTCAACAGTATATACTGAAAAATATCCTCTGTATTTCCCTATACTGACAAATGCAAGCACTTTGAGAATATGTTCATCCAAATGGTTACCAGTGTGTACAGGGAAAAAAGAAAAGTTGCTTTAGATACATATTCTTGTACTGAAGGAACAATGACTTGCTTTATAAGCTGACCTTGACATACTGTCTTCCTTTCTGTGAACAAAGTAGTGAAAAAATGATGTTTACATAATTATGCTAACTTAAAACACACAAAAGTAACTGTACTGTTCTATAGCATAAATAAAGAAATTTCAGACTTCTTAAGTAGTCAGATACTTTTGGCAGTGAACAGATGCTTTGGACTGAAATTCAAGTTTAAAACTTTCGATGCTCTTTAATCTTCTATGGTTTTATTGTCTGTGTTGCTCATCTTCTCCAGGAGGCAGGCTGACCTAGAATCCCAGGTCTGAAAAGGCTTTACTATAGTGTACAGGTCAGCACACAGCTTAGCCAGACATAAAACAACACTTCTGGCCCCTGTGTCAGGGAAAAAGGTTTGGAGCTTTCTTCTGTTCTACCAACTGCATCTCTTCTGCTCTTCACTGCTCTACAGACATTGGGCTAAAATTACAATCTTTGCCTCTTTTTTTTCCTTTTGTCTTCTTTTCTTCTTTGTGCTTTATCCCTTCCTACAGAAGTTGGCGAATATATCACAGTGACAGAAGGCAGCATGGTCAGACCATGTATCCTTGAAAAGAGAAAATCCATTTACAGCCAACTGATGTAATTATTTTTTAGCAGTTTTCAGCAAAATTTATGATGCTGTTCAGTCTTCAGAAATATTTGTCTTTATCTTCTTTTTCTAGTTTTGAGTTGCACATTTCAAAGTCAGATAGACCTAAAGAGTTTTCCAATTTGTCAATCTGAGACATTATTTCATTATTTCTTGGTGTAGCAAAGTATTACTGCTGTGATGGACAAGCAAAACCGTCACCAGTAATACGCTACAGTGAAAAAGTTTTTTTCATAAGGAATTTCACAACCTCAGGAATACGAATTACAAACCAGACCCCTGAGACACAATCTTCTGTTGTCCTTACCACTCCCTTTTTCCTTTTAACAACCAGGTTTTTTGTTCAGTTTTGGTATAGATTTCTTTCACTCTCACTTTTCAAATTCTGTCAGTAACAGCCTCGTTTGGCTAACTTCATTGTCCTCTACCAGTACTACATCTGTTTCAAAGTTAGCCAAAATAACTTGTGAAGTGGTTAAGAGGCCTTTGCATTTTTCAAATTTCTTACTGAAGTTTCTACACTGACAGTTTTTTGTGTTCTTTGAGATAAAAATAGTGTGATTCACTCTGGATCGAAGAAGTGATCAGGAAATTCCTGATATTGAAGTATTTGTATTTGAAAAACTTAAAAAAAAAAGTTTGGACTCCTCAGAATTTTGTTTGCTTGAGGCAGGAGGAAGACAGTACACAAGAAGCCCAAATTCAGCATTTGGGGGTCTATACATCAAATAAAATAGAAGACAAAAAATTAAAACCAAACAAACTAAACCCCAAACAAAAACCAAACTCTCAGGCAAAAGATACCTATCATAACATGTCTATAGCAAATTTCAGCCAAGGTATCTGTCATGATCCCTCACCAGCACAGATTCAATATTTTCTAATAGTAATTTGTTTTGGAATGCATTCCAACAACAACTGAAATTATATATAAATCTGTTATGAAACCATCTTTATCATCAAAATATTGAATGATTTTATTCTCACTAAAGCACTCAAGTAAGGGTATACTAGTAATTTTTGACCCCTACAATTCTCTTTAAAGATTATTATTTGATATCACTTAAGGTTTTGGAAATGCCTCTCAATTACCTTCCTGTAAATCACCAACCCAATATCTTATTGCTTCATATCTACTGCACTCAGAAAAAATTCTAGATATATCATCTTACAGCTTGAGAATCTTGAATACTAGCCTAAAACATGATTTAAATTGGTCAGCTGGATCAAAAAAATCCATCTTGACCCCTGTTGCTTCAAAGCTTCACATTTTTAGGTAGTCTAAAGTAAGGATTTGAACTTGAGTGACAAGGATGATTCCATTTTATTTCTTCAGGGCATGCATAATTTCTAATTTTTGTATAATTTATATTAGCAAACTATGAAAGTATGTGAATGACAAGAAACTCTGTGACACCATGCAACTGCTCTTCCAGTGCAGAGCAGGAGAAAGTGCTGTTTTCACTTTCCCTCTTGTGACATGAGTACCAAGATGTCTCCTTCACTTTTCTGCCTTCTAGAGAAAAAAGCTAAAAACTATAGATGATTCACACTAGAGTAAAATGAGCAAATATGGGAGGTGGTGATGATGTTTTTCAGTCAGAAAATATTTGAGCTATTTCAGCATCTTTTGTATGTTGACTTCTTATCTTTGAGGTTCTGAGTAATATAGGACATAAACTTTCCTTAATCTTGAGTAAATTCTTAATCTGTAAATTTATGTTTTCAAAGCCTGCTTGTTTCACCTGCCTTTTCAATCTTGAATTATATTCTGACCTCACTAAAATCATTATCAAAGTCACTTGCAATGTCTGTGGAGCTGTGATTTTATTCTTCATGTTTAGTTGTTACTGCTAAATTAGTGCATTTGTTTGCATATTAAGTTGCATTAAATCTACTAGGAAGCGTATGTTTCATTTGTGGGACAACTTCACATCTTCAGCAGCAAGCTTCTGCTCTTATTTTCACTTTTGTAGCTAAAAAGGTTGGACCTAAACAAAGACAATTGCTCACTTAAGCTGTACATGTCTCAGCCTGACAGGATCAGGGCCTTAAATCCTGGCAGTCCTGACTATGAAACACATTATGCTTTCAGAAT
Organism: Calcarius lapponicus; assembly: GCA_039654755.1. Taxonomy (NCBI): domain Eukaryota; kingdom Metazoa; phylum Chordata; class Aves; order Passeriformes; family Fringillidae; genus Calcarius; species Calcarius lapponicus. The sequence goes on from CM077481.1 coordinate 16,173,644, forward strand.
TTCCTTGTATTATCTAATTTTGACAGATCTCACAAAATAAATCCAAACAAATACCTGGCATCAGGAAGAATTATGAATATTATTTTTGCAAAAACTCATTATAGTATTGCTAGACGATGGATTTTGACATTAAACTGGCATTTTTTCCAAGCACTGTCTGTTCAGGCATTACAATAAATAGTGCTTCAAATGAAAATGCATGTGTCAATCGATAAATGTATTTCAATTAATGCCTAGTCATAAAAATCTTTATGCATCCAGCAACTGGATTTATGTTAACATTGTGTAAAAATAAAATTTAATTAACAATAGATCATTTTGTATCTTTGTGAGATTGGGGGTTTCTGAAGAGTAGCTGAGGAGAAAAGAGGTTGCATTGTGACTTCATCTGTAATTAGCAGAATACCCACTGACTCCAATATGACCAGAATTTCACCATAGGAATACAAATTTAAATTTGAAGTGAGACATGTAACAAAGGCATTCAAATGGGGAGTAAAATGGCAATATTCTTCAGTTTAGACTGTAACTATCTCATTTTACAAAAACCAAAACCAAGACCAAGCAAAAAACCAAAAAAACAAAAACAAACAAACAAACAAAAACCCAACCCAAAATATGCAAAGTGATTCATAGTCCTTGATCTTTAGATAGTTAATTATATTCTGTCAGCACTGAGGAAGAAATATTCAAGAATTCAATAACCCTACTATGAAGTCTTTATAGAGATTTTTAAACAGAGTGAGTTTCAAGTAAACAGTTGTTATCACAATTTTTTTCCTTGCTAGTGTGTGTATGCACATATCCCTAACACTAGACAAATAATCTAAAACAACCATTAAAATTTAAACCAAAAACAATACTTCAAATTAAAATAAAGTTCAGTAATTTCTAATCAAATTATACTGATAAGCTTTGTACATGTCAGAAAACAACAGTCTTCAAGACTGAATGACAATCTAAAAAGCAATCAAATTTTTTTGATATTTTTCAGATCTCATAAAATCAGTACATGCATGGTCTGTTGCAAAAAGCATAAGGAAAAAAACTAATGTGCATTCTCAAAATCTTGGGAAGTACTAAAGATAAAAATCCAAATTGATTTTTAAAAAAGAAAAATGAGACCTATTTAGTCTGGGGAAAGGAACAAAAGAGAAGAAACAAAGGATGGTCTGGTATCGAATAAACATGGGACAGATTCACTTAAAGATGCTATTAGGCTGTCTTTGGAAAATAAAGGACAGTGCAGAAAAGGGTATGAATATGTGGGATCTAGGGTACCTTTATAACTGCTTTCATTTTATCCCCTATTTAAAATAAACTATTCAATACCTTCTACATTTCTGTTTTCTGCCCTGGCCGAGACATTGATCCAAGAACAGTCCAGCTTGGATTCACTACTGAGAATACAAGGGAAGGAAACAGCATATAAATAGCATATCTAGAGGCAGCTGAATATTAGACACTGGAGCTCCCAGTGCAAATTGAATGATTGTATCAAGACAAAATGCATAGTATAAAAAATTTCTTCTTTTAGACATATCCTATCAAAAAAGTAACTTTAGTATCTGACTCTCTGTCCTAGTTGTGCTGTTCATTTCCCAAATATATTTGAGGGTCAGCCTAAATGAAAGCTGGGGATATCGTAGGGGTTTTTTTCCATCAGGATTCTCATACAAAGTTAAATTTCATTAAAGCTTAAATCTGTTTATTTTCCAATTCAGGCTACAATATATTCGCTTTTATCTCAAGTAATTTTTCTAGCCATTACAAAATTCTACAACTGCTGCAATACTGCTCACTTCCACTTCACTCCTGAATGATCTTTGATCTATGCTGGACTGCTTGCTAAAATATCCTCAGTCAGGTCTTCCAAATTTGCACTGAAAGAGCTCTGAAGCAGTCACACGAGCCCTTCCCATCACACTGAAGAACTGTAGAATTTCCTCAGTGAGATGAAAGATGCAGGCATTTTGTATCACTTCACCTGAAAACTACTCTCCTCAGTCCTCTGGAAGAACAGTTTTAATAGAATCACATGTAATACTTTGTACAACATATGCATACAAGACTATAAATATTAAAGTATTTTGATTCTTTTGATTTTGAACATGCTTTCTGTTATAAATGAGGGACCACGGAGGAGTTTTGGATAGAATAATCTTAGTTCTGGCTTAGTAAATTGTCACTTTCATCTGCTCCTGGTTTCACTCTCTCAGATGCAGTGATTGACACTTTAGTGGTATGTGCAGTGTAAGTCCTCTCCTAGTTTACTCTTCAGCAGACACCAGTATATAAAAACAACTACATTTACCTACCATAACAACTTTAGAGGAGTTACGACCCACTGCAATCTTAGCTCAATTCCATCATGCTTAGATAAGCAGTAAAGGCAAAAAAACATAATATCCTAGAATATTTTCTTCTCATCTTGAAATGGTTTTAGTTAAGGAAGGGAGCAGTGGTAAAAATTAGCTTTGTTCGTTGAGGTGTTAGTTTCTAAAAACAAAATACATGTACTGATTTCCATTTTAAGCAGCATATTATAATACAGGTAGACAACCTGATAAAAAATGAAACAAAATTCTCAGTGAGGCAAATAATTAGGTGAAGCTATCCAAGTATGATCTTTTCTGTGCCATGTGCATGTATATCCATGCTCTGTCAAATTACCTGAGAAGAGAAATTAAATAAAAAAGAGAGATCATTTTTTTCACTATTGTAAATACAAATATATGAAAAAAATAATTTTTCAGCACATTTAAATATTGGAACTCATGAGCTTAAACTTGTCCGATGACCTAGCATGTAAAGCTTTCAAAAATCAGAGGGTTGCTGCCTTTTACAAAACAGTAAGCAGTCCTCAAGCTGGAGAGGGTTGGGGGACAAGATTCTCAATAACCAATAACATTTTGTGGTTGCAGAATTTTTAAGCTTTTATATGGCATCCTTCACAAACAAATAAAAAAAAATAAAAAGAAGCCATAACAAGAAGGTGCTTTTATTTAAAAGGCAGCTCTACTCCTGAAAAAAGTAGCATTCAAACCATAAAGAACCAGGCACTGGCATATGGCTGAAATGCATTTATGAGCACAGCTGTGCTTGTCCACCAAAAAAACCTGAAATTGCATGCTGTTTTCTATGATAGAGATGTGTCATGCCAGCCACAGGAAACAGCGTGAGAAAGAAGGGTTGGGGACAAGGCTTTCAAGGCTGCTGGGGAGATGCTGGCTCTGTGCAGAGGCAGGACAGGCAGTTCAGAAGCCTGAAGAGCAATAAAGCATTTAACTTGCAACAAACAAACTTGAGAAATATTAATATGCATTAAAAACTAGGATTTTTAACAGAACCCATGAGTGCTGGTGTCAAGGAGGCACTAAGGATGACAAGCAAAAGACAAAAACAGAAGATCACAGGGGGCAGCTGGCAAGGATGCAGCCAACAAATTTGTGAGCGTTTTATAACAAAGTGTTTTAAGTCAGCTCTGCTTTCACATATTTCAACATCTGTATCGGATCAGCAAGGATCAGCTAGTCTTCCAATCCCATCTTACTTATTTATGATGTATTTTCGAAAGAGGATGCTTTTTAAAGCTTTTTATAAGAAGAGCTTAAATTAATACTCTATATCGGAAAGAAGTAATTACCCATGGGCTTGAGGTATTTTGTGGCAATATGGGGACAGAGGATGGTGAAAGGTGTTATCCTAACCAGAGACACCTCCGTTTCACAGAAATTTATCTGCTGATTAGCACAAACATTAGATCATGTACAAATCATAAAGTAGACATAAAAAAGCACTTTAACAGTCATTCTACTGTTTGCTCATTATTTCCTAATAGCTCTGCCTATCCCCAGTCCAGAATCACTTTGCTTACCACCTTTATCCTTCATTTCAAGCAGTTTTCATATACATTTTTAAGCTTTTTAAGCGTTTTAAGACTCAGATATCCTAAATACATACCTTTTTATACTGCCTAACCTAAGAACTGGATCAATTTTGCATCACCTCTGAGGATTTCAAAAGCACAATATATTGCTGTTACTCGTGGCTGGAAAACAGTGTACAAGCATCAAGAAAATGTGAAATTTTTCTGCTTTGCAATTCTGGAACACTTCCAAATATAAGAATGATACTCATGAGAGGATGAAGAAGAAATTTCATGGCATTTTGACGTATGCTCAGTCTTGCCATAAGCATTCACAAACCAAAAACTGGTTTGTGAATTACTGTATTTAAAAACAAAAAAACAATGCCGGAAGGGATTAATTGATCCTTAGGGAAAAAAGACCAATCCAAGCCACCTCCGACTTTGTATAGGGAGACACAGCTCTTCATACTTTGGTGTCAATGATGCTATAAAAATCCAGATTAAGTCTCAAAGAACTTGAATACTATTTTTTTTATAAATAAAAGTTACAGTTTTCCTACTGTATAAATATATATCCAGCAATACGCAACAAGAACAGAAGTCGTGAAGATCATTATTTCGGATTTGAATTCCCAAAGCTAAACCACACAATAAAATTAAATCCAATTGACCATTAGACAGAATTAGTAACACTGTACTTCATGTCCAATCCTTTGGTAGGCTAGGAGAATACTGTTTTGAGAAGTGACAGTCATCAACGTGACCCTCATCAGACCTTAAGTAACACCTGCTTGATTCCAGGCAGGATCTCCGGCCCCACTACGCTATTGGTCAAGACTACCAGCAGCACAGTCACATCTATATTCCCTCTGAAAGTGCCATGCTGTCTGCAAGCTGATTTGCATCCTGTTTCTTGTCTGCAGTCTCAGAGACTGAGGAGGGATCATTCCAAACCTTGATTATTCTAATTTCCCAAACTTGTTTATTCTATATCTGATCTAGACAGAAAAATATTAAAATAAAAAGGAAGTAGCAGGAGCTCTACTTTCAAGACTAACCAATGATTTTCTGATCTTATTAACCTTCAGACAACAATACAGTTTGCTTCTCAGTCCATTAAAGTAAAGTGTTCAGCTTTTAGTTTTTGCATTGCAGTTAGGACACATTTTACATGCAATTTTACTTGAAATGCAAGCTTAGGATCATAAAATCATCAGAAAACTAAGAAAGATGTTTAATCTTTTTGTACTGTATCTGGGCTATTTTGTCTTTGTTTAATAAATTACGTTGGTTATTTCATTTTCAGAATTCAGGTAAACAACATAGTCAAAAACAGCAGTAAGTCAGAATGCAAACCATTAATAATTATATTATAAAAATGTACCAATACATATAATAGTACATATTTGATATTTAAATGGTGATTCCCATATCTTCATGAGATATGTAGATGTTTTAAGATTCTGAAACTGTGGTTTGGAATATTAATAGCAGTATGATAATACAGTCTACTGGTTCAGGCTTTAGCTCACACAGAGAGTAGCCCTCCTTCCCCTGAGCAATATTTTACAGGAATTTTATATTCTGTGATTTGTAGAAGAAGTGAGATGCAGGGAAGGGAAAAAATGATACTAATTTATTGACCCATCCTTCAAGCAGAATAAGCAACAAAAATTGGAAGAACATACAGATCCATGAATGTTTTGCCCAGTGTAAGAGCCCACCTGGGAACATTCCTGAATATTCAAATGGATATTTTGATCTCATACAAACACATTGCTGAGTTGCATCAGCTAACTGTTCATGGATGGTGTCCTTTCTCAGGTACCCCTCAAGTGCAGAGGAAAATAACGGGGAGCAAGATATTCTTTATAAATCTCTAAAGCCGCTACACACCAGAGGCAAGGAAAACAGTTGTGAACACTTGTGTCCTCTGTTATTTATTCCCTAGGACAGCAGACAAGGGAAGTGGAATTTCATTATTCTTAAAAATCCTGCTAAAGGCAGATATTTCTATTTGTTATTTGATGTGACACTAGTCCTTAACCAAACATACAATTTCTGCACCTAAGTGAGGCTGAGCACTCAATCCTATTTCACCCTGATACTCAAAAGATAGCTTGAAAACACAGGTGTTCTTCTTTCCAGGACCAAATATGAAATTCTGCTCACTTTTTTGGATTCAGTTACTTTTGGGAACATCAAAATTAGAGGAAAACCCTAAAATTCTTCTCAAAGTTTAACTCATGGGAGCTAGAACAGTTTATTTTCTCATAGCATCAAAATGGAAAGAATAACTGTTTAATAATTAATCTTTTCTCCACAAGACTGTTATAATTCTCAATTTCTCAGCACAATTCTTCTATATTTTATGTTTTCATTATGAAATAAACAGAGCTTTTCAGACTCAGAGAAGAAAGTACTGAACGTATTTGAGTGATTATAGTATAGGAATGTATCTATTACATGTATGAAAAGAGGATTCTCTAAATGCAGCCCCATCTCAGAACTGCACTGCTTTGATGCTTAGATACTCCCTTCAACTGTCAGCTGGAAGGGTTATTGCATATTTCTATCAAATTTAATTTGAAATGGTCAAAGTAGTGTCAGGAGTTTTCAAAAAGGTTTTGTACAATAACAAAAAAAATAGGGAATTCAGTTTAGAAAAGCATGCAGTGTATAAATTAAAAATTCTGAAATGGTGAAGTGCAATGAAAAATTTGAAAGAATACAGCTGAGTATTAACAGAAAATGCAGTAGATATAAGGTCTCTGAAACAATTAATGCTTATTTATCCTCTAAGCATTATTGTGTGAAGAATGAAAATGAAGTAACATTCAAAATCAATTTTTAAAACCATATTATTCACATTAATCAACCATTAAAATAATATTATCTTGATTAGACATAATTTTTCATTATTATATTCTCCAATTTACTACATCAGTAAACCAGTATCTCATAGCTGCTATCATAATTAAGCTTAATTTCTATCTTGTTTAAAGTGGTTAGAAATGGTCTTGAAAAATAAAACCTGTGTAAAAATACTAAGATAGCTTAAGCAGGTCTGTATTTTGCTAGAGAAAACCTAAATTCTGCAGATCTTTCCTTCCTTAAAGCCCCATGTCACCACAGGTAAGAAATGCTGATCCCTAGGCTGATCCGACGAGGTAGTGATGGAATGAGGGTCCTTTCCCGGATGAGGAATGTCCTGCTGTGGCAAGGACATGCAGTGGGTGTGCACTTCTGTGCACTCAGTGAAAACACAGTAACTCCTATTGCTGGGACATGGGTAAGGCAAGGAGTAGAGAAATAAAGGACAGGGGATGAGAGACAGAGGGCAGACATACTGTCAATAAGGGAGACAACTGCACATCTGTTTGAAGAGTAGAACCACAATGTTGGAATATTATTTTAGAAAAGGATTTGTTCAAAATATACCAAATGAGCACAAATTAAAGAGCAAAGAAAGACACAAACAGATTGGCTTCCTTTTTCTGCAAGCAACCTTGATAAAGAACTGGTCCCCTTACATAACAAGATCTGTGGCAGCTGAAATTCAAGTAATATATTGCACAATGGTGGTAAAATATGAATGGTAATATAAGTCTAATCAGTTCTGGTTTTAGTCAAAAGCATTGCTGTGGCATCACCACGGTAACAAAGTCCTACTTGTGCAAAAGCTGAGCTCAGGGCAGTACAGACTGTTCTGAATACCAATGCTAAATTGCTGTTGTGGAAATATCTTACAAGTATCACTTTACAATGGTTATCTCTTTGCCATAGTTTAGAATGAAACATAATGAAGGCATCCAAGCACTGGATATGCAAAGAAGAACATATCATATGCCATATACCCTTTTCTTTGCTACACATGTTCTGGTCTCAAGTAACTAGTTATTTGTAGTTGTATATCCATTATTGCAACATGAATCTGACACAAATAAATTTTTTATCCTGGTCAGAGGAAAAAAAGATCTTCTCCTTAATGCACATGACTGCTTATTAATAACTTTCACCCGAGTTTGAAGCTTGCTTTCCATCATGATACTAACACCTTCAAATAGAATTCTGAAAAGTGGAAAAATAAAATATAGTCTGGTGGTAAATTCCTTTACTTTGCTTATGGACGTGATGCCTTTAGAGGGGTTTTTTTTGAAGCCTGTTGAAATACTAACAGTGTTATTAACAGTAACTATCGTTTATCTCAAGGAACACCACTTTTTAACATAATAGAACTAAACTTCAAGAAATAAAATTGTTAAGTTCTTTTAGACTTCTAAAACCAACATTTTTAAAACATGATGAATAAAGAGAACATGAAAAGTTAATAATTCATTAGACATGAACAGGTACATGAATGCAGAACTGGTACAATCCTCTTATAAACAGAAATGAGGAAAATTTATTAAAAGCTAAAGATTTGGTGTGGCCAGAAACAATGGCCAAGAATATTACATTTAGTAGAAAATGCTGAGGTCTGAAAAGTATGCTTTGATTTTATATTGCTCTTGCATTTTGCATAGAAAAACAAAAACAAATATCATAACAAACATAGAAAAGAAAAGAAAACCAAACTGAGTAGACAAGCCTGGAATATTTTGAGTCCAATAATAGGTCATTCAGTTGGTAGGTTGGTTGACAAGTTGGTTCTGAGCTGAACTGGAAAACCAAGCTAAGAGTTTTCACCATCCTTCTCTTATAGCCCTATTTAAATATACTCTGTTTTTAATACACTGTCCTTGTCTCATGCTTTCACATACTGAGGAAACATTTAATTATGATAGTGCTACCTGTCTTGTACCTGAAATGACAAAGAAACCAGACTCTGTGCAAGTCAAGGGTCCTACAGGCCAGTAGGTGCTGTGATGGACACTGGGTTGGTCAGCCATTTCGAGCTGCCTCCATTTTCAACACTGAATTCAAAAAATTATCAAAACAATTCCTTTTTGAACACTACAACTGCAACAGAAATCAGCAACAAGTGAGAAATACAGAAAAATATATGCCAGTAGCCATTTCTGGACATAATAATGCTTATCATAATTTTAAATTCACTCAGGAAGAGAGACCAAAATAAAGCTGTACAGAGACAGAGCTAAAGAGACATTTTAAATAACTGCACTCAGCATAAAATATAAAATATGATCAATACACTCCTTTAAGGAGAATGCAAAAGGAATGGGAACATAAAGGATCAGTAAAAAGGTGAACAAGTCCAGCATATTTTTGAAGGACTGAGGGAGGGGAGACTTGTGATGCGTGGGCAGTGTTCTGACATAAATAACATTTCAAAGAATCCAAAGAAATAAGAGAGAAAAGACTCTGGAATCCAATACTGAATTCTGGCCAAAACCACACAACTGCATACACAGTTGTGATGACCAACGCAATATAAAAATGATGCTTATCTGACATGAAAAGACGCAAGAAATGGAACAATAATATTGCTTTGTGAATTTTCTAGGTAGGGACAAGAAGCCCAAATTTCATCATCTGCCATAATGTTGTCTGTTGCATTAGGGAAGATGGATTGCTATTAGTCTGACAGAAAAAAAAAATTAAATTGGACAAAGATGCATAAGCAAGTCTCTTGCCAGGACAAACTTAACTGGATTTTAAGACACCAAATAGGTGAAATTCTGAGAATATCCCAGAAGCACATGCATGAAAAACAAAGTTCATAAAATAAAATTCATAAAATCTCAGTTGGAAAGTAATTTCAGAGGCCTTGAAAGAGGTCCAACTAGTTCCTCAAAGAAAGGTCACCTTCTATCAGGTTGCTTACATTCACATTCAGTGAAGTTCTGAATATCTCCTGAGATATTCACTGAGAACTGAGATACTGCAAGCCCACAAACTGGAACTCTGCTCCAGTATTTCACCAGTCTCATGGTGAAAAGATAGATTTATCTCAGATAAATCAATCACTTCTGAGAAGTACCTCCATTCTGCCATGAATCTTCTTGATATGAATCTCTCTACAGGTAAGCATTAGTATTTTGTAATTTTTGGATTCAAATACAAGGGCACCTAGTTTTTCTTTGTTTTTTTTGGTCTCAGGATACCACACTTTGTGCAAGCATTTGTCCTGTACTTTGAAAGCAATTGTATTCTCTTTCCCTGGAGAAATGTATTCACTTTCCCTGGAGAAAATAGGAGTTTTTCTGAAATTGAGCTTGCACGTAAAGAAAGGTTTATGGTTTAGTGATGGACTTGTTCTTTTTTAGCCTAGGGGATACTATGATTCTATTATAGGCAATCTAAGCTTGTTACTGCAATTCAATTCCACTAAATTTGGCACCTGAGAAAAGCCTAACTCCATCTTCCCAAAGACTGACAGAAGTTAGGCAGCTGTAGACAGAAATCAGGTCTTGCAAAGCCTTAAATAAGCCTTAAATGGTGCCTCAGCTGCTTCTTTCACCTCTTCTGCCCCAGACCCTCAAGCATCATGATGCCCATCCTCTGCTCTTTGCTCCAGTATGAAACCTGTCTTGTATGGCACTGGGGAACCCAAAGTTAGGCCCAGCACCCTAGATTTGGTCTCAAAGCACCCTAGATGTGGTGTCAAACAGAGGAGAAGGATTACTTCCTTCCATCTCCTTGTTGTGCCCTTGCCCCCACAGAACCAGATGCTGCAGGCTTTCACTGCTGCCAGTCCCAGGGTGGCTCCTATGCAGCTCCTGTGTCCCCCACAGCCATCCCACAGAGCTGCTCCCAAGCAGGCAGCGCCCAGCTTGGACTTTTCCTAGCAATGCCTAGATATCACTGCATTCACCCGTGTCTTCTAATGGCAAGATTAAACAGCTGAGGGAGAAGCTTAAGTGCCTCTTGCAATGCATAAACCCTCTGTCAACAGAGGAGCACCACATCTCAAAATTAACAGATTCAGCACTTGAAAGATCAGAACTGTATCAACATTGGCAATATATGAGGTGTGACCATAGCTTATGAACAGACCCAACTGAAAAGGAAGGTATTTTTGGAGAGAAGTGAAGCAAAGATCAATAAATTTGGAGAGCAAATATTTACTCCTATGAGCCAATGAAGCAAGTTCCAAGAGTAAAACAGAGCTAACATTTGTGCTGAATTAACCCCTTTTGCAGACAACACTGTTCATGAAGCTATGACTGCCAGCTGAGGTCCTCAGCTGTGGGCTGGGAGCAGAACCTGATGAGCAAGAGGCTCCGCAGTATGGCTAAAGGGTTTATTGTTTTCAAATTTGTTTGCTGCAATGAACACATTGAGAGAGTTCATTTTTTATTCCTGGCATCCTTTGCTTTTACATTTGTAAAACACTTGTGTGTTAACTATTCAGAATGTACCAGCTGTTAGGAGACCCAGCAGGAAAATGACCCTCTGGAGCTTGCTGTGTGTCTCCAAGATCATGTTCAGAGGCAAACTGCCAGAGAGCAATGGTTTGCCATATATTTACAGTGACACCTTGAATTGGACTGGGTACAAAACCATCTTAATTTTAAGTTTGGACAGAAAGTATTAAAGCACTACTCTTGACCATACCTAAAAAAAGACAAAACCACATCCTCCTTTTACTCTGACAAAAACTTCTGAAAGTATTTTTTTTGAGCAAAGGATGGCAAAATTACATCCAAATATGCCTGAAATAATGTTTACTTTCTGCATTTATTTTCTCCATGTTAAAGTAGGCAGACCAGAGTGTACTATGTTAGGTCAAAAATTTTAAATATTTCGCTGTCAAGCCTGAGTCTAATATCAACTTTTTGTTAAAAAAGAATCAACTGTAAACACAATCTTGAATGTCCTTTAAGTCTAAGCCTGTGACATCCTTAACACTGCTGAGATTATGATTAAATACATGATCTCCTAGTTAGGATCTTCCTCATGCTTGTTATTATTGTAAGTAATTTAGCCAAAACTAAAATCATTTCAATTACACTCTTGTAGTCATTTTGCTTTTGGTGTCATTTATTTGACAGATTCAGACCAACAATGATTAAAATTTTTATTCATCTATCTGAGTCTCTTGACATATGCAAAATAAATATTAACAAATTCTCTAGCCATGTGATTTGGACAGGAAGAATTACCTTTTCCTTTTTTTTTTTTAATTGACTCCTTTTGAGTCTTTATCTTCCACTTAAATCTCTGGTAAGAAAAGTGTGTTTGTGTATACTCTGGGTAACTTTCAGGTTCATGATGACACATTTCACCAGGTGTCTCCAATACTAAAAATCCCCAGGATATCTGCACTAATTATAAGCAATTTTAGCAATTAATATTAATGTGTTTCAAAAATTACATAGCTGTCTTGCTGTGCTGATAGGTTAAAAAAGGTTATTTTGGCTTATCAATAGTCTACAACATTGTATTTTATCTCTTATGGTATCTAGAGAATCTCCTCAAGCTTCAGATAATATCATGGTATTAATTTTCATCTTAAAAAATAATACCAAACAACACTCCAAAACTGAATTAATAAACACAATTTCTTTAATTATTTTTTTTAAGTCCTATCTCAATGTGTCATATGCTACCTCATGCTGAGCTCTTTTTCCCTTTTCACTGGAGGGCTACTTTCCACTCAGCCAGTTTTACAGGAAGTTTTAACACAAGAACGGCACTCACACCCAGAAAAACAGCAGTGTGATCACATTTGCAAGGTTCAAGTTCAGTTCTCATCAGAAGTTTATTTAGTCTTGATGGAGATGTATATTAATGAGACAGTAAAGCTGGAAAATCTCTGGAGCACCTGAGCAACTTTCTAAGGAACTGGAGTATGTGTTGAATCCTTTAAACCCTTACTGGCATCTGTCCTGCAAAACACAGCCTGCTCAAAATACCATGGGAAAATGCTTTGGTCTAATTACTGAAATACTTCTTACAGTTTCACATTAGAAATAAACATGCTGATATGTAGAAAGAATTTTTTTTTTTTCCTTTTTAAGGAAATATTTACTCCTATGCGAATCAATCTGTTTGGGAAAGCTGACACTGGAACAGTTTGAAAACAGCAAGAGAATTGAAACAATTGCAGTCTTTGAAGAAGAGAAAATAAATTAAAGCATAGAGTTAAGCAGAAAAGCAAATGTTTTTAAGATGATACCAAGAGAAATCAGACTAGGAAGCCCTTTGGAAATGTCAACCACTTTGCATCAAGGTTTTCTTGAATCAAAAAAGCTGTAAAAAGCTATATTATTGCAGTCAATAAAAAAAGAAGAAATGTCACATGCATAAGATCACAAATTAAACAACTGCAGAATGTTCTCCTTTCACTAAGTAATCTAAGATTTAATTCTGATACTCAGTTATTTTAAGCCTATTGCTTTGTAATGGAGCCAATAAGAAATACAGAAGAGAAAAAGATGTTCTAGATTCAGTCTTAGTTTAGAAAGACTGACTCAGCTCCCTTGATTTCATTCAATTTCAATTCACTTTTCTCCAAATGAAATAATCCCAATATTCTTAAAAGAAATTATAATGATATCATCAGTCTTCATCCTTCAGATAATTCAACAGTGACTATTTTTTAGAACATTGTGTTTAAGTTTCAGAAGCTCCCTCTTTCCAGGAAGGTTAATTACTCTAATATGTTTATCTAGTTCTCTATCAGTAATACCCTATGTCACATGGCAATATCACTTTAAAAATAGGGCAGATTAAACAAATCCCTTTACTTGTCCTGTAAAAATATTGGTTGTGTTTTAAAATGCACTTTCATAAGTATGCCATTAATGGCTTGTCCTCTAAAACATTAAGGCATATATAACTACAGTATTATGTTCTTCATAAACCCTGAGGCAATGTTGAAAGAAGATAAACAGCGACTTAATTCTAACTGCTACTGGCTAAATCTAAATGTGCTCTGAACAGAGAAGATCAAAATTAAGCAATACTCAAGATCTGCCTATGCAAAACAACATGCACTTTCTAAATTCTACCACAGATTATGTCTGCAGATTTCATGTTTAACATTTTTAAACAGGAAACACAGTGTACAGGTATGGAAAAGAAAACTACTGACGCCACATTTAAAACATGTAGCTATGTTGTGCAAAGTGCTACATGGTCCTATTGTAACAGAACACAGGTTCTTGCAGGATCAAGCCCAAATCTAAAATCTAAATAACCCAGTGCTTAACATGCGTGCCCAGCTTTTGTTTCAGTGTCTTGAAGCTGAATTGAAATAATTCATGTGCACAGTTTTAAGCACAGTCCTGGGCTCAGGAGAGGGTTGCCCACCACCAGCACCACCCCCTTCTTATGAGAAATGCTCAGTTCTGATAGTGGATAGAGGCCACCACCTCTGCCGGCACTGTGCTCGTCCCCATGATGAACAGTTTAGAAAGGGAGTAAGAATATTTTCTGATAATAATTAGTTAGGGCATTATGGCAATAAAAACAAGGACCTTAGAAGAACTGTAGAAGGACATTGAAATGAGCTAGAAAATAAGAGTATCATTTCTATTTCAGTCTTAAATGACATACAAGGTTAAAAAAAATCCTTAGCTTTATATCCAAGATGATGAACACTGAGCCAGCTATTGCACAGAGGTAAGATCTTGGGTGATGGTAGTCATAAAATCATAGAATCATCAAGATTTAAAAAAAACCTTCAAGATCACCCAGTCCAACCATCCACCCAGCACTGCCCCATAACCCTAAACCACTAAACCACATCACCCCAGTGCCAGAAGCTTCTTGAACACCTCCAGGGATGGTCACTCCACCTCCTCCCTGGGTCACCTATTCCAATGACTGACCAGATGAATGTGAAAGTATTTTTTTTAATCTGATCTGAATCTCCCCTGTCTCAGCTTAAGGCCATTTCCTCTTTTCCTCTCACCGCAGGCACAGTAGAAAAGTCTGCTCCCCCAGCTCACTACACTCTCCCTTCAGGTTGTTGCTGAGACTGATAAAGTCTCCCCCAAGAGTCCTCATGAGACTAAACTCCCAGCTCCCTCAGCCATAAGACATGTTTTCTAGGCCCTTCTCCAGTCCCACTGCCCTTCTCCGGACACAGTCCATCACATCAAACTCCTTCTGGAAGTGAGTAACCCAAAAGTGAGTGCAGTACTCTAGGAGCACCCCACCAATGCTGAGTACAGGGGGGATGACCCCTTCCCTAGTCCTGCTGCCCACACTATTGCTGATTCAGGCCAGGATGCCTCTGGCCTTCTTGGCACACCCTGGGTCATGTTCAGCCAACCAATACCCCCAAGTCACTTTCTGCCAATGAAAAGAACAGCCTAATGCTCAGCTCTGGTCAAAAAAAGTCTATAATGTGTTTTACTTTATTAATAAAGAAATAGAGCCCAAACAAAGATTACTGTTCTGTGGTATAACCTGAAGCTTATTTGCATCTTAGATATTTTTGCCTAAATTGCAGAGTGTTCAGGATGCAAAAAGAGTTGGTTTCTAATACCTATTGTCCACTATTATTCATAATCAGAAGAGTTAGTCTTGCAAAACAAAATACTGGACTGCTATTAGCAACACAGAAAAAAAAGTAAAAATTAGAATCTCAATGAAAAAAATGTTTTTAAAATTATTATCTTTACCTTAAACACTCAGCAATTACATTAGTTGCATTTTTCATTTCACATAGCAACTTTCATTAGTTTTCTTTCAGAAATAACTGAATTAAAATGAATGTCCTTATGAAAGGCAGATGGAAGCTACTCCTACCAAAAAAATCCAAATACAAACAAACAAACCTACAGAACAGTAGATGAACAGTACTGATTTTGACAACGAACAAACAGCAAAATCTCAATCATTTTATTATGATAATTTTGTGGAGGGTTATGGTTTTCCAGAAGTAAACATCTACATTTCTGCAGATTAATTTTATCCCATGTGTCCATGCAATTTTGATCTTGTGTTGAGTCTCAAGGAACTAAGACAAATAGAAAACATATAGTCATGACCTTGGAGGTTACACTGGTATCTCAGTGGGTGTGCTATTGGAATGCAGATCCAATTATTAATAGCAGTTATTAATTATATTATGATAGTTGCTGCAAAATCTAGCTGAACTTCACTACATAACTGTGCTGGCATATTACAGACAGACAAAGAAAACAGCCCCTGTTCTAGAAGAATCCAAGACTGAAAATTTAGGTAAAGCAGAAGCAATGGTCAGTCTAAACTTGTTGAATCAAAAGCGAACCAGAATGATGTCAGGAATAAAACAAAAAGTTTAGCAGAGTGTGTGGAGACTCATGTTTCGACCTCCATAAAGAAATCAGAAAGAAGAAAAACTGTTGGAGTGCTGGAGTCAAAACCGAATAAAAGATGGGAATTACCCCATTCCTGAAAACCTGGGTGCTCTCCAGGGTGCCGGTAGCCTTCTACATATAGATTGCCTTCATCTTCCCCCAAACGCCTCAAGAAATCCTTTCAATAGCCTCCTCAGCACTACAGCATGTGTTCAGGGTATGATGCTGTAGCAAGAGAAGTACCGATTATGACAGAATCCCCCAAATATCCTCCTCAAAGGGAAAACAGGGAAGGGGATCACTGTAGGGATTTGCAACCAGTTTTTATGTTTTTATTCATGGTTTCAAACACTGACGTGATTCTGAAAAAGTTGGTTAAGTGACTATATTAAAGTGGCATCACAGTGACTAAAAAGACAAGTACAGATGAATGTCTGCAAGAAGAACATTATGCCTTTAAGAAGGTGAATACTGACAAATAATTTCAGGGAGTATTAACCTTGCTTTTCTGTCAAATGCACTGCACTTCTATTCACAGCCATCTCTTTGCATTGCAGGAATAATTTGCCAGAACAGGCCATTTTAAATTCATACTAGAGAACACTAGAAAACAGAATTGTTATTTATAGCTGGGAGTACTTGTACCAGAAATATGACTGATTTTTTTCTGGCCAGGAAACACAAGAGCACGTGACACATTTATTCAGTAAAAATCAGCTGAAACTTGAAGACCAGCTTTACTTTCAGTTCCAGCAGATGATTTTTTTTTTTTCAAAAACCATCCAGAAAACAGTTTCTAGCCAACATATTTGGGAAAATGCCACATAAATAGTGAAAACGGAAAATTAGTTTTGACTAATTTTGACTGCTTAAAACTAATCTAGAGGAAAAATTGACTAATCTGTGTGTCGGGATCTTTAAGCAAGCAGACATGCTTACACTGTAACAAGACCAAATAGCAGCAGGTCCCATTTTGTCTAGTTGTGCATCTCGCTAACTCCAAATTTGCACTGCAGTGTAACCAAGCCCAGTCAGCCATTAAATAAGGAAACTAGCATTTCTGGACTCATTTATAGATGGGGAAATTAGTATTTCTAGAAAAAGCTATATTTAGTCGAGGAAGCAATAAAGAACCCATGAATTATTCCACATGAAGAGAGGGCTTCTAATAAAATGCATCTGAGGTAATAACAGTCTACGCTGTAACGATACAACAGTAGGCATGAAAACTATTGTAGAGTTTTATAGCTTCAAAATCTATCCTGCTACTGCTAAGACAATGTAAATCCCTAAGTATAGCTGGAAGAGGAATTTTGGCTTGTCTCAGACAGAGGAAAGCAGATGGACACCCCACAGGGTTCTCTACATCTTGTGCAGCTTTCTCCCTTGATATGAACAAGCTTATTCCATATCTTTTTTAATGATAAACTCAGCATTGTTTAGAAAATTACCTATGCCTACTTTCAAAAATATAAAACTGTGTTTCCTTTCTCAGAATAGAACAGTGTACATTTCAGTCATGCGTTTGTTCCTCATATGGTAGGTGCAAAATTAAAAAAAAATACTATGAGTTCACATTTGTTTTGAAATTTTGAATTATAAAAGCATACAAAAAAGGGCATACATTACAAAAATTGAAAGTGTTAAGCAGTATTCTAAGGTACTTATGCATTCTGGATGGAGCCCATACTATTTGAATTGCTACACAAAATAACAAAAACTTAATTTGTAAATTCAAATGTTCCATAGATTAGATATGTGTTAGACAGGCTTATTTAACAAAACTTTTGCCTACAGAGTGAAACCTACGTTTTTCTTTTCCTTCTAAGAAAATCACAGCAGTTCCTGGCTTAAAAATAAGTGAACAGTTGCAGTCATACTCCTTATGTTTCTTTTGCTGTTAGTCAAGAAAAACAGAAGTCTACATTTTTATGACATGATAGTGTCAGAAATATTGGTAAAAAAAATAACTCTGACACAGGGTAAATTATTGGCACTACTCTTTCAAAGATGTCGCCAGAACCTAATCTTGCTTTTCTTATAACTTATTAAAAATGTGCATACAATTAGTACATAATTTCCCTATTTTCACTGTGAGGCTGTAAACCTTATCAGTGCCATTCCATTGACTCTACAAGTAAAATTATTAGGAATCATGTATTTGAGCTGCGGGGACACTGGGATATGTTTTCTGCTAATTGTTCTGTACTGCTTTATAATTATGTTTGGTTTACTTGAACCTGCTTGTAATTAGTAATATTTTTTTAGGCCAGATAATTCAGTCTAGCTTGTAACACTATTTAAAAATAGGAGTAAGTGTCTTAGGGCATACTGAAGAACCTCTTTGGAATGAAGTGGACAGATGAATAGGGTTGCCCTGGACTTGCCTCTCTAGCAGGCAGCAGCCCTGGGCAGAGTGCTGCTGCACCTGGCCAACCTGACTCTGTGATCCGCTTAGCGAGACGCCTCCGCGGGAATTAAGGTGCCAACAAGGCCACACGCCAGAGTCAACAATATGGACTTTATCTAACTATGGCTGTGAGGTAGAGAGAGAGAGAAAGAAACAGAAAAGAAAGAGAAAGGGGGAGAGGGAGAACTTCAACATCAAATAAACTAATTTCAGGTAGGACTGTGGTGCAATTAATGAATACAGAAGACCATTTGATGCAAGATTTCTTAAGAATCTGTCAACAGATTGTGTAAGAAGTATCTTTGTCCTACTTAGTGGAGACAAGGGCAGAGATTGCATTACTGTCTATAATACAAAAACTGCAGCAAGTCTTTGTAGCCTGCACTAGCAATTTTAATGTCCTGCTTGTGATATTAGCTTTTTTTCATCTTGAAGTCTGGTGATACTGTGTTTAAAACCATTATTAGATTAGAATTCAGCATCAGGGTCTTAGATTTTGTTTAACTATGTGAAATAGACAATATTAAACCTAAATTTTATTTTCTCCAATGTCTCTTATTGAGCTAAAGTAACTTTTTTTGTTACTTCTATGAAAATACTGATGAGTATGTTCAGTTTATTCATATCCATTTCACTTGCTCCTCCACAAGATTGATGTACTTCATTTATTGGAAAACTGATGAATGATGAAGCTCACAACTCAAGTAACAGATGTGACAAAATTTCAACTTGTAATATTAGGTGTCTAAAAAACTGCTTACTGTGAAGAAATCAGGACAACATATTTTATCCAAACTTTTCATGTTACTATCTTCATGAAGAGATTTATTTTATTTTTTTTTACCGTGGTTCAGGACAACTTTTGAAGCTTAACAGAGAAGTGAATGGATCTCAATGTTAAATGAAGTTAGAACTTAAAAAACAAATCTTACAACCAGTAACGAAGTGGTGCATTTTACAAAAATTCTTTCTAGACACAGTCAAATAGTCTGACCCTCTCTCACTGAGGAAAAGTTTTAATGAAAATAAAAGACCATATACTTCCACCCACAGCCTCACAGTAAAAGCAGCCAAGGAATGAGCCAGCAGTAGCTCCTATCTTCCAGTGCAATGGACATCACAGTGAAAGTGAATGAGGCAGCAGAGAGGATAGAAGAAAATAGGAGGAAAAACCAGAATTATATAAAACCACTAAAAGTCGTATTTCTGCAATAATATTGAAACAAATCTAAAACAACAGGAGCATGAAGACTCAAAACCAACCTTGCATTAAAACCAAGAAAGCAAAGAGAGTTAAAGAGATAAAAAGAAAATTCAGGTTGAGGACACAATTCTCAGCATGTCCCTGAAGCATGGTCTGGAAGCACTCCAAGAGATCAGACTGTCTGAAGGAAGGATTACCTACACCTACAGCATTTACCTGACCTGGATCTTGTGGAATGTCTGAAGCACTATTTATTTTCTAAAGTTTTGATGGGTTTTTTTCCCAGACTGTTTAGTTCCCATACTACCATACTTCACCTACACAATAGTGTGACCTCCATGCAAACAAAGTGTACTCAAATGCAATCTAAAGGGCAAAGTAAAATAATACCAAGAAGATGACAGCCAATGTCAAGCAAAACACAAGAAAGTAGAAATCAACTGAATTTGAAGCACGGTGTATTAGTAAATACATAATTTTTCCTTAACTAAGTTTACTCTATTCAGTGTTTCAACTTTATGTCATTTTCAGTGTTACTTGCCATCAAGTCAAAACTAAAAACCGAGTAGAGAGCATGCTCCAACATGCTCCAGAAATACCACACAATCATCCCCTGGTGGAATTCATATTGTCACTTCACATGAAATAAAATTCAGTATGGGTATGAAGATCATATAAAGCCTAAACTTCAAGATTAATTTATAAAGGCTGAAGTCCTAATAAAGCTGCTGCCTTTCTCTTTAGGTTCTTTGCAAGTGATAATAAAACATCAAGATATGTAAGGTTTTGTGACAGCCCATACAGTTTTATTCAGACTTTCTACTCAAAACAGTATTTTTTAAAAATGCTATCTACCTCTTCTCCTGATTCTCTGAAAACTGCTCTGGTAGGTCTTGTCAAACTAGCCTAATGCAAATCACCAAGAATCAAAGTCTCATAGATTTAGAATCACAGATCATAGAATACCACGAGCTGGAAATGACCATCAATCAAACTCCTGGCTCTGCAAAGGACAACCCCAAAGGAATCATGCCATGATTTAAGAAGCAACTGTTAGTGGTACTAGCTTTGACAACAATATCACTAGCATCTATATAGTTGTTTAGGAAATTAGATACTCCATGATGGTGGAGGACAACCCATGTTTCAGACTGTCCCACAGGACATATGAGTCACCATTCTACAGCCCATGCTGAATAGCAAACCCCCACATTTCTTTGGCCTCTATGTTTTATGTTGCCTACCCAGCCACATCTGGCTCAAGGCAAATACACTTGGGGGCACAGCATTTAGAATGACTTTGAATCCAGTTTTGAAAAAAAAAAATCCTTGGCACAATTAACAGCATAAATGTTACGTATCACAAGTTTTCCCCAAATATTATCTGCATGATAATTTTTATATGATAGCTTTTTAGACTTGAAAAAGCAGAGAAGGCATGAAGACCTTAAGAAGAGAAAAACTGCTAAATAATGTATGCTGTAATTGAAAAGTAAAAGCCAGACAGCATCAAGAGTGTTCCAGGCAGTGTAATGGCTTTATCTGTTCCTGAAAATGAGTCATTCTATTGCAGAAAATGCATGGTCGCCGCTCTTAGTCTGCACAAAAATCTGCTAAGACTTTATGTAACTCAGTAGTATATCTGATATTAAAAAAGATATATTTCGGATTGGGAAGTACATTTCTTTCAAAATGAAAGAACACCACTTCTTCCAACATTTTTGGAGAAGGAGGAGCAAGGAAGAAGTTAAGGATTTGACAATATTGAAATATGCCACCTCTCAATTAAAATTAAAATTGTAAAAACTGTATAGATAAAATGAAAAATACAAAATATAAAAAATGAAAAATAAAGGTGAAATCAAATGCTTTGATTTTGTCACACTAAAATAGTCTATCTTAATTAAAGAATATTCTTTTTTGATTCTTCCTTTTTGAAAACATGACATTATTGTATTTTGTTCTTTACTGAAGCAAAGAAATATTTCAAAATCACAAAATCATTCACAAAACAGAAATGCTCAAGGAAAGACTCCCACACAACCCTAGCTGCTGTCTCTTAAAGTTACATCCTGAATTGTGTATCTTCCTTCACTGAGATGTCTTTATCATCATTCTCTAAATGTATAAAAAAAACCCAAAACCTTCATTTAGAGTGTGCTGAAATAACAGATAATCATAAGTCTGCATTAAGGAAACAATCGCTATGAAATGGCATAAATAACTTCTTCCTGTATCATCCTTCCTCGTGATTAATTTGCACTCTGAATCTAACATACATACCTGTCTTTTACCTGTGGATACATAAATAGATTTCACTAATTTATTTTTCCAAACTAACAAATCCACCCTTGAGCTTATAAATGACAAAAATTAGCTTTGAGGTAAAAAATAACATTGCCTTTTATATGGGATGAGGAATGTGGGATAATCAAACATTCCACGCAACACATATCAAAAATCATGAGCACTTTACAGAGTTGAGTAATAATAGACAGAAATAGAATTATTACAGTGTATTGGCATTGACCATTTTCTCAGCAAAGAGCAGCTGTTAATAATAACTTTTCCATGAGCTGCCAGCACTGACATTTTAAAAGCAATTCTGTCACCAGTGGCTATAAACACCTTAGAGTAATGTGACAACTGTCAAGGCTTAGGAAGGCAAATAGCGAAAAGTCAATTTTCAACGTCTAAAAGATTTAAAAAAAAGGGAGAAGAGTTAATAAACATATTAGTTTCAATTTGATACTGAAATTTTGGAAAAATTTATATCTGGACATACCATCTGCCCATCTTTAGGAATGAACCAGAAAGTTGTCCTCATCCCAAAAGCCTCTACAGCTTCAAACAAAACACAGACATTTCTATGTGCACTGTTAACAGGTCCAAGACATTTCTGCAATATAATAAAAAACAAATATGGAGGCATTTCTCCTGTAGAGAAATGCCCCAAGGCCAGACCACTTATCTGAGATAAGAAATAGATGAATTATTTCCTAAGAAAAAAACTGAACCGCTTCAATAGATCAAATAGGAAGTACATAGTCATCTGATAATTTGGACCACTCAGTAGGGGGTATAGCAGTGTATCCAGGCAGGGACTTTATCTGATTTTTCTGTGCTCAAGATGAGTTATCTAATTTATTGAATATTATTCTTTTTGGCATCTCTCTCTCTTTCCCTTTTCCCCCTCACATCAATGAAAAATATTCAGATCTGCATTTTTTCCACACTAAAGAGCTGTCATTGGTAGCATTACTCTTTCATTTTTTTTAAATTATTATTATTATTTTTGGCAACATGAATTGGCATTGGCTGTGAAAGCTCACAATTTGCAGAAAATGCCAGCTCTAATTATCCTAGAGCCTTAATTTATCACTGCCAAAATGAAGGCAAGATTGGCATGCCACTTGGGTGTGTTATAACACAAGGTCAGACATTGCTACTGCTGTTACTGGAATTATCTACAGTGCATAAAAATAGCAGAACAAGAAAAGAAAATCCCTACTAATGGATAAGGCATATTTAATCATCTAAGAGTGGAATTTTCCCTTCATTGGTTGCCTCACTACCACCTTCTCCCAGAGAAAATAAGTATGTGGACACAATAACATGCAAGCTAAGCAAGTTACATACATGGAACAAAAAACTCACAACAGACAAAAAATATTTCCAATTTTAAGTAAGTTTTTCCAAAAACTGAAGCTTGCTGGCCTTGTAACTATTGTTGAGTTGATATCATTACTTTTGATATTTTTATATCAATCATGGAATTGAAAAGAAAAATGCTAATCATTAATCATCTCCAAGGAAATTTATAGTATACAGACCCTCTGGGAGTTTCCCAGTGTCCCCTCCTTCCCTAAACACTTATTCATGAGATTCCCTCATAATTGTATATTGAATACGAAGACTCAATTAATTTGAGAAATTATGAAAAAAGAAAAATTGCTCTGACCAACAAAACTTAACTCTGAGAAAATTCTTTATGAAATAGTACATAGCAGGAGATATGTCACTCCAGAAATACAGATTGTTAAAAGCACTTGAAGCCCATCTTCTATTTAGAGTTTGATTTATTCAGATTCAAGCCTTCAAACTATCTTCAAAGTATGCCATGTTTCAGCTTTGAAACTTAAAAGTCTGTAAAATTCTCCGAAAGGAGACTGTAGAAAGCAACCATGCTCACCAGCAGAACTGAACATTTCACAACTTCATTAGAACTTGCATTTCTTTAAAAAGTCTTTAACAAATAGTAAGAAACCTCATCTATGAATAAAAGAATCAATGCTACATCTGACCTACTCTGAAAGAAAAAAAATCAAACAAAAAAGTTTTAAGGAGCTTCAGAACTAAGACTTATGAAGCAATATTGACTTCGCTGGCATTAGACAGTGCTCACAGAAACATTACAGAAAGATGATCTGAGGCACACAGCAGCTCCCTATCAGCTGCAAGCAAAGGCAACAGGGGACAAATCTACTTGCCTAAGAACTGTAGCAGACTCAAAGCAATATAAATGTGGGGTACATTTAACACTGGGCTTGATGTGGGCACAAGGGAGCAAGAGCAGCAGAGCATCAAGAAGGGTTTGTCTCTAAGAGCCTATTCAAGTTCTTAAAAACCTGCACCCTGGTAGGTACAGAGGTTGCTGTAACCCCATTGATCTTATAGAAATAAACAGGATAAAAGGATAAAGACATGTGAATACTGGTGGATCAGGATCTGCGATAGCAAATCTGCACTACAGAGAGAAAGAAGATTTTATGATCTTTTTTGGCGACTGCTGAGTCTCACAACCTCTTATCAATGGCACACCTAAAAAGGCATAGAACAAAGTGAATTTGTAGCATTTTGTTAAGAATGGTGCTGTAGCATCAGGGAAATCACTGACAACAATTAAATGTAAGCACTGGTATATATTTAATATCATTCTGAATTGCTGTGAACTACATCAAGGTTATAAGCCAATCTGTTTTACCCTGAGAATGCCAAACTCCAACTGGTTCCCAATTTTAAAAGTGCCAACTGTCCAGAAATTAGCTGAGACCGGACAATATAACCTTGTACTTCACATTGCATTTTTATATGCCAAGGACACCATAGCAAACAAACAAAAGGGGAATCTTCAGCTGCCTACTAATTTTAGAAATATCAGGTTTGGAATTCCATAGATAACTCATACTCTACTCCTTGAAGCAATGAGGGGAAAATGTGGCAAATTAAGAACTCTGAATAGATGTTACTTTGGGGAAAAAAATTCTTAAAAGTTGTTGATGGTTCATGGAACAGGCAAAAACATTCCATGTGACAGGAGATGTGCACAATCACAATGCTGGCTTTGAAACGGAATTTCAGTTGAAGAAATTGTAAATTTTTAATAAACATTACCTTACAAGAGGTAGAATAGCAATCTTTACTGATGCTGGTGCATTTAGCATGACCAAAAGCTAGAGTACAGTAACTTTACATGCCAGCAAAGACAGTACTATGTATTACAAAGGTGTTATCAGGGTAGAAACACATTTTGAAGAACAGTATAAAATAAAAGATATGTCATGTCAGGCATTTTTCTGAAGGTATGCAGATTTTTTGATCTAGCCTTTTTAATGCCATACTCCATTTTCCTGAGCCATTTTGGCTCACTGTTTCTTCTTATACTGATTAGATATAAGTGCAGCAGATCTGTGTCAATGTTAGACCAGCTTTTATCATATTTTCAGCTACCAATAGTTTATCTCATCACACTTTTAATCAGTTAGTAGATTAAGTCACCAAGCTGCTACAGAAACATGCCCTTTTTATGCACTGTAGTAAAACTTCACAAAGAGCGGTTAAGGATAAAAAGCTCAATAAAATGCCTTTTCCATTTGATTTTTTTTTTCTAAAACAGTCATAGCAAGTAGAAGATTGAGATTCTAGTAACGGGTAAAAGCATCTGAAGTACCTCTATCAATTTAAGAGTTACTGTAAATGATTTTGTTCTACCTACATAGTGGTTTTCATCAGCACTTGTGAGCTGAACACTTCTCCCAGTACTCAACAAATCTATGAGAATCCTTTGAAAAAGCATAACACAGAATACATAACTGGTTTTCATGTATAAATACTTGATCTGCAATGGGAAACATTGTGAAGAGTTAGAATCAGCCTTTCCCTGCTACTCTAGAAATAGTCTGAGAATACCATTTAAGGTAACTGAATGCTAGCATTACTCCTGCAAAGCTCTAGCACAATCATGGAACATGTTTCTATGCTTAAAATGAACAGCAGCTTTAAAATAAAAATCTTAAAAGGTCAGATCTATTCTTCTGTTCCACATTTAAAAGATCTTTTCAGCAGACCTATCTATTTTTCCACTTGCAAGTGAATGAAATGGGTCACCAAACCAAGTCTTAAGGAGACTCCAGAGTTTCACCAGTAAAAGAGAAAATTTTCACATTTTCACTAGTGCTGCCCCACTGAATTCAGCTGAGCTAAACTCAGAGATGGGATCACTGAATTCAAAATATTAAAAGGCAAAACTAAAGGAGCTCCATCTTTCCATTCTCTCCAGGTTATACACCTTATTTCTCCTGCAGACAAGTAAATTCAATGCTATCACTGGTCAGGAGTTCGAGAGTAGCTCTAATAGCCAGGCCTAAGAAAGTCCTGATTTTGAAGCGCTTGCTTTCCAGTGATTAATGGCTGTTTGTTTGTGCTGTCTGCCCAATCTTTGGAAAGAGATGGACACTTCAGATGGTGCTGCTAAGAGACATAACAGGGAAAGTGTATCTGCTGACAGCTAGTCAATGGGAAATGTCAGGGCTGCCCTTTCTCCATGTCATGGAAGAGCCATTCCACACAACCCACACGCAGCCTTGCTGCCTCTCCATCAGTATGAGTGCTCCCACCCGCTCCATTAGGTGCTTAGTCTGGCACAAGGAATCAAATCAGGTTAGGTAGGGCAGTGTGCCAGTGCCAACTTTGTCCCATGCCAACCCTGCCTGAAGCCCTTCAGATCAAGGCAGGAAGGGATTATCTTCTTCAAGACATTAGTAGATGATACAGGGGACTTCCTTGGGCTTGTTTCCTTTCAGAAATAAAGCACTGCTACTATAGGAGAAAATTTGTAATTAAGAATTAAACTTCATGAGTGGAAAAATTCTACATCCTGCAGCTTTCATCTTGAATGACTTGCAAAACCCCTCATTTAACTCAGCAAATACAAATCTAGATTAGAAAACCAGTTTTCTCTCATTTCCAAGTTTAAGAAAAAATCTGGAGCATACGTCTTCTTGGTATGCTTATTTGTACTAGCCTAAGTAAAAACTGTCGCCAAAACCTCTCATGTTTTCCATCTTCAGTTAGACTTGAGGGACACAGACTTGAGGGACATCCAGCAGCAGGCCCTAATGCTCCAGAGCCACTGCCCATTAGCACAGAGCACAGGCTCTGTGTCTTACCAAGACAACAACACAAAGGAAGAGGTGTGGGACTGAATAGATATTGTGGGACAAATGCCTGAGCGTGTATTCTTCAGTTGGAGGTCATTCAATTACATCTGTAGCTCAATTTAAAAATGCAGTTGGATAAACTTTATCTGCGTAAAAGATCTGAAATGTGAAAATGCTGAAAAACGTTTAACAGGCTTATATATCAGCATTCCTAAAGCATATTTTGAAGTATAAGTCATTCAGTGAAAAAAAAAAAATGTCAGGTCCCAAAATTGCATCTCCCTGCCCTGCTAATCTACTGAATACTACACATGCCAAATGTTAAACACATGCAAATGGAGAGGGGAGAAGGTGCAAGTACTTCCTTGCAACATTTCTGTCCCAAGTGCAGTGATCACAGCAGCCCACCTCAGCTGCTTCTTACTCCTGCTTGATGGGGTCTGTGTGTATCTGACCCTACTGATGTCCTCTAGGTAGCTGGAAACCTGGTTCTATAAATGTCCCAAACTGCCCGGAGGAGTCCAGACAGCTTAAGACTCATGAACACTCAAGAACTAGAACGAGGCAATTGAACAGGCTTCATAAGCAGCAAGAATATTAATTTTTACTAATTATTACTAATTATTCAATTATTACATGATACTAACACTACCAGAAACCTGGAGATGCCTGTCAAAACTACAATCCCAAAACATAAAAGATGAAAAGATGGTGGCTGTTAACGAAATGAAAAAAAAAAAAAAAAAAACAACCAAAAGTAAACCAAAACCAAACCAAACCAAATCAAAACAACAAACTGAAAACAAAACTAAGGCTCGGTGAAGACTATAAAGCCATCAAAAACTCATGGCAGAAAATATCAGACATTGTGATTTCCAGTCAAAATTCCTTTACTTTACTAAACTCCCCAAGCTGCCGTGACATAAATAAGATTTCTGTAAAAGTCTGCCATTGTTTCCATAATAACAAATATAAAAATATAGTCAAACAGAAATATTTACACATGCAATTAATAAAAGCGCTGTTCAACAGACTGAGTAGGAATTACACTGAACATACTTTCTCTCTTAGACATTCAGAGAGATATTTTCTTGTGAGTTGCCACCAGTCTTGTTTCTTTCTCACCACATTGATTCTGCTGAGTACTTTCAATGACAAGAACACAGTCAGGAGAGAAACAAATGGAGTACTCAGTTTTCAGTGCCAAAGTAGGTATCAGAGCAGCAGAAGAAATTTGATCAGGTCTGTGATACCACCAGTCATATCACTTGCAAATTTTCACATAGCTTAAAATAAAAGATGATAGTCATGGAAGGTATGACACATGAACATTTTGATTTGTTTTCTAGACAGCAGCAGGTAACAAGAAGCACCAGTTATAAAGGAAAAATGGGCATGAGATGATTTTCCCTCTCTTATCAGATTTTTCTCTTTTCCCTGTCCTCTCACCTTCCCAAGGTGTAAGATGCATAAGGGTTAATGCAGTATTAAAATTTTGAAGTACATTTATCACTGGAGCACAAAGCCAGAAGTGCATTGCTGCTTCAAGAACCTTAGGTCAAAAGATCAAAAAAGATGAAGTAAAGGAAGACTCCTGAAGTATGTATAATATCCCTGCAATTCCAACTTTAAATATCTCAAGCCATACCTCTGTTATGACTCAGCAAAAATTTACTATTTTTTAATTTGGGGGGAATTTTTTTGCACTACTCAGATGAAAATCCACCACTGGGCTAAATTTTCTAATTCTAAATGAGCTGATAATCACTACTTCTAGAGACCATCATGTTATTTATCACATCAGAAAAAAAACATCAACAAAGAAAGCAACAACAAACCCCCAAATGTTTAAAGGAAGAGGAAAGAAATCCATGGAACCATGATCATGACTCATGTGGACCTTCTTAAATGAGGAGAGAAACAGAGTTTGGTACTCAAATAACTCACAATGAAAACAAAACTTTAACTATATATGCTTCCTTTCATATTTCAGTCCTGAACTCACAAACTAAATATTGAACTGACCATCTTTCTTTCATTATCTGTTCAAACCTATGAGAAAGAAACCAATTCACTATTTGAGGCTGAGAATTTAAATAAAAATATTGTGTCTGTAATAAATAATGCCCTGACGTACTGTCATAACAATTTTAAATTCTTAGCTCTAACTAGGTTAACCTAGTTAACGGTGTAGTTTTAAAATTACAATTTAGCTGCAGATTTCAGGTGTTCGGTTGTTTTTTCAGAATCATGTTCACTTTGCAGTAAGTGTAAAGGTATCCATAGACATCTCCCATAAGAGTAACAATGGGAAAGTAAAATGAAAAGGAAGAAAGTATGTGAAGTTCTACTGGAATTTCTTTTGCAATTGTTTTTAAAATAAAATAAATAAGATATCTCTTCAATTATTTACTTCAGTGAAAAAGGTTACATTGTTGATATTCATTCTAATCATACAAACTTCTGACACCCTCATTTCTTGTGCCTCGCAGTTACTACACTCAACAAAAATGCTCCAAAAAAGACTGATTTTTACAAATTATTTTAAAAGACCAAGAAATATATGTATTTGTGATATGCAATGTTATCAGAAACATAAATATATATATCCAAAGTAGGCTAACTGTGTATTAAGTTACCAAAACTAACACATAGGAAAAAGGAAAAAAAACACCTTTGTGGTAGAGGTTGATTTTGCCCTGGGCAAAACAAAAAAAAAGTGTTTAAATGACTGACGCTGGAGATAAAACAGTGTTTTGCTTAATTAATTTGGAAGTCCTTGCAAGAAAAATTCAAGTTACTTGTTTGGGTTCAATATTTTAAAACTTCTGCTAGAAGTTTTAATCAAAACAAGGCAGAGTTTTGAAGGCAGGTAATCAAAACAAGGCAGAGTTCTAGAAGTTACCTCATGCCTGTTGAAACTATATTTCAGATGCATTTTTTTTCCATTTCATTTTTAAAACATATCTGACATGATATTTCCCCAGCTGGGAAGCAATGCTCATGTGGGATGCATAGCTATTTTTGAGGCAGATGAAGACATAATTCATGTCTTTGGTTAAGGGAAAAATTGATCATTCTGATGAGAACTAGTATATGGCTTTCAATAATGTCCTTTGGAAATCCCACAGGAAGGTACTCTTGAAAAGACATTAATTTTAAAATATGCACAGCAATATTTGCTTTCCAGGTTCAAATTCTGGCCATAAATTTTGTATGCCACTATCTTTACAGTATGAACAGATGTATCAACTCAACAGTGAAATTTACAGTTTTTAGTTGAGATAAAGGAGTGCCTGTTTGTCATGAATCTTTGAATACTGGCAGTCACTTCAGGTAAACTGAGTACAAGATGCAAGGAGAATTGATCCAGAGAGAAAAAAATTGTAGACAGATTCATTTCTTTTCAGAATTACAGAGTGAAGTGTTCCTATTGAAAGGTGCAGTGTAGGTTAGGAACCTTCACCCTTGAAGACATATTCACAGAAATATGTAGATAACATACACACTTGTCTGAACAAGCATTGTTCTCTCATGTTCTGGATTTGTGCTGTTTCCTGGGGTTTTCTCTATCTTATTTTTGTTTGGTGTGCGGGGTTTGGTTGGTGTTTGGTTGGGTTTGGGTTTATTTTGGGTGGGGGAGGGTTGATAGTCACATCTTTCTCTCTTCTACAGGCATCTCAGTTGAACAAGGTCCATGGTTCTGGGAAAGATTACAGCAGTTATATCATAATTAGCCTTCGGACACTTTCATTTTTTTAGAGATTCTTTCCCCTCATGCATATACAGGGCTCCACTCCCACAGCTGCTCCTCTGGGATGATCCACTTGGATTCAAAGCAGGATTGCAGGTGTTGCATACCATTTTGTCACAAACCCCCAGACAGAAATTACACCAAATACACCACATGGCAGAAGCTTCTGCCAGGTCAATAACAAGCTGGAACATTCACTGGAAAGAAAGGAGGTGCAACTAAAAGACACTGTACTAAGTTAAGCAGATGTATAGTTAAGCCCATTGGCTCTGAAAGAGAGGATGGGAAAAAGATGTGCTTTAAGAAGATAAAAAAGTAACAAACAAAATGCTATGAGCTTAAATACATGGAAAGATCACAGCAAAACACCTGTCTGGGTTAAGAAAGGAGAAAATGGTGAGAAATAGAGCATCTTTCCAGGGCAGTGTAGCGAGGAGAAATTAACAGTTCAACCACAGCCTTCATTTCTACTTGGAAGCAAGGAGCTCTAAAAATCTCTGAATTGGGTGATCTCCCTGTTTTTTCCAGGTCACAACTACATTTCAATCATACACATTGGGATAACACTTGCTATTTGGAATAAACTCCATGAGATTCAGGTTAGAAATAACTCATTTAATATAACATACAAATGGTAGAGCCAAATGGCTCTACACTGCCAGCTCCCCAGTCCTTTCTAAATAGGTTTATGCATTTGCATCTTATTCTCCAAATGGTAAATCTAGGCCATTTTACCCTTTCAAAACAGGCCCTTCTTCCCAATTAACTCTGAAAGTACATTCCACTGTCCTCAATGGGAGCCATGACAACAGAAACCTCCTTAAAAGAGTAATGTCACAGGTATTTTACTGTATTAGAAGGTTGTCAAATTTGATCAAATTCAGAACATGATCCTCGACCTATTGACACGCAGTGACTTCTGTATCATTTCAGTCCTAATCTGTTCAATAGAATGCCCATATGAGCTCAGGGACATGACTCACTGGGAGAATAAATAAATAAAAGCAACAGTGTACGGATGGTCTGACCAGCACAGCCCAACACAAGTTCTACAGATATCTCCATTTTCTACCTCTCAGACCTTTCTGAGATAATCACACCTCTCCTACAAAATCCCCCAAAATTTCACCTGCACAATGTTCTGCACATAAGAGAACCAAGAGAATACAGTGGTGGGCTTGTTATTTTTTTTAAAAAGCTGTTCATTTCAACTGACAATTTTCTTCTCAAAGTAGAATACATTAAATAGAATATATACATAGAATTATATTAAATTGAAATCTAATGAATTATCTTTTCACCCTTTAATAAATGATTACTTAATTTAAAAATTAAAATGCCCCTTTGTAGGCAAATCATAGGAAAATGTTAAAATTTTTCATATCCTCTTTCCACGCGTACACTTTTCTAATTAATTTTTTACTCTATAATTTATTTTTCAAATAGCTTTCAAATAGTAGTGATGCACTGTAAGGACATCTTCTGGCTTTCTTTAATAGACACATCAATATATACTGTATCAAGAATTATTACCGTGGGTTATATATCTCCCATTTCAGCTGTTAGCTGGCCATATTCTACCACTTGGACTAGCAACCTGCCTTCAAGTGTGTGTTTCAAAAATTTATTTTAAAATTAATTATTTTTAAGGCAGCATAAAATGACCATAAAGTATCCCTAACTATTTCTTCCCTAGCAGCTGCATAAAGAGAATGACTGACTTCTTTACTCAGAAAGTTCTATAGGTATTATGAAAAAAAACAAAGAAGGAAAGGATTCTACATGGCATTAGTGACAATGTGGGAGTATCTTTTAGTTCAATTACTTTGCTAAATAATTTAAATTAAACAGCAATTCTGTACTGGTTACTATTAATACAAATTGAAAATGCAGAGATACCTGAATGAATTGTGTTTAGCCTGCAAGGAACAAAACTACAATTGTCATTCTTGTGAAATTTGTACAATTTTTGACTTTTTAAAAATAAATTTGAAAATAACTGAAAAATCCCATCCACGTGTTCCCTTTCTGTCTCACCACTGCAGGAGTCAATGTGGGAGCTTGTAATCCATGCACTCAGTGTGGGAAGGACCCTGCAGTATCACAGTGTCCGAATGGCGAACCGTGATCCTGACCGTGCGCTGCCTGAAAAGCTCTTTGGCTGTCATCACCTCCTCTGACAGCTCCTCAGCTCCAGGGAGAGAGCAGGATGCCGTGGGGAGCAGCCAGCAGCTCTGTCTTGCAAGAGGACTGAACATTCCTGACCTCACCCCTTGCCTGGAATGGGGTGTATCCACAGCAGGCCATTACCCTGCAAAGCTAAGTGGGTTTTCTGCTTCGGCTAAAAGCTTAAGATGGAAGAACAAGGCTTTTTTTAAATAAACCTGCAGCCACCGATAGTGTGTGCAAGCTCTACGAAGTGCAAAAAAAAAAAAAATCATTATTGCCAGAATGGCTTAAAAATAGTGAACAATGAGTTAGACTTAAAAAAATAATCTGCTAAAAACCTGTGTTATACGTAAGTGTCAAAGACACGCTGACACTGCTCTGATAATCTTCAAAACTGATTGACTGGCATTATCTATAAATGTTACTGCAAGGCTGAACCCACCTTCTTGGGTCTACAGCCAAGTCCTCCAAGAACATTACCATAGAAGCCAGGCAAACACTTGCATAAAGAAGAAAACATTATCATCCAGTTCAGGGAAATTTATCTCAGGCTATGTTCTACATTTTCCTGGTTTATCTCCCAGGGAAAGCATCACCACCACACAATTACTCTCCTGGCGTAGGCACAGAAGAAAGGCAGCTCAGTTTGCACAGTCTTAAAAAGGGGCTAGAACGATGAAGCAAGAAACTTTACACTCATTACACTTCCTATTTACTCTCTAGGGGAATGGATTATTCTTTCTATGAAAGTGATTATGCCTAGACCATAAAGTAGGAAATTAAAAACCCGAATACTCAGTGTCTTGCTTGCATTTCAGTAATTGCCTTCTTTACAAATGTGCTGTTCTTTTTCAACAGTTAGTATTCTATTATTAGGACACCATGGATAATAATGTCTTTTAATTGTCTCTATCCATTATTTGTATTTCCCTACAGTTGCACAGAATTCAAAAGAGTGAAAAAAAAAAAAACTTGAGTTTTTGCCAGAGATGTTTATGGATGTATGCTTTATCTGCAGTGGTACATACATTTCTCAAACAAATAATTTAACTTGAATTTTTTCCTTACAAAATATTACACAACTGAACACAATTTATCCACCTAATGTTAAAATATGCATAATTTCATGTAAACAAAAAGGTTTACATGAAATGAGATCCATCATAATTTCCCATTTGGAACACTATCTGTTTTGTAAAGATTATATTAGGTGCTCAGTTCAGCAAAACACAGACAATAGCCTTGTAAGTTACATGTCAAAGAAGAAAAAATTAAAAGCACTGTGGCTTACATATATTCATGAGAGTGATGAAAATAATTTTATTCACACATTCACTTATATTGTATAACACTTTATGTTAGAATTTAGGTATCTTACCTCCTTATTTATGTAACTTACCTTCAGTTCTATCCACATATGCAAATTCTATTTAGCAAACCAGAACTACATTATCAAGACATAGCCTCAACAGTCTCAAAGAAAATGCCTTTACAGCCTCTAATTTTAAGTGGGAAAAAAGGGCTAGTACTAGCAGTCCAGGTTCTGTCTCTGTGAAGATAAAAGACCTTGCTGTCATAGAGACAGAATATCCATGAGCCAACATCCCAATGGAATTAGGGAGGAATACCAGCACTGCAAGTCTTACCCAGGAATGAACTGATAGCTAGCACAACTCATTCCCTCAGTGGAACATGGCTGAGCAGCCCTCTGCTCTGATAAAGCTGGAGAGCTTGTCTACTACAGCAATGCTGAGCAAAGAGCACCCCTAGATTTTTCAATTCAAAATGCAATCAAACAGCATGTTTGGGGTTTTTCCCCTGTATATTAAATAGAAATGGTGCTGGTCAGCACATGCCGAGGACTTAGTGACCACAGCTGGCCATTATGATCTCACAGTGAAGACTGCGGAACAAAGAGGGAACTCTCAAGCAAACCTGGATGTGGCCCCAGTCATAGGCTTCACATGGGAGGACACAAATTCACTAATTTATACATTTTCTAAGCATAACATTCCAAAAAGAAAAAAAAAAAAAAAAAAAAAGGGACAATGCTTGTGTTTCTGTTTCCCTTCCTCTAGAACTGGAGATTTTCTCCTACTTCCTACTTTCATCTTCTTGATGGTAGAAAGGCAGAAAACATCAATACAGAGGCTTCGTTGCAGAATTCACAGACTTTGTGCCAGTAAAAGAAGGTGAACTTTCCTTTGCCTTCTTTCCCCTCAAGTTACATAACAAATATCCTCCCCTCACTCAAGAGACAGACAACCATAAACCATGTATTTGGTTCATGTACCTCTAAAGGCAATAAAAAAGTGTCCTACTTTCAGTTAATCTACTTCAAAATCACCACTCAACCTGTACTGATGTGCTTATTTGCAGTAACTAACTAATTGACACAACTATATGGGGCCTAGAAAATGTACTTTAAAATACCTCCTTGGACAACAGGCATTAAAATAGAATAAAAAGAAAGTAAAATATGCCACCTTCCATTTCCACAAGGCTATTAATTAAAAAAAATTAAACTGTAAAGCATCATCATTGATAGGAAAGCCCCATGCCTTGTAGACAGTCCTGTTAAAATAAAATAAAAATAAATTAATAATCCAGTCAGTAAAGATAAGTGTCTTCAACCAGCACTACCAAGTACCCACCTAATTCATCATCTCTTTCTTCCCATGCAAAAAGTCATTGAGCAAGAGGAGAAAAAAAGCCTTGAATTTTCATCTGGCTTGAGATGAAAGAAAAAGTTGCTTGGTTTTCTTGTGAGGGAAAAAGTCATCTGTGTACCTACCATAGAAACAGCAGGCTAGAAGTAGAAGTTTTCTTCTGTTGTCTGGGTAAGTCTTCCTTTACAGTAATTTTATTTAGGAAATAATAATGGCTCATCGCAGAGACACATAATGTGTGGTTTTGTACCATTGGCAACAAAGAGAACAAGGAGAGGACACCTAGTGGTGGTCTCTGATCATCAGGGCTGGTAGCATGGGAGCAACAGATGAAATCTTTAATGCAGGACCTGATTCAGCAAAGCTCTCACACTCTTAATTTTTGAGCACTTTAGTAAGTCTTAGCATTCCAGCAAGCCTTTACTTATGCACTCTTCTGAACATGGATTACTGCGAATATCAGAAATAAACCAGCAAATTTGGAATATGGCAGGTTGGTGTGATATGCTCAGGGATGTACTTCGTTAAACACCAGAGCTTTATCAACAATTAGAGTTGACATTGATACTCAAGTAGGTTCATGAAACACAAAAAGGTCTGGCAAACTGAAAACCAGATTTCAGTAGAAGATGAACCAAAATAAGACATGGCTGCAATTCACAATTTTTGCAGATTTTGCCATGTGATTTTTTGCAGAATATAACCTTTATTATATAACTTGCAATAAGCATTGATTCTCTTTAAAAATGGTTCTAGTTCTACATAATCAGATATCCCAGAACAAAAAAGACTTAGGGCACATTTTTGGACTTCTACTTACTCGTAGAATTACTAGGTCTTGTCTGTGTTTAGAATAGCTGTAAGCAAAGTCTGGGTTTTATGCAGCTTTTGGAAAATATTGTAATTTTAAAGAACCAGTAAACTATTACCATAGACAAATGTAGAGCAAAGTGGCATATCATTTGGCATGGAGCAATGTATCTATTTTAATTGTTTGTATCTTTCATTTTAATTGTTCACTGATCTATGAGCATATTTAACTAAGAATAATCTACTAGTTGCATGTTAGCCTATGTAAAAAAACATTAAAAAGTCAGAAGTTTAGTCTCATAAAACTTAAAGGAAATAAGAATTAGGTCTAGGATCTCCTGCTCAGTACTTTTAGGAATGTAAATTAAAAAAAAAAAAAAAAACAACAAAACAAGCCCCCTGTCAGAAATTAGTGCAAAATTATAATTTCTGTAATCACCAATTTAAATATACATTTTTTTCCTTGCATATTATTTATTTTAAGTAAATATATTATCTATTTGCATTTCTGAGTCTGAAGGACTGTAATATTAGAATCTGTAGCTAAAAAGCAGTTTCAGGGAAGTGTGAATTTGCATATTCAGTATATTTATTTCCTGCCCACACATCTCCTGTCCCTTCCTTGAAGTGTTTCTTCACATTTCCACTGAGTCATTCATTTGGGTAAGTAATTAGCATCAGACTGATATGAATATATCAATCAGTTTTCATATATATTCCACCACAGGCTATAGCTGTTCCATAACACTTAATAAGGAGAAAGCTTCTGCAATGCATACATTATTTACATCAATATTACTTTAGGTGCCTGCTGGCAGCTTGATCTTAACTTAATTGACTTAAATGATGTGGAAATAAATAAAGAAGAGGAACCATGTTTCACCAGTGTCATGTAAGAATCTTTTAAATTTTTGCCCATCTTACTGCTCAGGATACCAACCACCTGAATTCCACATATGCGATATGAAGAAAAGCTCTTCATATATGTGAAGAAAAGCTCAAACTATGTCAGCCTGCCTTTTTTATTTGAGTATGTAGAAATACAACGATAGCTGCCTTATCATACAACTTGGGTTGTTCATACATCAGTTATCCATTAATAACATTTTTCCAAGTATACTCTTGGCACATTATGAAGCTTGAGTTTTCTGGCTGTCCTCTCAATATTTTTGACATAATGCTTATTATTCTGGAACCAAATACATATATTTCAGATTTATCTGCACCACATTTAAAACCAACGTGTCAGCTCATACACAAAAACTATTAAATCCTTTTAACCACACACAAACAGGCTCCAGTTCTGTGCCATAAAAATTAGTTCACAGTTGCTCCTTGTTGTCCATGGGCAAACACACACATAGAGAGAACATTAAAACCAGCAGCAGTCTTGCTAGTGATCCAGTTATTGTTTCCCAGTAATTCAGCAAATGTCATCCCTAACCAGTTGTTTTGTCTGTCTCTTTTAAAACATTAAGATATCGTAACACACATTTTCCAGGAAGACCTATATGAAAATCCATGACTTTCTGCATTTCTGCTCCCTGTAAAATGCCAAACAAAAATAGAAACAAATAAACAACCAAAAACCTACCTTTTTTCTTTCACGCATTTCATTTTGGGGTTCATCAAAGCCTGATTGAGACTATATATTTCTCTCTGTTCTCACATGTGATTATTTTTTTCAAAATCAGCCAATGAACTTTTTGCTGCTTTATTACAGGCTCAAAATAACCCCCCAAAAAAGAAAAAAAATCTTCTACCTTTAGATTCCCTTTTACCTTCCTGGGAACCTATTTCACAAATTTTACAGGTGGAATTAAAGCTGAAGTTGCAATGAAGCAGCCATTAGCTAAACGGACCAAACAGCAGCTTCTGCTGATTTGGAACACATACTCTGGTGGCTTTCAGTCCCATTTAGTGGCCAATTCAACTATTTTTATTTAGATTATCTGATTTCTGTTTGACAACTGACAGAAAGGGGGGAAAAAAGGAATTTATTTCTCTGCCTAGTAGGCCTTTACAGTGGCAAGTGACTAACTCAAGCTGCCAGAAAATAATGTCATTGAATTCATTTCAGAAGGTTGTCTCTCTCTGAAGCACAGAGGAGACAAAAGCACAGCTTTATGGTAGAACTGCAAAATATGCTTAATCATTTGCCTTAGTTGAATTGAGTACAAAAACTACAGTGCTCTATTTCTGTACAAAAACATCTTTTCAGTGCTTTACAGAGAGGCAAAAAGAAGTAGCTTTACCAAACAGAGTAATAAAAATAATGACCTATTTCAGGGACTTTTCAAGAGACTACTATAAATTTTTTAGACTTTTGATATTTAGCATCATCTGGCATCATGCCATTTTAAATTGTAATCTGACTTCATTTGAGATGGCTCTGCTTTTAGGTTCCTCTTAAACCAGAAAGTGCATATTATACTAGAGATAACCAGCAGAAAAAGCACCAAAAATAGTAACAAATCATCCTTCAATATTAATTTAATTAAATAAATCTTTATCACATAGGTAAATAAATTTATGGAAATCAATTTTAATACTACTTCCATATTAATGCTCTACAAAATATTTCTCCTGATGCTTACTGCAAGCATCAGGAGAAATACTGTTTAGAAAACAGCAATTATTTTTCCTAAGGCTTTAGCAATTCTGTTTAAAACACATGATGATATTCAGAACTACAGAAACGAGGACAGGCAAGAAACAAAATGGTGGAATGTGCCCACGCATTGAGCATTTCCCAGCCATGAGTATGCCAAAGTGGGGAATGCCACAATTTCCTGGCAAAGTGACTATTCCAAATTGAAAGGCAGCGTAACATCATGCCTGGAAATAATGGAGTTGACAGTTTAGAAGGCAGTGACTCAAAATTTGAACTGCCCATTTTTCGTCAAGAAGGCCAGTATTTATGATATTCAGCCTACATACAGCCTTCAAACAATGAGCATTCTGACGAAATCTACTCAATGGTAGATGGTTTCAATTTCTTATAAAATAGAAAAATATAAATGAGTTTAAGTTCTCTGTGACTACAAGAGTATTAATAAATTTAAGTGCTAGTCATCAAACTAGTGCGGGTTTAAGTGCTTTTCAGAATTTCTAGTATTCCTTTCTAATGCCTTATTCTGGTATTTTGGACATTTTGTAACATCATTAGGAGTCCATCCATGTGAATTGTACCAAAGCCGAACACATTTTGGTCTCTGCCATTAGCAAAGAGAAGATGGTTACTCTGTGCTGGTTGTGTCCAAAAAGGCCTTGCCACTAGCATGTGCTTGTAATTACACCAGGTAGTGAGGAAAAGCTGTGTTACATTCTTGTTCTGGTGCAGCTCTTCACAGAGATTGACTAGTGGTGGGTAGCTATAAGATCTTAGTGAATGATGTTATGACCATATAAATCTTACCTCTTCCCACTGGTGTATGTATCTTATCAGTCTTGAAAGGCGCAATAAACGTAACAGGCTGAGGATTTTTGTAAATCTCACAATACGAAGCGCTCTTGCTGTCTTGTAAACCTCTGAATCCATTCCTTTTTCAACAATGAGAAAGATATAATCCACTGGTATTGATGAGATGAAGTCAACCACAAACCAGCTTTTTAAGTAATTCATCTTAATGATTTTAGGGTCCAGTATTATTTCAGAGCTGTCTTCATTTACAGTCCCAGTTCTAAAATTCATTATCAAGTCCAATAGAAAAACAGTGTCTGATGCCACATTGAAAATAATCCATGGTGTTGTTGTTTGTTCTGTGAAGAATGTGATTCCGACTGGTATAATGACAAGGTTTCCAACCATCATTATGAGCATGATTAAGTCCCAGTAAAACCTAGGAAAAAAAGAAGAAAGAGAATGGTTGATGTAATGTGGTAAAATATTAAAAACTGTAAAAACTGTCTCCATCATGCCACCAACTTCACTACCAGATTTTGTTATTACTAAATAAATTCTTGTTGCTTTAACTTATTCAGCATATTCAAAGTTAGTAAAGACACTGTAACTAACACACTTCATTATGTGCCTTCCTTCTCAATGGCCTAGCAGTCCATGGTATATCACACACTGAAAGGTGGGCACGTGTGGCATTGAGCAGATTTATTCAGACTCCTGTCAAAACCTCTTTGAGCTTTTGTATAGATAAAAACGATGTCTTGTGCCAACCAGAACTGCTTTATCAATGCAACAGTTTTCCTAAAATTTCTGTCCAAATGGAAAGCCAAATACTTAATAGATATATTAAATGTCAGTATCTCTTTTCAAATGTACTGATACCATTACTGTGCTGGAATAAAATTACAGGAAGAGGAAAAAAGCACAGAAGCAAAAAATAGAAACAATAATTAGATAACATAAAAACCTTCATCTACTTAGTTGAACTTTCCTGCATTTTTACAACCTCACAGTCTATATTCTTTCAGAGCCAGCTAAGAAATGTTAGAAAAAATAGCTGCAATTTGCATAGTAATAGAAAGGGGTACTGGATTTCACCGCTTTTGCTCTGGAAGGATCTAAAGGCTCCCTTCTAACACTGTTAGAATACTAACCATGCTTGATACAATGTGGTAGAAGGATGGACTCATAACTCTAGTATCTGTGATGGAAATGCTGAGTAAATGCACCCATTACACGGAATATCTATCCTGATGGAAGATTCCCAGGGCACAGCCATATATACCAGATTTTAAGCAAATTATGATAAATCCTAAATGTTAAATAGTCAAAGAAAGCTATTCTTAAGTAGTAAAAGAACTGAAATGGATACTCAAAAAAGCCTGAACCCAACGCGTAATCTTTTACTCTGCTCAAGTACATGATCTGGTCAACTAAAATTGATTTGGAGAGGTAAGAAACCAATGAACAGCAGTTACCCAGGGACTCATCAGAGTTTCTAGAAGACTAGAGGCAGCAGTGGCTCCACAGCTATCCTCTGCTCTGTCCCTTTGTCACAGTGGGGCGTGGCACAGGGGACATGGCATGGACACACCACCAGCACCCCACCTCAACACTGACTTCCAGGCCACTTCCATCACACTAATATCACCCTCCTGACATGCAACACACCCTCATCTTGGTAAAGGTTCACGGCAATCAGCAAAAATAATAGTTTAACTGGTCACAAAATATTTCAGAATGATGAGCCTAGTTTTTGCTAGACTTTCACAGAGAATATGGATTGCATTAGATTTCAGAGATTGCTTCGTGTATTACCAAAATATCATAAAATCATAGATTGGTTTGGGGTGAAAGGGACATTAAAGATTTTCCACTTACAACTCCTGTGCCATAGGCAGGGCCATCTACCAGACCAGGCTCCTCAGAGCTCCACCCAGCCTGTGGATCCCCACTTCCAGGGATGGGGCATCCACACAGCTTCTCTGGGCAAACTGTGCAAGAGCCTGTTAATATATAAATATTAACAGGCTCTTGCACACAATAAAAATATTTTTTTTTTAATATCTAACCTAAACCTCTTTCACTCTGAAGCCATTCCACCTTGTTCTGTCACTACATGTCCTTGAAAATAGTCTCTATCCATCTTTCTTCTAGATTCCCTTCAGGTACTAAAAGAACACACTTATGTCACACCGAAACCCTTCTTTCTCCAGGCTGAAAAATCACAAAGATCTAGCTTTTATAAATTCCCTTTTTTTCATGTCTACCTTGGAAGCAAATACTCCTAAGTTTACAGAGTGCTCATCAGAGAATATCAAATATTATCTGTAACTGTAAAATACACTAAAGGAAAAGCAGCATAGGATTAAGAACAGCATGAGAATTCCCAGTTTCAAAATTATT
Source organism: Calcarius lapponicus (assembly GCA_039654755.1). Taxonomy (NCBI): domain Eukaryota; kingdom Metazoa; phylum Chordata; class Aves; order Passeriformes; family Fringillidae; genus Calcarius; species Calcarius lapponicus. The sequence goes on from CM077481.1 coordinate 16,215,979, forward strand.
TATTCCAAGAGGCACCTGGAGAGATTAGATTTAACTATCATTTGAGAGAAGAGAGAAGTTGGCAATGTACTTCTAACTGGTACTCAGAAACTCTATGAAGCACATTATAAAAATTATTCCCTGTGTACCACAATGTGATTTGTGTCTTACACATTTTCAGTCTTGCAATAAATATGATCACTAACTGCTAAAAATGTTCCATTTTATTCAGGCTGTATGTATTTTTGTTCACCATATGATAGTATTCACCATATTGGGCAAAAATTCCCCCATTTCTCCTATCTTTTTTAATTCCTGTAATACTTTTCACTGTGCTAGATTCATTTTCAGCAATCTGGAATTCTTTTTCAGTAATCTGGAATTACCACAAGGAATCACTGAATTCAATACATCACTGCCACTGTGATCTACAAGTAAAATTACCACAAACGCTTTTAAAACGCTATCAACAAAAGTACTTCACAAAAGTCCTCTGGGAGAATTAACATCTTGGAGGAATCCTTAAAACTAGTGGAAAACAAATAGGAAATAATTACGAGAGGTGTCCTTGCATCTGTGGCTCACTCATAAGCAAAGCATTGCTAACTTCAGATTGACCTTTACATTTCTCTAGCACAGTTATGCAATAAAGGCTAACCAAAGCCACACAACAACCAGCCACCCAGCCAACACAGCAGATAACACAGGACCAGGTGTTTGTAACCTACGCTAATCCGCGGTTTAAAGGATCATCGCCTACTGAGATTATGCAAAACACACTGGTGTTCCTGATGCTGAATGTCAGCAAAAGTGGTAGCATCAGGGCTAAAATAATATTGACTGCTAAGGACTTTTGTATTTTAGCCCACAATACAATATAAGCTGCTTAGTTAGTAAGAAAAAGCCTTATTATTTTTCATTTAGAAATGACTCAGACATTTTCTTGTAGGAAAATGTGGCCATGTTTTATTCCAGGTGAGAAACATTAGATGCAACTGCCTGTATTGCCCTTCCTTGACCTGTGCAGAGAAAGTAATACAATGAGTTCCTTGCCTGCAGTTCAGAACATCCTACTATTCATGTAACAAAGAGGAAGCTGTAAAGCCTCACAAGACAGTGCAAGGAGCTGCCACTGACACACTGAGACAGTCCTTTGTTTCAAACTACTTTTAGAATTTTGTTCCTACTTCTCCTACCCCAGTGAGGATGGTTATGAATCTACAATTTACAACCTCAAGAGTTCCACATTTCTGTAAGGTATTATAAAATGTTGGTGAAGAGCAAGGAAGAGGTAGGCTTTTAACTAAAAATTTTCGAGAATCAGGAAAAAAAGAGGAGTTTGGGGGTAATGAGATCTTACAAAGCTCAAAATGAGAAGCAAGAACTGATCTTGGCCCCACAGCACAGAGCTTATTGCTCAGCTGAAGCTAACTCAGTGAAGCTACTACCAGATGCCATTAACAGAGGGTGCAGAGGTCATTACTGCACTGCACTGAACTATTCCTGAGGCTTTTTAAATGCTTCTAAGTATCTCAGAGGTACAATACCTCTAGGCAAAAAAATAAAGTCTTCAAGTATGAAAATATAAACCCCAATCCTGAGGCACATTTTTACAAAAATTAAAAACATTATTTCAGAGAGAAATATTTTTAAAAAACCCAACACATACTAATTACTACTTGGAATTCTCAAAATTAATTACTAGGTCTCTTTTGGTGATCTTACTACTCATAATTTATTTACTATATTTTTAAAATTACAGTAATAGCAGTGTTTTTTCAACTCTGGAATATAATGCTGAAGTGTTGGTGTTTTCTTCACTGCCACAGGCTGTCCTGGATAGGATGAACAGCCTGTTCAAAATGAGTGCCTACCCAAGCAGTGAGAAAGAGTTACTTAGTATTAATTAATCACTGTTTGCATTAGGCTTAATAATGTAAGATGCTATGAATTCTAACAGGCATTTTATTTTCCACCTTATATCCCTAAACCAGAGAAAACAGAGTCTTAAGGAAGCAAATTTCATCTCTGAATTAATTCGCTGCATAATTTGCTGTACATACAAATTCAGATTTGCTTGCCTTATTATTTCCTTTTTCTGCCCATCAACAGCAGAGTCTCAATTTCCCTGAATCAGCATAGCTGGAGATATGATTATCCTTACTGCACACCCAGACTGCACCAGCAGAAGTTGTCAGTGGTCTCACAAACCGCACAGCAGAGTGAGCGGCGTCTCTCAGGCATTGAGGGGTGTGAGTGGAGGCTGCCGGGCAGTCAGGGCTTTGCTTAAGTTTATATTTTCTCAGTTTCAAGAAAGACTGTAAAAATTCTGATCTTTTATTAAAAAGGAATAAGTCATACCAGTAAAACTTCAGGAAATTCAGCCTGAACGCTAAAAATAAATACTCATCTGCATTACAAACTGGAAGGGCATTGAAAAAGATACTAACTCAGATTGCTTGTTAATATCTCTGAAGCAAAACCTGATGCATCACAGATTAGGTTTTTTGATCTCAGGTGCAACTCAATTTCACTATACACATTTAGAGAATCAGGAACTGTAAAAAAATTTCACAAGCTTTCCTAGAAAACTTGTTTCTTCTTTAGCTAAACATTATGACTGACTAGCAGATGCTCAGTGAAATGAACACTCTTTCCTTTTTGCTTTGTTTGTTTTTTTTTTTAATCTCACCTTCAAACACATCTTTATTTCCTTTGCTTTCATAGATCACTGCCTCACCTAACAGGGAAATCAATGTCCTATATAAAACAGAACAATCTTAGCAGAAATAACAGTAATTTTAAATTTTGTTGTACTGTATGTTAGTGAATACTAAACTTGGTATTATTCATATCAGAATTTCATTCTCATTGGACATGTTATCTTTCTCTGGTTGTGCAACTCTATTATTCTACTAAGAGGGAACAAAGCTGGATGCCTGAAAACATCTGCAAAACACAGATAATTACTGGGATGTGTTGAAGGACAGGAGAATGAAGAAGGGTGTGTTTTCTTCAGAGGACCCAATTCTTTTAATGATTGCACATGTGTTTGTGCTTGAAAACTTTCAGAAAAATTATCACTATTCTTTTTTACAACCTTAAAAGAGGATATCCCCTTCCACCCAGCTATCCATTTTCATTCTGCCCATCTGTTTCTCTCTTACAAATACACACACCTAGAGGAAAACAGGCTGCTTCTGGGAAAAAGGCATACAAATTAAATACTAAATTAATTCTATTTTAGCAAGAAATACTGCATTCAAAATCCCCCATAGAGAAAACTCTGTTAAATGTTGCCAATCCATACTTGATTGCTTCAGTGATTATGGGTCAGCAGCAATTTTTTTTTTTTAAGATTTCCAAACATAGAATTTATTGTAATCTATCTCTGTGACCATATTAATACAAAGGCATTACTAGTGGAGTGCCATTATGTTTTGATGTTCTGTTTTGCACAAGCAAACAGATCACTTCTACAGTTTTGTCATCCTTCTCTGTGGATAAAATTTTCCCCATCTGCATGTAACTCATTTTGCAAAGCTTTAGGAAGACAAAACTCTGGGGTTGGTATTTTGTTTTGCTTTTAAAAAATAAACTGTTCTCCTGAAATTGTCAATTTAGAATTTTTTTTGGTCACTCTATTTCCACCTTGACAACATTAAGCTTATATTAAGTAAACACAAACAAGGAAATGTTGCAAGGCTGAAATAAAATCTCTTTCGTGGCTCACTTCTCTCGATTGCAAAGCACACACAGAATTCTAACAGTGTGTCCTACACACCCAGTGGGGATACTGAAGGGCAGAAATATGATTAAGTGACACTTCTCAGGTGAAAATTTCATCAGCATTTGCAATTCCTTTTCAATTCATATCACTAGCTTAATGAACATTCATTGACTTAGCAAGTAACCTGCTAGAGCAGCAGAAAGGCTTTCTCTACCTGTCTGAGACTGGTCAGTCTGGGACAAGGCAGAGTGTTTTGAAAACTGTGTTTCCCTGGCTGAAATACAAGCAGTGCTGGACTTGGGAATCTTCCAGCATAATGGTTTCATTCTGATGGACACTAAAAGCAATTAAAAAAATAACCAGACCACCAGAAATCTTAATTTGATTTCAAATAATACTGGAGTCCATTACTTCAAGGTTAGCCATAGATACTTAAGAGATCCAATGTATGTCCCTTGCCGTTTGATTTTTTTTTAATTTTTAAATTAATTTTTAAACTAATTTCATTTTATTAAATTAAATTAATGATTTTATTTTTAAATTAACTTAATTTATTTTTTTAATTTCCTACCTCAAAAAGATATTACTAAAGTTCAGTGATACTGAGTCTTCTTTTCTATATAACCACAGAATGTATCTAAAATTACAAACTTCCACAGTTTCAAGAAGATTTCATTATTTTTATCTCTTTAAACCCACTTAGCAGTGGCAATTTGCAATTTGTTGCTCAGTTGTGATTCTATGCACAAGGCAGATGATTAGATAAACGCAGCTCTCAGGGGACCTGATCAGAGCCCAGTGAAGCCAATGAACAGCAATTAACTACTTTGAAGTCTTTGGTTACATGGTTTGGCTAGGTTTAAAGCTTGAGTGCTTTGAACACTAGAAAACAAAATCACAGTACTGATCATGGAAGGATACTAGAAAACTAGTTAACTTACATATATTTATTTACTTTTATATATATGTATGTATGTACCTTTTCAGTATATTTTCAATTAATATTTAACCAGTGGAGATTTCATCAAAAGACAAATTGGTTCTTGCTATGCATTCAGCAGCTTCCATCTGAAGTTTTCATAGTATTTTACATGCATTAACAATTTCAGTCTCAGACTTGTGAGAAATAAAAATACAGCAAGGAGAAGTAACTGCACTTACTGCTTACAAGAGGAAAGGACAGAGTACAAAGAGAAATTTATATAATATAGCAATATTATTTAAAAATTAGACTTAGTTTTTAGCCAATAATTCCCTAACACAACTGCTTGAATACCACTGATATTTGCAGTTGCTTTTCCTCCACAGAAACTTATTAAACTACAGTAGAAAGAATTAAAACCTGACTTCCACTTCACCTTGGGCAAGAACGGTGGATCACTGTCAGTGGAGCTCAGATAATGCTTTTGCTCTTCCTCATTTTTACATAACTCCTCCTTTCTGAGCAACTCGATCTAGTGGGTTGAATCCCCACCCATGCCAGGGTGGTTGGAACAACATGAGCTTCAAGGTCCCCGCCAAGCCTGGCTATTCTATGATTCCAAGATTCTTCAGCACCCTCCTCATTAAAAAAATGTGAGTACTGCCCCTGTCCAGATAAGTACCAGACCGGCAAAAGGCGCTGATGAAGAGTCAGGGCTCACAAATACATTTTTTCATAGCAAGCGCTGATTCTGTCTTTGCATATCTGATCAAATGGATATATATCACATCATCAAGACTGCTTCTGCATCAACACATGTCACAGCACAAGCATTACAGCTTCCTCCAATCCACCCCCTCACACAAGCTATCAGACCACTGCTCTCAGAATCAGGCAACATTTTGTGTAGGGGCTGTAACTGATTTGTTTCAGTTTGATATCATCAGCCCTTAAACCAACTGAAAAGTGCCACATAATTGGTTATCTAAGTGTCAGCAAATTTCTGTAGTGGATCACTGTAAAATATGCATTCACATTCTCAAATTAGAAATGACCACTTTAAAGGCATGAAAAAAAGTTTGAAATAGACAGATCTAAAAATATTTCAGCTGCAAAATAATCTTGTATCTCATGTTGAAACACTTGCATTAATTAAGAATTTTGTAGTGACAGTAATTTTAAGAGTGCCATTTAGAAACATGACATTTAGGATGCCTCCATACTAAAAATTCAGAGGCTTAAATTGGAAGAAGCCTTCTGCAATTCTCAACAAAGAATCAAGTGAAAAGGAAGGTAATTTCCTAATGCCCTTCCAAAAATTAGAAAGCCAATCTGTATCAACTAATATTTTCCTTTAATAGATTTTTTTCTTTAACCAATTAAATCTCAATTATCATATATAGACGATAATCATGTGTAATCTTTAAGTTTCTGCTAACAGGGAAAATTTTATTTTCTCTACTTCAGAGAAAGAGATGATGGGGAGGACATCATTCAGTAGCTATTGATAGATCTCAGGCATAGGATTTGGTGACGAGACTGGCCATGACCACCAAATGAGGTAGGAAAATTCATTTCTCTAATGAAAAAAACAAAAAAAAAAAAAAAACAAACAAAAAAAAAAAAAAAAACAAAAAAAAAAAAAAAAAAAGAAAAAGCCAAAAAAAGAAATCCCAAAAAACCAAACACCCCCAAAAAATAAAAAAATCCACCAAGGCTAGAACCATCAACTTAGATTTAACATATATATACATATATAACAATTTTATTGTGGTAATCAGAGGTAAAAGTGGCTTTTTCTGTAGCTGTAACATGATACAGTACATTTGGAAGAGCAGCTTCAAAGTAGGACTTGGTGTATCATTTCTTGACAAAGTGCATTGAAGGCAAGAATGGGCACTATTTTCAAACTGAAGGAAAAAAAAAGAGCCAGTCTTCAAATTTCATGAAGAGAAAAATTAGAGATGTGAAAAAGTGTGAAAGAACTATAGATAGACATGAAACAAGCTGATGTACTCCCACATCATAAATGAAAACAAATATTCACGACTGAATATTTACAATCATCTTATGTATCTACACAGATGCACAAGATTCTAATGCAAGACCGGGTAATCAAGATATATATATCAAGTTTAATTATTGTTCCCCTTTACAACTATTTATAGCTGATTTTTGGCTACAAAGCCTATGTTTCCTTGACTATAAAAATAACTACTGAAATTTCAACCCTTTAAAATCAATGACAGTACACTTAAGAATCAGTAAGTTACTTTAATATAATCCATGAATATCACACTGCAGTAAATAATTTGCTTCAAATGGTAATAAATCTAATTTATATCTGTTAAAAATATAACTTGTTTGCTCTGAAAATAACGTCAGAAAATGATGCATGCATGTTCAAATCAAATTCATATTATAATTTTATTAACTTATACTATGATGAAAAATATTCAAATATATTTCAGACAATTTTTAGGGAAGCAAAGGAAGGAGAAAGATCAGATTTATGGCAGAGCAACATGGTAAGTGATTAGGGTCATGCCACATGCATTCTCCTTTCAAAAAACAACTGAGTACCTAGAGCTTTCATCAACACCTGTGAACATCCATTGGATTTCCTCATCTATCTGTGGGCAGCTGAGCTCAGGATCTCCCACACCTCAGGGAGCTGACTTTCCCCAAGCCATACGGTGCCTCCTGAAGTGAGGTATGCTGCTGACATGTTCTCTCTCCCTAAACAAATATAAACTGGAGCAGGAACAAAATCTTGTTCCCAAGGAAGGCAATGACGAGACAGGAGAGGCGTTCTCAGTTCCTCATTCCACCAAAGCAGAACAAATCTGAGAGGTGATTTTGTTATTGGATGTGTCCATACCAGAGGTGCTATGCAAAGTCAATGCACAGGTTCAAATTCTCTCCAGCAGAGGAAGAAAATTATTCTGCAGTTTCAACATCCATGCTGAATGATTTTAATTCCTAAGCAGATAAAGGAGACATTTAGGTATGCACTCAAATACACTGAAAATTTTAAGACTATGCAATTGTCATTTTATTAATTTTATTAACTGAACTAATATCAATTTATCTAAAACATTAGCTAATTGAAAATAGAGTGTGCACAACATGTAAGAAATGAAAGGAGTAATCTTTCACAAGCTTGATTATACCTCTCCCCATGTATGTTACTTAACACTTTTTTACAGGGGGATGCACTCCACTTTTCTTATTACTCAGCTTGTGTTCATATCTCTCTGCTAGCCATTTGCCTTCCACAGTATTTAAGCAGATACAATGTTAATTTTACCATTTCTTTAAGACTTCCCAATTTGCATACTGCACATCCCGGTGTTACCATCCTTCTGACAGCATAGCGCTCTGCCTGCATTGCCAAAACAAATCAGCACATTATGCAGCCAGACAGAGCAGTGATCAGATAGACCTGATATTCGCTTGTATAAAACAAAAAGGAAAACCCAGAAGAGCAAATAAAGTAAACAAGAAAGAGCATACATTATGCTCAGAGATGCTCTAGTTACCAGCCTAAGTAACCCCGACCTTGTCAGCTCTGCCTCTGCTCCCCTCCTCGACTTTTCGTGCTGTTCATCCTCCAGAAAGCTCCGTGTAAGCTGAGCACAGCCTCATGTGCTGCTGCTGCAACCTCAGCCAAGGCTGGAGGTTTGGAATACAAACCAAATTTCTGGGGATGTAAAATCTATCTCTGACATTTATGAACATTGGTCAGCGTAATGGAAGGCAATTGCTGAATGGCCTTCTTGCAGTTTCACCCAATATAAGGAAAGAAAGAGGGGGTTTTTTCAATGACATTACTTCAGTTATTCTTAAAAAAGGGAACAAGCAAATTCCTTCCAAAAATCCCAAACCGGCATATGTGAACTTAATATTTGAATGGTTTTGTGATTTGCAAAACAGGAGATAGCCCACAATATCAAGCACCAGGAGATGCCTTTACAGCACAGCTTTGCCAGCAGTACATGAGGTAATTTCCATTGCTTGCTTGCAAATAAACATGATGGTTTATTACATTTTATCACAGATATATGCAATAATGGCACACGATTGAGACCCTAAAGCCAGTATGTATTAAATTTACAAACTATATGTAGAAAGTGTTTATTGAATACAGCAGATTATTTGCTTGAAATACATTTGTTAAATGTTTTGTTTTAAATTAGTCATATGAAATGATTATTGAGCTGCTGGAAGATACATTTTACCAAGACCTAGATTAATTTAAAATTCTGTACGATCTTCATTGAGACAGAATCATATAAAGTAGAGTTGTTATACAAAATACATACACTAGATAGAAGTTTTTCCTCCACACTGCCTTTATTCATTTTTGTAAGAGAGCAAGTCGCTTTAGGCACCAGAATAGCATGTCAGTTTGCAGACTGAAAAATGAAACATTGCTAAAGATATTAAGATTTGAAAATTTATTCAAACTTAACTACAGGCTTTGTTATATGCCTCACCTATAAATATTTATCAGAAAAAATATAAAAGGGAATTATTTAATAATCTGCTTCTTCATATTTTGGTAGAGTGACTTTGACAGATGACTTTGAAGTCTCTTAATGCAAAAATTCTTTCTCCAGTCTTTGGGTTCAAACAAAACAGTCTGAATTCTTTACAATGGGCTGGTCTTGACATCAGACACCCACTGCAGGTTAGGGGTTGCAGAGGGAAGTGTCTGCACCCAAGTGAAGTTGCCTCTAATTGTAGCCACTGATAAGCAGCTCTAAAATAAGCACTCAAAGCAACATTGGTCAGGGACCCATGACCTGAACTATAAACAACCGCAAGAATACCAAGGAAGCTCTTTACTTCCATACTGATAGATGACTCTTGTTTTGACACAGCAAAACAAAATGAGCTGCCCTTTCTGTGGTGAATAAAACACCAGATGTCCATCCTTATCTTCCATCCATATTCACTCAAAATGCAGTTGCCTAAATATAATAAATAGGTTTCTGCCTTTCAGCAAATGAAAACATTTTACTTTGGAGATCTCATAAGAGGTTTTAGCCACAAGCCAATATTCCTCAGAAAGACAAAATCTAATTTAGCCAAATATTTATGTTTCATTTTTTGGAGGGCAGTGAGTTATGAACTAATCAAATGCATTTAAACTAAAGATGTGTAATAATTAGAACTGCCAAATAGATATTAATAATTTATTGGAGGAGAAAAGCAAGAAATTGAGAGTGAAAAATTAACAGAGCTTTTCTTCATAATCTTAGTGTATACATTGATCTGTAAATATATAATACAGCAAAAATGGAAACTGAAACATACTTGCATTATTCTAACACACTAGTTCTGCAAAATACACAGCACCCATGGGCGACGTTTTTTAAAAAACAGGTTTACCATTTTGGGCTCCTTATGACTGGAATTCTGAAAGATGTTCAGGCATGGAGTCCAGATGCTTACAAGTATCTAGCTCCTGAAATTCAAAGATAGATGGGCTCCTGACTCCCATTTCAGATCTTCATCTAACATCCTATAGATTTGCACATTGTGCAGAGCACTGGGTAAAACTGACACTTTCAAAGCCGTTCCAGAAATGGAAAAATTTGTACTGGAAACACGAAACCAAGTTAAATACCATATTCCATTTGCTCATTTTGCCAGTGGCACGAAATCAGCATGCACATTCAATGCAGACGAGCTGCTATTCAGCGACACTTCACGGAATCACGAGTCAGCAGCCCCAGCAGGAACATCTGCCACCATTTTAGGCAGATCCATGGTACCTGCATTCCCAGGCTACACAGCTAGCTCTCCTTCCCCGAAGCAAATCTGAACTCTGCTGTGCTATGAGGAACAAGTGTGGGAGTAGAAGTTCACTGCAGCTCTCCCATCCATTCCACAGAAAGATAAATTTGGTCTAGCCTGTGGAGAATGTAGAAGTTGGCTGCAGCTTAGAAATTACAGAAACAGCCATAGTCACATCAAGCAGCGCTCATACAGTCCTGGGGAATGAGGGGGATGGTGGTGGAAATTGCTGAATAACACTGACTGGTTGTATAATACTGACAGAGTATTCCTCAGACCTGTCTTAATGAGAATCATCTCTCGACAAAAAAAAAAATTAGCATGTTTGTGAACTATAAAGCACAACACACAGGCAGACTACAGAAAATCTAACTTTAGGAAACAAGAATAGAGAATAGTTTAAGGTTAAACAAGAAATTTTAAACTCATAGTTAGTGCCTTTTAATAGCAATGTATAACCAGAGACATTTAATTGGATTCAGTCACAATTTATGTTGTACTTAGTTCACATCTAAATTATATGCATATGAAATAAAAAAATTATTACATAGTGGATTTAATTATTTTCAACACAAAAACCTTGAAATTGTTTTTTGACTTCTTTTTCCATTACAGAGAGATGAACCATCATAATAAATTCATTACGTCAATAAATAAACAGTAAGAACATGTACAAATCCTACTGAACTTTTCAACACTCAGCAGTATATCACTGAATTTAATATTCTGTTCCAAATTTCAAAGCCACATTTAATTTAGCAAAAACAAGTATTTCATATAATACTGGCAGAATGCATGCAATTAGAAGTCTGTTTGGTCATGTGGGCACCTCATGCTTAGGTTACTCATCTCTCACTTTTCCCACACATTCAACATCTACTGCTTAATAAGCCATCGGATTTCAGACATTTTCAATTCTGACCCCTTTTTAAATGCTCTGATAGATTGCCTACCATCTGGCAGTGCTTACTCTTGGTACCCACACTCCCTTTGCATTACAAAACTGTGCTTCTGATAATTATATCTTTAATGTGGTAGATGTATGCAAGACTTGAATTCCCATGCTGGCAATATACAAGCTGAAGGGACAACTTCGGCCAAGAGCCTGTGTAACAGTGTATGGTAACAGTATGTTCAACTGCACCACGCTGCAATTCTCAACACAAGGCTGCTAACCTGTCCGAGTCAAGGGAAATGGAAAATATACATGAAGGTTTTTTGTTTTTTCTTTAATTACTACAAGGCATTTTACAAACTGCACGAGGCTATGAAAATACCTAAACTAACTTCTCCCTGCCAGTTTGAACAAATAGCTCAGTATCTTCTAGCTAACAGACTAAGTAAGAATGGAAAACTAGACAGCAGAACAAACAAATTTTAAAAATATAAAATCAGTACATTGTTTCCATTTACTTAAAGGAATGCATTGTATCTTCAGAAAGAGATGTAGGAGGACGAAGAGAAGACAGAATGAGGGGGGAAAGGAAGTTATTTCCAAAAAATACTTTTTCAGGGACTACATCCATATGCTCCTAGGAACTTTTGAATGCAAATTCCCTGTAACATTATTTCACTGACTGAAAATTAAACCATAAGAAATGCTATAAACAAAAGAACAAGCAGGATGAAGTACTGCAGCAGTCATCTAGATAAGAGTTTCCATGAACACTGCATACACAGCTCTGAAAAACAGCTCTTAAGAACACTTGGTAAAGTGGGTACATGAGAAAGACACCCAATTAAGAACTGAAGTTTGAGGTATGTACTTGATTCATTTTGCTTCTGTTGTTCTGTTTCCAAGTTTCAATCTACCAGACTAATCCCAAGCTGGAAAAGCAACTCTTTTTGCTACCTCCGGGCTTGTCTGGCACTAAAGGCAAGGTGAACCAGAGTGAAAGACAAGCTTGGCTCTTACCTTCACTGAAAAATCAAGTGCAAACAAGCCCATTTGCAGCTATTCCAAAGATCCTGTAGCACTGGATGTGTTTGGGGAATCCAGAGGCTTGCAAGCATCTACTGCCAGGCAGTAATAAGATGTTTAGGGAGTAGCAGCACATGCTACAGGTTTCATAGCAATTTCTCTGCCAGACCTAAATAATAAGTCCTCCTGGAATGAATAACTAGACGGAAATCACTTAAGAGACTGATGGAAAACCTCTAACTAACCCTGTGAAAGCTTGATTGCATCTCTATGGTTTTGCAGCCATGCTTCTATTCCATCTCCTGGGTAGAGCTGGATAGATCTTACTCTATGAATCTTATAAAATTCTGTGTATTTTCCACAGCTTTTCCCTAGGAAAAGATAGACCAATTGCTTATTATTGGGGTCTCATTATATATTACTCTAAATTTACTGCAATCCACATATCTGCATTAAGGTCAGATCATTTCATCACCACACTGTCTATTGCTGCAGTCATGCCATGAAGAGAGGTGCTTCTTGGAGGATCTGGTAAAATTAGTGTAAGATGCATCAGAATCAGCTAAGGAAACACAAATATTTCCACACCTTAGTCTGGTGATATAAGAGGGCAAAAAAACTGGAGGCAACCAGTGTACAACATATATAGAATTGATACTGTGAGAGCACAATTTATTTCTATGGGGATCTTTATTTACTGGAGTTTTAGTGCAAATATAAGATTCAGGGATTTTCCGGCAAAAGTGGATGAAAAAGAGTAGTATCACTTAAATCCCTCCCCAGCATTAAAAACTTCTAAAAACCTCCCCAAATTAAAAAAAAAAAAAAAGTATATTGGTTATTTTAAAGTGATTTTAAAAAATAAACTCACTCAAAAAAATTAAAAAAAACCAGAACCAACATAGCTTTGACTATGAACATAAAGCAACCCCTGCTTTTTCAAAATATCTTAATATCAATTTTTAATAAATATGATGTGCTTAGAGATAAAAACTTAATAGCAGTAGCATACTAAATTCCAATAGTGTATCAAAATATTTATTAAATGACATGCTTAATTAGATAATATATACAAATAAACAACATCAAAGATAATCACATAAAAACAAAATCCTATTCTTAGCTATATAATGTAACTTCAGTTTTGGGTACTTCACCGGCAAAAATGAAAATGGCTTTAGGGTTAGTTTTGGGTTTTTTCAAAAATGTAATGGAACCAGTATGCAGCTCTTTTGTAATTAAATGAACATTTTCTGAACATAAGTTTACTCCAGACTTACTCCAGTTGCATTGCATTGCAAGGCAATAAGATTATTGAAAAATACCATGCAGCTTGCCTGAATCTGTCATCAGATTAAAAGATATTAGTAGAGATTTTATAGAAGCTAAATGACAGTGTCCTTGAGATAGTACTGACATTGACTCCAGCTGATACAGTTTTTGGTCATTAACATACCTTACTATGTGTCTAGAACAAGCTCTCCAATAATTAGAGCTGAATACACTATGATTTTTAAAATTAAATCATGCCTCTGGGAAAGAATCAGGAAATAGACAGCTAAAGGACTTTCAAGCAATTAACGAGAACTGTACTGTCAGGTTAAAAATTAAACATTGCAAAGTAGGTTAAAAGTTTCCTCTCTCAAAAAAAAATGTATATTGACATAGGAAACAGTTCTCATGCTGTTGAGTGAAAGCAAAGGTGAGAATGGATACTTCTTGTTTATCATCAATTAAGTAAATTTCTTTTCAGTTTTTCATATTCTACACACTCATTGCTAAAAATTGTTTTTTGCTTCTTAGAGCTTCAAGCTGAAGCTCTCAAAAAATCTGACAAAGTTTAATTAAATATTACAGTGCCACTGATCTTAGATAGGTAGGCAGAAATGCAGCACTGAAGAATCATACTTTTTAGGTGACCTCTGCATTCCTACATCTCTATTTCTGCTACTCCCGGCTGAACAATCAGAAACTGAGCCGCTCAAATTTTTACTTCATTGTATAAACCCCCCCCACACACACACATAAGAAAGCCTAAAGCAACTCATCAAATCCTATGCATCTTTCAATTAGCTGCTGTAGCCACCAAATACCCAATCAAATCATAAATCTAGACCTTTGTATATTACTCGATGCTTTTACACAGTATTCCAATACCCAAGTCTGAGAAACCTAGGACAAAGAAAAAACTTTTACTGACTCAATTACAAGCATCACTTATTTTGATGTGCTAACAAATGGAGTCACAGGACCCATTTAAAAACGTGTTGACGTGCTAAAACAATCGATTGGAATACCAGAATCAGTTCATTTTCCCCACAGGCCCAAGCACGATGAAGCCTAATTTTGGATATGTGTATACAGAGATATGGATATAGATCATATTTATCAAGCAATTTTTTCTCCTTGCAGTCCAAGAAAAAAAAAAAAAAAAAAAAAAAAAAAAAAAAAAAAAAAAAAAGAAAAAAAATCGGAAAACTGAAAAACTGAAGAGGAACTCTCATGATATGGACTGTCCTGGGTTAAATTTTAAAGACTCACATATAACATCCCCAAAATATCATCTTTGATGTACATGTTACAGAATTATTAATGGGAATTCTGTAACATTTGGGTTTATTTTATTTTGCTGTGTTTTCTTTCTAAACTTATCTCAAAATCATGATGAACATACTTGCCTATAGATAGATTGTCTAGAAAGTGAACACTGTAAAACTAAGCATCTTGGAGAAAAAAATGTACTTTTGTGCATATTCATAGGTGCTGCCAGTGATCTTCAAAATGTCCCAAGTTAAACTAGAAGTAACTCAGAGAACTGAGGAACTGAGTTACACTTGTTCAGCTCTTTCTCCCCCCTAAACTTCATTCAATGTTCAAGTACATAACACGACAAGAGTGTGAAAGAAAATGCAGTGAATGGACCATTATTCCAGGACTAGAATGAACATAATGAAAACTGGCAAATGTTCAACATATAAGTGAGCTCAAACTATGCATTAGTATTCTACATATCCAGAGACAGAAGGATGTCTTATTAATAAAATGAATTACTTTGCTTGAACAAACAAGGGCATACGGCTTCCCACATGCCCTAGGGGTCTGGAAGGCGGGTGGCTGCTGCACCAACCTTGGGTGGACTCCCCTGCCTTGCTTTAGCAGCTCTTGAAGAAAATCTCAAAGCAGACAAGAGTACACAGCCCTCATGAGTCCAAAAGCACAAAATGCACCTCTCTATCCCTATTTTCTCTCACACATCCCTGCTTACAAGTGGTACAAAAGGAAAAGTCAGTAGCTAGCTTTAGTCAACTAGATTTCATAACAGATGAATCCACGATAACCACTGATGAAAAATTATTCAGTACAGTAAATAATAGGAACAGGAGATGAAAAACAGCCTAATGTATTTCTGGCCTATATTTCATATCAGAACATTTCCAATAGAATATTTTGTTGCTTATTTTTGGTCCTGCCTCCTAAACATCTAATTTAGATACTTGTTGCTGCAATTTCACTCCATTACTTCGATGTAATTTCCTTCCTCTTGGTAACATCCTTTTATGCATTTGAGAACCATTACTGTATTTCTCTTCAGCCTGCCTTTATGAGAGTTGCGTTCTACCTGGGGAACTATTATGAAGGCAATACATAACTTGAGGTCAGAGAGAATTTTCAAACATTATAAATGCATTATTTAGGTTAATGCTAGAATTCTGTCATTTTATTTTTTAGGGCATTTACAGGAGTAAATGGTAAAAATTGTTGGAATGCCACAAATAAAACCTAGCTACTATTAATAATCTTTTTAGTACTAATGGAACTCCATGTTTAGTCAAATGTAAGGACTGAACATTCTGCAATGCGAATAGTTTATCTGTACAAAGCTTCTCTTTAGTAGAACTAAAAATTATAGTACAATAGTATTTGAAAATGATACCTGGAAGATAGCCCCAGATGAATCTGTGCTTCATTCATAAAAACATAAATAACTTTTTAAAAAATTGTTTGCACAAGGAATGTACTGTATATAGCACAATTATAAATCCATGATTATGATTTCATTAGTGAATTCTGAAGTGTCAATTCCGCAACAGAATCTCATGACAAATCCTGAACAAGAAATTACTACCTTGAGTATACAAAACTATGGCTATTTCATATTCCTACACTTCCAGTGACACAATGTATCCAATAAAACCCATGAAAATTTGTATCTGAACTATTTATTATAGACCAATATAGACATGATTTATGTCTTTCATTTCAAATACATATACCTCTATCAATTACATTTAAGTCTGATACATTTTGTCTTCATTGCATATAGCATTACCTTCCAACTCTACTGCTCTATATAAACCTAAGTATGTAACAGCTCACAAAAACATAAATCTCATTAGCTTCAAGAGAGACATTCAAAACATGTGACAAAAGAGAAGCACAAAGTGCTTATCCTAAGCTTCTTAAGACACAACTTAAGATAGGTATAACACGTAGAGTGAAGACTGGTCCCAAAAGGCAGGTTTTAAAACAATGCATGCATGAATTTTAGAGACCTGATGGTGAGCTGTACATATAACTTGCACAGTCTATCATGTTAGGGCGACTGCTGGTGGTCAAAGACAGGTCCAAAAGACAGGTGAAAATGAAAAAGAAAATCGATTCATAATGCAAATATAAGTTCAAATGTTTTTAAAAAAGTATAATTAAAAAAACCATGAGGCATGCTCAACCATGGCAATTGTGACTTACAGTTTGGCACACACTTACTTGAAAATTGAAGCTGTACATGTGTATGACAACATGGATGGGTTGCATAAAACTGCACAATATAACAGAATGTTTTTTAACAGCAACAGAAGCAAATTCTTCTGTTAACTACCCAGACATATAAATGCAAATATTGTGTCTTTCACCCTGATTAAAACCCTTTGAAACCTGGCATTAAATTACTTACAAGGTATTACCAATGAAGCCTTCAAAGATTTATAGAGATTTCCATGATAAACCTTAACATTCACATGATGTCTTAAATGTGTATACAAAAAGGTTTTGAAACTGGAACGGCACACAAGCTAAAAAAAAATCTGGCAAACCTTTACTATTCACTACACTTAAATTTTCTGTTCAAGTTTTAGAAATAATTCTGCTTTTACTTTACTGTTATCATTAAAATAAGATTTTAAGTTTCTTGGATAAATGAAAAGTTACCCATAGAGATAAAATGCCAGTGGTTTTTGTTGGTTTTTTTCCTAGTGTTGCAAATTAATTTATACTTGGTATTATTTACACAGGGGAAAAGGACCTTCAGCTCTGCCTGCACTGCACCTCTTTACCTGCTGCTCTGACAGACAATGACACATCAGAGTCTTACTTCATCCTGAAGCCAGTTAAAATTTTTGTCCCCACTTCCAGACAAAGGCTGTTGCCAAACATCAAGCTGACTGTAACCATCAGAGTGTGAAGGCTACATTTACGCATACACACGTTATTTCCACTCAGTCTGTCTCATCCATTGCTATTTCTGCAACTCTGTAGCAACTCTGTTTTCTTTATAGATTGCTGACTACAGATGCCCTAGCCAATGTGGTAATAAAACCAAGATTTCCTTGACAGTGTGAGTTTCTCGTTGGGGAGGGAGGGAGGGAGATGCTCCAGGGCTGGACAAGCAGCCCAGGCATGTGCAAGCCAGCCCTCTGAACATTAAAGAAACTCCTTACATGCCAAAGGACATGGAGTAATTAATCATCCAAAAATCAGTCACGTACATTTCCATTAATACCAGAAGGCCGTAACATATAAAAGTCATCCAAAGCCCATGTCCACCACTAATCTCCTGTGAAATAAATGGCATGTGTGTGGCAGCAGCAGAACCATGTGCAGTTGCTCCCACCTCCTGTCAGCTTCGTCCTGCTCTCATCCTGTGGCTGCAATGCCACAGGGCTGGACCAGTGAAGCTCTCCTGAAAGGCTCATTCTTCCACACATGAGAATGGACAGCTGGAGGCACTCAGTATCTCACAGAACACACACAGGACTTCAGCAAACTGACTGATGAATTCACTTTTGTTACTTAAGCAATTACACAGAATTGTTGCTGAGCTTTAGAGATACAGTAGTCACGGCTGCAAAGTGATAAACAGAGGTCTTGTGCTGGGTCTGATGTGCATTAGGTGGAGGGTTTATATAACAGCTTCCAAATTACACATTAACCTCAGAAGACTGGGAAAAGACAACCAGGATCAAAATGGTCCCCTTGTGGAAAAATTATGTAATACTTATTGAATTTAATTCTCCAAGGGTGTATCTGCCCAAAGATGAGACAATTTTTTTCCTGAAACACATGCAAGATAGAGAGCCATAAAACTAAAGACCAAGCCCCACAACACTGCAAGTAACCAAGTGACAGAGCACGGAGTTTAGAGACAGCTTCCACTTTCTGTTCATACCAAAACAACGGGCAGGAGGGCACTGAGATGCTGCCCACTCTTCCAAATGTCACAACAGAATACCATTTGGTGTAGATTACTATACTGTTTTACAGAAAACATGAGAATGAAATCAAGAAATAAAACCAAATACATCAAACTATCCAAGGAAATGCATACAAGCATGCAGAACTAGGGAAAAAAAAAAAGAGTGAGCAGAAGCCTATACCAGAATTTTCCCACATCTTACACGGTTAACCCAGTATTTTCTTTTAAATGTGTCTACATTTAAAGTCTACTGAGATGTCTAGTTTCATAGGTGCCACAAATACCCAAATAAGAGCTGTATTTACAAATGCATAGTACATCTCCTCATATGGATACCATAAAATACTCAGCTTTTTACTTTTTTCTTGTTATTTTAGTAGAAAATTTAGCTCTTTCCTCTGATGGAAAGAACATCAAAACAGTGGCAGGGGAATACCTGTGTCTCTTTGGATGCTTTAAAGCTTGTCTACACACAAGCACTACATTGTTACAAATAACACGCAAAAATAAATGAAAGCAACTCCATCCTTACAACCTAAATTCATTCTGGTACAGAGCCACTGTTAGATGGCACTTAAAAGTGCCGTTGTAATTCCCAAATAAGGTGAATACACTGTATAATAGAACTTCTTCACGCATTTTGCACTGCCACCCAAAAAGAGTGGTACCACTGCACAGCTGCATTTGTTTCGGGAGAAAAAACACGCACATCTCATATTTCTCACTGAAATAGCCCTACGGGCTAAAAAATTGGGTCTGGAGCCTACCACACCATCCCAATACAAATGAAAGACTGTGAACTTCATTTAAAAACCCAACACTTACTCTAATAAAATAAAAACTTTAAAAAAAAAAAACCACCTGAAAATACCAGTTAATTTAAGATTATGCAGACAACGGAACTGAAAAGGATTCAGTGCTGTTTACTCCTATTGAAAAAAATGGGAAACAAATGCATGATCTCTAAACCTTCCCACTCGAAGAATTAGGATGGAATTAGAAGATATTTCTGTAATGAAACAGAATGAACATGCTTATCATCTATTTCACAGAACTGCTTAAAAAGTTACATGCTGCAAAATATGACAAATAAGTTCCTATGGCCCAATACACCACGCGAGTGTGCACCTCACTCAAAAACCAAGCTTTCAACAGAACAAGGAAAATTATTCACTAGAATAACCTCATTCATTTCAACAGAATCCTCACGTGAATAAAGTTACTCATGCACACACACAGATAAGGAAGAGGCTATCAGACCCCCCCCAATCCCCTATGGATGCTACCACAGCACCAGATGTGACCTGCCACATCCCTCTCTAGCTGGTAGAAAGGGAGTGGGTAGGTGCTTGGCTCTCACTCCCCACTTAATGCACCTGCTAATGCAGCTGAGCTGGAAAAGGTACCCCAGGAAAAAAATTAGTGCAGTTTATTGAGTTCAGGGAACCAGGAAAACAAGTAGGGATTTGAAGCATGATTTCAAGTCACAACTGACTGTGCCGTGCTCCTCCACTCCTGTAGCTGTACAGCTCTCAGGCTCAGCTGCAAGGTGCTAGCACAGCTCATTGTGAAACACCTCACTCCAAGCAGTCCCGCAGAAACTTGGACTTTGAAAGTATGTCTTCCTACCCTCACTGAAAGAATGTTCTGTTTAACCCTGTGTTTTCTTAGAAGATCCACGTAACTATTGAACATTCTGGATTTTCTTTTTTAAAACGCAGTCTCCAGTGCAATTCACTTATCATATAGACACAGGTTGTTCAATTCAAGCTGTTGATTAAATATGCTTAACGACATCGATAGTTCCTCAGAAAATATCACAGAGAGTGTTACATTTATAAAGGCATACAGCCAGCTGGCACAGAGTACGAAATGAAATAATCTTACACTTTAAATGCATTTTTAAAGGGAACTATAACTTCTTGGGCATTTATTTGCACTGCTTTCTGTATGAATATTCCAGTCCTGCATCCATGCATCTCACTGTGAAAGCAATGCTAATCTGCCGTCACATTTACCTGTCTCCCTATGAAAACATAGTTTTCCACACATTACCTGGATAAACTTATTTTACTGTAACTCTGACAGAGACGCACTTCCTTCTCGCAACCCCTGGAACGAGTGTTTACACACCGTGTGCTCAGGGAAGGACAGGCGTGCGCAGACACGGGGATTTTACCGATGCCGATGCAGCGGTGTAACCCCCCGGGTGAGCCCTCATCCCCCCGAGGGAGAGTCGTGCCCGACGGCCCGCGACCCCGCGGCGCAGACAGACCGGGGCGGCGGGACGGAGAGCCACAGAGCTCAGCATCCTGCCTCGGGGGCTGCGGGCGGCGCCCCGGCCGGCGCGGGGCCTGCGGGGCCGTCCCGGGTGCAGCACGCTGGAGAGCGCCGGGCCGAGCCCGCGGCAGCCCCGGCCCCGCCGCTCGCCGAAGTTTGCGCCGGGCGAGGTGCGAGGCGCCGGGGCCACCCCTCTCCCGCCCGCCGTGAGCCCCGCGCTAACCTGAAGTCGCTGTAGGGGTGGATGATCCAGAACCCCGCAGTTTTAACCCTTTCCTGCTCCTTCTCCACCGCCTTCTGGCTGCCGAACATGCGGAGGGAGAATTTGTTGACCCCCGGCTGCAGCATGGAGGTGAACTGCCGCTGCATGAAGCCGTACTGCCGCCGGGGTCCCTCAGCATCCTCGAAGCCCACCACGGGCTCCTCGCCCCCGCCGCCGTCCACTTTGAAGCACACCGAGTTGCCATGCTCCTTCACGCCGCCGCTGCCGGGGCTGCTCTGGGCTTTCTCCGCCGAGGCCGCCGGCTTGGCCGGGAAGGAGTTAGCGCTGCCATCGTCCCGGCTGCCGGCGGAGGAGCTGCGCTTCCCAGCCTCCATGCTGCGGGGCGGGCGCACCCCAGCCGCGGGAGAGCGCGGGGAAGCCTCGCCGCCGCCGGTGCCCTTCAGCGGCGCGGCTGGGCTGTGCCGCCCTGAACTGGGCTGGGCTGGGCAGGGCTGGGCTGGGCTGGGCTGGGCAAGGCTGGGCAGGGCTGGGCTGGGCTGGGCTGAGCTCCGCGCCGCCGCGCCGCCCGGCCTCAGCAGCGCCTCCGGCTCGGAGCGCGCTCCGCGCAGGGCGGGCACCGCCGCCCCTCGCCCGCCCCCTGCCGGCGGCCCCGCTCCGCCTGACATTGAGCGCCGAGTCCTTGAGGGGCCGCGCGGCGAGCGGGCAGCGCCTGAGGGAGGGGCCGGGGCCGAGAGCGGGCAGGGGACAGGGGACAGGGCCCCCGGAGCGCCGGGCCCGCGCCTCCGCAGGAGCACAGGAACACGCGTAGGTGGATGTTTCACCCTGGGCAAAGCAAGGGGCAAGGCGTGGGGTGGTAGCGTGCCTGTGAAGCCCGAGCAAGAAACAGTGGCCGAGAGTGATGCAGTGAGGCGTTTCCACGGGCTTGGCGGTCCCCTGGGAAGCCTCTGTTGCTCCTCGTGGAGCAGGCGGACTGGGAGAGGGCAAGAGGTGAGGGTCTGCCTGGCCGTGGGGTCGAGGGGCGGCCCTGGAAGTCGCGGAGGCGTTGTGGGTTCGTCGTGCTCAGGGTGCGGTGTGTGTCCGGCGCAGGGGGACATCGGGGCAGCGTGAGTGAGCAGGGAAGGCCTTTGAGTGCTGAGTGCCATGCGTTTTCACAGACGAAGCTCGTCGGTCCGGTTAGACACCCCCGCCAAGCGGCTCTTCCTTTAGCCTGGAGCGGGCAGCAGACGGGCCACGCGACTTGAGAGATGCTGCGAGCGCGGCTGGACCACCCAGGGATGCCGTTCCCGTCGGGAGGACTGTGCTGCCATGGGCACTTGCCTTTTCTCCCTGAAAGGCGCAAAATGGCAGGTGCTCCCGAGTGCGTAGACAACCTTTTCACGTATGCCAAGAGGTGATTTGGCCTTTGTTTGCATGTCAGTAGGAAACTGGAGTCCACATTTAGTTTGCTCCACTTGACATTTAAGTGCATAAATTATAATTTAGAAGCCCCTAAAAAGCCGAAAGAAGCTGTCAGACAGAAAGGAAATGGTGGGTATTTCTAGCTTCATACACTCTTCATACACTCAAAGGAAATAGGGTATATATTGGCTTCAGTATTTCTACAGACATTGTCCTAGTGATTGCAGGTTGTAATTGGGGAGCTGAGGGTGAGGTGGGAGCTGAGGGTGAGGTAGGAGCTGAGAGAGCAAATGATAAGAAGCTGTTTATAAACCATGAGTGAGGAGGAGCTTGGTCTCTGGTCTGAAAAATGAAAAATGCTGATACTTACCCCGAAAGCTGTGAGGTTTTTTGGGTTACAGAATGATGGAGAATCAATATCTGCAGATATTACTAGAGGAGCTCTAGTATTATGTCTGCCAGCAAAAACATATATTACAGCATATACATTGTAGGTCCTGGCCTTCCATTTAGAATAGGTTTGACATAGGTTTGTTTTTCACCCATTCCTGACACATTTTTCATTTTGCACATTAAAAGCAGAGTAGGAAAGAATTAGTAAAGCCTCGCAAGCTTGAATTGTATTTTCAGAAGCATTTTCCACTTCATTTTTACATGCTTTGTTCTTTACACAACAAATGCTTAAATCTAGGAGAGAAACAGATGTGCAAATCTGCACCCCACCATTTGCACAGTGTCAATCTGGTGCATTGGGGGGCTTTATTTCAAAGTGGGATCTGAGGGCTCTCCTCAGCAATTGTGGCTCTAACAGAATGTTTATGCCTAGTGCACTCAAACACACCATGTTCCATTGATGTTAATGACTTTAGTGAGGAAGATGTTAACATCATGCCAGTGTGGAAGAAGATGACAAGTACAGATGCACTAGGATGGATTGCTGAAGGCTGGGCAGCAACCAGGATAGGAAGAAATATCCTTATAGAGTGATTGGTTGAGGGCTGACACACATAAACCTTCCCCACCTGGAGTGACACTTTTCTGTAGGATTTTATCCTAAGACAGTGAAGAGTGTGTGCACAGCTGCTAATGGCTCATACACAGCTGCTGATAGACAAAAACCTCTTGGTGTTTTATCCCCAAATGATGTCCACCTCCTTCCCTCATCCAATGTATGTCACTATACAATAATTAAAAAGTAAGAAACTACTACTGTTTTGCAGCTTTCTTAAAGAATTAACTCACATCATATTTGACAGCAACCCGGAAAGGCAAGGGGTGAAAAGTCTAACTCACACAGTGCTTTTCCACACACTCAGACAGCATTCCACATGATAGGCAGTGGAACTGACAATTCCCATGTCAGTTGAAAAAATGTTGCAACCTTAGGGTTTCTGCTACTTCTTCACAACTTATTCCACAGGACTTTTGCATTCAGTCCTTGACCTGAATGGTCTTTGCCAGCATAACCCAGGACTGCAACAGCTAGTCATGTACAGGACAAAAATAGACCTGTAGTGGAGTAAATCAGAACAGTGAAATGGAGACATTTACAGCTGCCGTAAGCAGATTCTGATGTACTTTTTTTTGATTGGAGAAGCAATGAGCACTGGATTAATGGTGATGGTCCTTCATTTATGGAAGAGGAAAATTTTGCACAGCAAAAAAAAAAAATCAATTTCTTCCTTCATGAAACTTGCTTTCACTTGTATTTGATGTCTCATTTGCCAGTATTTATCCTTACTCAGCATGGACTTCAGACCTACCAGAATGACCAACCCTGCCTACCTTTCCCTCTTGTTACAACAGCAGAATCTGGAGGTATTCTATTTCCCTTGGTGGCATTATATAGATATGACAAGGGTTTGTTCCCCATCAATGCCCTACAACTTAGGAGAAGTTCTTAAAGAACTTCTTGCAGGTTCTAAGATCTGCATTACCTGTAACATATGATTTTATGCATGCTTTTCAAACAGAGCATAGGTATAAACCACACAGGTATATATCTCTTGGTAAATTTGAGATTTTGATATTTTCTGCTTCCTGTGATCAAAATTTAGATTTTTGTAACTTTTTTTCTGTATAGAAGAAATGTATACTTATTTGTACACATCTGGGTGATATTTGTCCTAAGTATGGCCTAATTGAACCTTAACAACTCAACATCTTGCAATTTTAATAGCAATCCTGAGATGTTGGGATGAGAAACCATTTTCATAATCTGTAGTTTTTCTTTGGGAGAATGGACTCTTCCAAATAACTGAATTTTATTTTCAGCCCAGAAATTGAAGTCTCCTAAAACTCACCATGTTAGCTTAGATGAGAGAATTTTGGTTCACATAAGAAGAAATCATAGAGCATGGTGTGTGGGAATAGTCCTGAAGACTGCACCAGGGATGAAAATGGTTGAAAGGTCATTTTAGCTGAAGGTATAGCTTGTTCTCTGTCAAGTTTTATTTTGATTTTGTGTCCATGTCAGGAGAAATACACAGAAAAGTGAAATTTATACATGAAATTTCCAAGAAATCTGTGCTAGCAGAACAAAAGGGGCAAAAAATTGATTTTGCATCTCTTTGCTACATCCTAGATTAATCGATCACTACTAAAAATTTAGTAAGCTGTTTTGCTTGTCTGTATTAAATTATTTTTATTACTTATTCTGCTTCATCAAAGTACTGTGACATCATTAGTTTCAGTGCTTTATATGACTCTGTAATGCTAATGTATACTAAGATTAATATTAAAAAAATTAATTTTTTTCTCTTCTGCCAAATATAGTAAATTTTTTATACCTGTAGTAAATACATTCCTCCTCTTTATTTTTTCATTTTGTTATAACTTGAACATACACGGAACAGTTTGGCTGAAAAAATTAAAAAAAAATAGCAGCCTGTGTACAGAGGCATATGTATTTTTTCAGTGAAGAAACTGGGGCACAGGCAAGCAAGAAGACTTCTTTGAGATGACCCAGTAAGATACACCTGACTGCAGAACAAAGCTGTTGTCTCTCAAGTTAAGGTTGCATGCCATGTGAGATATTTTTAAGATTATTTCTCAACACAAGGTCACCATCAAGTCAAATGGCAAACCAGGGTTAGCAAGGAAGGAAAATAGTTATATTTACAGTTATGTAACTATGTCTGCCAGCTTAATTGAGGATTTATCCAGATTCATAATATGTGCTGTATTCCATGCCTGTTTGCTTGAAGTTTGCAATTAAATAATTTTGATTTGATCCTACCCTACTTATGTTACTTTCCATGCATATTTACTCACACATGCTTATTGGCAATAAATGTTTTCAATAATACAGATGTTATATTAATATTAGCTAGTGTTTATGAAGCAGGAAGAATCTTAGCATCCTTTGAAAAAAACATACCACAAAGCAATTGGAACTTCAACCATGAATGTTACATG
The DNA here is from genome assembly GCA_039654755.1 of Calcarius lapponicus. Taxonomy (NCBI): domain Eukaryota; kingdom Metazoa; phylum Chordata; class Aves; order Passeriformes; family Fringillidae; genus Calcarius; species Calcarius lapponicus. The sequence goes on from CM077481.1 coordinate 16,242,126, forward strand.
GCAGCTGTCCATATAGTTACTCAGGTTGTTTTAGGTTTTTTTTTTAACTCTGGTTAAAAAAAACTCTGTAGTACAGTTTGAATGTCCCCAGTGAGTACTGATAAATATGTAAATATGATCTTGGTGATTTCTGTTCTGGCCTGGTGCTGAGTGTTGGAAGTCCTACTGCAGCATCTCAGTGCTTCAGAACTGGTACAGTTCTGGAACAGGAGGGTAAAATTAAATCACAGAATATTCCTACTGGTTTTTACCAGCTCTCTGAAGTGTCTTTTATTTATGCAAATTACTTTCTAAATTTAATAGAATATTTGTGTGCTTTGAGTGCCTTATCTTTTTTTTGAAGAAAAATACTTTAATGCCAGTGTTTATTATCTGTTTAATAAGCTACCAGATCTTTATTCAACCCTATGGAGATATCATTGCCACAAAAGAAAAGTAAAAAATGAAAAACAAATTCGAATTTGATTTTTTTAGTTGTATGTGTATTATTGTTTATTATTCTTTGCTAATGTCTGAATTGTTGGGTACCTGAAGTGCTTTAGAAATTATTAAGAAATTGCTTTCCCTGACAAATGTTCAGCTGACTGACTAAGTGGCTATGATAAGGCACTTCAGATTTTTGCTATGTTAAAAATATATTCTTTCTTGTAGTTTAAATGCAAATGTACCCCAAATAAATTGTATTTAAAATCATACTCTTAACAATAACTATCTTATGACTGTATTGGTTTTAAGAGCTATGATTTGACACTACAAACATGTAGACATTTCTGAGTAATTTTTTTATAAATCACAGTACTTGTTTCATACAATGCCTAATCCTGTGAGCATTTCTAAAATTAGTGCATACAGATGTGAAAGGTCACATGTTTCTATTCAGAGTGCTATATACTATACTGGGCTCAAGTATTTGCAGCCTTGTATCCCTTCTCTGTAATACGAGAGAAATATAGTTTCTATAAAAATGTAAATACCATTAATTGGTCTGGAGTCTAACTTGACGTTAACAATAGCTTTTTTCTCCTGTTGCACACAGTGTTCCTATGTAGTTGCATAATCAATCCACAAAAGCAAGTCCTTGTGATTTAAAAATCTCTCCCTTCTGGAGCTTCCAGAGACAAATAAATAAATCCTTTTAAAAATTGTATATTTCAATAATGTGTGAATATCAGCATTAAACAGAATGACCTAATTGCCACCTTCCAGTATCTAAAGGGAGTTTACAAGAAAGATGGAAAGGAAGTTTTTACAGGAGCATGTAGTGACAGGATGAGGGAAAAAGGCTTCAAGCTGGAAGAAGGTAGGTTTAGATTAGACATTAGGAAAAATTCTTTACTTTGAGAATGGTGAGGCACTGAAACAGATTGTCCAGAGAAGCTGTGGATTCCCCATCATTGGGAATTGCTCAGAGCCAGGCTGGATGGGGGTCCGAACAACCTGATCCAGTGAAAAGTGTTCCTGCCCATCGCAGGGGGTTTGTAACCAGCTGATCTTTAAAGTCCCTTTAAACCAAGCCATTGTATGATTCTGTGACAGATCCCACACTACCTTTTAAACTATTGTCTTTCTATGGCCCTGATTTTTCAGAACTCAACCATCTTTTTCATCTTTCCATCCTAATTTTGCTCATGTCATCAGTACTGGTAGGATGCTTTTAGGGATAGCTGGAAAGCACCATCTTGGTGACTTAGTTCATTAGTTAAAGTTTGAATAGTTGTCAGATTAAATCCTGCAAGTTGCTGCCCTGTGTTCCTTGACTTAGATTAAGTACTTAAGATCCCTCATCTCACAATCATATTTTAATGAATATGGATACTATCAACAAGCAACATGCCTGAGTTGTGTCCGCTATCCAATTCCTTATACAGTTCCTTATGCAGAGCCATGTCTTGCAGGACTAGTATCTGTCTTTGGTATAATATTCATTAAATTGAGTGTACTGCTTCAGTGTTCCAGTTGTTTCTAAATCATAGGTAGGTCTTCAAGTTATTACCAAGGAATTTTACCTATTAAACCAGCCATGAGGAAGAAAAACTGAAACCGAAGACTTTTGAAACAATTCTTTAAAAGTACACTGCTTTTTACAACTTCCCAGAACAGTTTTTTAGAATTCTAACTACGGAAAAGTGTTTGTATTTTAATAAATGCTTTTGGAAGATCAGTGTGAAGGTCTAACTCCTTAGATCAGTGTTGATCTAAACATTCAGTTCTACCACTAAATAAAATGAGGTCCAGAGTAGTCCAGAGATGGTACAATCAGTAATCCAGAGCTGTATCGCACTTAGTGTCTTTAAGGTACCTACAAGTGTTCTGATTGCTTAGAGGTACTTTTTGTTACTTCTAGCTAGCTGTGCTGGCTGTAGGCACATTTCAATTACTAGCATGTGTAATGAGAAGAACACACAGCACTATTCCCTGTTGATTGCGCTGCCTCAGAGATGATGTCTAGATGGTGACATTGAACACACGACTCAGGAAGGATTGCCCCAGTTTTTGCTGTCAGACTTTCGTTCCTCAGTTCACATGGGCAGCTTTCTTGCAGCTAAAGAAATCTCTGTTGCAGGGGAGGGGAATAAGCTATCACAGCTGGCAGAGGCAAACAGTACAGCATGCACAGCTGAACAAATGTAACATCCCGAAGTGCCATAAATACTTGGAGGCAAAAGCTGCTACAGAAGACAGGACACTAGCTGTTTAAGTTTGAAAGCATAAGGTTCCCATTGACTGCCTTCTTCTACTTGGAACGTAGATTAATTCGTGATTATAAAGTTCTACCTCTCAAATTATTTTTCCCCTTTTGAGTTGTGATACCAATACATGAGGAAATGGTAACTGCCATAATGGAGACATTCCTGTTATAGGCTTAGTGTCCATTTATTAAAGAGAAATATGAATAAAAAACCAAATCATTAGCAAAAAGAATGGAAAATAAAAAGTGGGATTTCTCTATGGGCCACTGCTGGGTGAAAATACACATGACCTTATATACACTTCCTTAAATAAGACATTTGGATTTCTGATGGGAAATGGACTGTGGCAGGGGCTGAGAGGTGCCTGTGTGCCTGGTAGATGTATTGGAAAGGGGATATGGGTAGTTATTGTGCTCTGTAAATGAATTGCCAGATATCTGGTCCATGCCTATGCCAGCCTTACAAGTAAGGGATCTTTTGTGTCTGTGGCAAGTTCATGTCTTGTGAAAAAGACTGACTAGAAAAAAACAACTTTTATTGACTGAAGTTATTTAATCCCTAGGGCTGTGACAGTGGAAGCGTTAGGAACATGAGGCATAAGAAGGCCTTAACCAGTAACATCCAAGTCGTCTCAGAGGACTGAGAACTTTAATGCTGGCAGTAATTATCAGTGTTCATGAAACTAAAGTATTGCTGAACTAGAAGTGGCAACTGTAGAGAATTAAAGGATTGCAAACATTCCCTCTAAGTGGTATCACAAAAAGACAAGGAGACTTTATTTTAAAATAAAAGGAGGGAAAATGCATACAAGCTTTAACTTTTTTGAAAGTATATGCATAGTAGGTATCCTCAGCAGTAAAGTAAGGTAAGCATGCCTAAAACTTCAGTTAACAAAGGCACTTTCAATAATTATTTCCTATAGTCTTTTAATATATTTTTATTTTATCTAATAATTTATTTTTTAATGACTCTATTCTTCCGTGTGTCTTTCAGTTTGTTACAATTACTGCTAAAGACTACTTTGCATAGAAGCTGATAAACACAAACATTTACAGATGGAATTGCCATGCAACCATTCATCTTTGTACCTACGCATTTACAGAGACAGGAGAAGGTATTTGACACATAGAACAGTGGAGATTATTTTATGTTTCTAAGGGTTGTTGTTCATTTTTGTGACTGATGGAAGAACTGGACTCAAAAGGTTAACCAGAAGAAAAAAAAAAAAACCAAAAACAGTAAATGGTCAGTCTTTCTAAAGCACTTAATTTTAGCAAAACTCAGAGGACATAATTGTTTTTTTGGGATATTTTTTAGTGGTTGTAGGGAAATGAGAGGGCAGGTCTTCAGCACCAAACAATCTCTATTTGAAAATAATATGATGCAAGAAAAAGAAAATAAGAAAGAATCCATACTAGTCTTCAAACCTTACCTGAAAAATTCTGGATCTTACTCAGCAATCAAAAAGTCAGATAAATTTAAGCATCAGTGGAAGCAAGATATTATAGAAAGGATGAAAAATTGTAAATATCTTCAGAGAAATAAGGATAGCAGTCTGGACAAAATCTTTCAAAGTGGTTGTAACAGCAAGATACTACTTGATATAAAAGGAGCATAAATTGAAGGCAAAGAATATCCTCAAATACTTTCAAAGCTTGTGTGAAGGTACATGTCATGTAGACCAATCACAGATAACCAGAGAAAATTGGTATCTGGTACTTTATTAATGGAGTTCTCCTATCTCACTTGTTTGTAATGCCATTCAAAAGCACAACAGCCTTCTCTGACAGTAATGCTCAACAGGTAGTAGATGAAGTTGATATTAGATGTGAGAAAGTTATCTTGATTCCTTTTGTAAGAAAGATTGGAATTTCAGAGTGTAATATGGCAAGCTAAAAAGTCAAATCTGATAAGCAGAAGACTGTAATGCAGCCAGAAAGAGGTAGTGGTAGCAATAGAAAAGAGATCAGCAAAGCTCTGTATCTAAAACTTGCTTTTCTGAAACGCTTGAATAATGTTTTTATACTCTAGATGGCAAGTTGCATAGGGAATTAATGACTTGTGATGACCTGTAATGTCCTAAACTTAAGAAGATTTTTGTCTCACCTTTTTTTCTAGTCTTTGAGAAGAACAGCCTCTCTGAGCAGAGACCATAATAGATTCTTCTAATACCATTCTTATTTTGTGTACATCAAAGTAAGAGTCTTTTACTCTGGTGTAATTACAAAACTGATGATGTTAAATATTTCTAATCAAATGATAATCCAACCACTTTTGCCATCTTACAAGTGATCTTTTAGTAAATTCTCTGAATGTCACTTGTGTGAAGAATCCAGTTAATGTTCTGTAAGTTAGTGTTTTCATAGATTTTATTCTTGAATTCTGTATTTCCAGCCTGGATAACTTTGTAATCTATCTTCATTCATACTGGCTATTCGGTAACTTCACTCATACTGTGGAGTATTCTTTTAGTTCTCTGCTGCTAATACTGCTGTAGAGAATATTGCCTATTTAACACAAAAATGTGCATACCCCTATCTAAAAATTCTCCGTCTAAAAATTATTTGATGTTTGAGATGGATCCCTTCTATGCATTGAAACACTCAAGTGAAACCATGAGGTAATTTATATTTTATGGTTTGAGTTTGATTCTTCTAAGTATGATAAACGTAATAGAATTTTTTAATCCATGTATCACTGAAGTACTTATCCATGCTTGCCTGTAAAAGAGGCTTTCAAGAGCATCATACAGTTTGCCAGAACTGTGACTTCTGAAAGTCACAATAAGCAGTTTAAAATGCTTTAAAATATTCTGTTCCATTATTTATAACCTTTGTATGTTGTGCATTTTGAGATGTGGTTAGTGTAGACGTGAGTTTTGTATAGGTATAGATATATGTATATGTTTCAAAAATTTTCTATGATCAAAGTACACGAGATAATATCTTAAAACTATGTAAATTTTCTACTAGGAATTTGTCAGTGAGGATTTGTTAAGGAGTTATGGAGTTATGTTCTCTGGACTTTTTCTCTGTATTTTGAAAACTATGGCACACATCCTGCTAAACAAACACAGGACAAGGGGAGGCATCAGGCCTTCCTGATTTTAAAATTCAAGATTGACAAAGCCATTTGTTTTTTAGTCATGCATATTCTTTACTAGGATTTCCCATAAAATATCTTTTTTCCATGCCTCTCATTTGTATCTTTTCCTCTCTTTACCTTCATCTGTATCTCTAAGAGAGATAGTGCATCATCAGATCTCTTCAGCTAACAGAGGGGAGGGAATTCTCACACAGACTTGGAATCATAGAATCATTTAGGCTGGAAAAGGCCTTTAAGATCATTTACTCCAACTGTTAACCTTACATTGGCAAGTTCCACTAGGCCAGGTTCCCAAGTGCTATGTCTACACATCTGTTAAATACCTCCAGAGATGGTGACTCTACCACTTCCCTAGGTAGCCTGTTTCCATGCATAACAATTTCTGTGTAGAAATATTTCCTAATGTTCAATCTAAGCCTCCCAGCTTTAGGCTGTGTCCTCTTATTCTATCACGGTTTCCTGGAAGAAGAGACCAACCCCCACCTTTCAGGCAGTGGTGGAGAGTGATAAGGTCCCCCCTGAGGCTCCTTTTCTCCAGGGCAAGCACCCCCAGCTCCCTCAGCTGCTCCTCACAGCACTTGTGCTCCAGACCCTGCCCCAGCTCCATTGCCCTTCTCTGGACTCTCTCCAGCCCCTCAGGGCCTTTCCTGCAGTGAGGGCCCAGAGCTGGACACAGCACTGGAGGTGAGGCCTCAGCAGTGCCCAGCACAGGGGGACAATCCCTGCCCTGGCCCTGCTGGCCACACCATTGCTGATCCAGGCCAGGATGCCATTGGCCTTCTTGGCCACCTGGGCACAGCCTGGCTCATGTTCAGCTGCTCTCACCAGCACCCCCAGGTCCTTTCCAGCCACTCTGCCCCAGCCTGTGGCACTGCCTGGGGTTGTTGTGACCCAAGGGCAGGACCTGGCACTTGGCCTTGTTGAACCTGACACCACTGGCCTCAGCCATGATCCAGCCTGTCCAGATCCCTCTGCAGAGCCTTCCTGCCCTCCAGCAGATCAACACCCACCCAACTCATTGTCATCTTTAGAAGTGGTGCTAGACAAAGAGGACAGGCATTTTGCTAATGGATTTAATAAATATTTCCTGGCAGCAGAACTAGTGGATTCCATTCCTGACTCTGGACTCTTCAGCTAAAAGATTTTGCATGTGCACTTGGAAGAAAGACCTGGTCTTGTTTCCTTTGCCAAGGAGCACTTCAGCAAGTGTGATTTTTTTTTCTTAAAATCTTGGATATCTGGAACTTATTAAAAAATTGCCCCTACTTGATATAAGAGAAATATATTTTGTTTTGTCTAACCCTTTAAAAAAACCCTCTTCTGTTTTGTCCATCTGTTAAAATTCAGCCTAAGGCAGATTCCTGGCACAGGAATAATATAAAATTTAAAATCTGTGGGTTTGTGCAGCTGGCAAAATTTCTTCCCCCTTTTTTCAGCAATTCAAATGGATTTCACTGTTAGACTATCTTATTAAAAGAAAGAGGTGTTAATCCCATTTGCAACATGATTAATTTGTCACTACTGTTGTCTGATAAAAGGCCAGCAGCATGTTTTCTGGTGAGAGAAAAAGTAAGAAAGAACATGATAGCAGCGCTAAGTTGGACCTCCACTTTTATTTTCTCAGCCACCTGCCGCTTCAGATCTATATAAGGAATATGCCTACCCTGCAGCCAGCAGAGAAGTACAGAGGGAGTCAAGCTATCCACACAGTTGGGCTTGTTTATATCAAGCAATCTGGTAGCAGCAGCATGGAGCCCTATGTGAGTCAAGGTAATCGGGTGAGAAATGAGAGCTGATTAGCTTATGCACTGATGCTTTTAGACCTTTTCCAATTCTTATGCCATCTCTTTTAAAAGGGGTTTGTGCACTCCTGTACTAATCTACAGGCATACTTTGAAAGGAGATGCTATTATACTTGACAAATTAAACTTACAATTTACTAAATTTTCCAGATGTGTTTTGTTAAAATACTTTAAATTTCTTGCTTTCTGTGTTCAAGTATTCAAGGACTAAAATCTTTACAGTATTTGTGTTTCATATGCTATAAATATCTGAGCTGTGCAAGCAGAAAAGATAATATATATTTACAATGATCATGCATTTTTTTTCCATGTTTCTCAATTTCTAAGTCACTGAAGAGTTTACCCTTATACTAATCAACTCTACTTTGTAGAGATACTTTTTCATTAACAGAGAGACAGATTGTCTTTTCCTCAGCAGTGCAGCCCACTCCAAGCAGATGACTAAAGAACCATGGAGAGCATATGCTCGGCTATGACAGTGAATGCTACACAAGCATTTTTCCTGCTGTTGTGAAATGTGGCTGTTAACATCTCTCCATTTTTCTCAGTACACTCAAAGACTTATTCAGTTGCTAATGCTGTTTGAGTCATGGAATATCTTTGCCTACGACATGGAAACCGGAGGAAAAACATGGAACATATGCTGTTATAAGGAGGCTCTAAGAGCATATACAAAAGCAATGGTGGAATTCTAGTAATACCCATAGAACTATGGAAAAAAATTTCACAGGAAAAAGAATATCATTACCATTTTTCTCTGACTTTTAGAGCTCAAATAATATATACACTGTTTGAAATTTAGTTTATGGAAATAATCTAACAGATTAGAAATTCTGCTTTTAATTGCTGAAGGATTTATATAATTGTGCCTTTAAAAGAGTCTGTCTTTAAAAATGTAGGTCCATACACCCATACATTTTGCATTGAGACTTGGACATTTGTGCTTACGGGGAGCCATGTATGATTTAGGACTACGTATATAGAAATGCTGACTGAACAGATAGTATCTCAGAAAATAGTAGAAACTTATCATTTTAAGTTGTGAATATGGGTAAAGAGGCAGTTGATAATCCTTAAGGATGCATGTTATTAATACAGAAGTCATACAGACTATGTACTGTGAGCACTGAGAGATGACATTGTTCGGTATTACTTGCACGATCCTGTGATCCCTGGAAAAAGGCAAGGACATGGTTGACTGTAAAAGTTAGAGCAGGTCTGCATGTCATCTAAGGACAGAAAATAACCTGACAACATTTTTACCCATCTTTAAGAATTCTGTTTTGATAAATTTCATTTATTTTCACTGTTTAAGTAAGATCCCACTAGTTCAGGTCTGTAGGATGGACTACATCTAAGTTCTATATAGGTCTGATAATCTTTCCTGAGAAAATCTGTGTGGTTCCCTGACCCCAAGTGTCTAACAGAACAAAGTCATCAGAAGTGAATCACCTTTGTGGGTCACAATGGGCATCAAGGCAGCTGTTTGACCACTGACCTGTTTGATAGTGCTTTTTGTACTGTAAATGTTCTTCAGCTTTTATCATATGATGCCTTGATCTATGGTCATTGAGATAATTTTTTTTTTTTGGTGAAACTCTGAAAGACAGTGCAGTCATGCAGGTCACCTCACTTTCAGTCATAAATCAAACAAAGTATTTCGTGACAAAAATAAAAAAAAAATCTCATACTGCTCAAGATTATTTACCCTGCTTATACAAGATAATCAATTCCAGCCTCAGAGGGAGGTCACTGCCTGTGGTCATACTTTTAAAGATATTATACTGGCGTCTAGCAGGAGCATGTAACACTGCAGAGCTTGCAGGATTATTTCTGTAACATCTAGAATAAGCAATAGAGCCCATTTTAACCATGTTATTTTAAAACTAATTTTTGCAACCTAATAAATGATTAAAACCTAATCTATCTGCACCGGTAGGCACTTTCCTGAAACTTTTAGGTGACTATCACATACTTAATTTGCCTACCTACAGTATTTCTGTGTGGTTCAGCAAAATAATTAAGCTTATGTAGTTGTGTAGATTTCACAGAGATCATGCACATTTTCAGGATTTGATATACACCTCATTAACTGGGGAACTGAGATCCAAACATTAGTCTTAGAGGGTTGCACCCATCCCTATGTATCTTGGATTTGAGTTCGTCTTCTGAGCACAGACATTTTGGCATAGCTTTCTCCAAAGGATCAATCTTAGAAAGATGTCCTAGGGTGACTATATGTGAAAAAGTTGCAATGTAAGAATTTCTATTCAAAAAAAAAAAAAAGAAAATCAAACCAGGAACACTTTTTCAGAAAATTACAATCACATCAGGATACAGTGAAATCTAAGGAGGACATTCAATCCCAGGGAGTTCTTTTTTAGAAGATTCATTTTGCCATTCCTGTTCCCCAAATTAGTGTTTTCTAAAGCCTCAGAGGTGCAATGATGGGCAGAAAAATATTCCACTTTCCACAGAACTACCTTCCAGTACAAAAGAGCTAGTTTTCTGAATTTAATCTGAGTTTTATTTCAGATAAATACACAGTGCTTTTCCTGTTTATCACAGTAATCCATCTCTGTATACCCTATTGTACAGACTTTTCTTCAGTCTTCTGTTTTCTAAAATTCCTTCAAAAATTTACTAGTTTCATTCGGAGTGTGCTAAACTGTAGTTTTAATATCAATTAATATTCCACTTTTAAGAGCATTGATAAAAATATTTGAAAATGAGCACTGCACTTTTCAGAACAGGGCTACTCATGTAGTCTACATATCTTGTCCCAGGTGACTTTATCAATGGCAGCTAATAATCTGACAAAGCTGTTGATAGCAATCAATTGATGAATTCACAGCTGAGATTTTTAATTTTCGCTATTCTCAACTAATTTGGCACACCTCACTGGCTGATCTGAAAGCTTCATATGATTGTGTACTAAACAGTGCCATTTTAGGATTATGCTAAGCGTGCCAACCACAAATCCAGAGTTTCTCTTTCACAGCTTGTAATATTAAACATGCAATATTTTTTCCTAAAATTTGAAAATGAATAGAATTAATGGTCTATTTTTAATACATATAGTAGGATCTAATTCTGACATTTTCATGTCATTTCAATTCTGTATTTTCAATTTCTTCTCTGAGGCACATGTCTCACTTAAATTTTGAAAAGTAGAAAGTCAAACTCAAATGGCTAGTAAATACTATGTGCTAAATTCTATAAATAAACTATGAGGATGAAAATATTTGAACTACTAATCTTCCATGCAAATTAAATTCAATCTAGGCAGAATAACCCCCTCAAAAACTCTGTAGAGAATAGTGAAATCTTTAAGTTTCAGTGTTTAGTAATGAGATTGAAAGGGGTTTTTTTTTGTTTCTTTGTTTTACAATAGGTAATTTTAGTGTCACTAAATTTTTTGAGTAATGGATAATAATAACATTTCCATCATTCAGTTGTAGTAGCATTAATAGGTCTTCCTTTTAAGGCTGCCGCATAGAAGCCTCCTGTGATGAAAAAACCCTCTACAACTTTCAATCCTACCTGAGTGAAACTATGCCAAAATATGAAGAAAATCCCCTAAAATGCTTCTTCTGTCTTATCCAATAAGTCTCAAATCACAGTTCATTGGGTGTCTTGTCCTCAAACCTGTGACAGCAGAATATGAATGATTATTATAGGATCAGTGAAGGGCTCATTGTATAGCCTTATGTATGTTCACAGCTTTTTGTATGTTCTTTGATATAATGAAACTGGATGTAGAGAGAATGAACTCCTCCAGAATGACTGACCAGGGCTGTGTGGCTGAGGTCTCTCATAGCCTGAAGAAATCATTTAGCTTTTCCCAGGGCTCTCTCTGGCAAAGTATTTCCTGGAGGATAAATGGAAGCTGATGTGCCAGTTGGCACTGAGATTCCGAAATGAATAAAACACTACCTGGTGTTCTTTAACATCTTCTAGTCTGTTTTATCAACTGCCAGAAAACATTTCAAATTAGCATGTCACACTCTATAGACAATTGAGAGACAAACTCTCTCAAACACAATGTATTAGGCTAAATAATGTAACATATTGTTTGAAAAATCAATAGATCAAAGTAAGTGGGTATGGTGTCTCACAGATTCAAACAAAAAGTACATTATAAATCAAATTAAGCACTAAAACTCTGTGAGAAAAGTCCACCACATAACAGTAATTACTCATTTACTTGCTTTGTCCTCCCTTGCCAGTATTTCCTATTTGAAGAATATACCATCAAGAAATAATGCTAATGGTTGTTTTCAAAGGCTTTTTGTCATAACTACTTTCTAAATCTAAACAAATAGTAAAATTCACAGGAAATGAACAGCAGCGCTTTTCTAAAGTCTAAGAAAAAAAAGATAATTTATAGGTATATTATTTTTCAATGAAGTGTGCACTCTTCTTATGCTAGAGGTATTCAAGATTGATTGCATAATTTTAAAAACTGCAATATTTAAAAATATTTTTGAAGCATAAGAAAATTGCAGAGTCATCTGCATTTCACCAGGCATGCCTCTTGAGAAGGGGTTGAATTCACCATCACAGATGTTTGCCAACAGAAGATTTCCTTTTTCCCAAATTAAAGTCTCTTCCTTTTTCATTCCCTAAGTAAGATTTTTTCCTCAGAACTACCTCACTGAGGATGACTACACCCTGTGATGAGATCTTTGATGAGAAAGTGATTTCTGTGCAGATCTTGGACTACTGTCAAGAAAGCTTTTTGAATTTCCTAGGTATGAAATTAATTGACTTGTAAAAATCCACAGGAAAGCTAGTAATAAAACAGTCAAGAATATGGAGATTAAATTAATTAAAAGAAAGACTTGAGCTTCCACTCTTTAGTTTCTTCACTTCAATGGAAAATTAGCCTGGTCTTCTTGGAAGTACAATACTAGAAAATCAGTGGATGAAATAAGGGCCTAATTCTGTGAATAATAATGGGACACAGATATATTTTTCTCCCCTAGGAATGACAGCTCAAATCAGAGACTTTCAGCTTCCTTCTTTCCAGCTTCATAAATCTTAAATAACTTTTTTGGAAAGTAGGAGCTGCTATCCTCCTTTGCAGGCAGGGAGTAGATCTAATAGAGTCAAACACCTCATCAGGCTAAAAAAATAATTTGACTGAGATTTGATGTTATTATAAAAAGTGGACATGACCCCATTTGCTGACCAGTTATACCTAGAAACAAAATTTGTTGATGGAAGATGAAACATGATGGCTTTCCAAAAATGAATACATGCTGTTGAAGCTCTTGAGCTGAGTAGAATTCAAGAATTTCTAAAATCTATTCGACAGATCTGTATTTTTAGAATCGGGCCAGCCTCTGCAGCCAGTCAGGCATGGAAGGGGCATTGCCTGGAGCAGCATGGGAGATTTAAATGGCTCCAGGGAGCGCAAGAAACAGGAGCTGGCAAACAGGACTTGGTGTGACAGAAGAATGGCACATGGCAGTGTGCACGGCAGTTCACACAGGCAGGGGGAGCAGGAAAACCACAGCCACCCTCCTAGCTCCTGAGTGGGGTGTTCGGTTTTTTTCCTAACGTGCCCAACTTGAACTTTCAACTGCGCGCAGTTGAAAGCCATTCTGGTAGGAGCATGGCAACCCAGACAAAGCTCCCCAGGAAGGACGCAGCTTTCTGGTCTCTGGCTGTAGGGAGTACCCGAGCCTGGTGTTAGTACCAGGAGCTGTTAGAGGACACAGGAAAAGACACCTGTGGGCGGTGTGAGTGGGTTGATGATCTGCTCTGTCTGGTGTCAGAGCTTAAAGAGGAGGTGGACAGGCTGAGCAGTATCATGGAGTGCAAAAGGGAGGTAGACTGCTGGGGTCAAACTCTTCCATCCCCAAGACAAGCTCATTGGATGGAAAATCAGCAGGCATTGGAGGAACCTCACCCCTCAGTCAGAAAAAGGAGATCTCAAAGATGGCAGAGAATGGAAATGGGTCCCTGCTAAGGGAAGTAGAAGAATCCCCTCCCAACCTTTCTCTCCTTCTCAGGTACCCTTACAGAGCAGGTAAGAAGCCCTGTAGCTTGAGCATCAGACAGATGACAGTGAAGAAGGCGGTATAGTTGTAGAGTCCACCTGATCAAAACAGTCAACGAGACAGAACACAATTTTAAAAAGAAATTCTATTTCTATTAAAATAGAAAGAAGGGTGGTTGTAGTGGTGGACTTACTTCTGAGGGGAACACAGGGCCCTGTATGCCAACCACACCCATCCAACAGGGACATCTGCTGCCTTCCTGGGGCCTGGGTAAGGGATATTACCAGGAGAATCCCTAGACCAATATGGCCAACTGATTACTAGTCACTGCTGGTTGTCCAGGTCAGCAGTGATGAGGTTGATAAGCCAAGCACCAGGGTAATCAAAAAGGACCTCAAGGCAGTGGGTCACCAGTTTGAAGGGACAGGAGCACAAGTGGTCTTCTCCTCAATTCCTTCAATTGCAGGGATGAACCCCAAAGAGAACAGGAAAACCCACATGATCAATTAGTGGCTTAAAGGCTGGTGCCACAAGTTGCATTTTGAGGATTTTGATCATGGGGACAGTTTATATGGCACCAGGCCTGCTGGAGACAAGATGGGGTTCACTTATCTAACAAAGGAAAAAGGATTCTGCCATGAGTTGGCAGGGCTGCTTGAGAGAGCTTTAAATTGTGTTTGAAGGGGGAAGCAGATGAAACCAGTCTCAGGGATAGCATGCCAGAATCAGGGGTGAAATCATCAGCCCAGCTGAAGTGCATGTACATTAAAGCACAAAATGTGGGAAACAAACAGGAGGAGCAACATGAGAATTATGATGTCACTATCACAGAAATGTGGTGAGATAATTCATGTGACTGGACTGCTGCAATGGATGGCTACTTGCTCTTCAGAACGGGCAGGCAAGGAAGCAGAGGTGGTGGGAATTTGATATATTGGGGAGACTTTTGGCAGTATAGAGCTTGAGCATAGTGATGATATGGTTGAGTGATTCTGGGTGAGGATCAGGGAGAAGGTAATGTGGCAGATGCCTGGATCAGAGGCCTGCTCAGGACACTGATGCCAAAAGTACCTTGGGAAGCAGCCTTTAAAAACAAAAGGGCCAATGAATGCTGGACATATTTCAAGAAAGAAATCTTGATAGTTCAGGAGCAGGCTGTCCCTAAGTGTGAAAAAATGAGCCAGTGGGGAAGACCAGTCTGGCTGAGCAGGGGCCCTGCACAGGAACACAGGTAGGAAACAAGGATGTATCACCTTTGGAAAAAGTAGCAGGCAGTATGGGAAGTGTTTCTTTCTTGGCCATGCAGAAAGAAAATTAGAGAGGCAAAAGCTTAGAACTTAATCTGGCCAACTTCTGTAAAAGATAATAAATGTTTTTATAAATAAATTTATCACAAAAGGAGGGGCAAGGAAACTTCATTCTTTGTGGGATGTGGGGGGAAAAATATACTAAAGATGAAGTAAAAGGCTAAGGTACTTAAATCCTTCTTTTCATCAGTCTTCAGCTGTAAGACTGATGATCCTTAGGACCTCTTGAGCTGGTAGACAGGGACAGGGAGCAGAATGGACCCTCTGTAATCCAGAAGGAAGCTAGTGACCTTCTGAACTCCTTAGGTGCTCACAAGCCTATGGGACCAGGCAGGATTTATGTAATGAGGGAGCTGGCACAATAACTTGCCAAGCCACTGTCTGTAATTTGTCATGAGTCCTGGCTAACCTAGGATTGTTTGAATTGATTGTTTGATTGATTGACTGAAGGTTGGCCAATGTGACACCCATCCACAAAAAGGGCCAGAAGTAGGATCCAGGGAACAGCTTGACCTCAGTGCTGGGGAAGGTTATGAAACAGATCACCTTGAGTGCAATCACACATGCAGGGCACTGGGGGGATCAGGTGACCCACCTGGTGGATGCAGGAAAGGCTGTGGATGTTGTCTACCTGGACTTCAGCAAGGGCTTTGACAGCGTCTCCCACAGCACACTCCTGGAGAAGCTGGCAGCCCACAGTTTGGACAGGAGCACTCTGTACTGGGTTCAGAACTGGCTGGATGGGCCCAGAGAGTGATGATGAACAGTGCTGCACCCAGCTGGGGACAGCCAGCAGTGGTGTCCCTCAGGGGTCTGTGCTGGGGCCAGTCCTGTTTATTGATTGTATGGATGTGGGTATTGAATTTACTATTAGCAAATCCATGAACAACCTCCAAGTTGAATAGCATTGTTGATCTGCTGGAGGGCAGGAAGGCTCTGCAGGGGGATCTGGACAGGCTGGATCATGGGCTGAGGCCTATGGTTTGAGGTTCAACAAGGCCAAGTGCCAGGTCCTGCCCTTGGGTCACAACAGCCCCAGGCAGTGCCACAGGCTGGGGCAGAGTGGCTGGAAAGGACCTGGGGGTGCTGGTGAGAGCAGCTGAACATGAGCCAGGCCGTGCCCAGGTGGCCAAGAAGGCCAATGGCATCCTGGCCTGGATCAGCAATGGTGTGGCCAGCAGGGCCAGGGCAGGGATTGTCCCCCTGTGCTGGGCACTGCTGAGGCCTCACCTCCAGTGCTGTGTCCAGCTCTGGGCCCTCACTGCAGGAAAGGCCCTGAGGGGCTGGAGAGAGTCCAGAGAACTGTGGTGTTAATTACTGAATATCAACATACACCTAGAGAGATTTTAACTAAGAATCATTATTTTGTTGTAAGTCAAAATTATAGACTATAAAATTATAGTTTCGTCTTGTGATATCACTTATACTATCGACAGTGTAAGTGGTAGTTCAGAGTCCAATGTGAAGCACACTAAAGGGTCAGAAGAATGAGGACAACAGAACTTCAAAGAATTTTTTTTAAAGTAGAACCCACTTTGGTTTAAGCTCAGTTTGAAATCATAGAATATGAATAAAAATTGAGCTGGAATAAATATGCTTCTAAAATTTTGCTGCTTTCACTTTACCCTTGCCTTGTTTTGTTTAGGAAGCAATGCATAATGTGAGCTAGTTAGGGACAGTAACATATACCATGTGATTAATTTTAGATTTATTTAATAAACACACTGAGTATGAAAACTAATTACAGATTTTTTAAGGGGAAAGGAGAATTTGTAAAGACAAGCTATGTTTCTGTTTTAAGTTATTAAAAATTGGCATATTGAAGGATACTTGCACTTTTATTTTTTTGTAACTCCCCTTTACTCCCATACATTAATGTGCAATTCAAGTCTTGGGCATTACCAGCTCAGGTATAACCCTAAAATACTGTCTGGTTGTAGCATCTTTTGTTCATCTTGCCATGCTTACCAAATAGAGTTGATTAAGTCAATGGGGTTGCTCACAGGATTTTATTCAAGGGACAACAAAATCCAGCTACATTTTTGGTATGACACATTTTTTCCATTCTTATCCATAATTCATTTGTGCAAGTGGGCTTTTTTTACATTCTAATAAACAACATGAAAGAAAGAGCTATTCTCATGGCATTTGCACAACAACAAAGAAGTGTTGAAATGTGTACAGTAGTCCTTTCTTGTGATATGTTTAGGCTGATTTCTCTGATTAAGGTGTTTAGTCACCCAGTAAACACAATTATTTAATGTTACAGCAGTAACATTAAATCTTTTTATTGTCTAGAAAATCAAAATATGAATAAAAATATTTTATCAGGATGCCATTTGAACTGGGGATTATTTTTAATTGCTTTGTACATTTCACTAGGGAAAATGACAAGGTCTGCATTGTCCAGGAATTCTTTTCCATCTAAAAAGTGAAGTTCATACAAAACAGTAGCAAGAAAAGAAAGCAGCTACTACATTGCAGAAATAAACCTATATTGAATCCAAACCACTGAATCATTTTGCAGAAAAAAATTAGTTGTAAATAACTTTCAAAAGCAACTATTCACTAACATTTTCAGAGTAGCTATTCAAAGCTTTCTTGTAGGAATATTGACCACCACATCTAAGATTTTTTTTTTGGGGGGGGGTCTTTTTGTAATTGTGCTGCATATCCTGATGCATCATTTTTAACAAGTAAACCTAAAGAGAACAGAAACATTCTTAAGCAGTAAGAATCAAGAGAGATATATTGGTACACTAGGTGATGTACCAAGTACAGTTCTAGAGACCACTAAATAATGAATGCATAGTACATCTGCTACCTCCCAGTGGTTAGGAATGGGAAGTGTCTCACTTATGAGCATTGACATGAAGGTATGCTTCAGAATCAAGGGCTAACAAATTATTTGAATTTGATAATATTTATAAAAGCACTACTTTTATTTTTACTGTAGTTGATAGGACTTAAGGAGGTGGGAATACTTCTTTATTGCAAGACCTATCACTAAAGAATTAATATATTGGTCTGTTTAAGTGCAAATAACTAAAGGCAATTTGTCTATTTCCACTTGCTTAATGGAAATTGCCTTCAAATTCAGCAATTATATTTTGCACTCCATCTCCAGTCCTTACCTGCCCTTCAACCTCTCATGAAAACTGGAAGAGTTTAATGACTTCAGGGTCATTAAAGCAATTAGAAGTATTGAAACCAGTGGCTCTTTTAATTACTTGGAGCTACTTGATCACCCACCACTCTTTTTTTCTTCTCTGAAATGCTTGGGAGGTATTCACTGACTCAAAGAATCACAGAATAAGCTGAGTTGGTGGGCACCCAAGGGGATCACCAAATCCAACTCCTGCTCCTTCAAAGAACCATCCCCAGGAGTCGCACGCAGTGCCTGAGAGTTGTACAAACACTTCTTGAGCTCTGTTAGGCTGGTGCTGTAACCACTGCCCTGGAGAGCCTGTGCAGTGCCCAAACACCCTCTGGGGGTAGACTTTTCCTGATACCCAACCTAAACCTCCCCTGACACAACTTCAGGCCATTCCCTTGGGTCCTGTCGCTGGGCACCACAGAGCAGAGATCAGCGCCTGCCCCTCCTCTTCCCCTCACAAGGAGGTTGTAACTGCAATGGGGTGTCCCCTCAGTCTCCTCCAGGCTGAACAGACCAAGTGACCTCAGCTGCTGTCATAGGGCTTCCTCTCAAGGCCCTTCACCTTCTTTGTTGCCCTCCTTTGGGCAATCTCTAACAGCTTTATACCTTTTTTGTACTGTGGCACCCAGAAGTGCCCCCAGCACTGGAGGTGAGGCTGCCCAGAGCAGAGCAGAGCAGGACAATCCCCTCCCTTGCCTGGCTGGTGATGCTGTCCCTGATGCCCCCAGGACACGCTTGGCCCTCCTGGCTGCCAGGGCACTGCTGGCTCATGTTCAGCTTGCCATGGACCAGAGCCCCAGGGCCTTTCCATGGCACTGCTGTGCAGCATCTCGTTTCCCAGTCTGTCTGTACATCCAGGGCTGCCCCATGCCAGGTGCAGAATCTAGCCATTGCCCCTGTTGAATTTCATGCAGTTGCTGAATCCCCACTCCTCTAATTTGTTGAGGTTTCTCTGCAGGGCCTCTCTACACTCCAGGGAGTCAACAGTTCCTTTCAAAAATCATTGAGAGAAGTTTTGCAGTGACATCAGCCAGTTATTTGAGGATTCGTGGATGCATCCCATCAGGACCCATAGATTTGTAGGGATACAGCTGCATAATTCCAGTATCAGCTGAGAGTTGATCATTCTCACAGGCATGATCCTCCACCTCAGGGCACTGAGACTGCCCTGTTCCATCATTCATGTTGAAGACAGAGACAAAGAATATGTTAGGAGAAGGACTGGGATGTTTATCAAAGTGTGCTTGCCATTTACATTGTCACAGTGGTAAATGAATATCCAGATGCAGAAGGAAAAATTGTTAGTGATTTATAAAAACAGAAATGTCCATGTTCAATGTAAAATTATTTTAGATCATAACGATCCAGATGTTGCCATAATAACATTTTCATTATGCTATTGAAACTTGGGTGTTCAGTAAATCTTGATATGCAATTGCTAGATTCTCAAGAAGTTTTCCTATCATCAAGTCAATTCCCGGTATTAACATGTAATGTTGCATAAACAAGCCTGTCTCACACAGCTGATCATTTTAGCACAGGAATAATGCATCAATTGTTACTGTGGATAAACAAAATTCCACTTGGCTTTTGTTGTCAACTTTATGAATACTAAACATACAGGACTTAGCTTAGTTGAAATGAGTCTTTGAGATACAGCAATAAATTACTTGTATTGTAATAGAAGTAGTTTATTCTACTTCTAGTATCATGCTTCCTTCTGAATGTCCCTTTAATTTCCACTTTTGGCATGAGAAAGTGATTACATGACAACTTCCAGTGTGGCTTTGAGTAAAGGTTTGGGCCTATTTAGCTATGGTTAGCTAAGTTCTCTTTGGGCCCAACTTGGATTTGTTTGGAGTCCATCTTCCCCCCCCACCCCTGGTTTGTTCTGTTTTCTTTTCCTCTTTTTGTGCTTTTGGGGGGGTTTGTTTGTCTGAAGATTTTTATCCAGAAAGCTGCAAAGGCAGATTAAAAGATACAATTTAAAACTGTCACAGGCAGGTTCAGTTTGGTGCCTCTATAAAAGCAAGATAGCTGAACGTAGTTTTTTAGAGTCAATAAATAATAAATTAATAAAAACAACTTAAAAACTAATAAAAACCAAATTATTTCTGCTTGTGCTGACTATTGTAGTTACAGTGCTTGCAGTAAGTAATTGCATGGTAGGTCTCTGCCTGATACTCAAAAAAAAATAAACATGAACAGTACAACATTACATAAATGAGAAAAAACCATAGTATTTCCTGATTTTTTCAGGCCCAGGCTGCAGTCCTGAAAACACTGGAGAATTAATCTTATGGTATGTTCACCTTCTGCCACTTTTCTCTGTACTAGAAGGTGTATGTGAGATATGTAAATACCTGCCTCTTTTAATTGAATAATTATTCTTCGAATGCAACATAATTTCATGCGCTGAGAATTTATGTTATAAGACCTCTTCCCTTTCTACCACACAGATTTTTATAATATGTGAACTTCCTTATACTAATTTCCAGAGGGAAAATCTTGTCTGCCTTCTGTGCTTGGAACGTATTGTGCATGACATTAATATTCTTAAAAGATCGTTAATTAACAGTGAAAAATATCTTGAAACACATGCAGGAATAGCATCTGACAAGTCAACATTTCACAGTTTGAGGATAAAAACATATCCAAATCACAGAAACTATTATGGTAGACTAAAATAATAAGCAAATTAAGGTCTTGAGCATTGAACATTAGAACTGAGGAGAATGTTTGATTGTTTGTATAGCATTTATCCAAAACTTCACTGAATCAAACAAATGCTATTAGTGAAATAATGCACAAAAAACCAAATTAACTTATGGAAGAAAAAACTAACAGACAGACTTTTTTACTGCATGAACACAGAATGGCAATTTCAGATAAATTATTATTAATATTCTTATGAGAAGGTGTTAGTGAGACATTAATATCCCTAAAAATTTTTGCTTTGATATCCTTCTCTGCTAATCCAGACTTCATGCACTTTTGCTATTCTTACCACTTTAGCTTGAGTGCCTTCAAGTAATGCATTAAGGAAATTGATTACCATCTCTTACATGCTTATCCTTTCATTTTTTTCCCCTGAGAGGGAAGCTCATGCAGTTAGAAACTGTCTTCTGTATTTTCATGTACGCTTGATGTGCACAAATAGAGATATCAATCTGATTGATCTATATGTCAGTCCATTTGATAGGAAGCCAGATTGTGGGAGCACATTTTTGCAGTTGGAAAAGGAAATTGAGAGGTTTGTGACAGTCAGTAGTTCCCATGGTCCTCTCCTCTGTAGTCATGGAGCAGTCTGTGGGAGTGCATTATCCTTTGAAAACACAAACAAGTTCTGCCTTTAGTTCTAGCATTTCATTATGCTGTCAGAATGAAATTGTTGAGCATGGTCCTTACGAGGACCTCGTGAGAATAAGTGTAAATTAGTGAAATACGAAAAAATTCCAAGTTGCAAATACGACTTAGAGGTCAGTGTCCAAATGGGGATATTTGGTAGAATTTAAGACTTTTTTTGTCTTCTAGATGCTGGGAACTTAATTTAAATGTATCTGTATTGATTTCTAGATCTGTAATTCTAAATCAACATATAGACATGCAGCTGGGATTCATGCATTTAAATGGAGGATTAATTCATTTACTATTAGTAGTATATTTTGCCACTCGATTGAAATACTAATTATGTAAAATCATTGTAAGTTTTAAGTTCTTATACTTTGTGAAAGTAGAGCAAGAAGTTTGTATCTTCAGTACTTCTATACCTTTCAAGTCATTTCTATTTCCCCAAGTACATCTCCCCATTTCTATTCTGCCTTGAAACACAAGGCTAGAAATTCCTCATTCTCTGGTGTAATTGTCCCAAACATTCTTGCCTAATGAAACAAGTTAAAATAAATGAAGTTAAAATACAAATCTTTTCTACCTGATCTTTTTCTTTTTTTTTTTTAAGTGGAGGAAACAGGTGCAAGCAATTGATTGTTATCATCCTGTCCTTATATTGGTAATGATGTACAAAGATTTATTTTATATTTATTAGACCTTCATCTCTATTTCAGTGTACCTACCATACTGACTGTCATAACAATATAAATGTAAAAACCTGAAAGTACAACTCATAAAACTGGTAAAAGCACATGAATTAGCACAAGTAATACCTTGTGTTTAATTTTTTATTTTCAAATCAATGTCTTCCCATCACATTTATAATCATATCTTTAAATAATTAAAACATTTGTGTTTGAACCTGATATATATATTGAAATGCCAAAAAGTAAAAGTGAATAGTATTAAATAGCAAACACCTCTTAAGAAACACATTAAGTTATAGTTGGAGGCAACCTTTCCCTGAAGTACACCATAACAATAAAGATGAAAGGTGCTAAGCCTGATAGGATTATTTTTTGCTGAGGCAGAAATTGGCAGAAGATGTAAACCATTTATACCATGCGTAGAGATTCAGTCTGCAATAAGATCATGCCCTCAATGCAATTCGTCTTTTGTATTTTATTGTATTTTCCTTTCTGGTGTGTTGGATTTCTACACTCAGGTGACCACTGGGATTCTTGTTCAGAGTCTCCAGTCAAGTGCTGTGGTGATGGTGGCCAGCAGGGACATCCATGCAGTGCTCTCACTGGGTCAGGCTGAATTCACAGAATCACAGAATGGGTAAGGTTAGAAGGGACCACAGTGGGTCATCTTTTCCAAACCTCCCTGCTCAACCCAGAGCACATGGCACAGGGTTGTGTCCAGACAGTTCTTGAATATCTTCCGTGAGGGAAACTCCAAACCTTACTGGACAAACTGTTCCAGTACTCAGTCACTGCACAATAAAGTTCTTCCTCACATTCAGGTAGAATATCCTGTCCATCACTTTCTGCCTGTTGCCTCTTGTCCTATTGCTCAGCACTACCTGTTTGTAGACACTGATGAGGTCCCCTCTCAGTTGTCTCTTCTCAAGGCTGAGCAGGCTGAACTCTCTCAGCCTTTCCTTTTAAGAGAGATGCTCCCTCCCCTAAATTTGTTTTGTCCTCCACTTTTGCCACTGATGATTTGGTAGACCTCTCTACCATGTTGTCTTTCCTTTTTCTTGTTAGTTTAGGTCACGCAGACCTATTTTGTTTAGCTAGTCCTTTTATGGAAGATTTTTCTTGTCTTTGACCAGCCTTTTTGCCTCTCTGTCTTAGGTTTTCTGTTCTATTGTAATATTCTTCAGACAGAAGAACCAATCCACAGGCACTGTTTGTGGGTGCTATGCAGATTTATATCATACCATAATGATGTTTTCTGTTCTATTTTTTATTCCTTCCTTGATTAGTCATAATGGGATTTTTTGCTTCTACGCTTCTGCTGCACACTGAGCTGATTTCTTTATGAACTCTTCATGAAATGAATTTCTTTAGTAAGCCTTTAATTATTGAAAAATTTATTTTCTGAGTGGTTTTAGCTATCTAATAAACCTATCACTGGATCATACCCTAGCTTGCCATTGCCATTTTAAAAAATATGTCCCTGGTGATGCACTTATTTACTAGATGGACTACCTTGCCGTGCTGTAACAGAGAGACTGTTAGAGCTCCACCCCTTAAAAGAGTAATGGCAGGGAAAATGGTACAATTATGGTAAATTGGATATTGATCAGTGAAGCTCAGAACCTTTCCTTAATCAGCACTGCCCTCTGATGATACCTTAGCAAGTAACTGCCTGTCAGTCATGATTAGAGAGAGAAGATTTCCTCCCACACCCGTCCAAAGCCCCACCTTTATGTAACGCTTGGTCTCAATGATTTGCAGCTGCAAATTGCAATGGAGAACAGGTAACTCCAGATATAAACACAGAACACAGTTATTGCAGGAAAGAAATTTACAGACAAAGGAGCCAGAAATAATTAATCCTTTTTTACAGAGAAGTGGCTTCTTGAATTATCTTTTACTGACTGCTGTATGTCCTATTTTTGAAACCAAACTGTTCCTTGTTTATGATGAAATGAAATAATTTGATAGACAGATGACAGGCATGCTGTGTACCAGAGCAGCAGCTGTTTGCAGTACCATTAAAATTTCTGGCAAACCCAAGGATACTGAGAGCAGCTGCAAGACACTTTCCAAAGTAATGTTACTATGTTTCTATACTGATTCTTGGGAGTGCTATTAAATTTCTTAATAGTAAATCTTTGAATTTTATTTAAGGCAGCTGAATTAGACTCCTATTTCTTAACTGACTTGTAAGAAAATCTTAATTTTTCTGTAAATTTAGAAAATTATACCAAGTCACAAATATTTATTAGTGACTCAAATATAATATCCCAATATCTAAAAAAAAAAAACAAACCACAAAACACCTAGTGTGAACTTTAGAGCTAATTTAGTACCTTTTTTTTATTTGTTTGCTTGCTGAAGGTGTTTCACATTAATAACAAAATGGACAGATAATTTTGTGTACTTGATTCCTTGAGGTGCCTGTGTGACTGATTTAAAGATGTCTTTTCTGCTTTGTTAAAAAAGTAATTGTGTACTTAAAGCCTCACTAAAAAAGATACGAAACAAAAGTTAATGAACAGATTCTAAAGATTCCAAAAGGAAAAGTCACTTAAATATTGCATGTACATGGAAACTATGTATTGCTAAAAGGATAAATACAAATGGGAAGCCTAGTTTGATACATCTAGAATTATCTTTACATCTTTCTAGAAAAATAAAAGCAGATGCTGAAATCCTCCTCCTCCAGGTCCCTAGTCAAGATAGCTTGAACCAGCCCTTCAGCTCTGATTCGTTGGGTTTTTTTCATGTATTCTGTTGGCTATTTTTCCCCCAGAATTTTATGCTTTGCTGTAGTTGGGATGTAGGTCAGTAAGACTGTGGTCAGAATGCCCTTAATTCAACTTCTACTTGGCTCATTTTACCTTTCCACTTATGCCTTCTGCCAAGCCAGCTTGGCATTGCATTAACTGCCCTTCCATGACAGCCTTGAGGTTGGTTCACTTCTGCTTGCAGCAGGTTGTACAAGGGTGTCTGAAGAGGTCTGACTTTGAAAAACTAATCCATGGATTGCATGTTAAACTTGAAAATTATTGTATTCATAATTATTCATGGGGTTGTACTTGCCAGCTGTCTATACAGCTTAACAAATTATTGCGCCTGTGAAATCTCTTCTTAAGAGAGCACCTGCAAAGCACAACTCTGACCCTTATCATCATCTCCAATCCTCATTTTATTTTTCACTTCATGGAATTTTTCTTCACTTCTTTTACCCTTGAAGTGGATCTCTTGTTTGTCCAGGTTCTCTTAGAGATGTTCTGGTTCACATTACAAAGCAGGTAGAATTACTCTCTGCAAGTACCTTTTCCAGTGACTAAAGAGGAAGAGAATCTAGTAACCAGCTTATACTACATCTCTCCTGTGTAAACAGCAAAGGGGAGACAAAGTCCCCACTTCAAATTTATAGCTAAATGTCCTTTCCAATGGATAAATACTTTGATTTTGAACATTTTTCTCTACTGGTTCACAATGTTACTTTTCTGGATTTTTATATCAAGGAGGTATAGTAGTCTGTTTTGCATGCTGATTACTCAGAATCCACATGAAAGCTTCCAAATCCACCTTTTTCTGAAGGCTTTTTTCTAAGGCTTGCAGACCTTGTTGCAATGTGAATGAAGTAAGTGAGACAGTTGGAAGTACCCCAATACGGTTTAACAGCTTTTGCTCTGTTGAGAGGCTAAAACAGTCCACCTCTACTAAGTTAAATCATAATGTAAACCTGTTACCATGTGAATAAAAAAACACTAAAGTTAAAGTCACAAAGTCTAGCTATCCCATAATCCTATGCTTAGTTAATATGACCTGTGGTGGAGTCCCACAACTACTGTGGAAGAGAATAGCTTAGCCTCTGGTGGTTTTCCTTTTTCCAAAATGCTGGCCTGCTTCAAAATTATATTTAGGACTGCATCAAGCTGCTGACCAGGACATAGTACAAACTCTGCCCAGACTGTAAACTCATAAATCCATGAAAAGCAGAATTGAAATTCTTAATACAGTTTAATGTACTCATCATAATTTTTTTCATAGAAAATAGTTTTAAAGAGACAAACAGTAGATAAGGAACTGTTTCACAGTAAGTTCTTTAAATCAACTGCTATAAAAATACTGTATAAAGAAAATCAACCTATCGGATTCCTGTGTTAGGTAACTTCTAAACAGCACTTAAGAAATGAGGGAGAGAATGTTTTATTCATGTGTTGTATGAAATATTTGGTTTTGAGAAACAGCAAGGGAAAAGAAAGGTAAAACCTTCTTCTCTTTCCAAAGTGAACATGTGGATGTAGACAATTCTTGCTGTGATGAAGGAGTTTAAAAAAAAAAAACATAAGAAAAATCTCCTTTTCACTTTTTTAGCACTGTGTTTGAAGGAAAATCCTGGATGAGCATCACCAGAGGTGTTACTAAAGGAGCATCAACCACTGTACAGGCAGTGAGACAGAAGTCATAATTTTGCTAAATTTGTTTCTGGATTCAGTGGTTTAAAGCAACTGACAGTTCCATGTCTTCTGGCAAAACACATTATTTAGTGCAACTTCTTTTTGATGCTGTTTTCAAGTGAGCAACAGCATCAAACTGACTACCAAAAGTTGGCAGAGCTTTTGCATATCTCTCCTTCTTACACTATGACAACAGGCTTTTTAAAGTAATTTCAAGGAAGTCAATTTACATCTTGTAGAAAGCAAGAGAAATTCTTCTTTTGCTACTATGCAGATAAATTCTGCTCATGGTCCAAAGTATAATCAGTATTATCCCCAACACATCTAGTCAATGCAACTTCTGGTGACCTGGATTTCAGGTAGAGAAAAAGTCAGTCATGTTAACCAAGATAGATAACCTGTAGAAAGAACACCCCTATCCCCTATACCTCCCATACAACTCCCAACAGGTTGTCTGTCTTGGCTGCAGACCTCCAGGCACAGCCTTCATACTCTCCACATTTGAAGTGCAAATCTCAATTTCTTTTTCATAATAGCAGTAATATGTTCTTCACAACTTTTTCAACCTTCTGGTCCATGCACTGAGAAGCACTTGCAATTTAAGCCAAAAGGATTGGTTTGAGGTATTAACCAGACCACTGTGACTGTTTGACACTTGCTAATGAAAATTGAAGATGCAGCATTTTTGTTTATATAGGGATGCCTAAAATAAAATAAAATTTGATTGAAAAGCCTTGCTCATGGGAGATTTGATAATCTTCAAGGGACAGAAGTTACAGAAATCTTGGAGTACGCTTTTCTAACTTCTAGGCTACCTTCCTAGTGAAAAACTTGTTTTTCTGATACCCAAGCTGAGCCTTCCAAGCAACAGTTTGTGCCCATCATCCTCTTTTAGCTTATCTGGCATTATTAAGAAAGACATTATCTCTGACATCTTTGCAAGTATCTTTAAAGTGGTTTCAGGAAACTGTATAATTTACAATAAGCCAAAATCCTAAAGATCTATATGTAATCTCACATCCAATGAAAATTGCAGAAAGAAAAAAAGAAAAATGATAAGTATGGGAAGATGCCTCATTACTTTTAAAGATAACTACATTGATAAGATTTTTGTTCAAGGGGTATCTGCAACACCAGATAGAGATTCCTTTGTCTCATGGAACTAAAATTAATTAGAGTTATATAACTACAGCTAAAAATAGGGAAATATTATTCCTTAAATTTTCGCTTTCATTACAGGTTGGTTTTGTATTTATTTTATTCACAGCAATCATGTATTATGTAAGCTAACAAATGATAAGGAATATTCTCAGAGTGTACTGTAGCTAATGGCATGTTCCTGAGCAAAGGGGATTAAGGTGTAAAATTGAGGCCAAAGTTTAAAGAAAGTGACTGCTCTGAATGCTATTTAAAGGAATTTAGAGAAATGAAGGCAACTCAACATTTCGTATTGCTGAGTACTGAGAATGCTATTTTTAGTGTGCTCTCGTGAATTGGTGTGAAACTCATGGCAGCTGATACTAATTGTAATGAAAAGATACTTGTAAAGTGGTGTGGGATACAGCTGTGTGTGCAATTCACTGTCTGAATGTATGGAGAAGAGTCACCTCAGGGAAAGTGTGAAGTAAATGCTGAAGAATATGAAGAATAAAAATACTCAGCCCTTGGAAGGCAGATGAATGACCTCAGTGAGTTAAATAGATATAACAGCATCGAAATCAGTGTTTAAAGAAATGGCTGTTGCTATTTTCAGACCACAAAACCACAAAGTATAATGGCGTTAAGCCATTTGAACATACATCCAGCTCTAAGACCTTTACTTGATTTTTCTAAAATAGGTTTCTTTTATAGGTTTTGCTTGAATGAACTCTAAAACGTTATTATTTGTTTTATCAGCTTTTGATTGTGATTTTTTTTTTTGTGTATTACCTTTGGCACATATTTCAACAAAGTGCTAGTAGAACAAAACTTCCATGTATTCAAAGCCCCCAAATGGAATTATTTAAATTTTAGTTAGAATTTACTTTTGTACTGTGCTGCAAATCTTAAAAGTGAAAGATGCCATGTTTTTCTAAAAGCCTGTAACTTCTGCAGCTACAATAATGAAAGTAACGATCAGCTATGATTACAGCTTATTTTCATGACAATGATTTATCATGAAATCACAGTATGAAATCTCTGCATAGTTTAAACTGGGTCTCATAAGATCCAAGAACTCTCTTATTCAGGCAAAGAGTGCTTAAACAAGAGGAAAATTTGAAAAGGATACACTAGTTGCCTAAAGTTTACAGTTCCAGTTACAAGAAAGCACAGCTGAAAATCAGAGCAAAATTTCCCACTGAAAATGTTTATACTTTGTTCATTTTGCACTGACTGATTTTCAAGAGCCAAGTATTTTGGGAATTAAATGTGTGTAAGTGCAGTATAGGATAAAAAAGTGACTCTAAAGCAGTGAGCTATCTGGCTGCACATGAGGCCACATCTTTAAGATCTTTCCAAATATGTGAAAACAACAATGAAGGCAACACTGCTGGCTTATTGCCTTCTCCTGCAACAAGCATTTAAGTTCAAAATCCTGTCAGCTGCAGAGTCACAGAGGACCCTTATAGTACACCAGGAGGGAATGTGATCCTTCTGGAAATAACTAACACTCTTATTGCATATACCACACATTGCTTAAACACAGGTAAAAAGCAAAACAAGACAGAATCATAGTGGATTATCTTCTTGCACTGAGGATGAATAAATGCCTGTGACAGGATGAACTGTAACGTGGAGCTGGAGAATAATCTTAGTGGAGCAGGACCTACCTGAGTCCACCTGAGATGAACAGTGGGTGGTTTGGTTTTTAATAAGGTAAAGACCTGTTTGGTTAGGTATGATAAGAAATGGAGATTTGGGATGAGGTGGAGGAAACCAAGGTAGTCCTAACTGGTTGAACTAATGTACTGAAAATCTTAATGGTCTCTCTGAGAAGACACTGTTCATTTTCTAGAACATGTAACCCTGGAAGCTCCTCTAGGCTCCTGCTCATGGATACTGATAAAACAAAGCTGAAATAATGCTGCTGTACAAACTGAAGCAGTACCTTGTTATCTCTCAACTCAGATGCTGTTTTAGTGTGTCGCCTGCAGAATTTCCAATTACTTTAACAGATTCTATGTGTTAGAAAAACTTTGGTGTAGAACAAATAACGAACTTTTAATCATAGGTATTGATCATTAACATATTTGTCTCTCTAGGCAGCAAGTCTGCCATAACCCAAATGCATTGGTTTGGCTTGCGTATATGTTCTTCCATGTTGGTTGGGAGTTTTTTGTCTGGTTCATTGGTTGGGGTTTTTGGGTAGTGGTTGGTGGTGATTATGGTGTTTTTATTTACTTTAATGGTTTAATCTCTTAAATTATCCTGAAGACAAATTTCCAAAATAAATCAGTGGTAGTTGTTGCCGACATCTCCTCATAAAA
The DNA here is from genome assembly GCA_039654755.1 of Calcarius lapponicus. Taxonomy (NCBI): domain Eukaryota; kingdom Metazoa; phylum Chordata; class Aves; order Passeriformes; family Fringillidae; genus Calcarius; species Calcarius lapponicus. The sequence continues at coordinate 16,272,141 of CM077481.1, forward strand.
ATCCTTTCATTAGGATTTTTCCAGCTGGGGCTGAGAAGTCTCAGCAACAAGATTAAACAATTGTTATCAGCTGCTGTGGAATGTAACAGGTTCACCTGTGATTGGCCCATCTCTCATGTTTATAATTAATGGCCAATCAACGACTGTGTCCTATCGGACAGAGCCGGGAGAGCGTCTTTGTTGATTCATTCTTTTCTATCTTCTTCTTAGCATTAGCCTCTCTCAGAAACCCTCTCTTGCTCTCCATGTCCTTTTAGTATAGTTAATATATATATATATATCCTAATATAATAAATGAGCCTTCTGATAATGGAGTCCGCATTCTCGTCCATCCTTCGCCCCCAAAACACCTTGAGATCACTGTAACAACTGGTGAACCCCGACTGAAGAGGACAACTCATTGCCTGGTGAGGCCCAGAGGAGCATTTGCTGCACTGGGTGAACCCCGAATGTGTGGCATTGGTGGTTGCTTCACAAGTGACCACAGAAGTGGATTCTAGCCAGGAGCTGAAGAACTGAAGATCCAGATTTGGACAGAGTTCACAGCCAAGGCTGACCACAGAGGGAACCTTCTGGAAAGCCTCCAGGAAGATGGCTGGAAAGCCTCACAGCACCATGCAGATAGCCAGGGAGTCTTGGACACTGGTAGAAGGTACTGTGGGTTTTCGTGTTCCTGAAAACGAGCCCATTCGTAGTTTGTGGGTTCAGTGGTGGAGAATTCCACCCAAAAAGGCTGAGGTTCCATTCTCCCCTTCAGAGGAGAAATTTATTGCCCTCTGGCGAAAATGGGCTAAGGAGGATGGACTTCTTCTGTTGGACATACATTGTCGTGTGTTTTTTCAATGGGCAAAGCTCTTTGGGTTTTTCACAGATGTTATCTATGCGTTCGACCTGTTCGTCTGGGAGTGCATGGATTCAATTATCCGTTTTGTTCGGGAGCAGGGGGTCGGGCACCCTTGTCTTTACCCAATCTTTCGTATACTCTACTCTATTTTGAAACGGAGAGCAGCTGTTTTTTCCTGGGTTGCTGAATGCAGGGGGCAAGCCCCGTTCCCCCCGATTGCCAGGGAAGCAGACCCTTTGGAGGGGGATGATTTGCTGGTTCTCAGCCCCCCCGAATCGCCGTTGGAGGCGGACGACCTGATGGTTTTCAGCCCCCCCGCATCGCCGCGGGGGGGTGAAACTTCGCCCGCAGCAGAAGTTTTTTTTACTTCGTCTTCGGAGCAAGCTCAGACGGAGCCGTCTCTACTCCCCCCACGTCTCCCTCCGGGGGAGGAGAAGTGGGCTGAGCCGCCCCGGCCAGCCCCGCGGGCTCCGCCCCGCTCAGAGATGGGGGCGGCACCGGCCTTCGAGGTCCCGCCTTCCGGGCCGGCAGGGCCGCCTCTCGGACCCACCCCGCGGCCGCCTCCCCGGGCCGCCTCCCCGCCCGTGGCTCTGCCGGCGCCGGAGAGCTCCGAAGCGTTGGTTTCTGCGCCTGCCCAGATGTTGCTAAGCAACGGGGATCCGGCGTCTCCTCCATCGACTTCTGCGCCTGTGCACACGTTGCTAGGCAACAGCGATTCGCCGCTCCCCGCGGCCGTCCCGTCCGCGCCTGTGTCGACGCCGCCAGGCTCTGCGACTTCGGAGCCGATCCCAGAATCGGAGGCTGAAGACACTGACGAACCCGCGGCTCCGCCGCTGCCTGCGCCAGCACCCTCCGACACAGCGTTTGCCATGGCTGCGCCGGTGTTGCTAGACGGCGACGACGCGGCTGCTGCTGCCGAACCCGTGCCACCCCCACCGCCCCCACCACCTCCCCAGGTGGTCCCGCCGCCTCCCCTGCTGCCTCCCCCCGAGCCAGTCCCTGTTCAGGATGTTGCTGAAAATGGGGCCCAGTTCGCGGTCCCGCCGCCTCCGGTGGCAAATCCCGCCGCCAGCGTGACTTCTCTCCCGAGTTTTTCGGGTTGTCCCAAGGCTGCCCCTGCGGGGGGAGCTGGGACAGGGGAAGAGGGCGTCAGCCTCTCCTTCCGTGGGGGGGGCATGGCCCGCCAGCTGGCTGTGGGCACAGCCCGGCTGCCGGTTTTCAAGATCAGCATTCTTGGCAGCTTGGGGGGTGTTTGCTCCGGGGTCTCCCCTTGGGGGGTGCAGATGTTTCTGCCGCCCCTCGTGCACCCGAGCGGCGAGGGGGAGGGGGCTCCCGAAAGTCCTGCCCCCGGTCCCCAGCCCAGAGGGGGTGGGGGTGATACCGGGGGGCAGGTGGGAGCAGAACGTCTTCCGTCTGCTTTGCAGACGGAACAGCAGAAAACCATCATTGCTCGTCTGCTGTGGGGAACGAACATTCCTAGACCCGAGATGGAGATTCTTGGGACAGCTTCTGTTGGAGCTGTTCCCCTGCTGCTGGGTCTGGGCTGTCTGATTTGGTTCCATGAGCCAGGGCCACCTGATGGCCTCTTGTTCTTTTTGGGGGTTCTACTTGCCCCTTCTGGTCCTGGGCCACCGTTTTGTGGGCCAGGTCTGGGGTTCCTGGTTTCTCCAGGGCCCCGAGGGCTTCTCTCTGACCTCTGCTGCTGCTTTTTGCTCTTTCCGACAAAAAAAAAAAGACAAAAAAAAAAAAATTAAATAAAAAAGGTTGAAAGAGCTGGCAGCAGCTCAAAGGCATTGAAGAGCCAAAAAGTAGCTTCAGCCCGCATTCTTCAGTAAAGGGCTGCGGCAGGACATTTCAGAGATTTTCTAAAGACTGTTTGGAATTGTTTGATGACTGTCAATGGACTTTTGATAGCTATTGATGGACATTTCTCCAGCAAGTCTGGTTTCAGGACCAAAGAGGAACATCTTCAGTCCATGGACTTTTCCTGAAACTCAGCTGCTTGGACTCGAATTTTCTTTGTGTTGTTTTTTGTATTTTTCCTATGATGTAAGATTGTTTTAGTGATTAGATAGAATTCTATGCTCTACAGGTGAAGAAGTTCTCTGTTAATTCCACAGCAGCACTTGATTGAGATTTGGATTGGCAAAAGATAACCTGTCAGGTGTTTGTTCTTTCCTCTGCATGGTTACAGCAGAGGAAATTACAAACATTTTTCTTTTTAATTTAATTAAATAAAAAAGGGTGAGATGTTGCCGACATCTCCTCATAAAAATCCTTTCATTAGGATTTTTCCAGCTGGGGCTGAGAAGTCTCAGCAACAAGATTAAACAATTGTTATCAGCTGCTGTGGAATGTAACAGGTTCACCTGTGATTGGCCCATCTCTCATGTTTATAATTAATGGCCAATCAACGACTGTGTCCTATCGGACAGAGCCGGGAGAGCGTCTTTGTTGATTCATTCTTTTCTATCTTCTTCTTAGCATTAGCCTCTCTCAGAAACCCTCTCTTGCTCTCCATGTCCTTTTAGTATAGTTAATATATATATATATATCCTAATATAATAAATGAGCCTTCTGATAATGGAGTCCGCATTCTCGTCCATCCTTCGCCCCCAAAACACCTTGAGATCACTGTAACAGGTAGTTAGTACCACATCTGCAATCTGAAAAAAAGATGCATAAGTTTCTTTTCCTGATAAAGTTCTAACAAGAGAGAAATTGTTAAATCAAATCAAACATGAACTTCATTAATTATCTGAGAAGAATAAAACAGGCTAATTCCTGAGCAAATTCCAGAATGGAGTGGATGGGGAAACATAGTCAAACTTATATTCTGTGAAAAAGAAGATTGAATTGCAAAACAAGGATCAAAGGGTGAGCTTAAGAGTGTTACTACTGTAGCAAAAATAAGTTCAACTTTATTTGTTAGATATTGTTTGGGGAGTTATTTTAATAAACATAAGCAAATGTCATTACAGCACTGTTAGAACTTTATTCTGTTCTTTGATTTTTGAATAGAAGTGCTCTATGCATTTGTAACTTGTTATAAAAGGGCAAGGAGTTCTAAATCCCCCTGAGACACTCTTTACTGGTACTGCTCACACAATTGCTGTCTTGTACTGTAAAGATGGTGAAGATGAAGCGGCAACAAATGACTAGGCTTAAGGAACAGGAAGGTAAAAATGTACAGCCAAGCTGGGTAAGAATATCTTGCAATCTCCCTCTGGATTATTGCAAGTGTCTACTATAGTTGACTAGAAAAGGGAAAGGCATCTCACATTTGATCACTTTAAAAACACAGTGCTTTTCAGTGTCTATTCAAAACTCAGTACAGTGGGGTTTTGGATGTATTCAATTTGCCTGGGCTTTGAAGTCTCTTCTTCAAAAGCAGTGAATTGCAGACTTTTAAAATATTGCCACAGATTACATAGATTAATAGCCTGCTTCGTATGGCTTTGGCAATGTTGAGAAATCCTGCTGGAAAAAGTAACACTTCAGGATCTATATTCCGTAAAACAAGTTGGGCTTTATTACTTGTCATGTCTGATACAGAACACAAAGATGGGGAGAAGGAAAGAAAGTGAAAGCTGTGTTTCCTTCAGCAGCAACTGATCCTGGCTGTAATTCCTTTTCTGTGAAGGCTGGATATCCTGCTATGTGTGACAACATCTCAAACTTGCTGATGGGGGGCAGCTGCTGACACTTGCAGCCCCTGTAGGCAGCAGGTCTGTCTGGGCTATGACCTGGGGCATGAGGCATGCTGGATCAGGGTGCAAAAGCAGCAGAAATTAAAAGGAAGGGTTCATTCAAGCTACTATTGAAACCATGAGGACCATGCTCCAAAAGTTGGCAGTTACAGAAAGAAATCCACAAGCTTTGAAGATCCAGGTTTTCCTGTATTCCCTAGAGTTGCCAGATATCACTGTGGCTTGGGAGTTTTTTAGTTGTCTCCTAAAATTGTAGAATAGTCTTAAAATGCCATGCCACTGCGTTCCAGATTGGTGGCTCTAGAGCAAAACCCAAGAACACACAATCTTTGCCCATTCCAGGTTTGTTAAAAATAATTAGGGGTTTTATATTGAGAGCTCAGCATGTTTCAGGATGGATATATTCCCAGTTAACCAATTATGTGTGTCTAGTGGTTCTCTGAGATCAGGTGTAGGCTAGAAACAGCCAGTAGCCTATAATCTATGTTAATTTCAGGTTGAAATATTCTCAGAAGGGTATCATATATTGGTTTCCATGGGCCTGTAGTCAAGAAGGCTCCTGATTCCTGCAGATATTTGCTCAATAAAGTGCAGCCTTTTTGCAATGCCATCTGCAAGAAAGAAAGTTGCAAGCTTGGGGAACTTTTTCCTGAAAAAAGGAAAGTCCATTTTCATGTGATAAAATTCTTAGAAGTTAAAGCGTTTGGATCAGCTTTACAGATTCAGCCTGAGTCATGAGGAATATGTGTCTGACAGGACAGAAGAAAGCTGTGAAGTCAATTTAATTTGACACCTGTGAAATTTTGTTCACAAATCTTGAACACAATAATTTAAAACAAACCCTCCAAAACAAAATTTATACCATGCAGAATAAAGTGTGTAATTTTCCTTCTGAGAAGGAATGCTTTAAAAATGAGTAATTGAAATTATGGCTGTCAGTAATTTATAAGATGAAAACATACCATTTTCTAGTAGCTTGGGTATCCTTCTCATAATAGAAAATTTGGTTGGTATTTGAGGTCCTTCATGTCCTGCATGTCAAAGAGACTTCCTTTGTCACGATCCAGAATATTCATGCTTCTAGCTAGACCAAACTTTCTCCACAGATTTCACTGAGAATGTGACATATGAAATGGAAACTTAACTATTAAAGCTGCATAAAGGAAATGTAGGATGTAGAGTATGTAGCATGATTATGAAGCTCACAGATGCAAAATTGTTCAATATTAGTTGTAGCAACAAAAATAGATTTTAACCCACAATATTTTACTTAAGTAAATTTTAGAGGTTCTGACTTGTCTACATTACTTGAGTAATGATTTTCAATGATTTTTCCAGTGTGTGTTGGCTCCTAGTTTTATAAGTTATATCTCATAACTGCGTAAGCACAAAAGATCATAAGATCCATGCGGCTTTGGAGGTAAGCAGGTCTGTATTCAGTCTCTGGTCATTTGGAGAATTTTTGCTTATGACACAATCTTTAGTTATGTGATTCAATACAGTCAAATGCTAAAAGCAAGATTATACGAAGAGATGAATGATTTAACACTCCTGTAAACATAATGGGCTCAGACTCTCCCTAACCTGAAACTTATATGGAATGATCGACAAATCAATAATATTGGATTCCTGAGGCCATTACAATGCACTACTCACGCTCTATTCTTGACTAGAAGTATTGACCTTTGTTTTCTAGAGACTTGCTGGCCACAGCTCTTGTAAACTAAGGCAGGAGTTTGAATTTTTGAATTCTTAACTCATCTTCCCATTAGTGTTCACCTTTATGTTTTTCATAATTTTGACATTTCCTGCTACACATACCTTCAAAAAAATCTTACCTAAAGTTTTAGACTAGCAAACTTTAAATTCCTGACTCAAAACACTTCCTAGCAGTTCTCAGTGAAATTATTTTCACTCAGTATAAGAAACTACCTTCCTTTCAAAACACCTTCAATGGACTTTTCCCCATAACAGTAACAAATCTCAGTACACACACAGACTTTATGGAAGAAATTAATACATTGAAATTGGGCTCCTATAAATTAAATGTAATTTGCATCTAGAGACTGCATTAAAAGTGAGGTCTGAATTTCACATTTGTCAGCATAGTAACATTAACTTATATGTGTTTTGATATATATTATATTGACTACAGATAATACTGTAGTTCCCTGCACAGTCCATCTAAATCATATTTTAAATTTGGAAAACCCAGATATAGATGAGTAACTGTGTGAAGCTGTTTTTTCAAAGTCACATTTTTTTCCTAAGGTTCACCTTGTTGGTCTTTCTCATTCTTGTATTGATTTGCTGCAGTAGCAGAAAATATTTGTAGCCACAAAAATAGCAGAATTATCTGAACAGAACTTCTCTGCATCCTTCAGAGTCAAATCACATCATGTAATTGCTTTTTAAGCTTCCTTCTCAGTTGTTTCCTGTCACACTTGATTTTGCAGCGGATTCAGAGAAGACCACTGCGGTTTTGTCCTACAAAGTTGATTTGAGGCCATATTCTATCACTTGTCAGAGTAAATCTTAGTAATGCTTGCTTCATGCTTGCATTTGCTGAATGTGGTGAAACCCCACTGAATTTTTGCCTTTATGAACAATGTTTGCAAATATGGTCTTGCATTTAAGATCTCTGAAAGGCAGGTTTTTTCTGTTAATTCCATAAAGAGTGTGTTCAGTCCTCTTGCAGCCTCTGTACTGCAAGAGGTCACAGATAAGACCTGAGAAAAATACTTGATGAGAAAATCTCTTTAGACTCTTTACACTGCCATCAGCATTTAATGTTTCTTAATACCTCCCACTTCTCATTTAAAACTCTCACTTATCATAAAAACTAATACCACTGCAAGGATTTTGCATATGTGCAGAAAACAGTCTTTAGCTGTAAAGTAATCAAATTTATTGTAATTTTGAATAAACTAAGTGGTAACCAAGGTCTCAAGAAAAAACTTCATTGCATCCAGGATACTTCTGTTTGCTCATGTATTATAATTTGAGGCTATTTAAGAGAAATATTTTGGCCCCAAGGAAATACATGAAATGAATAATAGACTAAGGTAGGCTCCTCTAAGTCTATGAACATTAAATGTTATGTTTCTCTCTATACTTTTATAATACTCAGGTTGCAAACATTCAGAATACTCTTGAGATCCAGTCCATAATCAATTCAGAATACTTGTCACATAGTGTTCCAGTTATGAGAATCTTTACATGATTAGAAGAATATAAACAATAGGATGAGTGAAACATTTGCAGGCCAGCTGATCAGCTTTTAAGTTCTTGTTTTGAAATAGGAGTTGCTCTATGTAGATGTTATAGAAGCATTATTCTCACATTTTAAATTATTTAAGAAAAAATTCTATTTTTTTTCTGAATTCTGGTAATCTCTGTTTTTAGCTTGTCCTATCTCACATAAAGAGGCTTTATTTTAATCTAATGGCCATTTTTGATTACTCAGTTGGATCAGAGAAAATTGTTCCTAGGAGTTATGTGGCTCGAGAAATTATTTAATTTGATCTATTGCCTATGATTTTGTTGTATTTGAAGTGTGTTGAGTTTGATAAAATGGACTAGCATTTTCCAGATGTATTTAAAAGTCTATCCAAATATAAGAAAAAAACAAAAAAATTGCCTCCTTGTTAATCCATAAATCTTGTGCATCCTAATGTCAAATTGTTCACTCCCTTGTCAATTTAACAGAGAAGAATTTTAATATATCTAGATTCATAGAATTTTTCCTCTGAGTGCAAAAAATTTATTTAAGAAAATATTTCCATAAACTGTTCTACATATATCTCAATTACGGGAAACAAGCCCTAAAGGATGATCTGGGGCTTTTGACATAGTTTTCTACAATGCTGCTATTTGTGTTATTATCCAGTTTTGCAAAAAGTCAAGTTGTTCTCTTGACTGAAATGAAAACAGCTTTGTAGATTACCCAAACACAAATTCGAACATTTTCAAGCAAATACAATGAACTAGGATTGAGTCTGTTGTACTAACCACACTGCACTAAATGATTTCATGACATAAAATCTGTGTGAAAGGGAAACTCTCAGAGTGGCTTGGTCTCCTAAATAATCCATTTGGTGCCATCTAGTTCTTCATGATTATATGGAGTTTTATCATTGTCCTTCTTGATATCTTCTTGCAAAATGAAAAGCCCTGTTCTCTCTTTGTTTGAAACACATTCTTTACTCTTGAAGCCATTCTCTGCAGATTTCCACTTGTGCTTCCTCTTTCTTTTGATGAGAGTTGGAAGTATTGCACTGTAATAGCTGTGAAAAATATTTATTGTTTTTGAGTTTTTTCTTATTCAGTCAGGCTGTTTCATTTGTGGGTTTGTTGTTGGGATTTTTTACTTGTTTTAAGCCGCTGACTATCAAGATAGCACATGATAGGAGCAGAAATCATCTTTGATTGGCAGCCTAAAGCCCATAAACTGTGTCCTACTCTAGGTTAATACATTTTCTGGTAGAAAAATGTTTTCTGTGGAAACAATTTGATCCTGGAAAGGCTGGCTTAATGTATGGAATTTGAAGCACAGGCATAATGATGTGACTTTACTCACAAGTTTCAAGTATAAACCATACAGATAATTAGGACACCTGACTCTAACTGACATTTACAATGCCATCTGTTTTTTCACAATCATATAATGCATCTTGAGATGTTTTTTTCCTTCTGAGGAGGTCTTGTGCTCTTATCTTGCTATCCCTCTATATGCATATGCAGAACAAGAAAGACATTTTTCTCTTTTGTTTGTTTTTTGTATAATTACTTTCCTTGCTAAATGTATCTGTAATAAAACATACTGCTCCATTTCAGACATTTCATTAGCTGGAGTTTTTTATTATGAAGCTGGAGAATTTAAATATTTTTCTTCTAAGTTTCGTTTATTTTCTATGCCCTTATTTATTTTGTTCTAATTAGGGATGATATCCACTCACTTATTTTATCATACAGAAGAGTATTTAACTGCAGTACTTCTGAGAAACTTGATATATTAAAAACAGTACAGGTCTTGGAATGTCCAGGGCAAATTCTATCTCTTGCTGAGGAGTAACATGAAATACTTTGTATTTTTAGTCATGTATTCATCAATTTCTTTAGAATACTTAGGCTCAGAAAAAAAAAATCTAGAGCAGGATTATTGAATACATTAAAGTAAGTCTTAAATCTTTCTGAATCTTAGCTGCTGAAGATGGCAGTACAGCCTCTGAAACTATGGGAATTTATCCAGGATGCTTGGATATAGATATATATAACTTACATTCCAGTATTCTTTTGAAAAAAGTATTCTATTTTTGTTCAGTCTAAGGCCCTAGCCCACAACAGCAGTCTTACATGTACTGGGGGTGATTCTGAAAATATCACATAACTATTTCCTCTGCTTATATGCCTCATACAGTTCTCAGACTTTTGATAAGCCTTTTATTTGTTATCTCAACAGGATTTGCTTTATCTTTTGTACTTTTTAATGCTATTTTGAAATGAGCAGATAATCCTGGCAGGGCAATACTGACAGGATATAAGCTTGTAGGTAGTGAAATGCTATCTTATGCCTGTGAATTCCTGGATTGCAAAAGCACTTTCAGGAAGTCCTCAAGTCTTGAAAGACTCGAGAAATGGTAAGTTGACTTAATTGCCTTAAGTGAAAACCATTTAAGGACTTACATCTATATAAATTTAGGTTTTGATAAAAGCATTGCATATTTGCCCAACATCTTCATCCCTCTGCCCAACACCTTCATCCCATCTTCTCCATGGATAGTGTAGGCACAGTCAGGCAGTTAATGTTGTAAAGCCCATGTGTTTGGTTGGGCTTTTTTTTCCTTTCTGTTCCTTGAGAAGAACAATATTTTTATTGTTTAAGTGATGTTTATGGACGTTGGGTCGTGGAACATAAACTGAAGTCTTCAAACAGCATACAGATGGACTGCATGCTTCCTAAGAGGAGGAAGGGTTTGGCTACAGGGAGCCAATCCCTGACATGAACATAAGCTGGTGCCATTGATCAATGAGCTGGGTAGTGACCAATTATAGCCAATCACATTCTAATGCAGAGTCTTTCAAGTAGCCTCTATAAAGAGCTGTGAACGCAAATAAACTCTCTCTGGTGCAGGAAACCCCGATGTGCGTCGTCTCTCATCTCCACCTTCCACAAAAAGGTCTTCCCAAAAAAATGTGTGTAGGTAACACTGTTCCTGTCTGGAGAACAGCTGAGCTTACTCATGAGTAAGGGAGCTTGGCAGGTACCTGCAGTGCAGAGGCGGGAGACTGCAGGGAGTGAGCAGCCAGGCTTCAGAGGCAAAGGGGTAAGAGAAGCACTCCAGGTCTGAAAAGGATAGAGAATATTACTTAGTCTTGAAAAAGCTTGAAAGGGAAGCTCTGCCTGCAGGCATGTAACAGGTAGGAAGGTTACTTATCCTCCAAAACAGATTTCAGCCCTGTGCAGGCAGGGTAGTCCCTGTAAGCCAAACCTCTTGTCCTCCCAGGAGACTGACCACAGCTACCTTCTTTTGTGTGTGTGCTCTCCAGTGAGCTATTTCTTCATCCTGGTTCCTGGAGCCTGGTCTCCCTTTCAGACCACAAGGTCATGTGATGGTTTTGAGCTCAGTAAACGCAACTGCCTCATACCATGGTGGCCTGCTACTAGCCTTCACCTGTTTAAACAGTGAGAATTGGAGTTGAGGAAAAGAAGTGATAAAATGACAGATGTTCTTTGAAACAAAGGATTTTAGTATCTCTGTAAATTCACAGCAGTAGACTGAAATTCCAGGCTGATGCAACAGAATACTTATAACATTGAGAATTTCTACCAGTTTTCTGGTAATGAACTAAGTATTGTATCCCTTAAGATTTTTAGTGGTTGTTGGATTGGTCTGTATCTGAATCTACTGTTGAAACATTCCTCTTGTTTACCAAATATCTTAGATTTTTTCAGCAATGTGTAGTAACTATCACTAGATTAATAAACCCTAACATAACACTAACATAAACCCAAGATGATTTTGTTGATTTTAAAATGCTCAGTGAAGCCAAATCTTGGAAGAGTAATGGAATATATTGTCTAGTAATTTGGAACACGTTGTATTTTTAAATTAAAGTCTTAATGTATGTTCCCATTGAGATTAAACAGTCTATTCAAATCCAAGGTATGATGTGTTTTTCTTTATTGAATATAGGTATTTAGACTTGTCACAGTTCATATTGAAGCCTTTTTCTGAAATCAATATGATGTATCTCAGATATAGTTTTCTAAATCTATAGTATATCTATGTTTTTATAGGTATAGACACATAATCTCTGCATATGGTTAGGTCTAGATACTTAAATATTTTACACTGATGTATATATATATCTATATAATACACATGTATATTTAAATAGATATGTCTAGATATAATAATAGATATCTATATAGAAAAATAAATATCTAATATATGAATTTGTTTATGTTTATCCTAAATATCTACTGATAATCTACTTTTATGTGGATACCTCTATATTTATGTATCAATATACCAATGTATTTTCTGTTTATATTTACCTATATAGAGATAAAAATACTATCTAAACATGAATAGGTATATAGATAGCTTTCTATACATATGGGGTTTTTTACCCCATGAAATTAATCTTTCAGTTTGCAGTGTGTCACATAGAAACACATGCTGCCATATGAGCTACATTTGTTACCAGACAGCCAGAGGCAGTGGGAGAAGTCACTGGAAACCTGTATTGGCTCTAACAGAGGCTTTCTACAGCAGGTCCACTTTCTGCATGTACTCAGTGTCTTAGTGCTGCAAAATAACGTGGAGCTACTGGGACACTAGCTAATACTGGCGGGAGTTGTGTTGTCCAAAGCAAAGAGTAATGCTGAAGACTATTTACTTCAGACAGAAAAAAACAGGCCAGGAATTTATAAAGGGTTAAATACTGTGGCTGGGAAAATTTTATTTTATTTAAACAAAACTCTTTGTTTCTTCCTCCAGAGAGATGATAGATTTAACTTGGCTTATTCTAGTGATGAAATCAGTTAAGACCAACTGAGAAAAATACAGCTTCAGATGTTGGGATGCCATATATAGGATTGTTCTGTCACTTACTCATGAAGGCTTTGTGTAGATTTTCCAGCATTTAGCTCCCCCAAGTTGTGACATGTCAAAGATGCAAAAAAAATTCTTTCCTTGGTTAGGTGATCTGCTCCTTATTCTTAGCCTTTCTGATGGGTCGGTTGTAGATGAATAGGCCTTTTCTAATTTTCCAGGCCTGACAGAGCAGGCTTTTTCTTATCTCTTAGATTCTTATAGAAGTACACTGGAAGGATAAAACAATGTGAAAATCAGTGAGTCACAGTCTATAATTTAAACATAATTCACCATGACTCATTCATGAAATGTTTTTGCAGTTTCATGTGACAAAACAATAACCATAAGCATAATCATCACTGCCTACTCAATCTTCTCTTTACAGCTATGCAACTCTGTGATTCAAACGATTTTGGAGAGTCTTAGCAGATATAAATCGTCACAAACCATCAGAAGCAAAATAACTCAATGACTTGGAGCAGCTGTGCGGTCATACCTTTTAAAGGGTTCAGCTGGCACAAACAGCTTCAGTTGTTACACAGACCTTTTTCCACTCCTTATTCAAGAATATGGCGAGAGTGTTCTGGGTGGGCAGCCCAATCCAGCCTAGTCTCTCAAGACCTGGCTCCATGCTCCCAGAAGATAACAGACCTCCTGTAGTGTCACTCAGTATTGCAGCCAGGGTTTTCCCTCGTTTTCCAGAGGCAGATTTGCCCTGGGATAAGGTCTGTGGGTCTGCCTGCTAATGGATCTTGTGGCTTCACTGGGGTCTGCAGAATAAATAGTTGCACATCTCTTTTAATGAGTGTGTCCCGTGTTGTAAGGCCTTGATTTGGTGCTTCATGTTCTCTGTGTTTCTTGCATGACCTAGCTTAAAACACAAAAAGGAAACTTTAAAAGCTGAATAAACAGGCGTCCAATACAGGGAGTGTTGGAAGGGATTAAAATAATTATATCAGTGTTTCCACTATATTAAAGGGGCTACGGCAAATTACTGCATTATAAGCTTTCAAGTAAAAAGGAATGCAGGAAAGAAATATGGAATTTTAATCAAAATCCAGTTTCCAGAAGGATCCAAGATAAAGAAGAACTTCTGCAACAGTGAAGTGTCTTCTTTTGTTACCAGAGAGAGGAGACATTTTTCTCATTACCTACCACAAATCCAAAATGCTAGACACTGGACAGAGCCTTCTCAATAGTTGTTAGCAGTGGTGTCCTTGTAAAGGAAATTTGCATTTTGTGTCTTGGATTAGCAATCTGATTTATTAAATCATTGACACCAATATATTGCAGTATATGAAATGGCACATAATCAATCATGGTTGTCAACATCTGTCACATTAAGAATTTCATCAATTATAGAAAGCAGCCTTCCCAGAAGAGATTTTTCAATTGACACTGAATGATAAAATGAATCTAACTTCAAAGACAGATTTTTTTTCCTAACAGGTTTTGTGTGACCTTTCAAATTTCTTCAGAAGGCCTCGGCAAGTTAACTTTGCATCTTAAACTTACTCTGTGCACCAAAAATCATACAGAAAATGTGGCTCTTTACTTCTTCTGAATAAAATGTGTTGCTAAATAATATAGTGAGGTCTGGCATTGATGCCATTGGTTGAGGGCTTTGGTGGTATTACGTCTTTCATAATCCAGTTCAAAGCAGAATTTCTTTCAAAATGGCTCGCAAACTTTTAAAGTGCATTTTGTCTGATATCTGACTAGTATAACTTAGTCATTAAACTGCATTATTATGTATTTATTGTTGTTTATAACATTATTTATTCAGCTAATTGTATAATTAGACATTAACAGGGGACAGATATGTTAAACAAAGTGATATCAAAAATTTACTATTTAGACCTTAAAATTTATTCCAGACCTTAAACATAATATGCCATCAGAATATAAAATAAACCTAATTTTCAATCACTGGCTAAAAGGGATCTAGGAAATTGTCTTATAGTTCCATACCCAACACCAGCATTAATTTATAATCCTCTCTCAATACCTGTAAATTATCTGCGGTATTTAAGAAATTATGGATATTCCATGACATCCACAGGATGTCTGTGTCTGAAGTCTGTCTTGAAAGAGGCATTTCTAATATTTATCCTGAATATTTTTAACTAAAATCCATTATTACTTTTTGTCCTCCTGTGACCATGAACTGATTATTTCCTATCTTCAGATACATAAAAACATTCTAAAAGAGGCTTATGTAAGCTTTGAGTAGCCTGGGATAACTCATCTAAAGAAGGGAATAATCTTTGGTACAGGATCTGCATTGGTCTCTAATCACTCTTCCTGTTTTTCTCCTGTTCTGTAAAGTTGATTTACACTTATGAAAATTACCATGGAGGTCTGACTGGTTGCTGGTCAAAGCACATAGGTAAACTTGTGTATATTTCAGATAGTGATTATGGTCTTTTTTTTTTGGCAAATTTACTTTTAGAAAGAAATTAAAAGAGAATTTCTTTTTAAAATAGTATACTTATTCCAATACATATCTCCAGCTAAAAAAAATAAGTGTACAAGATATATTCCATTATATATTTTTATCTATTATTATATCATTAATATGTATAATCTATTTTATATATTATTATATATCACATTAATACATGTGACCAGTGTAAAATAATAATTTTCAAACCTTAAATTTCAAATAAAAATGTAAAAAAATCTTTTTTGTGGTTTTATTTTTTTACTGTTTAAAGAAAATTAAGGTTATGATAAAGTCTTATGACATCTTTAATGACTTTTTAAAAATATTTTAGTTCTGAAAGGTTTTATGGAGACCATGTCTCAGTAAATAAAAGCGTAGGTTACATATTGCCTCTGCAACTTAGGTTGTACTGTAACTACTATCTAACTACTCATCTTGATCATGTGAACTATATAAATTGCTTTTCCTTAAATCCTTCTTCATTTCCTCTAGTTTATTTGTGTTACTTCCACCTCAGCAATTCTTCTGTGTCAGATACGTGGTATTGAATCACTCTCCAGAGAAAACCCAAAGATTAGTCCTGGAAAAGATGACATTCCTGAAGAAAAGAGAAAATAAGCACAAGGGTTTCTGGGGTGCACTAGGTTAATTGGTGTCTCTGAAAATTAGGCTGTAAGTGGATATTGTTTCAGTTAGAAAATAGATTGGGTTTATGAGGCAGTTCTTTTTATATGATTGAATTAACTCTAAGCTTCTTTATGACTTATTTATATCGATGTACAAATCTAATAGCAAAAAGAAAATACTTTCTGAGGATATAATTAATTTGTTTTAATCTATTCTGTAGTTTAAATTGAAAGGGAGCATAAGCATCCCACTTGAATAGCTTGCTAAGACACCATCTGATTTGATTAATAGTCCTCTGGATCAAATGTCAGCTTTCTTCCTAAATAAAATAAATTTAAATTGCTATCTTAATATAGAAATAAAAAATATCTGTAGTGTGCTTCAATATGACCCCTTAGGTGCAGCTTGCAGTAACACGAAAGGCCCCAGCTGTTCTAAGTTCAACCATAAAGCAGTGCCTTAGCAGTGCAATCAGTTTGTCCTAGATTCCCCCCAGCATAGTTCAGGATGCTCTCTGACAAACACACATAATCCTCTGAGAAGCTCTGTGTTGTGAAGTCCTCTTTTAGATGAAATTTTAAATAGATTAGGCTTTTTTTTTTTAGCTTTAGCTTCCAGAACTTTACATGCATAAAACCAGAAATTATGTCAGAAAACATTAATATTCTGTTACTTTCCCAAAGTTTGTCTGGCCTTGTTTCTGTTTTATGCATCTGTAATATATGCAGCTGTGTATGTTACAGCTGTGTATGTTACAGTTGTCAGGAAGCTTTTCCTGAGGGAACAATAGGATCCTGAAGAAGTCACTTAACTAAAAGAGTTAGGGTTTACTAGTCTGTATGAAGCTTTACAATTTGTATATTACTCCTGGATATTACAACATCTGGGGGGGGGGGGGGGGTGTCTCTTCTCTATTTGAAACAGCTTGCCATTTCTGATGTTAATTGGACTTTTTAAGTTTTTCTTCTCCATCAATTAATATTACTTGATGTTAGTCGTCATATAACCATTGATAAATTACCCTTTGTATTCCTGAAATACTCCACCCTGTAGTGTTGTCTGGCTAGCAAAACTTCAGGTCATAGAACATACTGTCTACAGAAAGCACTAGTCTTCTTTGATTTCATTAAAAAATCTAAATATTTAGATAGTCCCATTTGAAATCTGAAAAGTTCTTTGCTATTTTCTATTTTTCCCACTCTAGTCACCATTGGAATCATAATTGGAGTCATCATGTTCATAGCACATTTCAAATTTGGAATATCTGGTTATGAGGTGAGGCTGCCCAGAGCAGAGCAGAGCAGGACAATCTCCTCCCTTGCCTGGCTGGTGATGCTGTCCCTGATGCCCCCAGGACACGCTTGGCCCTCCTGGCTGCCAGGGCACTGCTGGCTCATGTTCAGCTTGCCATGGACCAGAGCCCCAGGGCCCTTTCTGTAGCCATGATATTTTCTGAAAAATGCTTTCCTTAGGATTTTTTTCTCATGAGAAGCTGAGAGGCCCCAGGAACAAAATGTAAACAATGATTATCTGGTGCTGTGGAATGTAACAGGTGGATCTGTATTGGTCTCCTCTGGTTGTTTCTAATTAATGGCCAATCACAGTCCAGCTGTCTGAACTGTCTGGGTCAGTCACAAGTCTTTGTTATCATTCCTTTTCTATTCTTAGCTAGTCTTCTGATGAAATCCTTTCTTCTATTATTTTAGTATAGTTTTAATATAATATATATAATAAAATAATAAATCAAGCCTTCTGAAACATGGAGTCAACATTCTCATCTCTTCCCTCATCCTGGGACCCTTGTGAACCCCACCACACCTTTCCATGGCACTGCTGTGCAGCCTCTCATTCCCCAGTCTGTCTGTACATCCAGGGCTGCCGCATCCCAGGTGCAGAATCTGGCACCAGCCCTTGTTGAACTTCATATGGCTGGTGATTCCCCATCTCTCTAAGTCAAGGTCTCTCTTCAGGGCCTCCCCACCCTTGAGGGAGTCAACAGCTCCTCCCAGTTCTGTATTATTTGTGAACATGCTCACCATCCCTTCCAGGCCTACGCCCAAGTCATTTGCAAAGAAGCTGAGGGCCCCAGGGCCTAAGATGGAGCTCTGTGGAACCCCACCAGTGATAGGTCACCAGTCTGATGTCACCCCAGTTATGGTAACTCTTTGTGCCTGACCAATAAGGCAGCTGCTCACTAATCACGGGATGTATTTATCCAGCCGTGGGCTGGACATTTTGTCCACAAGGAAGCACTGAGAGACAGTATCAAAAGCTTTACAGAAACCCCAAAAGATTCAATCAGTTGGATCCCCTTGACCAAAAGGGTGGCTTACCCTGTCTTGAAAGGAAATCAGGTTTAATAAGCAGGACTTTGCCTCTCATGAACCTTTGCTAGCTGTGACCAAGGACTGCATTGTCTTTCAGTTATTTTTCAATCCCCCCCACACTAACCTTCTCCATATTTACCAGACACAGAAGTGAGACTGACAGGCCTGTATTTCTGCAATCCTCTTTCTAGCCCTTCTTGAAACTTGGAACAACATTCACCAAGCTTTCAGTCAGTTGGGATGACTCAGGATTCCCAAGACCACTGAAAAGTCATTGAGAGAAGTTTTGTAATGACATCAGCCAGTTCTTTTAAGATTCTCAGATGAATCCCATCTGAGAGGGATGGGATAGGCCCATCTGAGGCCCGTAGATTTGTAGGGATCCAGCTGCAGCAGCTGATAACTGCACAGTTTCAGGGTTGATGGGAGTTGATCATTTTTGCATAGTCATGGTCCTCCAGCACAGGGCATTACAACGCCCTTGTTCCATTTCTTCTATCATCTGTGCTGAAGACAAAGGCAAAGAATGTGTTAAACCTCTGCCTTGTCCATGTCCCTGTTTGTGAGGGGACCATGCTCATCCTCTAATTGACTGATGTTATTTTTACATTACCTATTGCCATTAATATTTTTTTAACTTTTTTTATTCTCCCCCACATTTCTGGCCAGCTTCTATCCATTTCAGCTTTGGCCACACAAATTTTCTCCATACATTGGAAAGCAGCATCCCCGTGTTCTTCTCATGTCACACAACCTTGCTTCCACCGGATATTCATCTTCCTTTTTTTACCTTATTCCCAAGAGAAGATTCCTGCTCTGCCTTCTTCTTCACCTGCTTGACTTCTAGCATTTGGGAATTGCCGGCTCCTGTGCCCTTAGGAGGTGACTTTTTAAAAACTGACGAGCACTGATGGACCCCAGCACCTGCAAAAACATCATCCCAGGGACTTCACTTAACTAAATTCCTGAACAGCCTGAATTGAGAAGTGAGTTCTCCTTATGTCCAGAGTTGAGGGTTTGCTGGCACATTTTGTCCTGTCAACAGAGATTTTAAACTTGATCACTTTGTAGTTACTGAGGCCAAGACAGATAACAATCTCCACTCATGAGATCCACTCAGTTGACAAGCAGTAGATAAGAGGGCATCTTTTTGAGTCAGCTCTTCTCTCCCTTGTACTTTCCAGCAACAGCTCTTTGTGATAAAACACCATACTTCAGGGTAAAAAGACTGAAAACTTCAAAGCCTATTTTTTACATTTAATTGCCTATAGAGCAGGCATCATTTAGAGTAGGAATGAGTAGGTTTATAGCGCATTTCTATGCTCTCTGTCTTTGCTTTTCTGCACTGGTGAATGACAGTGAATCTTGTTTTCTCTTACAACTTTAGCTGCCAAAAATTTAAGCCATATGTCTTCTCTCTTCTACTGCAGAAAGCTGTCTTGGAAATACAATAAATTGGAAGTCACTGTGATGAACTGATCAATCTTTTTAAAAAATATATAATTGTTTACATTGGTTTCCGTAAAAGTTAGGAATTTTGTATTGACTTTCCTTCCAGATCTTCATAATCATTGTGAAGAAACTTTTAAGTAAGCTGTGATTTGTGGGCTAAAAATGCTCTGATCTTTTCCAGAATCTGTAGTAATCCTCCTTTTACATGACTGAGTAATTCAACCCATATTTGTGGTATTAGAGCCTAAGCCAATGTAATTTACAGTGTTGCTGAACTTGTTTTATTTGCCCTGTACCAGACTCAAATGAAATTATGAAATTTTTGCATAACATCTTTTTGATTGAAGAGAGAGATCTTTAATACTGGATGTAGTCCATGCTCTTTTACATAAAGTAAAGCAAAAAATATTTGTGAACATGGTAAGTAGGTGAAAAACACATTAAAGAATCACAGAATCACAAAACCACAGAATGAACTAGATTGGAAAAGACTTTTGAGATCATTAAGTCCAAGCTATGACCTTAACACCTCATCATCAACTAAACCAGAGCGCTGAGTGCCATGTCCAGTCTTTTTTTAAGCACTTCTAGGAGTGGTGACTACAGCACCTCCCTGGCAGATGATTCCATGCTCAATCATTTCAGTGAAGAATTTTCTCCTGATGCCTAACCTAAACTTCCCCTGATGTGGCTTAAGACTGTGTCCTCTGGTTCTCTCAGTTGCTGCCTGGAGAAAGAGACCAAGCCCCACCTGACCACAGCCACCTTTCAGGAAGTAGTAGATGGTGATAAGGTCACCTCTGAATCTCCTTTTCTCTGGGCTGAACACCCCCAGGTCCCTCAGTCATTCCTCGCGGGGTTTGTGTTCCAAGCCCCTCACCAGCCTCATTGCCTCCTCTGGACAGGTTTGAGCATCTCAATGCCCTTCCCAAGCTGAGGGGCCAGAACTGGATGCAGCATTTAAGGTGTGACCTCACCAGTGCTGAGTACATGAACTGTCCAAGGTCTCAAGAAAAAGACCTTCCTAATGGCAAAATAAGCTATGGATTTTTAGCTATTCAAGAAGATAGGTTGCCCAAAAACTTATTCTGATTCACCGGCAGAATGACACCTGAAAAGAAACCTGAATGTTCTGCCCATTGTCTGGTGCTTGTTGACAACTGATAAACATGAGACATCATAAAATGTTCAAAGCTTAAAAGGAAGCAGAAGACATCAATCTCAGCGTTTTCTGGGTAACATAATTGTATATTAGTAGTAAATGTAGCAGAAGTAAAGATTTTTATATGAAGTCACCTTTTATTGCAACTTGTTCATACAATTATCCTCAAAAGTACATTAGATTAAGAATAAATACTAAATAGATATTCATCTGGGACTCCGTATCAACAAAAGGTAGAGTCAGCAGTCTTGAAAATTAGCAGTCTTCTAATGTCTTCTATACGTTAAGGCTTGTGACCATTTTGGACAGCTATGAATTTTTGCTGTAATTCCCCTGTTTTCCAACATGATCATGGGGTGAGTGTCTGTTGGTTCTTTTGTTCTAGAGCAAAGATAAATATGATTACATGTCTAAGCATTTTCCTAAATAAGGAATGGCCTTGCATTTCTGAGACCTTTTTATTAATCTTAAAGTAAACTCTTTGAGTTTACTTAAGATATTGGGATTTGTTGCAATTTTTGTTGGTTTGGTTTGTTTTTTCCAAAATAAACTGATCCAGTTTTCCATACCAGCTCATGACAAACTCAGCAAACCGTCACCCTTATTTTCTGGCCAGGCATACCCATGACTTAACAAAATCAGTAATTACTTCTGAGAAGTTAATGTGTATGTGGCAAGTTAATCACTGCAGAAATGTAACACCAGTCCCTGAATCCTGTGCTGTAAAGACCAAACTCTTAAAGAGCAGTAATGACATGTGGCTGCTCTTGTAGCTGTCACTGCTAACAAAGCTCCCTTCACCAGCCTTGTGCAGCCTGTTATCTCTCCCATTGGTGCTCACTGTATGTGGCTCTGCCCTATATTTCTGAAGTGACAAGCTCCATTTATGAATGGATAACTATCACAGTAAACAAGCAGTTGATTATCTTTTTACTTAATACTTTTTCTATAGATAGGGGAGTGCAGCTGGTTCATCCCTGGCACCCTGTGGAGCTCGAGAATGATGGTGGTGGCAGTGGAACAAAGATAAGTTGCCTGGAAACTTCATTGTTGTTAAACCTCAAATTAATAGGAAGCTCTAGCATCTGAACTAGGAAAAAAATATCCAAAATGAGAAAGGTCAGTAAAGACCTATTCAGCTATCTGGAGTACTATGTTACAATGCAAAACTGTGATGGAAAAAAAAGGTACATATTTCTTCGTACTAACTAATCCTGTAATTGGGAAAAAAAAATCAGAAAAAAAATGTTTCTCTCCCCCTCCTCGGAATTTTTTGATAGCATTTAACTCATTTGATTAGATGACATGAAATCAGTTGTGACTATTGGAGAGAAGGCTATGAAGAACTGGGGGAGCATAACAAAGTTAGGTGCCTGGGAGGGAGAATGGCAGAAGAGACTATCTTATGTCAGCGCAAGAAAATGCACAATAAAAGAGATAATTGTAACTACAAACGTACCTTGGGGGGATGTTCTAAATTAACTGTACCTTTCAGGAAAAAGGATCTGTGCATAAGTCCATGAAATTACTTGCCTAAAACATAGTTGTGCACTAGGATAGCAAATAAGAAAATAAGGATGGAAGAATGAGAGATAATAAGGATTCCTGTAATTACCTTAGCCCTTATGTAATGAGGATTAGAATGAAATATTAAATAAGTATATTACCTATAAAACTTTATTATTATCTTATATATCTGACACCAATTATCCTATTTAGAAATAGAATATATATGTAGCATGGGAACTGGCTTTTATTTAGGCTTAAATTTACATATATAATTTATATGAATTAAGTAGGACCTTTTATAGCTGAACAATCATCATTTTTAAAATAGCTGTTTTGTACTGATGAAATAGTACTTACTTATTTGCAGGAGGATGTGGTTCTTGGGGAAATATAATGAGATGAGGTGAGGGAAAAATAAAGTGGAATTATAGCAGAGGAAATTGTTCCACTGTAACCCCACTTCTATAGTGTTAATGGAGAAGCTGAATGGATGAGAATGTATGTAGCAGATCACCTGGAGGTCTGTCACATGGTATGTACAGGAGAAACAGGGGATTGGATGCAGCCAGATGGGTTCATGAAGGGCAGATACTGCCTGACCAACCTGATCTCCCTTTGTGACAGAGAGGCTGGGTTGGAATGTGAGGAGAGGCTGTGGATGTTGTCTGCCTGGTTTTAAGTAAAGCCTTTGACAATGTGTCCCACAGCATTCACCCAGACAAAACTAGCTGCTCATGGCTTGGACTGGTGTGTTCTTTACTTGGTAAAAACTGCCTGGATTGCTGGGCACAGGGAGTGGTAGGGAATGGAGTTACAACCACCTGGTGGCCAGTCCTGATATTAAACATTATCATGTTTAATATCTTAATCAATTGTCTGGTTCAAGTGCACCCTCAGTCAGTTTACAGATGACAACAAGCTGAGTGGGAGTGTTGCTCTGCTGGAGGGCAGGGAGGCTCTGCAGAGGGATCTGGACAGGCTGCATCGATGGGCTGAGGCCAGTGGTGTGAGGTTCAACAAGGTGAAGTTCTAGGTCACAACTCTTCAGTAACAACAGCCCCAGGCAGTGCCACAGGCTGGGGCAGAGTGGCTGGAAAGGACCTGGGGGTGCTGGTGAGAGCAGCTGAACATGAGCCAGGCTGTGCCCAGGTGGCCAAGAAGGCCAATGGCATCCTGGCCTGGATCAGCAATGGTGTGGCCAGCAGGGCCAGGGCAGGGATTGTCCCCCTGTGCTGGGCACTGCTGAGGCCTCACCTCCAGTGCTGTGTCCAGCTCTGGGCCCTCACTGCAGGAAAGGCCCTGAGGGGCTGGAGAGAGTCCAGAGAAGGGCAATGGAGCTGGGGCAGGGTCTGGAGCACAAGTGCTGT
Organism: Calcarius lapponicus; assembly: GCA_039654755.1. NCBI lineage: Eukaryota > Metazoa > Chordata > Aves > Passeriformes > Fringillidae > Calcarius > Calcarius lapponicus. Next base: position 16,295,687 of record CM077481.1, read on the forward strand.
GAGGAGCAGCTGAGGGGGTGGAAGTTATTTAACCTAAAGAAAAGGAGGCTCAGGAAGGACCATATTGCTTTCTACAAATACCAGAAATGAGGTTGTACTGAGGTTGGGGTCAGTCTCTTTCAAAAGGAAATATTGTCAAGTTATGCCAGAAGAGCATATCTTTATATTGGATATTAGGAACACTTCCTTCCGATACAGGGCTGTCAAGCACTGAAACAGGCTGCCCAGGGAAGTAGTAGAATCACCATCCCTGTGGGTATTTAAAAGATGCATAGACGTGGTGTTTAAGGACATGGTTTAGTGGTAGACTTGGCAGTTTTAAGTTTACACTATGACTTCATGGTCCCAAAGGTATTTTCCAATGTAAAGGGTTCTATGATCCTATCATTTGAAGGAAAATTCTGCAGCTTCTGGATTTTGACTGAATGATGGAATCAGCATTCCTAGTTTTAAAATCTAGAACAGGATAATACAGATTCTAAATAGAGAACTGTCCACATCTGCTTTGTATAGTCTCCTGAACTTTTTATTTACAAAGTATTTAATATGATAAATTAACATTGCAGTATCATATGATAAATTTAACTTTTTTTACTTAGTAACTAGATGCGTTCGTGTGCCAATTAGCTCTCTAGAATCTGAACTACTTTGCAAGGTTCACTTGAAGATTATACTAGATTTGATATCTTGCCAATTGTGACTGCTTTATATTTTTGAGATTTCACTTTGTTCAAAACAAGTCTCAAAACAGTTAGGAAAATCTTTAAGATAATGTTTGAATTTTAATGAGTGTTCTGGGAGCCACAACTGTCAGTGAAATCCAGCCTCTGAATATCAATTCAATTTTGATCAAGCATTACATCCTAAGACTGCAACTTATTCCCTAACTCTGAAGCAGATACATCAGTGTGATCACCATCTGCACTAAGCACAATTTCAAATCAATACTATTCTTTTATACTTGTTTTCTTGAATGGGAGAGGGCTTTGTTAATCTTATATCACATTGGAAAAAAATAATCTCCCTATGGAGCTCCCTCTATCATAAAAGGAAAATAAAATATGAAGCTCTTGGGATATTGCCTCAATTTCTCTATTGGCGAATTCATAAAACAAATTGTTGCAAGGAGGAGAGATAAAAATGCTAGAATTCTGAACTACACTTAGCAAGTATCTAGATAACTTATGCAAATGCCTCACTTCCACTCAGACTAAAGAACTAGTCTTCAAAGAGTTAACATAACCAGTTAACTGTCACAATTTTTGTAGGACCTGATTCTGAAATTAGCAATTTGCTGAAGACCTAGGGTCATACAGTTCTGGCATTTTGTATAAATTGCAAGGGTTAGCAAGTCAGAGTGAAAGAGATGCTCCTAATGGTAATAATATTGACATGTTTTTACTCCAAGGCATTTCTGAAGTAAGTTAAACAAAAGTGCATAATATTAAAAGAATTAATTATGTTTTTTCCAAGTCCTAAACTACAAACCTGAAAACCACATTTGAATTTAACCTGTATTGGAATACTTTGTTAGATTTAGTGAACAAACAGAATTTTTGTAGATGTGGCCTCCATTTGTAGGGTTTGGACTCTGATTGACTACTGAAGGAAATCCCTAGCTGGCAGGAAGTATGTACACCTTTTTAAGCTGCAGTTTATCTGCTTCAATTTTGTGTCAGCAAAATGAAACTATAAAAACATAGGGGAGGCCACCAATAAACCAGGACAAGCAATCATTCAGCTCAGAACCTTGTCTCTGGAAGTGGACAGATGAGAATTGCTAGAGCAGAACAAAAGAAAAAGGACATTTTTTACTGCTTTGTCTCCCAGCACTGAAATAAAAATATTTCAAGAGCCTTAGTGTCTGTGTGTTTTAAAGACCACTCTTCTGTGGTTGCAGCATCCATGATGGCATGCCACAGCTAATTCCTCCACTCACCTACACTTTATGAAAACAACTTTCTTATGCCTTTCAAATGGAAAAGATCAAAACTGGTAGAAATACTTTTACCCTGTCAAGGACAGTAGCTTCACTAATTGAGGGAATAAATCTCTAACTTGGTTGGGAGGGGAAGGGGCTTGCAGGAGATGGGCAGAAAAGTGCAGCTGTTGGCTGCAGTGATGCTTTAGTTTTATTTCATCACTTGTGGAAAGTTGATCTGTAAGGGAGTACTGAAAAAAGAAGACTTAAGTATAGCTCTGGTTCATGTTTGGATTTTGTGGAGGGCAGATTTCTTCTTCTACTCTTACAGTATTAAAGGGAAAAAAAGTAAAAAAACCCTCTTGTTTTTGTTAATCTCCAGGCTCCTTTGTTCTCAGGGAAAATCCTGTTTCACTTTCGATTGTGGATGAAAATTTGAGCTCTACCATATGTGTGTGCTGGATGCCTTCTAAGGGCAATGGTTTCTGTTATCACATGCTATTTTTCAATAACCTGCACCTCAGAGGTGCTCAGCCTGAGGCATGAAAGTGTTGCTCATAACTTGCTGGGACTTGGCTGAACTGTCATGAAGAGCAGGGAAAAGACAAAATTCTGTGATACTTGAGAAACAGGGGAGCTCTTTTACCATAATGTCAACCTTTATTTCTCTGAACCAGGTGACCGCCTTGGACATCTCTAACATGAATTAATTTAGTCTTATATTAAGAAAAAAGGCACAGACTTTAAACCTGGCACGTGCACAAGGCTTAACAAAGATAAATGTAAATTTATATGTTCACTGGGGACAAAATTCTGATCAGCAATCTAGGTGGGCACTGTGTGTCAGCAAGGGCTGTGCAGCCCTGGGGTCCTGGGGATAGTGAGATGCACAAGAGCCACCCTGAGGCTGGCAGCAGCAAGGGCCATCCCCATCCAGTGCTTCAGTAGCTGGGCACAGGCAGGAGATGGAGGGATGTGATGGTTCCCCTCCACCTGGCCCTTCCTGGAGCACCACAGAGAAAACTGTGACCAGCTTTGGTCCCCTCCAGCTGTAGAGATACAATTGGAGAGAGTCAAACAGAGGCCCACTGAGGTGGAACATGGTTGCAGTCTTACAGAACCCACAAAGTAGTGACAGAGAAGATGGAGGTACTCTCTTCACAAGGGTACAGGATGACAGGACAAGATGCAGCAGGCATAGGTTGCTTTAGGGATAACTGTCTCTATATAGACCTTTTTTCCCTGTGACCACAATTAAGCATTGAAATAGACCCCACAAAGTGGAATGGGTGGGTTTAGACAATGTGAGAAGTAACCATGAAACAAAAATTTTTAGGTTTTATTTGGTTTCTGGTTTTGTTGCAAGCAAAGAGAGAAAGTGAAATGAGGCATGAAATCCAAAACCATGCAGGAGATGCTTAAGCAAATCTGTGTTTTGTTTTTTAAAATGGTCTCGTGAGAGTCTCTTTGTGAAGGAAAGCAGTCAGATTAGGACTTTTTATACAAGTTCATATGAAGTGGCAGTATTAATAGCTATGTGCAGTGTTAAGCATTCACTATTACAGATTTATTTTATATTTTTGGCTATGTTTCTTAATGTAGTGTTAAAAATCCAGGGTTTTTTTTTTTGTTTGTTTGTTTGTTTGTTGCTGCTGTTGTTGTTGTTTTGGTGGTGGTGGTTTTGTTTTTATTTTTGGATTTTTTTTTGTTTAATTTGGTTTTGTTTCTGTCTTTTAATACTCCACTTCTTGTACCTTCTGTTCCTTGACTTAATTCTCTTTATCATCACATCCTCAAGTGGACTATAAATGACTATATTAGTGCTTGCCTTGATCATTTATCTATTTTTTTAATTGCCTTAACTCTGTATTTGTTTGGGTAGAATAGGTATGAACTTTGCATCTTTTTAAATTTTAGTGCATTTATGTACTCTCTCTCCTGTACCTAGGGAGACGTTCAGTTTTGTTTATAGCAATCCAATTAAAAAATAAGATGATATAGTTCCTCTTCTTTCTTGTGTGACATTGATTCCCATTCAGTTCACATGAATAGAGATAAATTGCCAACTTTGAAATAAGCAGATACTTCCAATCAGAACAGGTTTAATGTAAAATTTAGCACCACTACTTGACTCAGCAGACTGAGGCTTGAATGTGAGTCACAGTGAACTTACATTTCCATCACTGAGTTTGTCCCCTGGCACCAAGGTTGCATTACTATTTTATTGGGAGAACAATTTCAGACTCTTGGGGTATTAATAACACTGAACTCATTTTAATGTATTTTCAGATAAAAATTCATTGCTAAAAGACCTCATGACTTTGGCCTGTCACCTGCAAAATGTTTACTGGACTATTGCTGCGGTACAGTGAACTGTTCCAGTTGAGCAGGTAAAAAAATGTCATAATCAAGAAATCAGACACTTTTAAGAGGCCTTCTCTACACTGCAGATTACCTGCAGAGCCTGTTAGTTACACCAGTTGAAAAATGCTGAAAATGGTCTGGCTGCAAGTATGAGATTCCCTAATTGTGAAGTGCTGCACCCATTTGTCAGCCATGTATTCTTCAATTTAATAAATTCATCACCTCATTTGATGTTTCCAAACTTATTCTCTGTTCACTATTGTTATCCTCACCCTTTGAACAGCTGTTGAAAAATTTAGCCTGCCTATTTTTGTTTGTCCTTTTTGCCTGCAAATAGCTATCAGTTTGATGTTTGGGGAGAAGGGTGTGTGTCTAACCATTGGAGCAAACACACCTACAACACTCTGAAGTGTATGGAGTAGGAATTGAGACTAAATCTGTGCTCTCTAAAGGGTATATAGCTTTTGTGTTTGAAGCATGAGTCAACAGGGTAAATGTACCTGTTCCATCCAGGGTGAACTGTGTACTGCTCAGACAGTCTAAAAAGTGTAGCCAACGTCATGGAAGGCTACATTAATCTACCCCTTGTTTGTTCTCTAGATGCAATTTTACACATGGAGAAATCATTCCATTTGGTCAAGGTGCATGACAAATCTTATTTTTTCAAGTTTCTTGAAGATAAGGCTGAATCCTCCAGGTATCCCAAGAGGATACTATTTGCTCCCTGGTTTTGGTTAAGCATTCTTTCCAATATCAAATCCTTATATTTCTCAGGCTGCCTTCCCCACTTATATTTAACCTGCTCCGACATACAGCCTTGTCAAGTAGCCAAAGTGCTGTCTCCAAGAGTGTTCTATGTATTAAATGTTTTCTGAACACCTTCTTGAGCTGTTTCTTTTCTGGGCCTAATGGCATTTAAAATTGTGTATGTTTTTACTCATTTCCCTTGCTTCATCTGCTCCAAGGGACTCATCCTTCTGTTTTAGTTTGTTGACAAATGTAAAAATTCACTACATGGGTTCCTGATTTTGATTTTTTTCTTCTAATGCCCATATTACTTGTCCTGTTGTTTTTTGAATTATCTTAAGGCTTTTTTAATATCTATCATGGCTGTGACTTTTAATTGATCGGCTCTACAGCGTGTTGATAGCATTATTAGGTAATCCTAATAATCACTCTAGCTGTATCTGGGGCAAGACTAAGAAGCTGAGATTTTTAAGCTGGGTTCCAAGTCCCTCAAAAGCAAACTGGAATATTTCTCTTCATTGCCCTATGGCTATCATCCCAAAGGTTTTAAGTAGCATTATCTTCTATTTTTGGGTATTGTCTCTAGATTCATAGAGAGAAGAATTGTGGATTACCACCACTTTGCATGACATTAGAAAATGCTGTGATGTATTAAAGCTTACTAGCCTTCTTTAGGGCTGATTTATCTAAATACCCAGTTGCAAATGTCACACTAGTTTGTGGAAAAATTCAGAGGTTCAAAATAAATCTTTCACTTTTTCAGTTCTTTGGCTTTCAAAAAATAACGTGTGAAATACAAAATGTGGATCAAATAGCACTCCCATGTTAAGTGAAAACTCGAGTGGTTTTTTTTAATTCCTCCTCTCTCTTTACTATACTTAGAGAGTTCTACCAAACAGATGGACATATATTGAGAGAAGAAATATAAAGGAGTTCAACTTAATTCTGAATCAAGTCATTCTGGCCATTAGAATTAGCTAGATTTCCTGCGTGTTAGAATGAGTTTAATGCCAAATGCTATCTCGACAGATTAGAATGCAACAACTGAAACTATCTATGGCTTTCCTAAAAGAATGACCCTAATTCTGCTGCTGAAATCTTGGCAGTACCCATGGGAGTTGTTTCATGAAGGAGGTCTCTGGTTCTATTAATGCTCCTTGCTTTTTGAGTAAAACCTCTCAGACAACTTCTGCAACTTGCTGACAAACTGCTTGCTGACAACTGCCATGTAATCCTAATTGGAGCTGGGCAGGAATCATTCTCCCCCACCTCTCTTACTGCAAATACCAAACACTAGATATGCAAATAGTTTCTAGGCTTCTTAGCAGCAGAGATAAGAACAAACCCTCTCCCCTGCTCTTAGCATCCCTTAGGAACTGGGGTGGAAATTAGATGTGAGGAAAGGATGGGGGCTCTTGGCTCACAGTTTTTTGCAATACTCCCTGTTTTCCTGGGAGTAGTGGCTGCCAAGAAGACAAGTTACTTGTCTCATTAGCACAGTGGGAGCAGTTTACACGACGTCTGCTTGCCAGTTTTCTCACGTAGTTGCTTGAGCTTTTACCATTTTGCTGCCCATAGTGACACAGATTCACCTTACTTGTGCTCCAGGCAGGCTTCAGAGAGAAGCAGACACATAATTTTTTTATAGTCACTTTTTAAGACATCCCATGGGTTGTTAGTGTCAATAGCAGCCCCAATTAACCATGTTTTCTATGGCTGCTGCCCTCAAGGTTGGAGTAGCAGGTGACTTCCCTGCCAGCCCCAGGCTATGATCATAGCTGTGATACAGCTGCATCCCTGGACTATCCCCAGCTTTCTTCCACAGAATTGAACTTATTCCCATACGGTTTGGTTTTTCGGTTTTTAAAATAGTAATGTGTGTAATAGCTTAATAAAATTTGCCTTCTATATCTAGTTTAGACTTTATCTTCTTTCCTTAGGCTAGTCTACTGTGAGAATCCATAAAATCAGAGGGTTTTGGGAAAGCTGCAGGGGACAGGCCTCAGAGACAGTAGAACTGTGATTAGACCTAAGCAGTAGCCATAAGATTGGTCAGCAGAAAAATTATGTAAGAAGTAGAAAAATAGGGACAAACAGAACAATGGTCCTTGGATTAACGCTGGTCTAGAATAACTCCCTAAGCTGCAGAAAAATTTATCTAGCGAGATGTTAGGAAGTTCTAAGCTTAATAATGGAGCCCTGTGAATTGTGTTTTAAGGCTTACATGCAAGCATTGTGTTCAAAATAAGCAGACATTGTTTCAACCAAAGGTACATGTGCTTATAGTGGTTAGATAGAACTACTGTCAATATGCTTTTGCTTTGTGTGATTGGTCAAAAAACTTAGAAGCTAAGTTGTAACATTACATTCTTTGTCTGCTGCCTGGGGTGTGGGCTGATGGCATCTTCCCATTGTCATAAGCATGTAATGAGAGTGATGCTGGAAAACAAATCAGCTCAAGATGTGTTCCTAGCAGTGCTGTCCCGTTTGTGATTTGTACATAGCCCCCAGCTGGCAATAGTCTACAACTAAAAGAGTGAATCTCACATGGAATGTATTTTGGGTAGTATTACTCTGGGCTTGTCCTCTTTCTTATTTTTTTCATAAATGCATCCTGCTGTCAGACATAAAATATTGAGCTAGATGGACCTTCACTGTGACCTTGCATTGCTGTACAAAATGTTAGTGAATGGAAAAAGGAACATGAGATTTGATTATCAGCCATAAAACAGTGAATTCATTGGAAAATTGATGGAATATAATTGATATTCTAAACACTTTTATGGGTATGCTGTCAGATTGAATATTCAAGTTAAATCTGAGTTTCCACACATAGAAAATTATGGTAGAAAGTAACACTTATGGAAGCAGTACTTTTTCTTTATTAAGCTAGATGTTGTCTTGAATTGTAGTGTCCTGTTAAAGGCACCATCTAAATTATAGTCTGGTTCAGAAAGTTCATTCCTCTCAAAGAACAGAAATCTTTAAAAATATTTTTAAACTAGGTTCTTAAGCACTCATTTATTTTTCTGTAGATTGTTATGAAATAAAAGAATATAACCTGAAAAGAAAGGACAGATTCAGGTAAAATAAACACAAGGCAAAGCTGAGTTGTCAAATATTTAATTCCTTACTGCGTAGAAACATTTCCTGACTGAATTCCAGATATTGCACATATAGCTGGCATTTACTGTTGCATCTATATTACACCATATATATTATATGGTCTGTTCACCTACAGGCACTCCAAGAAAAATTAATTTTTTTAAAATATATTATCCTTTAAGTATAGATCATAAAGCATATAGTTCATAAAGGGTATAGTTCATATGATAGTTAATAAATCTAGTTTAAGTAGTCAGTACTCACTGGTATGCATTTTAAACTGCTCATAAATGCAATGCTGGCTCTGGTAGACAGGCTTTAAATTATTGAGCCTAATAGAGGCAGGTTCAATAAGTATTTTTAAATTCTTGACTTCTTGCAGGAACTGTCATGTTTTAAACAGTATCAGTTTTCTGATACTTGGTGTCTCCATTAAATGACAGAAATGTCAAAAAAATCTTTAATTCTGCTATGAAATATAATCATCTGGACTTGTCTGATTTCTCACACTGCCAAAACAGCCAGATACATGGTCACTGCTGTAAGGAAAGAGAAAAAGTGTTAATAGCTGCAGGTGAGCTACAGCTCAGTAAGTGAGTGGAAGTAGTTGAAAACTGTCTGCATTTAACCATGTAATTTTCCTGCTTTAGTAAGTCATGTTTGTAAATCAACTTTATAGATGCTAATATTAATATTAGCATCTATATATTAATATTAAAGCAATCATAGACATTGTTTGCACAGTAGAATTAAAGGTTTTTGAACACAAAACTGAATCACATATCTCTCTTCCCCTTTTTTCCACACGTCTGTGATTTTTTGGAATTTCTGCCATACTTTTGCTTAAGTAGTATAAATAATTTTAACATGCCTCTCAAAGGGTGTTGTGAAGTTATATGAAAGTGACAAGAAACCGTAACTCTCTTTTTAAGTACACCACTAAGCAGCCTGCTGCCTGTTGCCATAATCTAGCCAAGACCTCTTTCTTACATGTGTCCAAATGGAATTATGTGGGAGTACAGTCTCATTTTAACACACTGGAGGTACCTTTAAGGGAAGGATGCTAGCTACTGAAACAGCAATACCCTTTTTTGTAGCTAAATAATATTCTCATTTGATTTCTATTGCATGGAAATAAACAGGATTTCAACTAGAACCTTTAGATGGTCTACACAAGTGGAAAATACTTGGTTATGTAGCACAACCCACTCTCTGCAATGAAAGGGCATTTCATGCCAAAAAAGAGTGCAACTTTTCTTGTCTTGGAAGTTTTTCAAGATACCAATACCTCATTCCCCTGTTTCTGGTAAATGTTAATTTCTGCTTGCCATTGAAGAGCAGATACACATGCTTCTGTGAAAAACAGCCATACCTCTTCCTTGCAGCATCTAGACCACTCACTTTGGTTCCTTAATTTCATGCTCCCGTGCTTGCTCGAGTTTTGTAGCTGGGAACAAAGTATCTTGCAAATAACAGATGGTGGTGAATGGAAATACAGAATGTATTTCACTGAATCATTTGTTCATTAGTTACAGTTTGGATACAATTATTCTTGACTCTGGCATATCTCTTGGGAATCCAGTTTTTCATTTATATATTTTTCACAAAATTCTCCTGGGTTCCTGTTAAAAACAAGATAAAGTACTCTGTAAAAGACATCTACATTCAAGCTTATGTGACAGGCTTTTTTAGATGATTACTGGGAATGCTTACCTTCTCTTTCTCCATGGTATACAAACACTGAATTAATTTTTCCATATCAAAAGAAAGATGAGAGTCATTGATCACGCTGATGATGTTAGGGAAATCCCCAGGAGATAAGTTACTTCACAGTCAAAATACAGGACTGTCCTACAGACATTTTGCACAACTGTGAGTATTTTAACTTCTGAAGTTAAGCTTTATTCACATCTTCAATGTATCATGAATAAAACATTCTGTATCACTGCTTTGTAACTTTAAAAAACAAAAAAGAAAATGAAAAAACATCAACATTGAATGGCATGCCCAAAACAGCTGATTCCCCCATCTGCTACAGATGTGTGAATCCTGCCAGCTCAGTTTTGATTTGTACTGCAGCTCCTGTAGGAACTGAACAGCTCCCAGATTAGGAAAACAGTTAACACATGGAAAAATGCAATGGTGGTAATTTCTCCAACTACAGACAATTGATATAAATAGCTTAGTTTTTAGTTTTCCCTCCCTTATTTTGGGCTGATTCAAAAGATTTTTGAGGACTGTTGTTTTTAATCTCTTTTTTCTTCTTACTTTTTTCCACATTGTGTCCATCAGTTCTGTATCCTACTGTTGTAAAGTAGCAAATTCAGAAAGAAGAGATTCATCTTGCAAATGGCTCTGAGATTAGTGATTTTTTTCAATTTTTGCAATTATATTTTATAATGTTTTGATTTGATTTTTTATATAAAATTAATCTTGCTATATCACAAACAATTTTTTAGGCTGAAAAATTACTGCAGGAATTAATGTTGCTAATGGACACCATCATCATGGCAATGATTTGCTGTGGTTTCGTATAATTTTCATGAAGACCCTTGGAAATTTTTTAAAGGAACTTATAAGAAATATTTTATATCTTGAGGAAATGGCATTATTAGATGCTGAAGTGCTATCATAAACAATGAGAATATACATTACTGTGTTTGGTACTGCATGTTGGTGCACAAAACAACCACAGGGATGGACATAATTACCACATTTATGGTTCCATGAAGACTCTGAGGGATGTCTACAGCTGGCAGTCACTGGGGTTGTCCAGCTCCACATTTTGGCTAATGTTTGCTTTCCTGTTCCTTGTCTTTCTGTGCTCTTGCATGCTGCATAATATATCAGATCTCTGGATGAAGGTGTGCAGTATCTTTAAATTCTCAGTGCCTCCTTAGGCACACAATTGCAAATTGTGCATAAAGGAACAAAATGCCCTGGAGAGCAAGCTTTGATCCTGCCAACTCTCAGGACTTTCTCTTATGCATTAAATTAGTCAGCTGTTCCTTCAGATAGTTTATCATAGATTCACTGAATCTTTTAGGTTGGAAAAGACCTTTAAGATCATCAACTCCAACTCTTAATTTAAGACTGTCAAGCCCAGCATTAAACCATATCCCAAATGCCATATTTCCATGCCATATTTACATTTAAATACCACCATGAGTGGTGACTCAACCCTTCCTACAAAATTTTGGAGTATGTGACTCAGTATGAAAGAGAAAATGAAAATGAATTTTAAAGGAGGATGTACATATTAATGTCCTGGAATTAATATTTTTCAACAAAGCTTCCAATCATCAACAACTTTGCTTCAGAATTTCCATGAGGTCCTTGCTTCTCCTCCATATAAATGAATAGCAGGAGAAGACTACAAGGTTTTAGAAAAGGATCTAAGAAATATAGAATGCCTTAATGAAATCACAGCTTGTTAAAACACATTTTATGAAGACAATATTTTAAAGCTTGAACAATTTTTATGGGCATCTGCAAATAAAATGCTTGCTAATAGATAACTACATCCTTGGCATATTTAAGTGCTTGCTTCTTAGTCTGTGACCTTAAATAGTACTGCTTCAGGTTTCATATTTTTATTTGTAATATATTATCCTTAAGCATTAGACTGACTCAAATGCTAATTCATTTATTTTTTATTCTATTTTATTATCTATTTTATTACTGTATAACAGCTCCAGCTCATCAGAACATACTAAACTCATGGTAGGCTTACAGTTACAACTCTGTATGAGACAAAATTTATAGATACATAAACTGCTTGAATCTTAATACCAAAAATTTCACATAGCACTAAGCCATGGTTTCTCAAGGATGTAAAAATTATGGGATACAAAGTATATTCATATAGATAAATGACATGGAAGAATTCTTTTATCATACTTTTATCAGTACATTCATCATAATGGAATTGATGTAAACCTCAAATTCCCTTCAATACTGTCTGAATATTCACATTGCTGTTACTGCAACTGCCCCATTGCCAAGCTCTTCACCTGGACAGTGGTCCAGAACAATCTAGAGTGTACCCTGCACCATACAGTGTCTGTTGTGTATGTATTTTGCTTAACTTCTTCCTCAAAACAAGTATATGGGTTTATGGTGGTTGTCTTGTCACCAAATGAAAATAGATTGAGAGAATAGGGAAGTTTTTTATTTTTTATATGACTTTATATGACCATTTATTCACATTTAAATGGTCATATAAAGTCATATAAAAATAAAATATTGTTTAAAATTATATGAAAGACTCTTTAAAATTATTTGAAAGTTTTTAGTACAGGTAGAAGTAGATTTTAAACATCCCATGTAGTCGGGCTTTTGAGTAGCATTTTTTGGGGGTAGGGGGAAGACAGCAATGTGTAACTGGGGCTTGCATTGAAGTTCAAGAGACAGACCATAACTCCACACTTAAAGTCATATTATAACAAAATTATGTCATAATACTTAATACACAATACACATTTAATACATAATACACAGGCCAGCCTGTGGGATATTTTCTGAATGACAAATGCAATCTTATTAGTCATTAATAGGTAAAAATTATCAGGTTACAGTTACAACCAAGTGGTAGTTTGACCCCTTCACTAATGACAGAGTGTCTTGTGCTAACTAATAGTGGATGCTTACTGTTCTTTATCTGAATGACTAGGAAGAAAGTTTACTCAAAATTACCCTATCCTGTCTACCTGGGTATTGTGCCTCATGTCTAAAGTGGTATTTAACATCTCCGTTGCCACACTAGGCTTCAGAAGATGTGCTGATTGATCTTAATTACCATGCGTCCTTTTCCTATGATGTGCTGAAATGCATAATAATACACTGTTTAAGTACACCACATGATCCAATAACATGCAGTCATCTTATCTGAAGTGTCTATTCCCCTACAAGTCTTCAGCAGTGAGGCTCAGATTGCGCAGGAAAAAGATCCTGGCTCATTAAAATTTTTTTTTTCATCTGTATGTAAATGCTGTATTTTAAGGACCTGAAAATATATGGAATTATTCAGAGCTATTGGTAGAGGGAATGACTAGATGATTTAATTGGTCTCTTCTGTGTCTAATTCTTAAGACTTCAGTAATACAGATGAAAACATAAATTAGGAAATATGAAAAAAATTATTTTTCACTCTTGTCTTTTGTTAGTTTTATACTTCTCAGTCAAGGGCATAAAGATTTCCTAATTATGATAATTAAAGATAGATGTTTTAATCAAGGTCTTATGGGCAGAGTGAAGGTGAAAAAAGACTGAATTTATCCTTTAGTCTTTTCCCCCACCTCTACTCTTCTCTACTTCAAACCTGTTTTTTATATTCATTCTAACTTGCAGATATTTTAAAGTACAGTAAAGCTTTTCCATATGAAAACCAGTGCAAAAATATTTATCTAACTCTGGGACACAAGCTCAGGAAGGAATGTAATTATTATTCAGTTTTTAGATGTAAGAATAATTTTCTTGCTCTTAAGGAGTTTGCTGACAAGTTTAAGAAGTAGAACAGCTACCCAAGTAATGCATTTTCTTAGTCATTATCTGCCTGATGTAGCCAGATACATCATCTGCTTTTCAGATTTCTTGGAAAATATTTTTTTTCTAATTTATCCCAATGAATAAAGCCAGCAGCTATAGAATTGTCATTAAAGCCATCTCTTTTTTGTCTTGAGTGTTGCCTCTCCACACAATTCATACACAGGGAGCTACTGGAGAAGCATGCTGTTCGATATAAGGAGTCTGAAAGAATCTGTCATTCATGTTAAGGAAAACAATTAAGAAGATCTGATTTGTTTATTTTTCTTGGTGGTTAGACCTCTATGTGTTTATGTGGGGGGCTTTGTCTGCTTTAATTGCATATGTCTGTATATGGATGACAAGTCAGGACTGACTATCTTCCTGTGTTCTTTGTACTTCATAGTGAAAAATTGTCCTATTAATTTTTTGAGCACCATTGATACCTCTGGGTATTGTAAAACAGACTCCATGAATCTTGTTTTTTATTCTCTTGACACTTGCTTACAGTAGAGATGGAATAATACATTCCTCACTTGAAATGGAATGCATGTCTATTACATTTATTCCACTACTTTTGAACACATTATATATTATCCTTGTACTCTTATGTTTTTTGTATATGTAAGATGGAGTCATTATCCTTGTACTCTTATGTTTTTTGTATATGTAAGATGGAGTCATTATGGATAGCAGTGTCCTTTCTCTGACAACATCACAGAGAGGGCAGTCAGCATGTGCACTGTAAAATTTAGTTTTCACCATCATTTCCCCAGCAGTATGATTACTCTTTGCTTGATGTTTATTACATATTCTTCAGAAAGAAAGCCATAGCACACTGTAACACTGTAATTCTATGTAAATGGGAATTATCTTTGCAAATAAAACCAATGTTTTAATGTTTAAATGCTGCATAAGGGACCAAGTAGAAAGTTGGCAGATCCTTCCCTATTTTCCCATGTTAAATATTTTCTTTATTCTTTTCATATGGAATTCCTTCAATGCTTAACTACTCAGCTTTTAATTTTATTGATACCTATATGTGCAGCTAATTCTCCTCTTACATTGTCAAACAGGCCATTACAGTCATGAGTCTGCCTCAGTTGTGAGCATTGTTGAGTTGTCAGTATTCAACCAACAATCCCTTTCATTTTTAATACCTGAAAGCTCTAATAAATATCTGAAATAGGGCTTGTTAATATGTGCATTAGTGATATACGTGTATATAAAAACATAACATAAACTTAAAGTAAAATTCCTGGGAGTTACATAATAACTTCAGATAACTTCAACTATTGATCCTCACCACCTAGATTTTTGAGCAGTAATTATTATCATGATCTTTCTCTGCTGTTCAAAAGAGGGGGAAAAAAGAACTGAGGATCTGTCTCCCATTTCTAAAACAGAACTAAAACAGAACTTGACAGGCTCAGAACTTCTGTCTGGTTAGCATCTTTTATGTGCTGCTACTTTCTTTGGCAGGAACAGTTCATACTCATTTTTCTTTCCTTTTGCATGTCATCTCAGAAAATATTTCTAGCATTTTTTGTATACACCAATATCACATTTCACAGGCTATTGCAGAACTATATTCTCTTATAACTGTGATTTAATATGCCATCAGCCTTTTTTTCCCATCACATTTTTTGTTCTTCAATGCAACAAACCATTCACTCACAAGGAAAATGTGGGAACAGTACATGTCTATTGCTTGTCAAAAAAGGAAAAGGAAATTAATGCTGCCCAGTTAATCAGGAAAAATATGTAGAATTTATTTCCAAGACATTACCTATGATGAGAGAATCTGAAACTCTACCATATCTATCCTGTCTTCTCATGACTTGTGAGATACAGGACAAAATATTCACTCTGTTTTTCATAAATGTGTACTGCTTTTAAAGTGGTGCTATTCAGACATCTAGTTCATAGAGCAATACCTAAACATTTCAATCTCCATTTTTCAGCCTAAGAACAAGAGTAACACTGTAAAGAGTAACACTGTAAAGAATAACACTGTAAACACAAATCCTCATTGCTGTGCAAAAAATCTGTTATGTACTGGTCAAGTGTAGCCCAACCTAGATACTTCACTGGAAGAAAGAGTGAGCACAATCCTTCCTCTCCACCTCCTCAGATGTCTGACTGGGACAGTGAGCACCAGCTCTGTACTGCTCTGTTTCTATTCAGCATCATGAATAAACACCTACGCACACTGCTAAGTAGACAAACAAAAGTACCACAATAAAGTGATGGAAACAGCCAGTTTTTATAAATGCTTCTCTTAGAGCAGAATGTTCTTGCTGTGTCTGAGAATGCAGAGGACAAAGAGGAGCTGTTCTCTTTAGAAACCTGCAGAGCCTACACCCTCTGATGGCCTTAAATAACATGGAAAAAGAAATGGGGCCTTTTGCCACAGGGTGTTTTGAGCCCAGACAGATATATTAACTCTAAAGCCAGAAGTCTCTAGACTGCTGCAAAAGCAAAGAGTAATGAGTACAGAGTACTCAATACCCAGAGAGTTGGTGGATGTCCCATTCTTGGTAACATTCAAGGTCAGCCTAGTTGAAGATGTATGTAGCCTGATCTAGTTGAAGATTTCTCTTCTGGTTGCAGAAATATTGGACTAGAAGACCTTTACAGGTCCCTTCCAACACAAACCATTCTAAGACTTCTCAGAAAAGTGAGCTGGAGATGCAGTAGATACCCAGAATGCTACCTTACAATGCACTGACTTGGAATCTGCAGGTTGTGTGCCATTCCCACCCCTCAGCCAGTGCTCACACCACATCAAGATGTGAAGCCTCATTAAACATGTGAAGTTCTTGCCAGTACTGAGACCCCACCAATCTTGCCTGAAGCTTCCAGTTGTAGCAGTTTCAGACTGGCTTAATATGTGAATTACATATTAATGTAATTATTTACAGCTTAATGTAATTAATTAGAGCTTAATGCTGTAATTCACTTGAGCTAAATGACTAATTTGCAAGGCTTAGAATGTGCCAGAGCAGCCTGACTATGAAACCTTAAGCTGTTCTTTCATAGAAAAAATGCAAACAGGTACAAACAAGTATTAAATATATTTTACTGTTATATTCTGTAAATACTTCTGAAAACATTAAGTTGAGAACTGTATGAGTATGTAGGCTTCTTGTACAACTTGCAGACTGCTGAGTGATGGTTAGTGTCTATGTCATTAAAAAAGCTTGTCTTTTCAAGGATCTGAAAATACTCTGCAGAGCCCACGTACAAAACATTATAAAAAAAGTATTTCAGCAGTCTCTCATGGGATAGCATAAGGAATTTTGTGTGGAGATTAAAGTGCATACTTCAGTTAGAAGTATGCTGTATTCCTAGAGAGTACCAAAATTCTGAGAGAAATTGTCAAACTTCCTTTGCTCTTGTTCTCAGAGGAGCTGAATGAGTTTCAATTGCCTGTCTTGCTGCAAAGCCCCCGTGTCTAAGGTAAAGAGTACATGAGAGGCACGATCATTTCCTAGCCTTCATTTCAGTGTACCCATTCTCACCTGAAACATAATAGTCTTGCCTTGTCTAGGTTATGTGATAATGTATTCTAGTGTTCAGTGGTTTTGTGCTACAGCAATTGCTGCATCAGCTCTTCTAGCCAATTAATTCCAAATAAATTCAAATGTTTGTTTTCTTCCTATCTCACTTCTGTAGCTGGGGAGTGCAGCTCTGACAGCCTTCTTGAAATCAGAGCATTGTTCCTCAAATCATAAGGACAAAGCTTTCAGGGAAGAAGATACGCTAGAGCCACAGCAGGGATTCTCTAACCTGAAGTGTTGGTAGCATTAACATAATTGAGCTGTTTCTGAAGTTCACATGTCTCAGCAGAGATCTGGCAGGCACAGCTGCCTGTGGCTGTCTTGCAGCACTGCTGCTGAGGGAATACATGCCAGTACATGTGTTGTGTTGCCCCACTGGACCAAAACCAATTCTTTAGCTTAAATGAAGGGCTGATGTAATTGCTCTCTGATTTTGAGGAAGCATGTTTGGGTCATTTTCTCAAGTTTTTTTCTGAATTAAACCAGACTAGTCCACTATAAAAACCCTGATAACATTGTCAGCTTGCAGCTATTTATGGATAGTTACCAAGAATGCACAAAGATACTTTGTCCTGTCAAGTATTCAAGTGAGTCTTTGGGGTTATGTTATGCAATTCTCGCTTACAGTTATGTGGATCACAGGTGAAACATCAGTACTCCCCTGTAAAGAGTCTCTGAGGTGAGTGTAGGAAGAGAACCATTGATAATCAGGTACAGCTGACAAACACAAACATAAATTTCTTCCATCAGCTCTCTGTAGCTGCAATTGTGATGACCCTTTAAGTTCACAGAACATACTGGCAAGAGGAATTTGGTAAAACCACATAAGCATCCAGAAATTGAATACCTGGAATAAGAAGAATCAACATTTGTTACATTTCTTTACAATGCCTGCTTTTTTCCTTTCTGTCTAATGGCAGCTAAAAGGAAGAGAGACAGAAGGAAAGTGAAGAGAGACTTCATAGTTGAGAGACACTAGGAAAAAATTCAAAGGTAACCATGTGTGCCTTTGAAATTAATACTGCAGTATTAATTTCTTAATACTGCAGTATTAACATTCATATTGGACAGTTGTACATGAAATAACTGTAATTGCTTGCTTGTGTGTCCCACAAGTAGCTAGCCCCTCTCTTTATGCAATCGCTGTAAATCAACATGCAAATTAGATCCAGAGCTGCAATCTGTTACTCCATCCTGTCCATCCTTGGTCTCACATGACTTCCTGAAAGCTGGTCTGGTCTGCTGAAGACAACCAACAACTTTGACCAGGCATTGGAAGGTATCAGCCATGAACATTTCAGTTTTGATATTTTTAAGGATTTTGTTCATAGTAATGAGTATCCCACCAGCATTGTTGTACTCATTATCAGCTTTATTCACTGACTACTTAAATTTGCATGAAACAATCACCTGTATTTCTGGGATACATAAGAAAAATCCTAAGGCTGGATGTAGCCTTTTCAAATTCTGCCTTTAAAATAAATCCATCATTAACTCTCTGTCCTTCTAAAAATAATTTTAAAAATAGAAAATCAAAGGGGAGTTTTTGGAGCTAAGATGATTTTCCTACTGCACAAAAAACTGAGTTCAGAACAAAATGAGCTTTTAGGGTCCAATTGAGCTTGTTGAATCAAGCTACAAGCATATAATGGTCTTCAGAGAAGTCTTGGATATCACTAAGTCTCAGATCACAAAATATCATTGATTTTTATTAAAAAATAGATGTAGGAAAACCTGAAATTTTCTATTCTTTCCAGACTACACAAATTCTTTCTGAGATGGAGAGAGCAGTTAGCAAACCACACTGAATATCCTAAAGGTACCCTGAGCATCTACATATACTGTAGGGAAACTCCTACCCCTAGGTCCTGAAGCACTTACACATGTGATGTAGACTTTGACCTTCTTTTTGTTAAGAAATATGTGGCCCAAACAACAGGCACTATTGCTTTTTGGGGGAGAAAGGACTGATGCTCATAAAGAAAGAAGTTCTACTCTTCTCAGCGTAAATAATGGTCTTTGATCTTGAACTAATAACCTTATCCTAATTTTAACAATAAAACCTTTCAGTGCTTTCATTTTTACATATGCAAAGACACATTTTTGTCCTAAAAGGCCTCCCTCTCAGTGCCATTCAAGTAGCAAAAATTATGAAATAAAATCCTATTTCCAAGCCCTTACAGCTACAATGCTCGATATGAATGGGAAAAATGCAATTTTCTGCTGATCTTTGTGAAGCCCTAGGAAAATCACTTGGTCTGAAACTGGAACTAGTGGTGGAAAAGGAGTTTGAAACTTTTAAACTCTTCTGCCTCTGAGTAGCCCCTTTTTCTGACATACCTGCAAGATTTCAACTGTTCAAGTGAGTTTCAACTGTCTTCTTAATGTTTAATATTTAATTGATCTTTTTAAAGGTAGAAATCTTAGGGTTTTTTAACTGTGAATAACTGTATGTAAACAAACATATTTGTTTGCAGTAGTGTTGTAGGATCACAGAATAGCTGAGGCTCAAAGACATGTCTGGAGGTCAGCAAGTTAAATTCCCCTGCTCAGGGCACACTCTACTAGTGAGTCACTGAGACTGCATCTCCTTTTTTTTTGTTCTTTCTGGTTTGATTTTTCCAAGAAAAAAAAAATTAAAGATTTTAAATAGTAGTACTTCTAATGAAACCAAACCCTTGTAAAAAGGATACATGAATGAGAGGAGAATGAGACCCTTATTAATGAGCTCTGTATGTCTTGCTTTTCATTATAGTGTACTCTGTTCATGGGATTATTTAGGTGTCTTCATTTTGGATTCATGCTATAATGAATAGTGACAATACTGTACTAATGGTGTGAATAACAGTATCAATATTTATTGTGGTGAGTCGTTTCAGCTTTGCTGTTGCTGAATTTATAGCCCAGCAGCTCAAGGACCTGTCTGAGGTTAATTTGAAACTAAGCTGAGGTTGTTAGGGCTCATATTTAAAGTAAACAGAAGTGATCCTGGACATCTGATATTACCTGTTGTTTGCCTTGTACCTCCTGGCATAAAGAAGTGGACTTTGCCAGAGGATACTCTTCCACTTCTCTGTTCCTGAGGCTTCTCAGGTCACTGATACTGTTGTCAATAACAATACAATGACGTATTTGGTAGGATGAGGATTTTAAATGCCCTTTATTGTCCTCTTGTCACCATAAATGTAAAGATATCTTATGGATCAATTCCACCTCTCTATGACTGTATGGGTTGTCTTTGCTTGTACATGGTATTCCTGGGAAAAACAACAACAACAACCAAAAAATAAATAAACAATAACAAAACACAAAACCCAAAAAGAACAACAAAACAACACAAAAAACCAAACCAAAACAAAAGACAACCAACAAAAACACCCACAAAACCCCCAAACAAACAAACAAAAGCACCCAAAACCAAACAAAACCAACAAAAAACAAACCAACCAACCAAACAAAAAAAAAAAACCCACAACAACAGCAACAACAATAACAACAACAAAAGAACATCCAAAAAAAATCCCAAAAAACCCAGCAAGAAACCAACAGAGATGAATCATCCTGGTCTCTGGTTTGGCATAACTCTTTTGATAGATATGAAGGACTGTTTTTAATATTTTTCTCTGTTAGAATCTGAACTTCAAGCTTAGGTAAAGTACAAAACAATAAAAAATTTCAAATACCTAATGAGGTTTGAAGTTTTAAATTTTTATTTCACCTTTGAAAGGTGAACAGTATTTAAAACAATTAATGGGGAGTGTGAAACATACAGAAACTTTATGCTTGTTAAAGAAATTCCAACACAGTGACAGCATCCATAAGCTTGTTTCCTCAGTTTTTTGATGTCACGTTCCGATATGTATAGGATTATATTAAGTAATCTAAGGGTGGAGCTTGGTTGCAGCACTTTATTTTTCCTTTTCCTATCTTTTCAATGTCTTGGTTTATCTGCTGAGTTGATTCAAAAACCAGTTTGCATCTATAGCTTGCTACTGTCCAAATTTTTAGGCAATTACATTCTTAGGCAATTACATTCTTAACATTTACTGTGTTCACGATCCTTTGTAGTATTTCATAATGTTCAACCAGTCTATGTCCTATTTTTCTTAAAGAAGAGGACAAGACCTTTTAAGCAACAGCATCATTGTAATCCAGTTTGCAGAATTTTATTTAAAAGAAGCTTGAGAGTTTGATATGGATATAATTACTCTTTTATAAATAATGGAAAACCAAAAAAGAAATGGAAAAAAGCATTGAAAATTAAGGGGCAGGAAGAGGCTCACAGTATTGACCAAGATAGTCTCTAAGGTCTCTTCCAACCAAAACTGTCCTATGAATTTATGAACTTGCCCTCCATGGGCAATTTGTCAGGTAGAACCAATCTATTTTTTAATTTTTGCATTTTTTAAGCCTATCATGTACTGGTGTGTAGGAAAAACTACCCTCTCAGCTAAAATGCAATAATACCCCCCAGCTGAATGCAAGGATTACAGAAACTGTTTATAAGCAGTGCAGTTTTAGCTTTCTTGTTGAATGTTATTAGTAGTGTAACATTAGAGATTTCCCAAGAAGATAGTAAAATATTAATGGTTTGTTAACTGAAGCGCAAACCTTGTTCACCTTGTTCAGAATGTGAGTCTGTTTTGCAAGACAGGATAAGGTTTAAGTACCAGTATTTGATATTTCAACTTTTTTATGATTACAAAATAAATGAGACAACCTGAGGGAAAAAAAATAAACAAAACAAAACAAAAAACCTCAAAACCCAAAAATTACCACAAATTATTGTAAGATGTAGATGTGACAAATCTTTTTAGGCTTGAACACTGCACATGCATGGATGTCTTGTACAACACTACTGAGGTTGTTCCTTACATAACAACACAAAAGTGCTTAATATTTGAGAAAAAATCTCTAGCATCAAGGCACTGGGAAAATGTCTTGGGAAATCTTTAAAAGAAGTTCCAGGCTGTGAATTAAAGAATACCGGAGATAAAGCTGAGCCTTTAAATTGAAATCTCTAACACCTTGACAGATACTGCAGAGTGGGTAAATCTTTACTTTGAGTAAATCTACAT
The DNA here is from genome assembly GCA_039654755.1 of Calcarius lapponicus. Classification (NCBI taxonomy): domain Eukaryota; kingdom Metazoa; phylum Chordata; class Aves; order Passeriformes; family Fringillidae; genus Calcarius; species Calcarius lapponicus. The sequence goes on from CM077481.1 coordinate 16,317,988, forward strand.
AAGTACACAACTATGACATGCTTCAAGTAGATGTCACTGATCTATTTTTCTTTTACCCTGTCTTCCAAACAAGTAAATAAAACATTCTTAAGATCTCCACTGAATAGAAAAGGAATAAAAGTGCGAATACTGGTCTCAAGAAAGCCCTGCTCCTTAGGGATTAAAGGTTAACCCATTATGGTGTAAGGGCTGAACAAAGCCTCTTTTTCTCTCTGCGTTCTAAGCCCTTCCAGTTAGGTTATCTGGCATTTGATGAGTAACCTATCAGTTTTCCCTCTGTAGGAGTACTGAAAGATTGTTTTTCACACAATTTTTGTGAGTTCAATACTGTTTCCATCAGCTGTGGCTGAACTTGGCCAGCATGTTCAAAGGTTATCCCAGGATCTCAGATACACATTTCCACAAAAATAATTCTCATAGGAAAACAAAACAGTAACTTTAATGAGTAAAGAGCCCATTGCACTAGCTATGACACTCCTGGTGATGGAAAATACTGAAAGAAAACCCCCAAAAACCCAAGTTAAAACAAGATAGAATATCAATTTACACACCAGAATTATTCCAGATAAATTTACATTGGTACTGATAGTACCGGTTATTAAACATTCTTCTTTGGATTGCTAAACTGAACTAATACTATTGGTTATAACAGATTGCAACTGACCAGGACTAAATCTACACAAAATCAAAATACTTCGTTAAAAAACAATCTATTGGATAATTCATACTGTATGGGATTTTTGATCAAGAATTTCCATCATGTTGGTAGTACATTTTTTAATTCATCACATTCATCCCACCCCCGCAAAAAAAAAAAAAAAAAAAGAAAAATTAAATGTAACAGTTAACCACAGAAAATTTTAATATTAGGCAAATTTTAAAGTTAGGTTAAAATGAAAGTCCTCTGGATCTAACCTTAAAAGTGGTGAATGAAGTAACTATATTTCAAAAAATTTTATATATATCTCATCTAGAATGTGATGTCAAAGGATGAACATAAACAGTGCTTAGAAAAGTTGATGATGTGGGACTCGTTGCTGTCAAAAGGAAAACTGAAGCCCTGGGAATTATGCCAGACATGAAGTAAGTGTAAGAGGAGACTGAGTTCTGTGTGTCTTGTACATACTGGGATGAAAGAGTTCACATTAACAAACCATGGCTATACCTCTGTAGGACAGCTTTTCCACAATACAAGCATTAGCACCTAATCCTACAGTGAGGGAGATGATGATTTAGTACTTTATTTCTTGCTGGTGTTTTCATTCTTTCTCTCTTTCTTTCCTCCTGCTTCCTTTTAAGGAGTCTTCCTGTTTGTTAAAGTAGGCTGTTATAAGATCTTTGGACTGTACCTGAGGAAATGTGGGTGTTTCTGAACCTGCAGGGGTTGTGGAATGAGAGAAAAGACCCAGTTCATCACCTGCCTGACTCTGACAGAGTGAAATTTTGAGTGTTCTCTTTCAGCAAGAGCCACATGCTGGAGGCACAAATCTGGAACTGACTGAGTGGACATAATTTGCCACAGGTCTCTCTGATGGCAGCTAGAAAATAGCCTTTTTATCTTGCCACAGCTCTCACTGTACAGTTAAGAACTGACTTCCTGCCCCAGTTTGACATGCCTGTGGATCAACTCTGTAGCTTGATGGCTACTGCTATTCCTACCTACTTAGTGTTCTGCTTAAAGACAGTGGAGCAAAGGGAGGAAAACTGCCCCTAATTAGTATCAGAAAATCTGACCATGAAAATATTTTAGTTATTTTTCCTTAACTAGTTATATAAAATAGTGTATGTGGATAACAAAGTTTTGCAAGACTGAAACCTACCTGTTTCAGTCAATTTTGATGTTGCTATCAATTTTGATGTCTGCCACTTTTAAGGAGGTGGCAGAGGTACACTGTTACTGAGGGAAATCAGTCCACTGGAGCATTTTGGTCTCAGTCATCTTGTTTTCTTCAGGCTGCTTTCATAAGTATGTCCTGTCACTATCACTAGCTGCTGATCTTCTTGCCTGAATTATTTTGTTACTGATCTCATTCAGATTTCCTGGCATCTTGAAATATATAATTAAATTCTATAGGTATAAGAACTGGATATATTAAAAAAACCCCAATATAGATAAACATGGATACACCAAAATAAATGTAATTCAACAAAAACTTATTTTCAGACCACTACAAAGTGCTAAAATGGTCATGTATTTGAAACTGACATGATATAATTAGCAGGGCACTTCAATATAATTGTTGTCCATGTGATTTTTGCTGATCTCATCATAATACTTTAAAATTTTATAATCGCCAAGAGTAAACAGAAAATTAATCCTAAAAATTATGATGAAATGCCTCTTGCTCTATTCTTAACCTTCAAAATGTTAAAGAGAGAAAAAAATTATTAATTATATTAAGGAGGCTCTAGAAGACCATGTATCTGAACACTTGCATTATTTTTCCAGAAACCTTTTTATAACAGGTTCTTTCTCAGTCTCTCTGTATACTTGCCTATGTGTTTCTCATATTCAGGGATTATTCAGAATTAATCCTATAGAGAAATTAGTGATCTGGAAACTGGGTTTGTGCAGATCAACTTTCAATTTTAAAGAAATTGAGACAGCAACTAATTGTGACAGTACAGTAGCATGTGCTTGGGGCTTTACTAAGCCCTCTTGATGACCTTTTTAAAAGTACCATGTGATTTCTCCTGAATGCATAATGAGCTTATCCTAATTATGTGAGAAATTAATGAACTACTCAAAAAATATTCAAAATATTGTCCTGAAATTGACTGCAGAGAATGCTGATGGGCTCAATACTCTGATCCAATGTAAAAAAAAAGCCAACAAAAAAAAAAACACCAAAAAAAACAGAAACAAAGCTTTTGAAGTTGTTGCTTTAAGAGCAGATAAATTTGACAGAAAATAAACCTCCTTGTAGGTTGCTTGACCTAATTCTCTTAGAATGCATTTTTTCTAGAGATTCTTAAGCAATGAAATAACAAGAGTTCCAAATTAAGATAACTTATTCAGTACAAGGAGGTAAAATGCCCACTGGAAAACTGAAGGCTGAGAAAACCAAACATTTTTTGATGAGGTGTGAAAAAAAAGTCACCTCTAACTGAAAGTACTAAATACTCAGATACTGGATATTTTGTTGTTAAGACATCATACTGTATTCTAATTTTACAGAAAAATCTGTTATTTCTTAAAACTTCTCATAAAACTGAATTTTAAAAAATCATAGTAAAACATCTGAGATATTTAAGTTCAATTTGTTTACATAATCACTTTTGGTACTACATAGAAGAATCCTTTTTTTTTAAAGGAGGCCTGAAATTCAAACAGGAATTTTCATATCAAACTTAGAAATTTCAGATTCATTGAAGGGATCTTGACTTACTTTACCACTTTTAAGCTTTGAAGGAGATAGCAATGTGTTTGCAAACAAAGTATTTCAGCCTGAAAACTTCAATCCAGTCCTTCTGCAGTTTTTGTTTATATTTCCCCTTCTACTTGCTCTTAATAATGTTTTGATATATACATAACTTTTCACAGCAGCACTGGCTGATAAGTGATTTTATTTTTTTTTCCCAGTGATAAGAAATGAATTAGCAAAACTTCTGTGCTGCTTTGAAATAATATTCCATTATATTTTGCTTTGCTACTAATTAGAACAGATTGTAATTTCAACTGTATTGAAAAACAGATGTAAAACACTTATTTTTCAATTCTCAGTTTTATGTAATTACTCTTATTTGAAGCAAAGAAATGTAAATTAATTAATCTATATTTTGTTCTTCACAGACTACAAAGAGTAGATAATACATGCTTTGTGCATATATAGATGTGCAAATGAGAAGAATTCTGTAGAAATTTGGAAAGATTACCTGTTCTTCCAATGAAATTTGCATTTACTCAGAAGTCTTGCCTGTGTGGTATGCAGCTTAGCCTTTCTTATGGCTTTATGGTTCAGACATTCAAGAAATAGTATGAAAGTGTTTACACAAATGCACATATGCAACCTTTTGTTCTACTTTTTTTTTTTAATCCTACAGCTCTGGGCCTATAATTAATTTCTGGGCCTATAATCATGTTATAGTAGAAATAGTTTCACAAAGGATGTGTGAAGAGGTGATGTTTTTCCAAGTGAAATCATAGAATCACTCAGGTTGGAAAAGAACTTTAAGATCATTCAAATCCATAACTAATACTTTGAATTTGGAGAGCACAGATTTCTCTATAAAAATTTTTAAAAAAAATCTTGAGGCTTTCCTTTGAATCTAATTTTCTTCACTAGAAAACTGCATTGGTATCCAACATATTTCTAATGCGTGTCTGAGTGGAAACTGTATCAGGAAACCATGGATCTGAATAAAATTTAATTACTGATTTTAATTTGTTATATTCCAACACCCTATTTATGTATTCCTTTTCATATTAACACCTATTTTGTTCATCTTGGGAAGAACATAAGCCTTACAAGATACTGTGGCAAGCAATAATAGCACTTTCTTACATTTATTCATGCGCAGATAATCTGTTCCTCAGCCCCTAAGCTTTTCCATGTTAGACCTGACATTTATGGATGAAAGGTTCCCCTTTCTTATTGTTAGCTTTCTCTAGAACTGTTTTTCCTCTTAGGAATGCTTATATTCTGGTGACATCACTTCTGCTATCTGCCATGCAATCTTTCACAGACATTTTTTAAATGCAGAAAACATGGAAAGATTTTTTTTCTAACTTGGATGAGCAGATTATACAAATAACTGTACTAGGAATTTCAACAGTGTTTTAAATTATCTAATTATTTCAGCAGACTTAATATGAGTCTTGCAAAACTCTCTGTCACTTCAAAAACAAGTTTCCATGTCTGTTTACATTGTTGCAGAATAATACTGACAAAAGTGAAGCTCATTAATGTACTCCAATGCTGTCTCTCCGGTGATGTGAACAGAGAGCCACCTTCTTTGTCTTCTGCATTGCAGGGTGATGGTTTATTATTCACAGGGAAGTTGCCTTCCCCAACAGTCTGATGGAGATTGAAGTTCCAAAGCTGGTGGATTAGACTGGAGAGATGCTGCAAACTGCAATATTTGATGTCTTCTAAGAGGCCATGGCACAAAATCTGTGATACTTTAACATTTAGTTCAAAATTTCATTACTCTCTCTGTTCTGGGAAAATAACATTTGGTTAGTCTATCAGCCAGGCTAACCAATTTTCTTTATATTATCTCTCTGAAAATAGTTCCAGATTATTCCAGAAGGTACTAGAAAAGCTTTGTCTGTAAGCACTCAGTAAAAATACATGTACAGATTGCTAAGACTGTTTTTGGGCACTTAAGGAAATGTCTGACATGGGTTGTTAAAAGTACTATGTGAAAAGCACCTTGGTATTTATATTTAAATGTTGTTAAATACAACATGGATCTGAAAAATGAGGGATTCTGTACAGTAATGGAGCTAGAAGATGAAATTATCCTACATCAGTGTAGTAATAAAGGAAGACCAACTATGGCCCATAGAGAATGAGATAAGATTTTGTTTAAAAAGTTCTGTGAAATGACTTTCAATAAGTATGAAATTAAAAACAAAGATTCTCCTTCCACCAAAAAAAAAAAAGAGAGAGAGAGGAAAAAAAAGGGTCAAAGGGTCAAATCTATCCCAACAAAACAGTGGTGCTATGTAGAGTTGGTTCACAGCATCTTCTTCTATCCTCCAAAAATATAATTTAGGTGAGAAAAAGACTGAAGGAAACAACCCATCCTACTAATCTACAGTCCATTCAAGGAATAAAATTATTTTTTACTTCTTTGGAATATTCTATTTGCAGCATCTGCTTGGATAAAATCTGGGGGTGAGTGTAAAAAGTTTCAAGGTTTAAATCATCTTCAGTACTCTCAAGATGCTTTAAAAAAGGATAGAGGCACATCTGTCTCTAAGTTCTAGCTTGGACTTCTGACACTACTGTCATGCCAAAGAAATTTAGTGAAAAACAATAAATGACCCCCTAAGACAAGAGCAGGGGAGAAAACATTCTGTTGTTGCTTTCCTGGTATCTTTGTATGTTTTCTGTCACTATGAGAAATAGTATAAGAATCACCTCAGACTTTCTAATCCCACTTCTTGAGACAGGTTATTGTCTGTTTCATAATAAACTGGTTCTGATCTGAGAAGTGGCCTTACATTTCTACTGAATTTTTTTCCTTTGAACTTGACAAAATTTTAGGACAACAGTACAGACACTGAGAATCTGGTTCTATATGCCTTGTTTGAGAAAATTGATTATTTTGGCTCCCACAGTTAGAAAGACATTAGGTAGAGGAGGTAGAGTCCTCCTAAAAATGAAAGTACCTGAAGAGAGCACAGATGAGACCATGGACCATGAAACTCTTTCCCCCTAAAAAAAAAAAAAAAAAAAAGAAAAAGAAAAAAAAGAAAAAAAACCCTACCATCTTTAGTATGTGGAGATGACTTGAATACATTTGAAACTTGCTTTATAGCTGGCAGAGGAAGACATGTGATGCGCTGAAGTTCACATTCTGTTTTGTGAAAATATGCATTTACTCCAAAGGTGATCCTTTAGAAGAGACAGGTCCCAGACTGCTGAGCTGCCAAATTAGGAACAGGTCTTATTGAATACTATGCAATAATTAAACAGTACAAGGTTCTATATTAATATAACTGAATTGAAGGTGACATAAACAACAGTGATAGCAACACCCATGTGCAAGTAGAGAGCAAAAAGTAAACTATGTCCTAACAGAAGACTCATGTTCAGCTCATAAAGGTATACATCAGCTATCACACAGAAACAATATATAAAAGCTTCAGAAATTGCATTGTTATTAGATGACAAAAGGAGGATAATGCCAAGAAATCCAGGATACTATCTGGAAAAAGAAAAAAAAAGATGGCTTCTATTTGGAAATGTGGTGCTGATGTCAGTTTGAATCCGTTGGTGGGTTGCGAATGAGAATTACCCAGGACAGAAGACACTGAGAAAGGAATTCAAATTTCCTGGAAACATGAGAGACATGCAAGTAGATCTATATGCTGTTGCTACATAGCAAATTGGAAGATTTTTAGATGCTTTCTTTCTCAAAACCCTCCTGGGGTTAAGTTCATAAAAATTTAACAATATAAAAGGAAACAGATCAGCTCCTTGGTCTGCGTGTGTATATGTAATGTGAAATATTGTATTTCTGGCAGTTCTTATTCATGAAGCAACAATATGTTATGGTGCCACAAAGAACAGTCTTGCTCATTGAAGGAGGCAACTCATCTATACTGTTGTCTGACATGCAGCATCAGGACATAATAATTTTGCACCTTTCAAATTGCAGTGTAGAAGAAACATCTTTTCTTTGAGTGCTTTCTAAGGTGTTTTTTGAATATTATCTGATTGCCTTGCAATAAACTAATAGATTTTTCTTCCTAATCTGCCAAAACAATTGGAAAGTGGCATTAATTTCCAGATGAAACCAAAGGTTAAAATGAGTTAATTGACTGTGACTATATCACAAAGTGTCTTTGGAAATCAGCAGACAGTTCTCTCAACTGCTGAATCTCAGTCCAGTGCCTTAGTAATTTTCTTTTCCAGAAGAAATTTAAATCTTAGAAAATCTGAGAATTTCTTGTAGATTCTGCAGTCAAGGGAGTTTTCAATGTTACGGAAAAGTCGCTTTTCTTTTTCATGGAGAATTAAAAAAAAAAAAAAAGGACAGACTAGCCCTTTATAAAAATATTCAGAAAATTCTCACTAAAGCAACTTTAAATCCTAATGTGACTGGATTTGGAGATGCCAGAAAAATCCATAGTTTATCTAATAATTACCAGGTGCTTGAGCTGAGATAGCAACATCTGAGAAAACTGGCCGAAATATATTTGCACATTGTGTCCAATCTCCCACAGTCAACAGTGCTATGAGCTAGATCTGCTTCTGTGTTCTTCTAATGACCTCCCCAAAGAAAATGAACAGGCAGAGAAAAGCAGACAGTCTTTATTAGATCATAAATTAAATTCATTAGCTTTTGTTATAGAGATGGCATAAAGAAAATTCAAAGGGAGTAAATGAGAAAAGAAATCAAAAGAGGTTATAAATAACTTCCCCACTGCCCTTTCTGTCCTTGCAGGGCAAATACTTGATTTCTGTCAAGGTTTTAAAAACTCAGTGGCTTTCTTTTGTTCCAAGTTCTGCTCTTTTCTCTCTGGTTGTGCAGAACTTCCTCCCACGAGGTCTGGCTATTTGCAGTCTACTCCATAGCCTATAGGGTCTGCACTAGCTGCAGACTCACAGGACTTTACAAATGTTCTTGTTTTACTTCTTCTGTTCTATTACCATCTGAAAAAGAACCATTTCCTTCCCTCCTTTAGGAGGCTTCTAAACTGACCAACTCTGTGATAAATGGCCAACATTAGTCCTGTGTAAGAGGAATGAAAACCATTGCTACCACTCTCTTCTTCATAGTGGTAGCAATGCTAGACAGACATTTGAATGAACATTTTAAGAGTTATTTCTTACAGAGATGATAACATCCTGGTCCCTTCTGGGGCAAAACACAGACTCATGAGGGCTGCTAATCAAACCTAACTATTCCATGCATTAGGCCTGTGAAAAAAATGTGCTTTGCTTGAACAGCATCCAGGACAATTGAAAAAGACTGACGCTGTCCTTCTTTGACGGGGTAAAGGGCTCAATCAAAAGGGACTCATGGAACGGATTTTAGGAGCCAGTGATGAGACTAGGGGTTTGAGGAATGGGGCCAGCTGTTGTAGAGAAGTGTCACAGAAAGGCTCAGAGTGCTGTGCGTGGAAGATGGCAGGGGCTGTTTGAGTTCAAGGAATCTGCAGGATGACCCAGCAGGGTGAGGGCTATCAGCTGGACAGTCTTGTGGTCTCTGGAAAAGCAGGATTTCAGGACCATCCGCCCAGCTTCTCTTCAAAGGGCTTGGATTATGTGGCCCTGGTACAGAGAAAGGGGAGGATGAAAGCAGAAATGCCTGCTCTCCTTGACTACTTACTTTGAGGAACACGAGAAGAGCTACAGCATATTTATAAGGCTCTCAGAAAGGAGGACTGGATGTACAGTCGAGGCAGTGCCAACGTAGCAATGGGGAGATGTGCTCTGCCCCCAGGGCTGACCACAGACTCCCCTGTGCTTGGGGGGCTTTGTGCCAGGAAATCCCGGGCACAGATGCCTGCTGGGCAGAGGCGCTTGAGGGGCCTGCAGTTCTGGCACCACTCAATGCTTGGTTGCCCCTCCCAGGCCTCCTCCCCCAGGCTGGGATGCTGTTCCTCATGACATACCTGGACAGGACCCAGTGCTGCTGAGGGATCTGCTCTGGGACCTCTCCCTGGCCTCATTTCTCGGGTGGCAGGTGGAAGAGCAAACTCTGTTGTCTTCTTCCATGTCATCCAGATGGCGGCACCTGCCAGACATGACTGAAAGACAGCCTGCAGAGAGGGCATGCGGCTTTCACCATGGGCCATCACTGGACACAGCCAAGGCAGGAGTGACGCCAAGCAGGCTGTGTTGGACCTTTCTCCCAGATAGATGGGGTATGGGTCATCTTCTGATGCCTCTGACTGCCCTGCCTGCTCCAGCTGGCTCCTGCTGGCCATCATGGCAGAGCACACTCCAGAGCTTCCTCAGCAACAGACACCACAGCCTGCAAAGACAGACATGCCATATACTAGGCTTACATGACGCTGAAGGGGAAAGTAAGGAAGAACCGAGGCAAGAGGTGGAACAGGGGAGTTCCAGGTCTCCCAAAGACTACTTCCTTCTTGAAAGCTGACAAGCAGCCATGGCAGAAGCAGTCCTGTGGGGCAGACAGCACCAAGGGCTGCTCCCCTCATCTGCTCCCCCAGACATGCTAAAAACCAATCCCAGTTCCCCAGCCTCATTCCCCAGCTTCCAGACAACCACCACGACTTTACCCAGTCTTTGAAGACAGAGAAATTTGCCTTCAATAGGGCTTTTGGCCCTGGAACAGCAGCTGAGTGGGACCGACAGCAGGAAGGGGTGGCCTTAGCACCCAGAGCTGCTGATCTCCCAAAGCCTAGAGTCAAGCCCAAGACCAGGGTCTTGCTCAGGAGTGCCCACAGGTGCCCTGAGGACAATGTGCCAGGACAGTGGTGGGGCTAAAGAGCTGTGAGGCCATAGGCAGTCACAGGTGTTCAGTGGTGACAATCCACAGGGGCTGCCTCTCAGCTGCTGCCCTTTGCTGGTCACAATGGCTCCGAGGGGAGTAAGTGCCTGCTTCCCATGACTTCTGCTATTGTCACATGGCACTCATCACCTTGTCTCGTATGAGAGATTTAAAACCTGAAAGAGTTATTGTAGACACTTGTCAGGGGAGAACAGGAATGTTACTATGCCAGTGAGGGGAAAGTTCAGTTAAAAAGATGGTCCTGAAGAGACAGGATAGCACTTCTCTGGGAAAAATTCCTTATTTTGGGTAACTATCTCAAAAACCAAGTTTGAAACAGCATTGCACTTGTGTATCTCGCCAGGGGAAGGGAACTGAAACCAAGAAACTCCCCAGCCTCCTTTTGAAATGTTCCAGAATAACAAAATGTGTGTGGGTAAGGACTGTTCTACAAATAGCACAACTGAGAGGGGCCGTGTGTGCACCCACCATCCATGCACCTATCATCCAGATGAACCACACCAGAGATGATGCTGGAACCCTGGGTGGTGACCTCGGTCTTATCTCTCTTGTCCTATCTTTCCTTCTTCTTCTCCCTAAAGTTTAAATCACTGAATCATGGGCTGTTCGGCCTGCATCACAAAAAGTTCAAAGTCTGAACTGCTGCTGCTACAGCCTCTTCCAAAATCATTGTTGCCACGTGCTGTTCAGAAAAGTTTAAACCTTTGCTGCCACAGGCTGTTCAAAATGTAAATCATTGCTGCCAAAGGCTGTTCAACCTATGATAAGGTTTAAAAGTTGAAATCATTGCTGTCATAAATAAAACTTTCTAAGGTATTGTTTGGCATGGTTCTGTCACAACTTCACCCAAAGGTATCCTGAAGGTCAGCTATCTCAGAGAATGCAGCCCTGGACTGTGCTCTCCAGACCCAACATTTTGGATTGCCATCAGGGACAGGATGCCATTTTTTGTGCTAAAAACAGTCAAGAGAACCAGGTTCCTTAGCACAACCCCTTCTCTGAGAAGACCCATACCCCAGGGACCAAGAGTACCTGTAGGTTTTGTTAGAGCCTCCACAGAAGTTCCCTACAGTGACAAGCTTTGCACTCCCCTGCTGCAGAGATTAGAGGCTCATTGTGCCTGGCCTTCTCCCCTTGTCATGACTCTGGCCCATAGCTATGCCCATGATTCACAAGCAGTGGCTGAATTTCCATCTACTGAGTGAAGGCTGAGATGGGGAAAATGAAAACCTTCAGTCTCTGTGGTATTGGAGACTGCCTTAGTCACCACCCAGCAGAAAAAGCTCATGAGCAGGCAAAACAGGCAGAAAGTGGAACAGCTGAGTCATCACCAGACATGGCTAAGGCTTTACGGGAATTACTTGGAAATGAGACAGCTTTTGCCATTGGCCTGCTGCTGAACTGATACGTAGGGACTGCCGGCCACCTTGGTGGAATCATTGGACAGGGAAAAAATACTAAGGGAATAGTTGGAGAGGGCTCATTTCCTTCTTGAGGAGGAGAGAAGAGGGTGTCTACCTTAGCATATCCATCCAATGACTTACAAAATATGAAAGAATTACACTCCATGGTGGAAGAGTAGGCCGTGATGGGGCCTGACTGAGACAGTGACTGCCACAAACAGCACGGGAGATGTTCAGCAAGCCACCACATGCACCATCCCTTATTCCCCTAGAGATGTAGCTAAAATACAGGAAAAATATTCCCAGGACCTCCCACGAACCTGAAACCGAGTAGGTGTGGACGGATGATGCCTCTCGCGGTAGGAGATAACATTCTAGCGAGGCAGGGCTGATTAGACCTCGTGGAGAAGGTCTCTCCAAACACCCGCGGCGGGCCGTACCCGGGGAAGCGCGCAGAGAGCAGGTGCCCGAGCTGACGGTGACCGAGGGCGCGTCCCGCCACAAGGCTCTGTGAGAGCGGGCCCGCAGGGTCCGTCCCGCGGGCAGGCCGTGCCCGCCGCCTCCGCGCCGCCCGCAGGCCCAGCCCGAGGCTGCGGCGGCGCTGCTCCGCCGGGGGCGCGGCTGTGGCGGTGTCGGCAGCCCCGAGCGGGGCCGGCGCTCCTGGGCAGACCCCAGTGGTGCTGCTGCTCCCGGGCAGCCCCAAGCGGGGCCGGTGCTCCTGGGCAGACCCCAGTGGTGCTGCTGCTCCCGGGCAGCCCCAAGCGGGGCCGGTGCTCCTGGGCAGACCCCAGTGGTGCTGCTGCTCCCGGGCAGCCCCAAGCAGGGCCGGTGCTCCTGGGCAGCCCCGGCCAGGGGTGTCCGGCAGCCCTGAGTGGTGCTGCTGCTCCTGGGCAGCCCCGAGTGGTGCAGCTGTTCCCGGGCAGCCCGGCTGGGGGTGTCCCGCAGCCCCTCGGCAGCCCCGGTCCGGGCAGCGGGCCCGGCCGCGGGAGAGAGCGGGGACGGGAGCACACGGCGGGCAGAGCGAATTAAAAATGCCGAGCTTCCCGTCCAAAGGTCGCCACAGCCTCTTCGGAACCATCTGCTCGATGATAATTAATTCGTGGAAGAAGCAGTTTCTGATTTGAAAGCACCCACAATACCTTTTGCTGATTCACTTCCACAAATCAGAATAAATTGCCGTGGAAACCTATTGCTTGATGAGTTTTAGTTTCTTTAGTGGGGAAAAACATGTCACGTAGTGTATGCACATTATTCTTCAGAGAAATGGAGGCTTTTTGATTCAAATCCATACAAATCAGCTGTATCAAGCATGCACATATTCCTGCATCTCCCAAAGGATATGTGTAAAATGAAACAAAGATAGATAATAAATTCACATTTAATATATAGATGCAGTTCCTATAACATATTGTTTTAGCAATTTTCAAACCAAGTATTTTGATGGAGACTTCAAACACATCTGATTCAGTCCATAAACACCAGCTAGGGATCTCAGACCTAGGAATCTAGTGTTCCCAGGATTCATTCCTCTCATTTCAGCTCTGTGCTGCACTGCCAACTCACCTCTGTCTCCTGATTTCTGCCCTGGCTGTGACCTTCGCCTTCACCCATCCTGGTATTCCCCATAATGCAGGTTATATACACCCAGCTCCACAGAGTTCTCTCTTCCTTACTATTTGTCTTGCAGGTGAATGTGGAAGGAAGTCAGAAGGAAGTTAAGTAGGAGTACCATAATGCTGAACACCATTAATGAATGCCATCCATCAGCCATCATCTCTATAAATCAGAATCCGTTCTCTGTCCCTCATTGCCCCGATTTTTCAGTGTCTGAAACACTCTCTGAAGTCTGAGAATCAATCAGATGATACATTCAGCAGTCATTACACTGTTCAGATATGTAAAGATTTCATTACTCCAGCCCACAAAAGGGGCTCTGTGATAGACTCAGGTATGAACTGATCTTTGCTGTCTAACAGTACTTCAAGGAGCCACAGCACTAACTAAAGCTGCAAGCAAAATATAAAAGATGTAGCACTGTGGGCAAAGAGAGAGAGAGAGAGAGAGCATGTCTGGTTCTGAGAGGCATCTCTGAATAAGGTCAGAGGAGGTCTGTGTTTCCTCAAATACAGGATCAAAGAATCACAAAATGGTTTAGATCAAATGGGCTGAACAGTCTACATCTCATGATGATGGTTTGTAAGGAAGACATGTTTGGATAGTTTGTGAATTGATTTTTTTTTAAACTGGTAAGAGTATTTATGCTTAGGGCAACTCAGTACCTCCGCAGCTGTGTGCAGGTTTGGTGATGACATGACTACTACAGCTGCTTCCTCTGAATTTGCCACTGAATACACCTTCAAAATTGGTTTTCCGTGAAGACAAGATTACAGGTGCTGCACCTGTGTTTCCTTCACAGCTCCAGCCCATGGCAAAAGCTGTTATGCTTCCATGGCAGTCTTCATTCCAGCATGCAGTCCAGTTTCTGGCATCTGAAGCTCTCCTGCACAGAATGGACAAGATAAGGTTGGAAGTCATCAAGTCTAGTCTCCCTGCTCAAGCAGGATCCCCTAGAGCATGTAATTCAGGATTGGATCCAGGCAGCTTTTGAATGAGGGATACTCTATTACTGCTCTGGGCAACCTGTTCCAGTGTGTGTTCATCCACACAGTAAAGTTCTTTCTTGTGTTCAGGTGGGACTTCCTGTGTTGCAGCTTCTGCCTGTTGCCTCTTGTCCCATTGCTGGGCACCACCAAGCAGAGCCTGGATCCATCCTTTTGATACGATCTTTTCAGATACATATAGGCGTTGATGATGTTCCCTCTCTGCCGTCTCTTCTGGAGGCTGAGCAGATGCAAAACCTCAGCCTTCCCTTACAAGGGAAATGTTCCGGTCTCTTATCAACCTGTGGGGAATCCACAGGGCCAGTACACCCTCAGCCTGCCCGCTACTCACTTTTGTGCACTTCAGACAGTAAGACACCAACAGTGGGTAAGAGGCCACTGCAGCCTATGGGCATGTATTTTACTAAGCTAATGACTAAAGGTTAGCACAAAAGTTCAAGCAAATTTCTTCTTAGGCCTTCTCAACCATTTTTTGTTGTTATCTCCTTGCTTGGGGAATTTGTGGTGACATTCTCCTCTGCTTCTCACTTGTTTGATGGATTTATGATGTCATCATGTTCTCACTTGCCCTCCTCGAGGCCTTGATTCTTAGCTCCTGCTGGCAATCCTGCAGAGATAGGGTGTATTATGCCTATGACAGAGGGGATGGGCACCTCTCTTGGCACCTCTCTTAATTCCAAGATGTTGCTGGTTTAGGAATGCTTGCAACAGTACCTTGGCATAACAGCAGTTCATCTCAGAGTCCTCTGAGACAGCTTGTTTGGACAGCTTTTGAGGACTTTCACGGATGACGATGCCACAACCTTCCTGAGAAACCTGTTTCCATGCTCCTTCACCCCCACAGAGAAAAAAATATTTCCTTCTGTTTAGGAGAAACCTCCTGTGTTTCAGTTTGTGTCCTATGCATCTTAGCACACAGCAAGGGAAAGAGTCTGGATCTGTTGTCTCTGCACCCTCCCTTCAGTTCTCCTAAAACTTATATGTTGAGCAGTCTGAGCTCTCTCAGCCTTTTCTATTATGAGAGATTTTCCATTCCTTTTATCATCTTATGGCTCTCCTTCTCCAAAATGTACATTTCTCTCTTGCACTGAATTTCCCAAAACTGGACATGGTGCCCTCACCAATACCAAGGAAAAGGGAAACATCATCTCCTTCAGTCTGGGAGGCAACAATCCTCCCAGTCCATTCCAGGACACTTCTAGCCTTGTTTGAAGCAAGAGCACATTGCTGGATTATGCTGAACTTTGTGTCCACCAGGATCTCAACATCCTTTTCTTCAGAGCCAGGATGAATCAGCCACAAAAACTCTGTGCCAGGCTATTGTAGGTTGACACTGCCTCCAGATCTGGGAGAAACTTTGCAGGATGTGAAGCAAGAGTGTTTGGAGTTGCAGAAATGTGATGGAGGGATGTTATGAAAACTAGTGACACTCGTCCACAAAAATAATTTGGGAAAGAACTGAAGGTGAGAGGAATGGGATGGGGCAGTCTGGATAGGAGAGAAAACAGTGCTGGAAGAGAGGAGTAATCATGGATTTATAGGAAGTTTCAGACTGGAAATGACACCCTGCGCAACTGTCTGCTCAAAGCAGCATCACTGAGGAGACCACACCATGTGGCTCAGGGATTTTTCAAGTCTGGCACTGAAAATCTCCTGGAAGGCAGATTGCACAGCCTCTGGGCGGTCCCCAGGGGAAAAAAATAGTCTTCCTTTATGTCCAATCTGAAGCCGTGTTGTTTCAACATTTGCCAGCTGTCTCTTGTGCTGAGTGTTTGGCCTTGCCTTCGCAGCATGCAGGGTTATAGGTAGGTGATGGCTAATCTGAATTTCCACCAAAGCCCTTCATCTCCAGGCAGAATGGGCTCCAATCCTTTGGCTCTCCTTGCAGAGCAGGTGGTCTAGTTCCCTCAGCATCCTGGTGGGCCTCTGCTGGGCTCCCTTAATCCTGGCACTGTCTTTCCTGAACTGGAGACCCCAGCTCAGAGGACACAGTATCTACATCTGCCTTAAATTTTGTGGAATTGAGGGGGATCATCATATTCCTCCTGGAAGCTGTGCTCCTGTTCCTCCAGTGCTGGATACTGCTAGCCCGTCCTGCTGGCCACTTTCACAGTGGCTTCCCTGCCACTCACTGTCTCCAAGGTTCTGGCACCATTGCAGAACTGTTATCCAGACTGACACTGGTCAGTGCTTTCCACAGAATAAGTTTATATTGTTTAACTGTTTGAGGAGTTATTTCAAGACCTGGCAATCTTCTCAACAATATCTTTTTATAAACCTTTGACCAGAATGATCTTCAGATCTTAACATTTTTTATGTGTATCTGTGCTATGATATATGTTCACCTTATAATGATCAGGTAGCTGGGGGATCATTCACAGCCGTTTAATCCAGCCCTGGTTTACAGCAAGATGTACTTCCTCATGTTAGTATCTGTCTTACTAAGGGCCTTGTTCAGATGTGTTTCAGCTATCACCAATGATGAATTGTCTTTAGTCTTTCCTCTTGTTTTATTTTTTTTTCTAGGTTTCATCCTTCATTGTCTGTTCTGGGCTGCATCAGAAGCAGCATCGCCAAAAGGTTGAGGGAGGTAATTCTGCCCCTCTCCTCTGCTCTCATGAGACATCACCTGGATTAATGTAGCTAGCTCTTGGCCCTCCGACATAAGAAGGATGTGGAGCTTTAGAGTGGGTCCAGGGGAGGCCAGAAATCACCAGAGGGGTGGCAGACCTCTCTTCTGAGGAAAGGCTGAGAAAGTTGGGATTTTCAGCCTGAAAAAGAGAAGGCTCCAGGGAAGCCTCACTGTGGCCTTTCAATACTTAAAGGGGGCTGATAGAAAGATGAGGACACATATCTTATCTGTTTCAATAGGACAAAGAGTAGTGGTTTTAGTTAAAGGGTCACCTCCTTTCCCCTGCTAGCTGTGCTCCCTTTGATGTAGCCCAGGCTTTCTGGGCTGCAAGTGCACCTTGCGAGCTCACAACGAGTTTTTCATCCACCATCACTGCCAAATCTTTCTCTGCAGGGTGGCTCTCAATCACCTCTCCTTCCAACCTGTAGGTGTGTCTGGGATTGCTGCAAACTCTTTATCCTGTTTGAAAAATGACTATTGGAAACTTATTTGTTTCTTTTTTGAGGTATTTTTCCCTTAGTTTTCTTGCTTGGAGAAAATAAGAAGCATAAGTTAGAAAGACAGCCAATGAAGACTTACTGCCCCCAGGTGTCCATATGAGGATTCATTTGATTAGGAGGCAGCAGCAATATCCTTTACCAAAATATCTTTCTTTTTCTGCCCAAGAAATCAGATGTTATGCTTTTATCATAGATGTCCAAAGACTTTCACTTAATTTTTGGATGTAAGGTATCACCACAAGGACTAGAAATAGATAAGATCAGATTTTAAGCACTGAGCAAATACATAAGCTGATTTTTCTCAGGAAAATTTTACTTTCTGTTTTAATTTGGAACAGGCAAACTCTTAATAAATAATTTGCATACAGCTAATGATTTTGGACAAAACAAATTAGAATCTTACCTAGCTTACTTTCAGTAACTATGAAAACAAAACTGGGGGTTATTCTCAGAGGAGAGACCGGGTGAAACATAAAAGCAGCAATGAAGGAAGCATGGTTTCCATCCCTTGAAGAACCATAGCACAAAAAAAAAAAAAAAAAAAAAAAAAGAACAAACAAATAAACAAACTAACTAACTAACTAACTAACTAACTAACTAACTAACTAAACCCCACAGAAATACAGAAAATAAGATATTCTCTAAAGGCTAGAAGGGTGATGTTCCTTAATCTGCATATCCATTGACTGAATTCTCTGGACATGGCACTTCACACATTTCCTCTGAGGCACATTGGTCACTGAGTGAGGAAGTGCTACTGTGTGACTGAAGCAGATCGACTCCTGGTGGGATCCTGTGCTCCTTGGAAAGCTCATAAAAGTTTGGTTTTAATGGCAGCTGCCCATCAGTACCTCAAGACTCTTTCATCTTCCTGATGTGTGTTCTGTTACAATTCAGCAAACTGAAGTGCCTTTGCTTGGTCTCGTGCAAACTTTCAAAAAGTGCTTGAATATTTATGGCTTCTGTTCAACTTCGTGCCCACCAGGATCCTCAGGTAGTCTCCTGAAAAGTAATTTTCCAGCCATTAGGTCCCTATAATATAGGAATGTAGGGAAAGAAAACAAAGAGCTTTTAATTAGAAAGGAAAAGACTATTCAGTCAAGGCAGGAAAGATGTAATAAAGTTTCTAAAATGTAACAAGTAGCAGAAGCACAGTAGATTTGCAGAAGAAATTGTTATACAAGCACTTATCGTAGGGAAAAAAAGCTGATGTTGCTGTTAGAGAATTGATCATGTATATTATTGGTTAGCAGACAGCTGAACATACCAAGCCATTTGTCCTTGGTATCTTTCCATCAGGAAGCTTGGAAAATGCCCAGGATGCAGTGCATGATTGATATTTTTGCCCTCTGTACAGAGGCAATAAATTTTTATATTTGGCATGTGTCTTCTACATTTTTATGAGCAAATCAGCATAGATTTTCTGACTGAATTTGAGATTTGCTGGTGATTTTTATGTGTCTGTGTTTGTGTGTGCACTCACATGTGACTTTTTTGTAACCTGTACATGCAAAAGTTAAAAAATATTCTCTGTGCTTCGGCAATTGCTTTGATATGTTAAGGAATCTTGCTGTCAGAATTACATAATCTATTGATGTTTTTGTGAAATGGTTTAGAGGACAAGCTTGTTCCCAGCAAGACAGCCAAGTAGATTACCAAAATCTTTTTCCAGTGATATGGAACAATGGAGATAGATTTAAAAATATATATTTAATTATATTTTTACAAATTAAATTTATATTGTTCTTTGTTGTAAAAAAATAGCTTATTCAGTTATGAAAAGGGAGTTTGAGATTAATCAGATAAATATACTTATAAAACAATCCATACATCTATGAAATACATTATCTTAACTTGATCATTTTATTGTTTAACACAATTATGTCTGCAACAAGTACTTTTCTTACAGTTTGCCTCCAGTACCAATTGCTTGTTGCAATATGTAACACTTCTAGCATAGTTTTGTAAGATTTTTTCTTTTCCTTCAAAATGATTTAAAAATACCTGTATCCTTAGAAAATATGATTGTGAGATAAAGATGAGTATAATCTAGAAACTATGTGAATTTGTGACAAAAGCTCTGTTAATATTTAAGGTGAATATTTCAGAATACTCATGAGACTATGTAAAACCTTTTTTTTTTTAATAAGGCCATACCTCCTTATTTCTCTTGAGTGAATGTAACCTGGATTATTCAGAGTTGATCTCTGACTTTTCTACAGCTTTTTTGTCACCTGACATCTCTCCTCCTCTTTCTTACATATTTTAGTCCCTATGTGTTCATCTTCACACTTAATATTATGATATTTATGTTACTGCATTTCTAAAGTTCACACAGTTTTTCTGTATTTCAGAAATATTCTTAGTTATGCTGTCTTTCCACAGAAAGCCTTCAGCCTTTACTGTCTATTTCAGTATTGCTTCTTTTAGCAGAAGCTTCAGCCTGTTTATGTTTGACCATTAATCTGTTCAATGTAAATCATGGTAATTCTATTTCGGTCTATTAGGGGATAAATTGAAAATTAATTATATTGTTATTATATTTTCTCCTGTCAGACAGACCCTCTCAATATAAATTGCATTGTATGTTATTTATTTTTTTCAAATAAATAAACAATGGCAGTAGTCACACCTAGATTATTTACCTATTGCTGACCTCTGAAAAACTATGGGAGAAAAATTCTTGATATGAGAAACCATTGATATTTTGATATTTTATTTCTCATTTAGCCAAAATTCTTTCTGAGGTGGCCTTCTCTTTGCAATTTTTTTTCATGGTAAGACGATACATGTCTTTGCAAGGACAAGTAATCACCAATAATCTTCCTCTCAGGTTTCTTAACTCATAATCTTATACTTCCAAATAAAAGAGAACGTAACAGAAGAGTCTTATTAAAATACTTTGTTCTGAAGAACTACCAGGCATGTTTGTAGTACATTCTATCTGTTCCTCAAAAACAAGACAAAAAATATGACTCAGTTTCTATAAATCATCATTCTTTAAACAGGTCTTTCATTTGAAGAAGTTTGCTTCTGCTTTTGAGTTTGAGTCACACAGTAATTCTAAAAGAAAGACAGAAAAAAATGTAAATGTCTAGACAATTTGCTGCCCTAGTTGCAGAACTGTAAGGAAAGATAAAATTAAGATTTACCCTTTCTTTGGTTTTTTTGCAAATAACATCAAAATACTGTCTGCCCCTCAAAGTGTGTAAGTCTAACCTTCATGCTGAAAGGAATTAAAATTGAAAAAAAGAAATTGAAAAGAAGACTTAAGGGTTATGTTTACAATCCTTGTTATATAACTTCTCCACTACCTTTCAATATGTAAGAACTATCTGGTCACCCAATGATTCAGTAGTGATATATAAAAAGAAAGCTCTGACAGAAACCTTTCTAGGGAGGAAAGATCTCCCTCCTACTGAGATAAACTTTATAAGACACAATTAAAACTGTAGATAGAACTTAGTTTTCAACTTATTTACTTTATTATTATTTCAGATTTGTTGATGTTTTTGCCTACCATTCTCAATTCTCAAAAATGAGCAAGAAAATTATGATGCATTAGACCCTGACCTTTATGACCCTTGATAAGTTAATCAGTGCTTTTGCTCCATGCCTGTCTTGGTTTACCATACTTTAGTAATGGAAAGCAAGAGAAAATCAGTAAAAATTAATTACTATTTACTAAACTCATATGAGTTGTTCAAAATTATCTGAGGGCCCAAAGAGCCCATAACTCTGAAACCCAGGTTTTCAAAAGGTTTTTCGTTCTTGAAAAAAATAACTACTTGAGAGAATGAGACAGGCAGATAACCACAGAACATACAAGTTTATCTTTCTGTCTCAGCAACTTCTTCATCTTTTGACAAAGCAATAAATCCTGGCAAATACAGAGGAGAGTGAAGGAGAAAGGAATGAAGACTGTGTAGCAATTCCCCAGGGTGTACTCCCAGTGTTCATAACTACAGGTCCGTCTGTTTCAGATATACCATCTTCGTGTATTTTTCTTGGACAAATATTTGTCCACTTCTTACAGATCCTGCATAAGCTTTTAACATCTGCAGTATCCTGAATCAAGAAATTTGAAAGCTCAACTGCAATTGCCTAAAGTGACCCTGTAAGAAACTACAAGCAGTTGTTCTGTATTTGCTTTCTTTGTGCCACTCATAATTCAACTTTCACATACAGGTTACCAGCAAATCCTACTACCAGCCACTTGTGGGCTCTGAAGTGTAAATGCCTCTCCTGAAAATACTTTCTTACTGGTAGAAATCCAGAATGGATGTACCAGGAAACAGCTAAGTAGCCTGAAATTCTCCAGCCTATGGAGAAGCACATGGTGAGTTTGTGAAATCAGGAAAGAGGGTGAATTGTATGAAAATACAGTACATATTTTCCAATATACGTTCTAGAAAGCATTGGATGAAGCTATTGTGCAAAGGCTGAGAACAAACCAAAAGTGGAGGTATTTCTTCTGATGTTCAATTAACCAATGGGACTTTGCTGCCATGAGCTGCTATGGAGAGAGAAAATTTGCATGGATTCAACAAGTTTATGATCAAACTATGGGAAGAAAATCATCTGCAAGTTATTAGTACAGAGGCATTGCATTCAGTCAGTAAGCCCTAGGCCTGCATGTTTTTGAAGGTTGCAAGGGCATTTGAAAAATCTACAGTATGCCCATTCTGTTCTAATTTTTCTACTTAGGCATCCACTGCAGCCAGGTATTAGAGCGTGTATTATGCATTGGATGGACCACTGATCTATGCAGCCCTTGGGATCTGCGCTCTTGTGGGCTTGCTTTGTCACTTTAGTTTCTCTGTCTTTACTTTCTCTAAGATATTGCAAAAATGAATAAAACATAAAAACTGAGATTAGCATCATAGTCCTTTATCAGGGACATCTTGGATGATGATTGCCTTCTAAAGGCTGCAGAATTTTTTGGGCTGTTGACCCCTAAAGTGGGCATATTCCTCCAGCTGATGCAGGAGCTGCCAGCACAGTTAATTTGAGTTCTCTTAACTGAAAAATCCCTTTAGCAACATGTGCTCCTCTCTCTGCCAGGTCACTTGCTTGTGAAGCATAGATGCTGACAGTTATGTCTTTGAAAAAAACCTGCCCTTTGGAATTACTGCAGCAAATCCTGCCTTTTCTTAAAATGAGAATTTTCCACAGTAGAATGTCTCATCTGGCAAATACTGCTTGCCATTAGTATTATTTCTACCATGATTTTTAAGCAAATGGTAACATTTTAACCCATCTAGCAAGAACTAGAATATGTAGAATTCCAGGTACAAATGCTGTTTCTCAATATACAGAAAAATCCCTTCTCTTTCTACCCACGTAATAGTACTATTTCTTAGGTTTTGCTAGATATTTTTATAGGCATTTGTCCTTTTTTCACCTTTAGCTTTCTACAGACTTATTTGCCTAGCATTTACAATTCCAGCTGAATTTCTCAGGTAGAAAATTACATTCATAAAATGCTGTGATGCCATTTTTATGAATGTAATTCATGAAGCAGATTTTTACATTATTATGCCTTCTGAAGTTTGTATGGTGATTCTTTCAGTCCAATTATTAAACATAACTCAAGAGAATAACATCTGTAAGCATTGTAAGCATTCTATCGTTGTCCATTTCAAATTAGATCTCTGATCTTGTAACTATAGGCACCCTAAGTGTAGTAGACCCAGGCCAGAGAGGAGAGAATGATAATGTGTAGGTACACATAGGTACATGTGATCTGATGCCTGAAAGCTTGAAACAAACATCGTTGTTTTAGAAATAAAGGTGCATTTGAAAGCCTTGGAGTTTTTTGATTTTTTTTTTTTTTTGGTGTATCTTTTTTTTAATTCTGCTAACCTCACTAATGAGAAGAGGAAGTGGTGGGTGACTATCACAGTTGAGGACTGATTTTACCAGCTACTGTTAAGAAGGGTGCCAACCCCTTCACATGGGTTTTACCCTCATAACTCAGATTTTTCATCAACTGATTCTGTAATGCAGTAGTCTTCAAAATTTTTGATCACACGCTCCATCATTAAAATGATTTTCGGCACACTTCCTATATATTTTTTAATGTTATACATATTTACTGTTTGTACTATTATGCACACTATAATGCATGCACAAAACCAGAGATTAAAAAGGGTGGGATTGAGATAAATTTTGAGGTGGTTTTCTAAAATCTCTTTTATTAACAACATAAAAAGTCTGAAAACCAGGACTTTCCTGTGCATGCACCTCACCTTAGAGACCAGTGAATCATTTCAGACACATTAGAAAACTAATGCTGAAAAAAAAAGATTGCTGTATGAACTCTCTGAATAATCTTCCTGAGAGCTCACAGGACACCTGGGGGATCAGGAAGTGTCACATTAGAAACAGGGAGGTGTCACCATCCTGATTGTAGCAGCTAGGTCATCAGAGCCAGAGCGTCATCCCCTGCCTAACTGCAGTAGCCCAGAGTCTCAGGCTCCCTTCCATGTTTTTCTCATTTGCAAACTGGTTGAGTTACCCTTCTCAGGATAAGATTATCCATATGGCACCCTATGTTCTGATTATTGCAGCCTTAGTCGTTGAACCCTTACTTCAAGGAAGCTTGAATGCAGATTTTTTCAGCCACTTCAAAAACAAATTTACCCTGAGAATAATAAAAGATAACTTTATGTACTGAGCTCCCTAGGAAAAAAAAGTGTGCATTACAGACTAGTTTTAAAAGCATATAATAAATATTTTCTATCAAGGTAAAGGTTAAGATCATCATTACTCATTGTAGAACTAGAGTATAGGCAGAATCATTGGACTTGTTTCTATCATCTTTATTTTTGTCATCCTGCACAGAGAAGCAGACAGCTCTATATATCATCATTGAAGGCAAAGCTCCTCTTTCCCTTCTCCCTGTACTTGCATGAGCTTTCTGCCCTGCCCCAGCAGTCAGGGACAGAGACATCACAAAAAATGACCAGGACATGGCTTCTCCTCACAGGAGCACATCATGTCTCAGCACCCCTACATGACAGCACATCCTGGTGTCACAGCTCCTGCTGCCTTCACAGACAGATGTGCAGGCAGCCTGGACCTGCAGGAGGCTTTAGCACTCACAGCACTGGATACTGCGAGGGCTCCTTTTTTGTATCATGCCTCAAAGAAACTTACAGAAAAATTCATTGTGGTGTGTTACGAACCACCAATACTTCCATAGGGCACGTTAAGATTTCTGCTAGGAAATACTGAAGACTGATACTTGGAAACTTGCTGCTATCATATTCAAAATGCATAACTGCAAGAGCTGTCAATGAGGTGAACTCAGACATCCATTTAAACTAAGTTAATCTGTTTAATTTGGGCAGAAGCAAATAAAGGAAAAGGAGTCTCTGCCTTTGGGAACTGACACTATCCACAGTCTAATTCTTCCTCCTGACCTGTAATAAGACATACCTGTCCTTACTGCCCTATCTACACTGAAATAATACAATGTTTCCCATGAAGACAAAACTCCATTTTTCATGGACTAGAAAATATAATGGTGAACTGGAAGTACAAACAGCAAAAACACAGACGGACAACTTGATCTGGATACTTAGAAATATTCTAACTGAACCCTTTTTGATGTAATGTATCTCTCTCAGCTGATCAGACTTCTTTGATTCTGTAGTCATAAAATAATGTCCTTGTCCTGATATTTCAACTTCCTGTCACAGCTCATCCTTTTCAGATTCATTTGGATTGAGGAAGTTATCAATCCTGTGCTGTAATCAATGTACCCTACTCCTTGCAGCTGTCAGTGTTACCTGAAGTGAGTCTCATGCATATTAATGCTGAAATTTTATTAAAGCTTTTGTACAGAGAATATGATACCTGGTGGGACACTAAGGAAGAGAATACAAGACATCAGGACTTATAGGGGAGAGTGGTGCAAATGACAGGATGATGGTGAAAGTCCTTTATTCATTGCTCAATTTCTGTTTCTTGATGGAGAGGCAACTGTACCAAAAAAAAAAACCCAAAAAACCAAAACCCAAAAAAACCCAAAACCTCAAGTCTGTGAATAACTTCAGCTTTTCTTCAATAAATGATTACCAATTCGATATTTCCCTCTTTAATTGCTAATGAATTATATAAAATATTAATTGCCTCTCTTGTATATTAGGCTGGGCATCTGTGAGTCAGTTACAAACATACTGCTGCAATATTTGATACTGCTGTAAGATCAGGGTCATTTTGAAAAGCGGTCTCTGGGGATGAGGAGGAGTTTTTCTGAACTGCTGTTAAATTGGAGAAGACAGTAGAAATTAGAATGATTTCATTGGTTAGGTCAGCAGAGAGAGGTGGCTTGCAGGCTGCACTCCAATGTCTATGCTGCCTTCAGGTCTGTCAGCTAAAATTAATGATTCACTGCAAACTAGAAAGGACTGTTTTCTGTGAGCTGCTGGGGGATAAAACAGCTTTGCAAGGTCACATTCTGTGCACACTGTTCCTCATTAACCTCAGCCTGGCCTAATCACAGTGAAAAACAAAATCCTCATATAGACATATGATAAAAGGCAGTAATATCTGATTATATTTGGGAGACCAGCAGGAGGTCAGAGAGCTTATTCTATGAACAATGTATTTAGCAAGATAAGACTTGGCAGAGCAAACCTGGGTTTTAGTGGAATTAATGGAAACAAAATATTAATATATTTCGTATCTAAGAATAGAGTATGGTCCTACAATATTCACTTTATAATATTAATTTCATTATTTAAAAATACATATTTCATATGCATCTCAGCTTGCTTTCTTAATTTTCCACTATTCATCAATATTAGCTACAAAGAAATATTTTCTGTATCTAAAGTGATAGACATCTAAATTATCTAAATCATGAAAACTAACACTTTCTTTTTGTTCTACTGAGATTACTACAAGAGAGTTTGCAATAGGAGGGAGGAGAGGAAAAGACTCTGGCAGAGACTTTCAATTCTTTGCTAGAAGAGAGTATATTTTGACCTTTATCCAGGATAGTCATCCCAAACCAAATCAAAAGCTGTATTCAAAAAATAGACACATTATGTTTTCATTTTTCCAGAAATTTAGACATGGTGTTAAAGGTCTTCAGATAGGAAGGGAATTGTGTATCGCTCAAGGGACTGAGAAGAAAGCACATAAAGCAAACTTTAGAAAAAAGTCCATAAATACTTTAGAACTAGAGATCTTGAAGCCTTAAAAAAAGCCCAAATAAAGCTAAAATAATCAAGAATTATTTCAAATACAAATGCTTAGTAGAAAATATATATTGTTCACACAATATAGATTGACATAATGGTATTTCAAATACCACTTTCTTAGCCAACAAACTAGGAAATGTATATAGTTCACATGATATACATTGGTATAATGATGTTGCCCAGTTGTCAGCAAATTAAGTCAGGCACTGAACACGCAGTAACAGCCCATTTTCCAGTGAACTCAGACAGCTGCAAAGTGGCCACTTTTTTTTTTTTTTTTTTTTTTTTTTTTTTTTTTTTTTTTTTTTTTTGGCAGCCCCTTGGAGTGCTATCTTTCCCAGAAAGGAAGAACTTCCTGAGAGCTCATCAGGAACTTCTGGCTTTCTCAGTTCACAGCCTCCCTAGTGGGATGCTCTGGGCTCTAAATACATTTTTAGTATGCTGATGGAAATTTTTTATTTGACCTATTGTACCTTATAAAATAGATGACCTTGTTGTTTCCAAAAAAGTAATGAGAACCTGGTATTTAGTATGATGTGTAGGAGCAATGCCTTCCTTTTATTTTTTTACACACTTTTTAAGATTTCCATAAAACATTATTTAAGATAAATAGTGAATTACAAGAGGTTCCTGATTTGTTTTTAATATGGGTATGAATTAGAAAAATAATCTGCCACTCTTTCTGTCACAGTGGAAAGGATCACACATACTAAATGAACTTTATTGTTGTCTCTAAAATGAAATATAGGGAGCCATTTTGTTGTGATGTATCACAAGTGAAAACACCAAGCAGTGATTTTCTGCATACATTATACTCATTACATATTTCTGCTTTTATAGAATTACTGTGCTTGCCTAATGCTTCATTAACTCCATTCTAGAAGGTCATGTCTTTTGTACTGGCACAGCACAGAACTAACATGGTTGACAACAGTGAGTTACAATGTTGGAATAACACAGCAGTGTTATTCATGGTGATTCTAATAGGATCTGACAGGGAGAGTGTGTGAAGGCTGTGCAGAAGGTGATTATCTAAAAACTGCTACTCCACAGAACATTTGCAAGGATGTTTGCATAGATCTGCTACTCACAGAGTGTTTCTTTTGAATAAAATCTGTGATGCTAGAAAACAGTTGTGGAAACAAGTAGAGCCTTGCCAGGGAAAAAAAGAGATCTGTATCTTTTACTACTGATATAAATCAATGTTTCAAGCATTGCATCCTTGTCCTTCCTTGTTGAAAAAAGCCAGTGAAGAAGAGGTGGCCCAGATTCATCCTGGTGCTATCTTCCAGCGTTTTACTGTGATGCTGAACTAGGGGGAGTCCTTTAGCCCAGGCTGCTTTACAGACAGAGGGCAGCTTTATGGCTACAGTAACTCTGAGTTGCTGCTGGACACATCTCTCTCTGTGTCTTCATGAAATCCAGATGGACTAGGATAATTAGAGCTGGGAGGCTGATTGAAGTGCCCAACATTAGGAAAGAAAACATCAGGTCTGAGAATCCACTGCTGTTCTTCCCTCCCCTCCCACTCACTTCTCAGTAACATTGCTGCCTTTGGTCTCATGCTCCCCTATCATCTGTTAGTTGTCAGAAGCAGCACTGGCTCTTGTAGTTTAAAACAAAACAAAATAGTTCAGAAACTTAAGTAACTGAATTCTTTGAACAGAAGGCAGTCCTATCTCCTGTAATGTTGCCAAATGCTGGCAGAAAGAAAACTAATAAAATGGGTGCAGAAATTCAGGGATATTACCTAATTCTGGGATAGAAAACAGTAACATTCCCTAAAAGCACCAGGAGTGAAAATGCTGGGCACACTTGCAGTATGAGTACCATTTTGTCTTTGCTGTCATGAGGCCCAGCTGAGAGCCTCAGGTTGGTGCTCAGGACATCCCTGTGCTCAGGACATCCCTGTGCTCAGGACATCCCTGTGCTCAGGACATCCCTGTGCTCAGTGTATCCCTGTGCTCAGGGCATCCCTGTGCTCAGACATCCCTGTGCTCAGGGTATCCCTGTGTTCAGGACATCCCTGTGCTCAGGGTATCCCTGTGTTCAGACATCCCTGTGCTCAGGGTATCCCTGTGCTCAGACATCCCTGTGCTCAGGGTATCCCTATGCTCAGGACATCCCTGTGCTCAGGGCATCCCTGTGCGGCCGCGGCTCTCGAGTCGCGGGGCTCTGGGCACTGCGGGGCTCTCGTACCGACAGCAGTTCGTCCCAAACCTGCAAACAACGGTGACAAAGTGACACCTTCCGGCCAAAGGGAGGATTTGCAAAACGCCCCAAACTCCTGTAGCTCGGGTAGTGCAGGCGCGGAGACCAATTATTCTCTCCCGCACCCTCTGTTTCTTTTAAAATATTGATCGCTAATTGCTTTCAACCGATACCATTCAACCGCCAAATGCTGGCAATTGTAATACTCTATGGCTGGTATTTGGCCAGTGATGTTTTCGAATTGGGCTGAACTAAATAAATCAACACCAATCAGTTTTTAAAATACCTTATGAATATTCATTTAAAACCTAATGAATATTCATTACTTAAGGGAACGAAGAATGTGAAGATCTCTGGAGATATGTGGTAATGTATCACCATTACCTTGTCCTAACGCTGTGTGGCAGGCACAGAAGTGCTCCATGTGACACACACTGAACTTCTCAAGCAATGTGGGGTTCCACAGGTTGTGACACAGGTGCCAGCCAGCATGCAATTTCTCTCACAGTCTGAAACTGGAAGGACAGGTAAGGCTGCTGAGTGTGTGAAGCATTACAGGATTAGCTAGTTAATAAAAACCTTATATTATTCTTTCTGTGTACTAAATTTGTTAGAAGTCTTCAGAAAGTCTGCCCTTGATTGAAATGCTGCCTATCATCATGGCCATTGATGGATAGAATTGGTGGTGAGAGCAGGGGGAATAGAGCAAGATGGGGTTTTGGTTGGTTGACTCAACTGTGTCAGTTCTGTACCTTTAGACCAACTGACAGCTTATGAGCTACCATAATATAAAAATACTATTCTTTTAAGCATGACCTGGAACTTAGTAACTCAGCCAAAGTCAAGTCAGGCTTCAACTTGACTTGTAATAAGTCAAGGGGTGAAATAAAATAGACTAGAACCTAATTTTCTCCTAATTTGTGTGGTTGGGCAGGTCAGTAGTTAAAAATCTTCCCCAAAAGAAAGCAATCAATGTTAGCAGTATATTGATAACCAAGTAAGAACATGGTCATGTTCTGATTGAATATGTTGATGCTTTGCTGTTGCCCATAATTTTAACCAGGTACACCTTATAGATCTTTCCCTTTGGGGATCTTCAATTATTCACCAAACCACTGTATGGAAATCTCTCTTCCACTTAGGATTTTTTTCAAATGCTATGTTAACATTTCTGCTTGCAGAAATCTTTTCTGTTGTATTCTTTTAAGCAACAATCTCTGTCTGTGGTTGTTCAGTAAAAACACTGCACCGTGTCTCATCATAGGCTGCATTTTTGCCTTCTAATCATGGTTCTGAGATCCCTTCCATTCAGTGATGATAATCAGTAACTCTTTATAACTGATACTGGACAGTTTCAATAAGAAATTGAATGACAGCATGTGCTATCAGCTATTTCTTCATTGTCATTAGAGCTTTAGCAATGAGAAGGAAGTAGTATTTTAATTTCAGTTATCAAGTTTTGATAAACAGGATGTAGAATTTCTTTCATTGGTACTTTTTGTTTAATTGACCAGTAGTTTAAATAAATAATTTCCTGGCAAATTCACATCAAGTGTCATATCATGTTTCCTGACTAGCTTCCGACTGTTAAAATAACTTTACAGCTGCCTCACTTGGTCCCCTCATTTTGGGGTACAGATTTTATCATGTAAACTTTCTGTAGCTTTCAGTATTTTGCTGCAAGAATTTTCTTTTCAGAGGCTGGGAGTCACCTGTTACTCAGGCTCTTGGTGAGCAGGGGAAAAGAATTTTTGTGACCTTTTTACTATTGCAGAAACAGCTCTTCCATTTCTCCATAAGAACAACATCAATATATTTTTTTTTCTGAGTAAAATAATTTAAATATAGGCTACGTTGGTTTGTGAAATCATTGGATTGACAAATGAGTCAACAGAATTACACCACCAAATTCAAGCCTGAATCAGTTTTTTGATATCCAGGTGTTTTTTGATGTCAGCAATGACCAAACACGTTGCACCAAAGCCTTTCGGTGCCTTTACTCTGATCCAACTCTAATCAGATAAGGCATAAATATATACCTAGTTACAAGGTATGCCTTCAGAGCACTGTGCAATGTGAGGTAATTTGCTTTTATGAATAATTTTATTAAAGGAAATTCTAATCTTAAATTTCCATTTGTGAAGTACAAAATTATGAGAAGTTTTTTTGCTTTATTTCCTCCCACATATATAGATAATTATTTAGCTCTTTTTGTGAAGATTTAGCTCTTTTTTGATTAATAGAGAGGCAATCATGAAATTTCACACTATATGATGGACCAAGGATCAATCTCCCAGCTTGACCTTAAAGTAAAAGATTAGATTTCATCTTCTGCTAAGATTTGTGGAAGAGAGATGAAAAGCAAGTATCAACCTAGCATCTGACAATCTTGAATCTGACTATATTGCTGCTTCATCTTGCATGAAAAGTACCTACTTCCAGAAACCCCCCAAATCTTGAAAATTACAAGTGGCAAATAGGGATTATTTGAAAAACTATAAAATCCCAAAAGAAGTATATTTACTTTACCTATTGCCAACTATTGAAGGATATATGCTTTAAAGAATTATATCTTTTCCATTCAATGTTTCTAGCAAAGAGGGAGGAATTGTATTACTTAAATAGTTGTTCTCATTACTTAGGCCTTTGCCTTTTTGACTCCTGCTAGAAATTTACAGTTAATTAACTCAGTGGGCAAGAAGCTTGATAAGTTTATGCAGTTTTATAGTAAAAAGATATGTATTTTTGGCCATTTTTTCCAGGCGAGTGTTGGAAAGGAGACTCAACCGGGCAAAATGTTTTTGTACTGGGTCTGGATGGGACGAATTGATGTCCTTCACTGCAGCCCAAACAGTGCTTGCTTCAAGATTGTGGCAGAACAGTGTTGATAACTCAGCAGTGTTTTGGGCACAGCTGAACAAAACTTGCAGAGTGTCAGGGGTTTATCTTTTGTGCTCTGACTCCACAGAGAGTTAACCCAGCGTGGGCAGGCATTAGAATGCCACCTAATGAGAATAACTCCCTAACTGACCAAAGGAATTTTCCACCCCAGAGAGCATCCTCATCTCCGAAAAAGACCCAGAGAAAATATATGAGATATGACAGAGGACATGATATTTGCCCTCTCAAGCAGCTGTTACACAAGCTGAGGCCCTGGTTCCCAGGAAGAATTTGGACATCTGCCTACCAAAGGCAGGCTTCCCCTATCAGAGTGTCACTGTCCTGATGCTAGAGTGGCTTTGCCTGCTTTCCATTTCCTCCATGTCTCACAGGGAAGCAGAGGGAGTGAGCAGCTCTGTGGTTTTTTGGCTGTTGGCCAGGGTCCAACCACCCCCACAGACAGCTACCCAACAACAGGAAAAGCACAGACCTGGGGCAGGTACCCCTAATATGGCTCTTCCATCCTAAAAAATATAACTGGGGAAAAGAAAATCAATAGCCTTTCAATTGTCTCTTCTGAAATATTTGTTACTTCTCCTCATATGAAAAAGCCCAAAGTACAAAGCGACACGGGTGAAGAACCATACTTACACTGGTAAAAACTTTGGTGCCTTATTAAGGTATATAAAAGGTTTCTAGATCAAGCAGGCTTTTTCTGTCATTTGTTGACACATCAGTAAAAACTAAAATCAGCAGACATGAATATAGATGGTACATAAAGTAAATATAAAGTATATAAATGGTTTCTAGATAGTATTTTTCCCTAGGAATAATTTCAAAATAGACAAACTGTACCTTAGTTTTTCTTGATCTAAATAGTTTTTTAGTCCTAAGTAGTGACAGTCTTGAGAAAAAATCTATATTATGAAGTTTTTAATAATTATTGCAGCATTAACCCTGAAGTAAGGGAACAAGCAAAAATTCAGCATGTTTCTGCTGCCCTTAGCATATGAAAGGGTATGAGAGGATGGCAGGCAAACAGTGATATGCTTCAGGGATATCTGCATGATTTGACCCATCCTTGGATTTGACTGTCCTTGAGACAAAGGCCCTAATCAGTACTTAATATTGGCAGACATTTCATTTGTGAATTTACATAATTACTTTTTAAGCTTGTCTAAGCTTTGATATTCATAATATGCTGCACCAGTTGGTTCTCGGTTTAATGACATCTCATGGGAAAACCACAACCTAACAATCTGTACATAAACTAGCTGTTGTTTTGGTTTTATAACTTGTTATCTGCCACCTAATCTTGCTTAAAATGTTTTTCTTCTACAACTCTGAGAACTCATTTTCAGATTCATAACTATCAGTGGTCTATCAGCTCACTAAGCACCCTCCTTGCTTTTATGGACATCATGGATCAGTGTTGTCCAACATTATGGACAGTTGAACATCATGGATCTCAGTGTTGATCCCTGCACTTTATTCACATATTTCTGTTTCTTGTTAAATCAACTGTTGTTCTGTAATAGGTCTATTGCTTTTCCTTCATGTATTTTCAAACACTGCTAGTATGGGACCTTGTAAAAAATTTTTGGAAGTCAAATACACCATTTCAGTCTTTCCATGAGCTTATGGTTTCCCTGGAATAACTCCTATACATTTGTGTGGTGACACTACTCCTCCTATACTGACTCTTCCTCAGTGTACCATCTATACTCATATCTGCTGATTTTAGTTTTTACTGATGTGTCAACAAATGACAGAAAAAGCCTGCTTGATCTAGAAACCATTTACATACCTTAATAGGGCACCAAAGTTTTTACTAGTGTAAGTATGGTTCTTCACCCGTGTCGCTTTGTACTTTGGGCTTTTCCATATGAGAAGTAATAAATATTTCAGAAGAGACAATTGAAAGGCTATTGATTTTCTTTTCCCCAGTTATATTTTTTAGGATGGAAGAGCCATATTAGGGGTACCTGCCCCAGGTCTGTGCTTATCCTGTTGTTGGGTAGCTGTCTGTGGGGGTGGTTGGACCCTGGCCAACAGCCAAAAACCCACAGAGCTGCTCACTCCCTCTGCTTCCCTGTGAGACACGGAGGAAATGGAAAGCAGGCAAAGCCACTCTAGCATCAGGACAGTGACACTCTGATAGGGGAAGCAAAGGCCGTACATGCAAGCAAGGCAAAACCAGAAATTCATTCACTACCTGTTTTCAAAGCCTGCTCTTCTCATTTTTCTTACTAGCAATGCCAGAAAGCCAGAAGCAATGTAAAACACTTCCAAAGGCAGGGAACTCTGAAGGGTTACAGGAAACAATATTCAGAATATTCACTAGTTCATATGTCTACACTGTCAAAATCTGAGGCATGGTAGAAGTGAAAATCACCTGAACAACTTTTAAGTATCGTATCTTACTTCCTCATGAAGACATCTCAGAGCATACAGATATGTGCAGATCCTTCTGTCTAGCCTGATGGAACAAACTGATCCCACAGCTCCTTCTCCCAAGTTAACTGATCTGACAGAAATGCTTTTATTTACTTCTCCAAAAGCAGGCTGTGCTTTTGCATTGCATTGTCTAGGTAGTGTCTATATATACATGGATGCAAAAAGCCCAGTAAGAACTTTCATGTGCTCAGTGTATGGGTTAAAAGGGTTAAACCCAGGAAGATTTGGTGAGGAAGAAAGAATAGCTTTGCTCAAAGTGACCTTGCAGCTGGGAATGCTAAAATTGACAGTGTGAGAAAACTCCCATTTCCTATGCCTACTGTTGCTCATCCTTTGAGACACAGAAATCATGGGGAGAGAGAAGACACTCAGACACGTGGAAAACTTTCTGTTATACAGGGGAAGGCAACAGGGCACCCCCACTGGCCCCTAGGACGAGCTCAGCCTGATGGGGGCTTTTTCCCTCTGTGTCTCTGCTGCCTGGTCTTGTTACCAGGGTAATGAAATAAGTCTGCTCTCTGCTTTTTGTCAGCGGTTTAATGGTTGTCCTTGAGTATTTGTTTCTGTCAATTCACACACAGATTTTCTGAATATGTGGTTGTGTCTTCTGGGATTTGTATTTTTTTTCTCACTGCTTCTTTCCTTCATTCCTAAGTCATAAAAGTTAGTGGCTGCGGAGATTTGTGTGAACTCTCTGAGCAGAACCACTGCACCTGAGCCTGTAAATTCTGACAATTGCATGCAAAGGCTGAACTATGTGGCAAATTGCATTTCTCACCAAGAGAAATACATCAGTACAAAAAATGATGCTAATTCCCAAGTTTTAAGGAGTAACTGCATGCCCTTATTTTGTCTGACAATCTTAGAGGGACTGTAAGTAATGTAGAGGTTAATGAATCTAAAAATGTCAGACATGATTACCAGCTTTTTATCCACAGAAACAGAATTAAAGTCAGTAAACAGTAAAGCAGTTGTTCTGCAATTTGGGAAGGCTATTGCTATTTTACTTGCACTGGGGAGATGTTTTCTTTCCAGTTCAGAGTATGCGTTTGAGCTGTCAAGATATTTTGCATTTTTAAACAACACTGTTCTACATGTTTTCCTTTATGATTTCTGGAAGTATTCATGCATTTAGAAGACTCATGACCCTTAACAGCAAAGGATATAAATTCTTATTCTCCTCTTTTGGAAGAACTCTATAAACTTCATCTCCCTCTGCTATTATTCTCCATTTTCCACATAATGCTTTTTAAAGAGTAGATTTTTAAAAAATAAACTACAGTAGTATTTGGCACTACAAACACATAGATTCACTTTTACTCCATTGCAATAACTTGTCCACCAAATGCTCTTGGCTGCACATCTACCTCTGCTTAGGATTTGACCATTAATTCAATAATAGGGGTTAGCTTTAGTCTTTCCTATTTTTGTACAGACTCATCCTTCTGTACAGCAAACCCCAAGTAGTGGAAATACAGATTATGGTACTCTGTCCCCTTCCATGGGTCATCCTGCCTGGTAACTGTCCTCTGCTGGGGGGAACAAGCTCACAAACATTCAAAACAGCTGCCAAAAGAGGGACCAAATATACACTTCCTGCTGTGCAGTTCATTTATCTCATTTGAGCTTTTCTGGCAAAGAGAACAATGAGCAAGGATGTGTTACTTAACTCAGCACAAATAGTGTATGTACTTAACAAAATGTCATATTATGCCTTGGAGAGCATAGAAGGTGGAACCTATGAAACGCCCTTAGATCTTTCTTCAACTGACAACTGGAAGGAAAAAAACAGTGTTTAATTCAATTTCCAAGTGCAGAGATTTATCTTCATGGGAAGACAACCACCATGTAAATGTGTTTTGATAGCTTGTGCTTCATTAAAGAAATAGGACTGATACAAGGTGATACTTACCCTGCTTAATCCAGATTCTATTTAGGCTGCTGTTTTCTGCTGGAAGATACCCTTTAGCACCACCTCCCATTAACAGTGAAACACTAGATGCAATCTGTATGTCCAAGTTACAATCTAGGATGAATCTAGGCCAGATGCAGCGTGTGCATTTAGAAAGGAATTACTTGGATTTTATTTTATCTTTGGGAATTTCCATCTAGAAGATGGAAATCCATCTAGATCATACAGATCCATCTAGATCATACAGATCTAAGTAAAGACAGTTGGGTAATCAAGCAAATGTCCAGTCTGGGTCTAAAGATCTGAAGGTATGGAGAAATAAATTTTTGAAAGAAATTTACAAAAGAGGAGTTTGATTTTGTTATGGAGTTTGATTTTGTTTCTCTGTGACATCAGGTATCAGATCACAATCACTTTATGGTTACATTTATTGAAATTAGTTCTAAGTACACATATCAATTCATACTATTCATAACTACCATCCTCATTATTTGATATATATCAGACAGGGTATTTCAATTTGCTTAAGTAATACAAGGGAATAGTTATGTGAGCACAGAATTTAAAATCAGAATGTAAAATAAGGCAAGTGTGAAAAAAGCATTAGGCTTAATAGTCTTTTACTAGACAAACAGATTTTGCTGTCAAGTTTTAGAGGAAAACTTGGAACATATTGTGAAAGAGAAGAACAAAATTAACTATGATAAACAAACGTCTTCCTTCAAGGGACTGTTAACTTTTAATATCTATCTGAAAATAATTCACCAAGTTAGTTGATAGAAATATCATAAGTAATAAAAACCACAAAATCACTTCGGTTAAAGACAAAGCTGAATGCAAAAACAAAGCAGACAAAGTTCCTGTAAGGAATTAATTCTGGGTAGGTCAGAACAAACATTATGCAACTACATAAATGAACTCAATTGCCAACAGTAAATTTTGACAAATCAAGACCTTCTTTTAGAAGTTGTAAAGTTTGGAACTTGGTGGTTTATTTTTTCACAAAGAATTATGTATGCACATTCTAGCATAATGAAGTAACAAGACTACAAAACTGTTAAACTAGCAGAGAACTATTTCCTAAGCATGTAACTTCTAGTTCTCTTATGAGATATCTCATTTAGCTTTGAGCTTTCATCTGTCCAAGTGCTCAGCAATGGCAGACTGTTTTCAGCTGCTGTACAAAACTTCCTACACAGTCTGAGTGGTACAACTGAAAACATGTTTTGTCCTACAGATTTGCACTCAGTCTTCCCTGTACATGTCTAATTTTAAGTCACCTCAGCTTCTGCTGTCTGTCCCTCAGGACCCTACAGAACACCAAAATGCAGTTCTTTCCCATATCCCTCAAATGTCCTCATCTGGTTGCTTCCTCACTAACCACACCTTCCTGTTTCAGGGGAGGTTCCAGCTAGAACTGAATCATCATGCAGCTAACTGTGGTCAGACAACACGTGCCGGGTAGCTCAACGCTTAGGGTGCCATGCATCTCAAAAACCTCCCCTGCCCGTAAAGTACCAATCAGTTTCTTTTCCATTTTCATTGCTCAGGAGTCAACTATTCAAAGGTTCTGAGGCACAATTTAAAGGCAGAATATAAACCTAACTTTTTCTGGCTGAAAAAGAGCTGAGGAGGCACACAGATGCTGATTCTAGTAGCAACGTCAGTACTGATGAGCTGTCCCTCTCTTCCCCAGGATTATGTGAGTCAAAGGAACCACAGCTAATCAATTTTGCTGAACAACTGCAGGGTAATGCTTAGGTCTCCATATTAAAGAAATATTAATGCACTTCTATTTGAACCCCCGTCTTCACTAGGAATTTGGTCTCACAGCTCTTTGTGTCTACTTTGGACCTAAGGGCAGGAGGAATTTGCAGTGTAGCAGCTTGAAGTGTTAGGAAATGGGCCTTCAGAATTCTTTTGTGCAGATTTCAACCTTTTCTGCTATGAAACTGGTAAGACTTTTGCTGGTCTAAAATCCAGTAAAATATCCCCTCTTGCAAGAAAAGGTTTCAATCTTGGAAGACAAAATTTACCTAACAGTTGTAGTTAAGATTCAGTCTACCAATGTAAGCCTGTTGTTAATGTTTTGTTATTAAAACTAATTTTGTGGATCCTTACACTTAGCTTCAACTGCTGTTTGAAAGGAATGTCACAATTGTTTTGCATCTTATTTGGAATCTCCTGCCTTGAATGAAGTAAAAAAAAAAAAAATCACTGTCTAGAGTTTTAAGGTTTTTTAATGTTAGAAAGTTTTGTTCTATTCAATGCTAAGATCATAAAGCAACTATAGCGGGAATGATTTGAACATACACAACACATACTTCTCAAAAGATAAATTTCAAGATTTCCAGAGCTTCTTGTGGTACTTGGAGCAAGAAAACAGAGGTTATGCCATTAAGGTTGATGATTAATTATGCCAATTACTTAATATTTACCATTTAATATTATTTGTTCTTCCCCTCCATAGGGCAGCCCAAAAGGATTTAAACCTAGAAGAACATGCATAGAGTAAAACTCTTAAAATGACTTAAAACTACTCACCAACCTAAAAATAAACACCAAACCCCTAAGAAAAAGCAAGGAGAACATGCTAGAGGGTAGGTCAAGGCAAAGCTATTGTTTCAGCAGCCAGTCCAACCAAGCTTATATAGTCCAAAAGATCTAAGATGTGCTGCTTCTAAAATCCATACTAAATCCAGGTTTTCCCTGCTAATGCCAAAAAATTATCTGTCTGTATAACTTGCCTACGTTAGCCAAGACTTTACAGCCCAACTGCAAGATGAGGTAGGAATGCTACAAGAAGGCAGAAAGATTAACATTTTTGATTAACTGGCAGGTTTTTTTCCAGACAGTATCTACCCTCATTTCCATTGTGAAATATTAATACTGCTTTATTCAGAATGTAGTTCTTAGCTCTCTAAGGTAAGACTATCTTTTTTACTATTTAACTGCCTACAGGAAACAAAGTACTACAAACTCTGAAATGTGCCAAAAAATTTACAAATATTTACCAGAAGCAAACATTTTAAAACTACCCACATTTACTTGCTGCAATAAAAATATCAATTATATCAATGAGAAATTAATATAAAAAACTGTAGATGCATTCTGGTTTTAATAGTGCATAGAGACTCCAAGGCAGAATACAATAAACACAGTATCTAAGCAAGGGGAATCTTTATCAGTGTTCACTCCTTACACCCAATGCTTTTGTAATTCTCACTGTGTCTTATTTGGACCTTAACTTGTAGTTCTTCAAACTGGAAAATAAATTATGAAAACAAAAAAGCATATGTCAGACTGGATTTTATCTCCAATTTCCAACAAAACAGCCAATGCTAGGATTTCTGATATTATTCAAACCCCTAAGAACAGTAAAATAAAATAAAAAAAATCAAGGAAGGAAATTAAATTTGTTTTATCTATTTTTTTTCTACCTTCCTTTATGTTCAAAGAAAAATGACCAGTACAAAGAAGTTCTGTGTATTTTTTTTCTTCTTTCACTTTCTTATGGAGTCTGCAAGTGCTGCCTTTTTCCTTACATTTTTATGGAGAAAAGATATTTTTCTGAAGACTTCTTCCTCTCAAAAGTGAAGCTTTAATTATTTCAAGCAAAGACAACTGATGTAACCAACTGTCTTCTTATTAGCTAAACATTTTCAATTGCTGAATGCATAATGCAACTAAACAGTATTATGGCAACACACTCTTCTAAAGCGATACTGTAAGTCATTAACAGCATTGTTAAAATTTTTGTGTAAGAGTGATATTTATGCTGCTTCATCCTATTATGCTGACAATTTTAGCTGCTCAAGACCCACTCTTTGCAAGGACTTTAAGAAACAACAGCTTGCTGAAAGAAGCAGAAGTACCAACTAGACAGTGTATGATTGGAAGCTTATACAGGTATATTCCTGAAAATTCAGCACTCCATATAAATTCTAATAACCAAACTGATTTTGCAGCCCCAGAGAGTGCAGTAATTTTTTCAAGCATAAGGAATTATTGCAGTTTTGGTCTGAGAAGGTACTGTATCCCCAATACTTCTTTCATCAACTCTGAAATATCTGAGCTGTATGGTATCTAAATACTTAGCCTACTGAGGACTACAATATAGTAGAACTAAGAATGAAACTAAGTTAAGCTAGAATGAAGATATTTCACTATTCAGAGTAAATTGCAACTCTCTCAATGTTTCATTGAAGTCCTGATAAAGATTCCCCTTTCACCATTTCTTTGGTAAAAGCAGCTGCATCACATTTGCTTCATCAGCTAGTAAAAGGCATTTTCTTTGGTGGAAATACTTTTTTGATTGTACATACCCAGTTTTATAACACTCAGATAATATGCCCACTCTATATTAACCTTTTTTTCAATGAATACAACACTTGTTCCAATGTAGAAGACAAAAATCTAACAGATTAATCATAAACCAAAAGCAAGCCTAATCACATAAAAAATGCCCTGCTAGTAGTAAAATGTTACAGATAAACATCTAAATACAATATATCATATTATCATCGGTATAAAATATGTAGTTTCAGAGCTATTTTGAAATCATCTTGTTTCTCAAATGTAGAGGATTTTACTTCAAAACATAGTGAATGTTTAAGTAGCTGCATACATCTTCTGCAGCTTTGTGATGGTTTCCACTTCTACTGGCTTCAATCTCCTGCAATAAAAAAGAAGAAACACATTTCATTATTATACAAATTCTGTTATTTTTCTGCTTAGCATTTTCCCATATTGTTTGAAAACAGACTTCATTCTAATCAATACATCCATTTTTTGTCTTCCAATGGTCCAATCTGCAAATCAAATCATAGAATTGTTTAGGTTAGCAAAGATCTCTACAACATCAAGTCCAACCATTAACACCACCATATCTAGCAGAAATCCATAACCCTAAGTGCCACATCCACACATCTTCTGAGCATGGTTGAAGATTCCATCACTTCCCTGGGCAACCTGTTCCCATGCCTGACCACCCTGTCAGTGAAGAAAGCTTTCCTAATAGCAAACTAAACTCCCCCTGATACAACTTGGTATTTCCTACTGTACCATCCACAGGAATTTATCCTGTTAAAACACTGTAATTTTTGACACTGCATATGAAGACACAGCAGGTGATTCTCTGAGAAGAATCCTTATTTATTGACTCACTGCTATGTGTCAAAAGAACTTTGTAAGAATGGAACCTCAAATTCCAACGTAAGAGAAATTCTTGTGTGCTGGTTTTGACTGGAATAATTTTTTTGACAGCACATGGTATAGGGCTAGGTTTGGATTTGTGCTGGAAACTGTGCTGATAGCACAGTTATGTTTTAGGTATCGCTCTTAAGTGCTTACACTGTCACAAGGCCTTGTGCTCTCCCTCACCAGCAAGGAGGCTGGGGAATACAAGGAGTTGGGAAGTGACACAGCCAGAGCACCTGCCCCCAGCTGACCACAGGGATTCTCCATCCCATAGGGCATCATGCTCAGCAGGTAAAGCTCAGCTGGGGGAAGAAGGAGAAATGGGGAAGGGACACACATTCAGAGTCACAGCACTAGTTTTGTGATTAACCCCAGCAGCTATTACACATGTTCAAACATGACAAAGCCCTTCTGTCCTGGAGACAGATGAACACCTGCCTGCCCATGAGAAATAGTGAATGAATTCTTTCCATGGTTTCTGTGTTCAGCTTTTGTTTTCTTCTGTCAAGCTCTTTTGTATCTCAGCCCCTGAGCTCACCCATTTTTACTCATCTGATTCTTCCCCCATCCCACCAGAGAGTAAAGGCAAGTGGCTGTGTGGGGCTGAGTTGCCAGCTGGGATTAAACCTAAGAGGAACATAGACCATATAATCTTGGAAAGTATTTGTTCTGGATAATTTTCTGAGTTCTAACTCTCTTTAGGTGAACTCCACCTGACATGTTTGTTTCCTTCTGTTCTTTGGTAGAGCAACAATCTTTACTCAGGTAGATGGCTTCTGGTGAGGATGAACCAGCAGCCACATGAATGCAAAGTCATTCACACCTCTATTCTACAGATCAGAGGTTGAAGTGCCAGTTACAGAAGAGAAACAAGTGTGTGCAGGACTGGCCCTCAACTGACAGACTGCTCTGACAAGCACTTCCAGATGGTGTAAGTAGAAACAGCCTATAATCAGACTGCAAAGAGGGCAGACAATCAGAAAATTCGTTATATAGCTTTCATGGCACTACACATTGGAGGCCTGAGAGCCTACCAGGGCCATGCCCTGGAAGGGTACATCATAGGCTCTGGGAATTCCCCTCAAGTTCAGGTGGGAAGAAAGGAATGATGGGAACAATTATGCAGATTAAGTTATTCCATATAGGGTTATGTTATGAACCTTGCTTTCTGACTGGTTAGTCTTGTGTTCTATATAAGGTATGGTTTCTGTTTCTCTTTATTCATTGGTTCCCTGCCCTCTGTATTTGTGCTTATCTCATTTTATGGTCTTCTGGTGTAGCTCCCTACAGCGTACAGCTTATGTTTTTGCAGTGCATTTACTGTTAGCAGGACTTTTATTTTTCCTTTATTGAACTTTGATTTTTGAGCACTCCAGTCATACTTGTCCCTCTTTTATTTACTGCCATGCTCACAGCCAATCCCATCCTGGGGTTGCACCTGCAGCCCACAATGAGGGTTTGTCCAGTGTGCATGATGCAATGTACTCACAGGCTAGTTCCTTATTTTACAACTACAGGTTGTAGTTGTACTACAACTCACAGGCTGGTTCCTTATTCTACAACTAGTCCTTTCAATCATTATCTATTAAGCCCAGTCTTCTTTCCCAGACTCCTCTATATCTCTCCAGAACTTTCATATTTCACACATGCTATTCAGAGGATACTTCCTTCATAAACTCCCCCGACACCCAAAACATAGCTGGAAGGAGTGGGATTTTCAACACAGCAGAACCTCTTATGCATTTCAGCACCTACCCTGGCATTCATGATCAGGTCAAGCAGGTTAACCTGCGTCCCATTTTAAAGACTGCATGGGTTAACAGAACTAGTAAATCAAAATGACAATGGCAACACAGTTGAGTTAGAATTATTTGGACTTGATTTCCTATTCAACTGTATCATACTTCACCTAAGTAATGATTTAATTACTATGCTGCTCCCACATTAGAAAAAGGACTGGGATGGCAAAGTGGACTTCTTTGTCCTAGTATTAGGCTGCTGAAGAGAAACGTAAACTCTGGTCTCTCACTTACCTTTAAAGGAACCTTCACTCTCGGCATAGAACTATTTGCCTTTCTCAGTTACGTTCTCTTCTGATTTACTACAAGAAAAAAAGGGTAAATTCCAAAACTGTACAGTAAGAGAGCACAATCATTCCCAGTCTCCTTCTAGAATAACTGCAACTAGCTATTATGCTGTGCATCATAAGAGCGACTTGAATTAAAAGTTCTCTTGCTAAAAAAAAAGTTTGTGATTCACTAAGCTCCCACTTAAATACACTGCTGGATGTGACATTTAATTATAGCCTCATCAACCAAACACAGCTGTATTAGTCATCCCCTGACATAACAGACCAGGCTCCTTTGGAGCCACTCTCTGGTACACAAATCCATCTTCTAAACAGCCATAGTTGAAAATAGCTTTCAGTTCTTGAGTCAGGGAAGTATATAGTTAAATAAATTTTCCTCATATTCATATGTGTTTATCTAAGATTTACACAATAAAGATTAAGCAGCTGAAGAGAACTACATCCCACATTGACAAAAACATTATTTTAGTGAACCATTGTGTGTTACCATCCTAGTATTTTTAGCATGTTTATGAGAAGCAGGCTGTGCAATAAAGACAATTTTTCAATTTTCAACTCAAGACATATCCCCAAACATTCAGCAGTATAATATAATACTATATTCACTAGACACACTCCTACTTGATATTGTAATTTAATTAGAGCTTTAAGTCTGTTCAGATAAGTGGAAAAGCACCAAAATATATTTTCAGCCCTGGAAAAGGGAGTAAGAAAGTGAATGCAACACAGGAAAACAAAGATCATTGCAGCAAAAAAAAAAAAAATCAAAGCAGGAAAGAGATGAAAGAAAGGGTCAGAAGAAAAGGGGAGACAAACACAGCAGGAGAAAGGGAGCAAGATGACAAAAACTAGAGTAGATTGGACACATCTAAAATGACCTGTTGGGCAACTTCCCTCTTTTAAGAGGCAAACAAGTTAAATAAGGGAACCAGGCTTCAGGGGACAGGCAGAGACAAGTATAGCATACTTAAGCAAGCAAACCTGAAGAAATACATAATCCTAATCCAGGGGAGCCAGCATGGGAGCACAGACCCTGAAACTGCAGAACAGCAACAGAAGTGCCTACACCTGCTCCTTTGGTTGCAGCAGTGCAGCCCAGGAAGCCCAAGGTACCACCACAGAGTGAAATCTCCTGAGAGGTTGGAATTAGCCCCCAAAACAGCCAACCATGTCAGCTACCAAGACACCAGCAACTACAGGCTTAGATA
The DNA here is from genome assembly GCA_039654755.1 of Calcarius lapponicus. Classification (NCBI taxonomy): domain Eukaryota; kingdom Metazoa; phylum Chordata; class Aves; order Passeriformes; family Fringillidae; genus Calcarius; species Calcarius lapponicus. The sequence goes on from CM077481.1 coordinate 16,362,476, forward strand.
TGAGAGTCAGGGCTTTGAGCACATGCAAAGTAGAAAAATGTATGTTAACATGGACAAATAGACTTTGGGGGAAAAAAAGAAGCTGCCACAAACTCCCCCCCCCCCCCCCAAAAAAAAAAACCCAAAACAAACCCAACCCACCCCCCAAAAAAACCAAAACAAAAAACAAACAAACAACAAACTCCCATCTCCCCCCAAAAAAACCAAAACCAGGGCCACTTCTGATACACTTTCACCTGGAAATTATTTCCATGCAGTTATAGTCTTCTAGAATGAGCTTATAATGAGGATACATAGTGCTCTCACAAAAAGAAACAACAAAAATCCCAAATGAACACAAAACAAGAAACCACCACCACCAAAAAAAAAAGTAATTTCAAAATCAACTTCCAGGTAGAAAATAACGTGTTCTGCTCACTCTGGAATTAGGAATTCTTAAGGAAAAGAATAAATCATTCTTTCACATGGACCACCATCCCCCTTGCCAATGGGATCAACAACAAGGTATAATTTTGTACAACACAAACACACATAAGAACAAATATTGAACTACAGTATAGGAACGTTTTTGCTTACAGTTGCTCAATTTGGTCAAACTCTTTCTCACCTCCTGCAAAAAAAAAAGAATTACTATATAGAAGTATCCATTTAATAAACAATAGAAAATTTCTGGTTTAGTACATTTAGTAATTGTTTTATCAGAACAAGATGTTATTTTTTTATTTTGTTAGTTTTCTTAAATATTTATTTCAAATTACCTTGTTTATCTAGTCAAGGGAATTACCTCCAAAGTGGTGATAAAGCTTATTTTGATAAGGTTTTATTAGTCTGATTTTAATACAAATCATCTTTTATATATATATATAGGTTTATACATTTCTGTATTTCAAAATATAGATAGCATGCATGTATGTCTGTATTATTAGACACGTGCATCTCTCCTTCTTACTAAATGTCTTTAAAGAAACTTCTCCCATCAAGGCTACCAAGAACTGATTCCATTTCTAAGCATTCTCCCAAAAATTACAGCCTCAAAATTCTCTTGTATTGTAAGGGAAAAAAAAACCCAGGACTATCAAAACTGTTCCCCCAGGACTATCAAAACTGTTATAGATAAGTACTGCTTAGTGAAAGCTCTTTTCATTGCAGTGTTTTAGATGAAAGAATTTTCAGAAATACAGATGTGTAAATTACTTAACTTCATTTATGCTACACTATAGGTCTTACTTTTCTACCTTTGGCTGTAATTTCAACAGAAAGCGAGGAATTAATTTAAAAAACCCAAACCAACCAACCAAAAACCCCTCACCAAAACTTACCTTTTGCTTTCCTTTTTGAATACACCTCATAGAGGCCAATAGCAGTTACAAGAATAGCAACTTCAGCCACAACTGCTATAAAGGGTTTGAGAGGTTCTGCGATGGACAGAACTCTAAAAATAAACCTGGTTTTACTGGGCCCTAATTCAAAAGTAGCTTCACACCAATATACACCACTATCTGCCGCGGTGAGCCTGTGTATCTCCAAACGGCTTGCACTGGCAGATGGGCTCTCAATTTCATACTTGTCCGCAGGCAAAAGCGTATCAATGGAAACCTAAAAAAAATACATTTCAAGTCTTAATAATGTAATGAGGAGGTATTTAATCAAACAGTATCATCAACATTCAGTTCTGTATAGATACATACAACGAATTAGGAACGAAAGGCATTCATGAAGCACAACTACCCTACATGAAAGGGAAGGGTTTATTTTAGCTGAACACCCTAATTCCTTCTAAACTCACTTGCAAGAAAATACAGTTTCAGCAGGCAAACTGTCAGACCTATTTTAGTTTATTTAAGATGAAATAAAAGGCACCTTTGGCTCTATTGACTCTCCAATGACAAAGGCATCCTTGGCTGCCAGATCTAATGCATGTGTTTCACCACAGCACAAAACATGCACTTTCAGGAAGAGGGAGCTCTCCTTCACCAGGAAATACACTGATAATCTTAAAAAGGTCAGTGCTAGTCTACAGCCATATTAAGGAGACAGATCTCTTCACCTTCTCTCAGTTGACAGTGCTGGCCTCAGAAGAGGGCTAAAAGAAAATGTTTTAGGAAGCTGTGCATTCTAGGTATGTCATAAGGCTAAGAAATAGAATTACTTGTACCTGGAGGAAGTAAAGGGTCCTACAACATCTTACATGTGAAAGCATGTCCTGCTGTACAATTATTTTTTGATCCAGCAGGTCAAAAGATCTGAGTACTACAACAAGTATAAATACAGTAAAAAAAGATCTGAGTAGTACAACAAGTATAAATACAGTAAAAACAAGTCTCTCAAGACTCACCTTATTTGGGAGTATGGCAGGGCCTTTTTCAAAAAGAAACATACAAACCACATCTCTGTAACAATGAATACTTGTAAATATTACAGATTTTTTTTTCCATTTCCATAAAGATTTTTGCTAAAGTTAATGGAAATGGAATTTGTAGAGCTTGCAGTGAAGCACGAAGTATCTGTACTTTTCTTTTGTCACACTGTTTTGCTTGCCCAACAGAGGGAGATCTTACCAGCTCAGTTCCATTGGCCTTATACCACTTCCAAGACAAGGCATGATACTCAGTTTTACAAACCATTACACCTGTATCTCCTATATAAGTGTTTATGGGTTTTTCTCTTCCATCAATGGGTGGTACTAAGAACAAGGAGAAAAAAATCATCAAGTGAGAGATACAGGTTTTCATTAGAGTTACAAAGACTATATTTAGGTATTCATTTATAGTATTCACTTTTTCTACTTAAAGCCCTCACAATTCTATCATTTATGACACAAGAAGTTATTTTGGGCAGCTATTGCAGATATATAATCTGTGCAGAAGACAAGCGGAATCCTGCTTGCAGTTGCCATGTGATCTTGAAAGTTGCCAATTAATACCAAACGTCAAGTGAAAAAAAAAATCAGACTGTGATTTCTGCTCTTGCCCATTTCCTCTTTCCCTTCCTTGGCAGCTGCAAGCTACATGCTTCAGTTCTAGGACACTAGAAACAAACGTATAATTTTCCTGCAATTTCACTCTTTCGGCAGTAAATGCTAGAAGTCTATTTCAGCCACAATGAGACTACATAATGGTATCTGACAAGTTGTACATACAGAGAATGTTTCTGTAACTGAGGAAAAAAATGCAGATTGATAGAGATTTGTAGTTAAACATTTTCTGAGCTGAAGCAATGACTTTTGGGTGCATGCCAATAAAAAGGACTTTTGGTCCAATCTTACTGAGGACAGAATACAGTCAACAAGAAACAAGGCATCAGTCTAACTTTAGAGCTACTTGTCCTAGCCATTGTCACTGCTTGTGCCCCACAAACTTCCAAAAGCATGTGCCCAGAAAGGCTACTGAATATACTAAGACTATCCTACAGATACTGTTAAGAACTTAGCAAATGCATTATGCTGAAGTATGTATTTCCACTTCCTTCCCCTCTTTATTAGGATGCTTACCAACAGGTCTTCCACAGATCCGCTCATTTGAAATTTTACTTCAAGTTTCTTTTGCTTACTTTTTAAGTACAGATCCGGTACATACTTCAGATTTTATGGATCACACTAGACTAAATAGGCCAAGTATTTGCTTTTGGCAGTTATGATGAACAATTTGATACAAGCTAAGATTTTTCTTGTCCTCACTCCTTCTTGACTGGTGAGCACAAATTATTTTTTCCCCAAAGAAGTCTGCTTCTCATGCGTATCCAAACTTATGTTTCCTATACAGAAATAGTGTTCTTATTGACAAATTGGTTTCATAGCTGTTTTCAGTTTTAGAATTTGCTGCACCATACATCAAGATTTTACTAGGGAAGTTCTCTCAATGTGTACATTTTAATGATTAAACACTATAATTTTAGAGAGTACTGGCAGTGTATCTTCTCTGCTGCCATTAAAAGGGATGACCTCACTAATTACTGCTGCAATCTCCCTTGCAATTTAGAGAAGACACACAAGCAGGTCAGGATTAAAAAAACCCTGTATACCCAGCACAACAAGCTCATGTGGCAGTCAAAGAGATTTAGCCCCACTGGTGAGTGACAAAGGTCAGCTGTAAGCATGCCAGCAACATATGTGACCACATTAGCCATGATTAGGATATGAATATCCATTTCAAGTTCTGGGATCTGGCTCTGTAACAGCTAATCCCTGAATGCATGCAAGGCTTGTGACAGGTATTTCTGCAGGTGGATTACACCAAATTTCATGACAAAATACTTCTGCTGCACACACAAAGCCAACTTTTGAAGAAACAAACATAGAAATGTCAGCACCAGCATGTACACTAGTCAGATTTCCACACAGTGTTAAAAACCAGAGCTATTTCATGGTGCCCATACCTCAACTGCTGCTTTAAGGACCCCCAACAAAGGGCAAATAAATTAATCTATTCTACCCTTTAGAGGCTAGCAGTACTTCACAATATTTTGTAACACCCATTAATGTCCTCTGTGTTTATTAACTTGAACTTTCTGTAAATATCTCACTGTTTTCTGCAAACCTGAGTAAAAACATAACTCCTCAAAATCTGAGGGGTTATGCCAGGCCAGGAATTAGGGGGGAAGGAGAGGTAACACATGCAATAATCGCTAACTGCCTTGTGAAAAGATATTGCAGTTAGTTACAGCAGTAATGACTTAAGCCACTGAGTCTATTACACATTACTCATCTTTCAGTTTGAAAATTGTTCTCCCTGCATTATTGACGGGAAGATTCAAGGACTTCTCTTTCCCATTTCCTTCAGTCTTGCCTTAATCTTAAAAACATTAAGCCCGTACTTTTTATGGCATCAGAAGTGGCAGCATTCAACCATCAGGCAGCAATTCTCTCATCTTCTTATAATAAATCAACCAGCCCTATGCACTGTTCTGGAAAAGATGACTTTCCTATTGAGTCATTGCTGCCCTTACTGTAATAGTTATTGTGTACTTTAAAAAAAAAATTCTGTAAAAAATTCTCCTTTGACTTTTTTCCATCTACACTGACTTGGTTAGCTATTTGACTAAACCTTACCCACATGCTGACAAGAAAAGCACATAATTATTTTTTAGAGATTAAAAGGCCTGAATAAACTACAACTCTGTCTTTATTCAGCACTGCAATCTAGTCTCTCCTGGCTGAAGGTCTGAAAGCAGGTATCAATATCTGATATTTGAACCCACGTGAGTTTCCTCAAGTCCTATTACTGGATATTCCACTGAACAAAGGCAGCTTGCAGCTTCAGAATTAGGGAGACCTACTGCTTAATTTAGCTACGGTTAGGTAATTATTTGCATAGTTAGGTTTTCTCAGAGCCTGTTTAGGGAAAATGTCTCTATATCCTCCTTTACAGATGCTTGCCTTACTCTTTGCAAAATTTGGATGGTAGGAATAGAGAAAGGATTAACTCCCATTAGAGATATTCATCAGCTCAGCAGCTTGTGTTATCATTTCCACGTATCTTCCATGCATCTGAATTTCACCTACTACTTGCAGGGCAACATTATTGGAGAAGAAAACACAACAGAAGAAAGGGCACTCATACTGCACAATGAAGTACACTAATTGTTCATCTAAGTACTGTTCTTATAGTATTACAGAATAAAAGCACTAAAGCAATAATGTGGCGTTTCAGAAATACAAATAATTTTTTTTAAATCCTGCCTCCATTTTACCAATCACTACTTCACTTTTAACACCTAACCTCAGACTCAAATTTCAAATTATTGTCTCTTTATGAAGAAATTTATCTGAGACATCATCCTCTAATCTCATGCCCCAGAAAGTGAAGTGCATTCACTTCTGGAGAGGGAGGGGAAACCGGTTAGTCAAGAAGGGTAAAAAACAGACTTATATGCTCATTAGGTTATTAGAATTTTTTTAAAGGCTTTTGGCTCAGAATTCTTCAATCCATGCTAGAGAAATTACTTCAATAGTTATTCTCACTTAGCCTGACTGTATTAGCCATTACTTATCAAATTACGTTGCAATTTCCATACTCTCCAGAAAGATTATCAGTACAGCATTGCAGTAGTCAGCTGAAACAAAAATTTTAAATAAACACAAATAAATTAAATTACCATGCAAATGAAATGTAGCACTGATTTCTTTTTCAGCCTTCAGAAAACAAGTGTAACTTCCTAGCTCGTTGTTCCCTGAGACAGTCACTCTTAACAAAAAAAAAAAGAAAAACAAATGGCAAATTTTTTGTTGCACTACAAGCGACTGCTAATTAGCATTCTAGAGAAAACAGTAAGAATTAGTAATGGAGCAGAGAAGATACCACCACGGAGACACTAGGATTCAGGTTTAGTGCAATGCAGAAATGGTGTAAGGTTTTTAAGAAAACAGAAGAGCACAAGCACACTTTGGATCATAGACAACATTTTCACCCTTCATGCTGACAGAAGGACACCCTCAAGCAGCATTATCTACAAATTACTGAGTTAGGATATGCTTCCTAGTTCACATGGTGAACCCATGTCTACGTAGGGCTTCAGGAAGAACAAACCATTTAAGCAATCTTTTCAACACTAAATAAATAAATAAATAAATAAATAGTTTTGAGGAGCTTTCATCTAACGAAGTCCAGCATCTTCTCCACTAGCAAACTACACATTTTACTGTCACTTTGAAAAAGACTTATGTGTCTGTGTATATGGATTATCAAGAAAGTGACAGTTATATTCTCATCATATTTTCTACAGAAAAATAATAGAAATAAATATATAATAAAGATAGATAATAGACTGTAATAGATAACTAATAGACAATAATAAATAAATAAAAATTTTATCTAACTGCTCTGAAAGCTATACAGAAATCAAATGGAGACCAGTCAGTTAAAATGTGTAATTGGCCTAATTCTAAAGAACGGTAAATTGTATTGATTATAGAAAGGCTTCTACAACAGATTTTTGAGGTTCTGTAGAGATCTGAATGACTTAAGAAAACCTTCAAAATATCTTTACTGGAAATCTCACTTCTACCTTTTGTTACCTATGAAAGAAAGAAAATTACCATTAATGCCTCCCAGACTCTTGCAAAGCAGCAACGAGGTGGAAAAGAGAATGTGGAGAATGAGGGAGTGGAAAGAGAAATTGCTAAAATATTTTAATCTCAGACTGATTATTATTTCACTTACTAGACTAAGGAACTGCTTCGTTATTCTATGTTCTTTTAAAAAAACAAATTATGTGCACTGGAAGAAAAAGAGGAGCTCATCTTCCAGGCTTGAGGTGCCTGCAATCTTTCTCCTTTCTGACAGGAGATTATTCTCTGCATTTTTGATTAACCTCTGCATTTTTCCCTTTTCTAATATACATGTTACTAGTGTCGGGCACTGTATGTAAGATGGTAACTCATTAGAATCTGCAAATCACAATGTAAAGAACACTACTTACTGGATGGTCCAGCTGTTCTGAGTTTTACTGACGTGACTGATTGTTTCACTTCCCTTTTTCCATGTCACTTGAGGATTTTTCAAACTGGACTTCTCATCTAATTTGCAAGTAAGATCAACTTGAGTTGGACTGGCCAAAGAGACATTTTTTTCAGATGCACCTATAAGAAGTTTAAAAACATTTAATGAAAAAATGTATTTCCTCATTCTAGGTAAAGGAACTTCAGAGACTGCATTTACATATGCAGCATTACAGGTGGACACAGGTGCTCTTTATACTCTTCAGGGCAAAAAAGCCCCTACAAAATCAGAGTTTCACAGAAATTTTCTTAACTAATAACTGAGTTGAAATACATATCCCTTTACAAAATAACACACTCCAAATTTGTAGGTAAACTTCCTAGAGGGCTGTAATATAGAAGCATAAATACTCATTTCACTGAGAGCAAGACAGACTTAAGCTTTTACATTATTTAATCCAAACCAAAAATATTAAGTATTTAATATGTATACAGAAAATTATATTAATGTCATGAAGAGTAAGACGTAAGTATCTGTAACTATTTGGATCTTAGCCAGTTGCAAATTTTTATGATACTGTGAGATCATAGGTATATCCTATTGCTGGGGAAGCTATTTATAAAATCTGCAACCTTAACACAGTTGGATCAGGCCTTTCATGCCTATAGTTACCCAAACTGACATCAAATCCTCTTCAAATTCATTTAGGGCCACCTTTGCCTTCCTGGCAAGTCAGTAGAACCACAGTAGGAAAATATTACGGTACAATAGAAAAATCTGTCAGTTTTTTGCTTTTTATGAGTATAGGTTCATAAGCATAAAATATCAACAGCAAATATTTCTCTGATTCATAGAAACAGCCTCCTATAAGAGAACACTTAGGATGTTTTACCCATTAGTACTGCGTTTTTTTTTCATAACTGGCCTTTTCACTCATGCCTTCTGGATAAAAGTGTGGTTTGTCATCTAAATACGCCAAGAAAATGTATGCATGCCTCACTTCAATTCTAGACATCCCCTGTAGTATTCGGTGGTCAAAAAACTGTAGGTGCATTGCACAGCTCACATTCCTTCCAAGAGAAAATGAAATTTTAAGGTACAGCTCACTGACCTAGTAATGAAAGTCATACATATGCAGCAGCAAAGTCTCACTGGAGTGATAGCACGAGATCCAGAGTAAGTGAACTTTACTGGGTCTGGCAGAGACATGTACAACCTAAAGAACAGCATATTCAGAACTGCAAGTCCCAGCCAAAATAATTCAAATCTGTCGAACTGGAGATAAACTTAGAAGTGCAACACCTCAGTCTTCCAGTGCAGAGCAACATCAGTCACTGAAACTAATAAATTAGGTCAATTAGGCTGAATAAATACGAGCCAAGCATAACTCAGCTTGTTGAGGTTGTTTATGATCATAATTTTACAACTGGAGTTGGTTCCACAGCAGCAGAAGTTTCACAGTCAGCCTAGTTACACAAGCTGAAAACAGTATCTGTCCCTTATGACATGATTTTAAAATGTGAATAAACGAAATATAGAAACAGATGATGTTGGAGATCAACCAATAGCAAGACTGATGGCTGGAGCATCCCTGTACTAAGAGTGCAGATACCAGAACAGGTAACAGACAGTATTTTAAGTTCCCTGCTAGAAGAAAATGCAGCATAAATGCTGCAAAATTACATCCTTAAAATATCAGACCAGTACTTTGCAAATCTTCCAGAGATACTTCAGTTAGATCAGTTTCTTCAGCTATCCAAGAAATTAATTCTAGACTATTGTTTGGCAACTGGGAACCTCATATGTACTTTAGGAACAGGGTTATTTTTGCTGTACTTCACACTTCAACTCCTGCAATGTTACTAAGCTACCACCTGCTGTTCAGCAAGTACTCTAGTTTACGTGTCTCTCCAAGTGGATTCATTAGTGCAAAAAAACTACTGTTTCAATTGATTTGGAGGAAGAGTTATGAATTAGTTTTAGTTTTAATAAAATTAGGAATCTAATTCCCCACTGCAAAATAGTTATTATCAGAACAGAGAAATTAATAGTAACATAAATGTACTTACCTTTCACTGGGCCCATTACATGCTCACTGTGAACATTTTCACTTTATCAAGAACTTGCCATTCTAGATGCTTCTACAACTCATGGGAAAGTTTGTGTGTACTCACATTCAATAGAAAATAATTGGAAGACAAAACTAACACACTCACCAGGTAGGACTATCACATACTCTGAGAGATCACTGCTCAGCTTGTTTCCTGGCTTGAGCTCTTGTGTGGCAGCATCTGGATGTAACAAGGTTTGGGTGGAAACGAAGTTAAGTTATTCTATATAAGTAATGACACAAGCACACAATATGGTTTGGCAATTATTAGTTATAACAATCTTGAAAGGAGAAAACAGACCTTGTCAAGTGCTGACTACTGTGGCCATCCTTTTATAAACCTGTCTTAGCAGCCAGGTCTGTGGGGTTGCTGTTATAGCAATTATGCTGTTATATAAAGGTTTCTAGGTTTATTGTAATGTTGCAGTTGTGAATGTCAGTATCTAAAATGTCATCGCTGTTTTACAGCTTGACTCAAAAAGTCACCTATAGCTTACATACAGAACTACATCAACGTTTAAATAGTTCTTGAAAAAGTAATAAGCTTTAGAAAACTTTTTAAAACCCAAGCCAACCAACCAACCAACACAACTCACCCAACAAAAAAAAGCCCAGAACAACAGAATGCTGCCATTCCCAAAGCTTCTACAATCTAACAACACAGCCAGAAAGTCAGAGGTAGACAATCTAATCTCAGTGCTAATTAAATAATTCAGAGGCAATAACACATTGTGGTCAATTACAAAATGGTCAAATACTGTCACTGTTTCTCAAAACTTCTCATATAGAAGGCAATGTCCTTCTACAAAGAAAGAATACCAGTATTAACCATCATATGGCTGACCTAATAATATTCTTCTATTGTTCAGAAAACCTACATGTACAAGGTGTATGGTCACCAAACTTCCTTTTTGGTGAGGCTGTGGATCACACACCCTTCAGAGAGCATGAGATCTTTTATAAAGATCTACAAAGCTTGATAAAGCAACTCTAAGCACAGTCTGTTTCCATCACTTGCTCTCAGGCATTTCAAGAACACAGAAAGAAAGCAAATTAATAAGCTGCAGCTCTAACAGATGTAGCCCAGCTACAATAATCTTCTTTTAAATAAGGCAATGAAAAGAAAGAAATAAATTTTGCCACCACCCCAAAAGATACACTAAATGCTTTATGCCACACGTGCTTTTATATGCTTGGGAAGTATTTTTATTGTCAAATATTTCATAATGCATTGCAGAAATATATGAACAGTAGTTAGAGACTGATTCTGCCTAGTCACACAGCATTGTAAGAGAAAATTATTCTGCTTTTCATAGAAGGAAAGGGGCTCGATTACATCTGCTGCTCATGGATTGTAAAGATTCCCAATCACAACTGAGTAGATAGAGGAACTGGGCTACACTTTTAGCCTTCCCACTGAGAGATGCACTGGGTGGCAAAATTGACCATGGTAAAGTAGAAAAAGCATCTCTGAAAGCCTACATCTCATCAGAATTACTCCTTTTCTTCCCTCGCATAAAATACTGAACTCTCAGGTAAAGATCTTCAATGCATTCCTCTGAGCTACAGCTGAGAGGATCTGGCTGTGCTGAAGGAGGGCCCTGCTAGTAGTTTGCATCTGAAGGGATAAGCAGAGGTACACCTGCCTTTTCAAGTTGTTGGCCAGTTTCAGAAAACATCCTCTTAAGCTCACAGCACAAGGAATTCCGTGCCACTGGCAATCACCCTTCTCCTGGCTCGCTCCACCTGCATTTTCATACTTTCCCTCAAGCTTCAATCAGTTTAAGTAAAAATAAACCAGTATATTAAGGTGTTTTGTATGGAAGAACAGAACTTCAGGCTATTTCATTTGGTGTTGTTAACAGTAGGTTGTTGTCAATCTTAACTGATAGTACAAAATGGCCTTTTAAGCAGAGAAATCAAAGCTGTCTTTACCAGTAGACAATAGTCCTGTTGGCTCTAGACAAGAACAAAACAAGCCTTTATCTCCGCCCCATGGAGAAGTAAACTAGTCCAAGTGTTTATCCAGGAAATAATATCAAGGCTGAAAAGTTCTGGCAGATCTTAACCTGCTCGTGTGCACAAACACTTGGACAGCATGGCAGGGTTGTCACAGATCAGCTGAGTTTATGTCAGTCCAGTACACACATCATTTTCACAGAAATCCCTCACAACGATACATTCAGAAGGCACCAGTGCTAGTTCATATGGTAGATCCAGCCAGAAAAAAAACTAGACAGCCTTTAAAGTGTCTTGCAACGAACAGGATTTCCACAATGACTTTTTTTGCTCAATTCACATATTCAGATGAGGTTATACTATGTGAAACATTTTCTGTATTTCATGTATGTCTATGTGTGTTTATGTATGTAGAGAGTTATTGAATCTATTAGCTATTGCACTCCTAGTTCTCACATTGTGCTAAAAAGCTCAGAAGATGAACAACAGATAAATATCATTATCTCATAAAAAACCCCAACTTGTAGGTGAAATAACTTGCCAGAAATTGAGTTCACATAGAAATATAACTTAGCTCATGTTTGACTTGCACTAATTGACATGAGCTTTGGGACAGTGCCAAAATTCTGGTTCTCTGATCTTTATGGAGAAAGAAGTAGAACCAATAATCATTGGTTTCCTGTCCTGCCTGGAACTTATTCTCAGCTCCCCGTTAAAAATACAATTCATGAATAAGGGATAACAGACAGTTTTGACACAGCCATAATTAAGAAAGATGAAGCTAGCAGGCACAGGGATACAAGGGTGTTTTTTATACCTTTCAGTAATACACAGGCATAAGGAGGTCCCAAATTAAAAACTTAAGGCTAGAACACAACCTCACTGCAGTGGCACGAGCTGGGCACTGCCTGACCTCCAGGGTCATTGCTTGATTTTAAGGCATATATTCCTAAGGGCAACAGGTCACAAAACACAGGTAGTTGCAAAGCTTTTTCCAGTTCTGGAGATACTTAACAACACTCAAGCTCTTGCAGTGGCTGTAAAAGACCTGTGCTGTATCTACTTCTGCTTCTTCCAAAAGTCACAATCTTATTTCAAGAGACTTAAGTGTGAAAGTGTTGACTCCGTATATAAACAAACATCAATAGGAAAAAGGACTATAGTTTTAAGTGCACTGAAATAAAACAATTACCAGATGATTCATGTCCAGTCACAGACATCTTAGTCACAGAATTCACCTGAGTCTGATTGGAATCTTGTGTTGTCATAGCTGGATCTAAAAGAAACAAAACAAAATACCAGAAAGGTTTAAAGAAACTTGGAGTTAGAAAAAGCTACTTCAAGAAAATAATCCCAGCAGAATGTCCTCACCTCAGCCTTTTTCTCCCAAATTCTGAGCATACACATTAAAAAATGCACAAGATTTTTTTTTTGTTAGCTCACTTTAAGCAAAAGAAGATTAAAGAATGGAGGCAATGTTTATTTGATCTCGAATTTCTGTATAGCAATTATTTTCTTGCAGCTAGCTTGCAGGCTGGCAAAGCCACTCCTCAGAATGTTCCAGCAACTTTTTAAGCTGTACTCACATCCTTTTTGTTCATCGGCTTAAAACACCATGCCACCGACATTGGTCAATTACTTTTAATACAGATTAGCAGATTTTCCAACAGAGCATGGACTTCATTACAACTTTACAAATCTAGTGTGATGAACAAGCAATGAACATACCTCCTCTGGTTCCACTAGCACCACAGTAAACAAGAGAAAAGACATCTGCATCAAACATTAACTTCAGCATCTCATACTAACAATATTTCCAATTTTTTTCAGTACCACTGCAAATCTGATCCTCCTCCTACAATACAGTTTTTACAAGAACCATTTAAAACTCTAGTCTGCTTTGTGTTCTTGACTGGAAAAAGAACAGCAACGAAGAGGCAAAGGACTTGGTTAGTAGTCGTGTCACACTTTAAGAAAATCAAGATATATGGATGTTTTAGAAGAACGGAAGCGTGTCCTCATTCCTTTATTCTCACTTTTGGGTGAGAGCTAGAGTTTATTTTGTACTATCTTCACTGACAAAGGTATTCCAAGACATATTTTAATGCCATAGCACTCAGAGAGTGATTCAGCCACAAAAGAAAAAGACATTTATCTTGCATTTGTAATTGAAGTCTTTGGCAGAGGGGTGGAATTGGGATCATGAACTCTTCTGGACATCCAAGACAGCAACAAACATGCACAGACCACAAAATCACAGAACATTCTGAACTGGAAGGCAAGGCTTCAGTCTTCAGTGAACTCTTAAGTGAACAATGAAAAGCTGTGTCACATTTTAAGTGCACTCAAACTTGAAAGCCACATGCCTTTTGCAGAAGGTGAAGTCAGCACTGTGCCATTTCCTACAAATGAACATTACTAGCACTCCTACCCCATTTCAGCACCAACAGGCATAGACAACCCATAGATTCTCCACTGGCACCTCCAGCAGTTACTCCATCACAGCCATGGCTGGCTTACACCATCTGCTGTCTCAATCTGCCCATACTTCATGCTTCAACCACTTTGGACCATGAGTAAAACACAGCTGTTTTTATCTATCAAAAGATATTAAAGGAATTAAACATTAGTGGTTCTTAACAGCAGCCCACTTTTTTATCAGTCCACTGGTCCCACAGCCAGCTGTTCCCTCCCAGCCCTTCAGTTAAGAAAAGAACTTAAAAGATCTGTTCTGAAGATGTGCTGGCTTATGAGCCAGACACTAGAAAGAGTCTTATTCTTTGCCTGACAGAGGTACTGAGCAGAGACAGCTATTATTTTTCTGATATTCACAGTACAACTGAAGAAAGATCTCCATGAATTTTTGTATCTGCAGCATCTTGAGGCATTCTAAGTATGTCATGGATCATCTCCACATTAATTAAAATCCCCAAAGATGATAAATTTAGAAGGTGCCAGTGCCAAGCTGTACAGCAGCTCTGTTATCTCTCTGCAATGAAGGCAGATAACCTGCAACGTGGTTTGCATACTAACAGGGTTCTCATCTTGGCTTTCTTCCTTAATTCATGCAGCAAGTGAAAAGTCAAGTAGTGTTATTTTTGTCAGCCCTGCTTATGTATCTTTCACCTTACCAGTCCACATGCCAAACTACACAGAACAGAGATAACATTGCACCACTCTCTTCCTCTCTTATATACTTACTGAATAGCACTGGAGATCAGCATGGGCCAACACTGCTCCATTAGCGTCATCCAGCCAGGCAATGATGCAAGCAAGTCTTGGGGAGTAACTTCTCGAACTATTGAGTCACAGCTGTGTCTTAGCCTATAGTAGTTTTGCACTAAATTTAATCAATAGTGTGCAGCTTGTAGAGGTCTCTTTTCCTTGCTTTTCATGCAGCAAGGAATAGGAAAGAGTATGATATAATGAATCTAGCTTTCTACACTACTTCTGCTTCATGTGGCAGTTGGTATTTTGGGGCAAAAAAGTACGGATGTACCATGCTTACTATTACCAGAGTAATTTGAGGCTTAATCTACTTGCTCTCTTTCAGCCAGAAAAGCAGCTGAGTAAGAAATGTCTGAAATACAATTTGGTTTAACATCTTTATTTTACTGTTTAATTAATATCAATCATATACTTTTTAAGATCACAGGCATTCAGTAGCATCCAAAACCATCCACCAGAACCTCAATCCCCAGAGACATCAGAGAATCAACATTAAGGCCTCCCAAATACCTGATAAAAGCTGCTCCCTCAGGTCAAACCAGAAAAACCCAACCTGGAAGCAAAGTCTGTAAGGAATGAGGTGTGTTCTATACTCATAGGTCCTTGAATTCTTCAGGAACAGAAACTGAGAGATGAAAGTGAGTGGTGGGACTGTTTGTCCTAAATCTATCTGGCAGCACTTGCTGCAACTAAACTAAGACAACCACAAAGGTAACCCACACAATGCAGCAAGCTCTGAACAACAGTGTTCTGACACTTGCTTAGAAATTACCCTTAAATCAATGCAAAATAAAAGCAATAGTTTAGATTTTTCCAAAACAAGTAACTAAATAGTTACATGAGAAAGAGAAGAATAACAAAATTAAGATAATCTTCAAGATATTATCTCTAAATAAAAACCTAATAGGGCTTTTGGGGCATCTGCCTGGCCAGCTTGCAGACCACGCAACTGACCTTTCTGCAACTCGGTCTGTGTGTGCAAGTGCTCCCTCTGCTTACTTTTACTGTAAGCATTTCTTTTGATGAAGCACCCTCCCATCTCCAAAACACACAGTTTCTGGACTTCACTGGAAAACAGTTTTAAGTTTTTCTCCCTTCAGGTGTCATGAACTTCCCTTTGCTGCAGCTGTGTAGAGGGCTCCTGTGCTCAACTAGCTTCACACAAATTTAGTTAATAACCAAAGAAATAGTAAACTACCATTTTTTCACTTAAATCACCAAAGAAGTCACAGTATGATGCCTCCCTATCTAGTTCATACAGCTGTAAAAATGTTTATTAGAAGTCTGGAAAACAACACCTTCACTCTATACAGATAAGAAGTACTAAAGCTAGTGGCTTATTTCTGAAGTCTGCCCTAAACCACGATACCCCCCACTTTAGGAAGATGGTAGATTTGCGCAGTTTTTGGAAACACAAAGAAGGTTTTGCTGCTTGATTCACTTATTTTGTTTCTTCCTGCAAGAGGCTATCATTTCATTTCACCAATGGCTTTACATAAACTTAAAACTGCTTCAACCACCATCAAGTATGGGTTTTGGCATTAACAGCTATCAAAAATAACTATCCTATGGGAATTAGCCACATGCTAACTCACACATTCCTACAAGTATCAGACCATCCGCACTCAAAAAACTCCTCAAGTAAACACCTAGAAATGATGTCAAATTCTGTGTGGACATAAATACACATGTATTTTAAAGAAGACTTAAGGACTACAAAGTAGATTTTTGTCTGTGTACATACTTAAATACTCATTTCAAACAAGGCTTGAGAAGTACAAAGTACGTTTCCTTTCACATTATGTGAAACTACTAGAAAATTTAGAAAAGGTAACATCACCTAGGGAGCACTACTGGTCTTCTCGGAACTAGAAAGTGCACCAGAGGCAGAAGAACACATAACTGCTTGTATTTCACACACTGAAAATGCAGCTAAACCACAATGAATTCAAGTCACAGCATTGACGTTGACATACAAGTATGTATATGCTCACATACACAGCCATGCCAAGACCTACTCCAAGAATCTCACCCTGGACAGCAAACACCAGCCATCTCGCAATTCCTGCTATAATAATTTTCTACTAATCTGCAATGCCTCAAAAAGAATAAAGAAATGACAGAAATCCACTAGTTTTAGGCATAAGATAGTATTTCCTGAGAAAGAACTGGCCTGCTCCTGAACTGCTGAAAGCCTCTAGAGAAGGAACAGGGCCCAGAAATCTCAAGCCCCTCTTTCTTCATGGATTTTAAATGCTATATTTAAAAACGCAAAAACAAATCCCAAGGAGCACCTCTCACAATCCATGAGGCACATTAACATCTTAGTAATGTAATGTATGGATCTGTGCGGGGGTGGGTTGGTTGAGGGTTTTTTTTCATTTACACGCTTTACTCAGTAAGGACAAGACAGAAACAAGACACAACACTACACCTTCCCGATCCTGCACCTGGGAGCCAATAAACCCTTCTGTAAGTGAGGGAGAGGGTGCTGAGGCTACGGGACAGCTGATCGCCGATACAGCTCTGCCCATCTGCGGCCGGCCACCGCTTCGGTGCTGGGGGACAGCGAGCGCGCATCCCCCCTGTCCCAGGAGAAAGAACCCCCATCTCCTGAGGGAGACGGGGCGCCAGGAAGGGTCGGGGCCGCTAAGAAAAAGAAACGCCTCAGCCGCTCCCACAGGCAAGGCCGAGAGGGAGCTGCCGTGCCGGGGCAGCACTACGGCCCCCGGGAGCCGGGGGGATGCTGCGGAGCAAGGAGGACCTTTGCTCCCAGGCGGTGCTCCGACCCTGCCGACACGGAGGGCGGAGGGGACCCAGCCCGCGGAGAGTTTACATTTACCTGCAAGGTTCCCGCCCGAGAGGCTGGTGCAGAGCAGCAGCAGCAGCAGCAAGCGCAGCAGGCAGCACCCGGAGAAGGTGGCAGGCATGGTGCCCCCGCCGCGTTCCCCTGGCTCGGCCCGGAGCCGCACCCCGCGGGCTGCACCACCTGAGGAAGCCTCAAGCGGGCCGGAGCCGCTCTGCAGGAGAGCCGGCTACTACAGCAATGATAGGGGTCAAATACAAGCAAAGCTGCTCGAAATTCACTGGGACGAAAAAACAGGCCAAAAGAAAAAAAAAACCCGCCAGGAAGGCGCTGCTGCCACAACCGCTGCTCTTCGCGTGAGAACGTGCTCCGCGGCGGGCCCGCCGCGCTTTAAGTGGCGGAGGAAGGGCGGGGGCTCCCACCGGTGGCTAATTGGACTGAGGCCCTGGTGCCTGAGCCGCCCCGGAGACCCCCGGGATGGCGGGAGGCTGGCGGGGCGGGCAGGGACACAGGATCGGGACTTATTTTCGGCCCTGAGGGGCGGTGGCTGCAGGACCACCTGGGCAGGAGCAACGCTCGGCGGCAAACGGCTCCGTGAGGGCTTGCGCGGGGAAGATTGCCTGGGGCAGCGCCTGTCTGCCCCTGCCCTTTGGCTGGCGATCTTCTGGAGAGGCCAGCTTCGAGGGTCACTGCCTCCAGGACAGCTGGGTTATACTGTATGGGAGCTGCGACTCTTTTGCATCCCTTTTTCTAAATCTCCTAGCTTGTACAGCAGTCACCCGGGAGCACAATTTCTGGCAAGCTACTCAGGTTTTTGATGAGGGCTAAGTGAAATTGTTTACACTTTTTTCTGTATGTGTGTGTGCGTACCTAGTAAGCCCACTCATATGCGTGTATATATATTTAGAGATGTGCTTTATATGCATTTCTGTTTATTGCTTGGTAAATAACTGAATTCTGATACTGCAAAATGAACTCCAGCAAGGTGGTATTCTCTGAAAGAGTAACTTTGTGATGGGGTACTTCCTGCTTCCTTCTTGGCAGCTTCAGCTAATATAGAGGTTGAGTTGTGTAAGAGGTTTGTATCGATACAAAAAGGTCACTGCAAAAAAGCCTTTTTGTCATCTTAGCTCGCCATGCTGATGGAACTGTAAGAGTTTATGCAGAGTAAAGGCCCTGTGTGTTGATTTTCCAGCACTAGATATGTTCATGCTTCCATCCATATTTCCCAATACCTGTACAGTGACCTTTAGAATAAAATTTTCTTTCATAAAGACTCCCAGTAAATACAACTAATGGCAAAAGACTGAGAACAGGACTGTTTCATTAGGCCCTTTGCTGTATGTTCAGGTGTACTCACAATGCAATATGCTATGCGGAGAGATTGAACCCCCCCCCCCATGCCAGCCTGCTAAAATGCACGGAGTGATGGGATTCAGAGGGAGAATCCAATTCAGATAAAGCTGTTTAGGAATGGTAGATGATCTTCAGCTTTTAATAGGAAAAAAACTGGCTGGCACTTGAAAGCTGTTTTATCTGAACCAGTTAGGACTGAAGGGATTTATCTCTTGGTAGTGGGGGAGGGTGAGGGAAAGGAGAGAGAAGGGGAGGAAAAGAGAAGGAGAGGCAGAGGAGAGAGGAGTGTCAACTGCCTATGGGTATGGAAGGACTGGTTTATAGTTCCACTTAGCTCTCCCTGGAATGGATCAAAAGAAAACTTTATATTAACTTTATTTAGCGGTGGGATATGCAGCACCTTTTGGTAAAACAGATTTTATCCACCTGGAATCAACATGGATTGGTTGGTGGAAATACATGACTAAACACTGGGGACTGGCACAAAAGGATCTGCTAGGGCAGTCCCATCTAGGACCTAGCTGGGCTCTGTCAGCTCTTACTAAATGGAAACTGTGGAGGTTCAGATGGAGACAATTTATTTTGAGGGACTTGGTGTTTAGTCTTGTATAGGACTGGACTGTTTTTTCCACCAAGTTAACTTTGGTGAGCCGTCAGAAGACATGATGAACATCTTTGCAGGGTTTCATCTTAGCTCTTGTTATCTTATATCCCACACTTACTTAATGCTGAATTGAAAGAAAACAATTATTAAACTGCTGCTGAGGGAGCTGGTTTTTCCTTTACTCATGGTATGAGGTACAGAAGCCATAAATGAAACAGTGTGAGAATGGAACAGTAAAGGGAAAAGCGAAGGCAAGAGGAAGGATGGCAGAAGGAAGGCAAAAAAGAAGCAGAATTTAGAGGAACTGGTCAAGCAACCAAACAGCCCTCTGAGGGTTTCCATGCTCCAGTGCTTGCCTTAGCATTATCATATGATTAGATTAGATTATTTACTAAGAACTGCTGTATTTGGTTAGATCATTGAAAGAGTGAGAGGTTTCAGAAATTATAAGGTTAGTGATAACAGTAGTAAAGCAGAATATTTGGGATATTAAAAAAAAAAATCAACTATTAGCTTGCATATGGAAACATTGGCTGGCCAGTAATTAGAAATTTCAGGAAAAGTATTTAAATTTTACATACCAAGTCTCCATTTATTCATCTGTATTTTCGTCTTCACTTCCACAGAGAAACTTTTGACTTATTCTCACATGGTAGTTACTTGGCAAATGTGACAATTGTTTTGGAATGAGAATTCATATGTTGCACCATACTCTGGTTTATAAAAAACTTATATTTAATAAAATCTCTGATACAGGGAAATTGCTTGTTTATTCAGCTGATTCAGGAAGATCTTTGCTAAAAAAATTTCATGGCAAAAGGAAAGTAAATGAAACTGTGAATACTGATATATGCTGATTATTGGCTGAATAAAAATGTGGATTGTAATTTGTACTTTTACAGCTCATTTTCAGTAACAACCAAATCCTGTGTTCTCAAAGCCCAGCCTTTGGCATTCATTTATTCCTTTTAAAAAATGAAACAGTAAAATAACCTAAGGACATATGTGATCCAGCAGTTTTCTTGGTTGGAGGTTTGCTTTTTATAAAATCCACTGAGATTATTGTGCAAAGGTAACTGATGTGTATGTCAGAAGAACTGTGAAAAAAGAAGGAAACAAGCAAGATGGACTTAAAACCGCTTAAAGTTGACTTCAGGGATGGTGCTTAGCAGCTTTCAATATCTGAAGCTGAATCATCAAGATGTTATTAGACTTCAGGTAGTTTTTATTTTTTTCTGAATCATCAAGACCTTATTAGACTTTAGATAGCTTTTATTTTTTTAATGGGTATGACATTTTTAATCATAAAAGCATGAAAATAAATATTAGTTAATAGTGGGCACAATTTAGAATTACTGTGGAAATAAGTCTTGCAAGCTCTCCAGGAAATAATTTTGCAAGGCCAGGAGATAATGTGTTACTAAACTGTAGATCACTATCAAAAGGATGTGCTGAAATAGATGTTATGCAGCACAAGCGTTGGGGAATTAGTTCTCCATTCTGTGGTAACAGTCAGATTATAATAAAATTTTTAGAAAACAGTGCAAAATGTGCATGCTTCTAAGAGCCAAAGTAATATACTGAGTGCTAGTACAAGACTACAAAGTAGAATTTTAGTGTCTCCTTTAAACATTTATCTTTTGCTTGCTCTCTTTTAAGGACGTAACTAAACAGAGGTCTTGTCTGGATTCAAAATTACAGTTTATGCAATCTGCATACTCTGCAGCTGCCTTCTCTGCACTGTCTGCATCCTATGGAGTGGCTGTAAATCCAAATATCTCCTGCTACCTCCTTGAAGACAATTTGCAAGATTAAGCATATAATCTCTATTGAGAATTCTGCCATTTGTCAAATGTTTAATGTTGTGTTCTACGATCAGAGCTGTATATGAAATAAAAATTGGTGCTATAGTGTTTTAGGATTGTATTTTTGAAAATCCTAGATTGCTGCCAGTACCAATTATTGAGATTGTTGATACTGATTATCGATACTCAGTTGTTACTAAGGGTAACAGGGTTACTGTGCAGGGTTGCAGATTAGGCAGTAAAGGCTTTGTCCACATGGCAAACACACCATCATAAGAGCCTGGCATCTAAAAATTCAAACCAGATTTTTGGCAAAGAATTCTTTCTGCCTACCAGTCCCCTGCTTTCTGATATCTGAAAAACTTTAATTTTTAAAATGGAAAATATAATGAAAAAAACAGTACTTTGTTGAAAACAATTTAAATTGCAACCATTATCTACAGACAAGAAATGTCTACAATCTGTTAGTTTAATGTAGAATTAAAGTTCACTGTGATACAAATGGATGCCACCTCATCACAAGGTTTGCTTTGCAAGCTGTGCTTCAAAATTTGCAGAAGATATTTTAAGTGACTCAAACAGGATCAGACTTCAAGGGAGGAAGGGAGGCAGTATCCTTCATTGCAGTAATATACATGTCAAAAGTAAGGCAGCGTCTAATCTGAATGCAAATTGAGAACAATTACTCTAATTGTAATTATGATGAAGGCACACAGGTGAGTCTCACCTACTGCTTTAATATCAGCATGAAGATCACCTTTGATAAGTCTTTATCACAAACTCCATTTCGAACCTTTCAGACTTTTTAAAACAGCCTCTCTTCTGTGGCAACAATAAAAAATCATGAGAATTTTATATATAATATAAATTATAAATAAAGTTATCCTCCATTCTGCTGCAGTACTTGCTCAATTATCACCAATAAGCAGGAGCACTAAACTGCCTGAAGAGCCAGGCCTTACTTATGTGATTGCATTTGGGCTACGTGGGGCTTATGCTCTAATAGTCAATGTGTGAATGCTTTCTGTGTCTTGTGGTATGGTGACAGAGTGTAGACTTTTTCTCATCCAGATTATGTGTTTTATGGCTTTCCTGGGCTGGGGAGATTTTGTGATTTGTTTGGGGGTTTTTTTGGGTTTTGTTTTTTTAAGTTGACAGAAACTCAGTTTCATATTTTCTTTTTTTTCTTCTTCTTTTTTTTTTTTTTTTTTTCAGATCGGAAATATGTGTGTAATTCTGAAGATAAAACCTGAAGATAAGGCAGCATAAAATAAGTAACAAGTTAAGCAGCATAAGCCTTCCCTGGTGGAGAGAAGTAATCAAGTTAAATGCCACTCCATTTATTTATGAACAAACTTCAGCAAACTTTAGAAAGTCTGACAGCATTCTTTGACTTAGAACATATTTTCCTTTAGTTTTTATGTATTACTTTAGAAGGGGAAAAGAGGGCTTCAGTGAAAAAAAGTGAAGAAAGCTATGTAGCTAGAAATATTATTTGTAATTCCAAAACCCTGAGACTTTGAGCAGCTTCTGTTAGTCTTTTGCCAATTAATTATTTTGTCTATTGAATGAAAGCTAAGCTTTTTTTCTTTTTTTGCTCTAATGACAGGATTTCTACTCCCAATAAGGGAGCAGAAATGAGAAAGATGAAAAAGGTTTGAAAACCACAAGACAATCTTCAGCACTTTTACTGACTATGGAGACATCACAACCAAAACCAAAGAACTGAAGTTAAAACTTTGCAGAAGGCAGGTTAAGAAATGCCCCTGTCCTCATCAGCACAGAGGCACAGCTCTCAGTCTGTGTGCATTGGACATACCTAATAGTAGAGAATCAGAATGAATGTGCATATTCACTCTCCTAAATTTTAAGAATACGTATACATGATGGTAGAACAACACCATCCAAGACAGCACAAGCAAATGTATCCTGGATTTTCCACATTACAGGAGTATATCCATGCTTATTGTACCATACTCTTCCTGTTAAAAGAGAAAATTCAGTTTTGAGGGTTGCTAGAATGATAATTCAGCTAGATTTTAGTTCA
The DNA here is from genome assembly GCA_039654755.1 of Calcarius lapponicus. NCBI lineage: Eukaryota > Metazoa > Chordata > Aves > Passeriformes > Fringillidae > Calcarius > Calcarius lapponicus. Next base: position 16,385,827 of record CM077481.1, read on the forward strand.
CCCAAATTCAACATTTATGTAACAGATATAGAACTACTGAAATACTCACTGAAATTATGCATACTTAGAACTGAATAGTAGTATTCTGTACAGTTCAGAACTGTAGCAGTACTGTACAGTACAGAACTTAGTACTTTTAATAAAAAGAAGTATGTTGGTTCAGAGAGAGGTGGCCTTGGATAGTTATCTTCATGTGAGAAGGAAAGCACGATTTTAACACAGAACTGTCTGCAAACATTTCTAGTTCTTTGCATATGGGCTATTTTCCAGTCTGCAAATACTTTGTTTGGATAAGTGGAAAAATACCATGCAGCAGAGTTCAGACGAAGGAAAGCCATCTGAGCCTCAATATTAAGGAAATTACTTGCCTGCTGCTGTAAGAGTGATTATCAGGACTCAGGTTTTGCATGCCAAGAATCTGTGGAATACTTATTTTTCCCTTGTTTGTTTTTGCAGGCTGAATATACATCACAATCCTACTGTTTTTCTGGTGCCTTAAGTGATATGTACTCTGTACTTCTGCAGGGGAATAATTTTCATCCAGAGGTGTAAACCACTTCATTAGAAGCATCCAGTGGGATCAATGAGAGCAGCTCCTCCACTATGAGTCATCTCATGTATCTTTTTAGTCCTCTAATTACATCAATTTTATTTGACACTGGTAATAATAGAGTTAAAATGGATTTTTGAGCTAAGATTATGTCACACCAGAGGAGTTCAAAGATGAACTTCTGAGTGTGACTTTTTAACAGCAGATTTGTTCTGCATCAGGGTTATATTACAACTTGGGTAATATTTCCAGAGGCAAAATGCATACATACATTTAGAAGTGAAAGTAGCCCAAAATATATTGGTGTATAGAATGCGAATTTCAAAGTGAAAAAGAATAGTCATAAGTAGTTTTTAATTTTAGTTATGATTCAGCAATTGTTAATATATTTCCAAATACTTCTGGTCTTTGTAAACTGTGGGAGGATTATACAAAGATAACTTATTCTAATTGAATTTTACCTTTCAATATAAAAATAATTTTAAAATTATTAATGAATAGAAGAATGTACACAGCATATCAGTAGTAAAAAATCTACAGAGCTAATATAAAATTTTTCCAACAATAACTGGTACCAACTTATCCTGGCTGATCTATTAATTTTATTTCCAGTTTTGTAAACCTCAGAAATGCCGGGGGGAAAAAATGGCATATTTTCATTTTTCATTTTTCCGGCTTCCTCTGTAGTGTGTTTTGCCTTCTTTTGGTTGTGAGAGTTACTGGAACCAATGCTTAACTGTAATGTAGCATTTCAATTTGTAGTGTAAGAATTAATTTAATTATTGAATTTTGATTGATTAAGCTACAAATTAGAGTTAGTACCACTAAGACAGTCTTATATAAGAAAAAAAATTATTTGATATTTAAATAGCTTACATAAGAAGAACAATAAATTGTATCTGACAGTGGTAGGGCTTTAGAAAACATACTGCTAAGGGTTGCATAGTTACTTACTGGAAAATTATGTTTCAGATAAAAATGTTAAACATTCTAATTTGAGGATATTGGGCCATTCTGACTATTAAGTTTACTTGTATTCCTCACAGGGTTAAAACAAGTCTGTCAGATGGAAATGTGATCTCTCCATGTGGAGCCTATTCCCATGCTTGACAACATTTAATGTGTTTGTCCTTACATCAGCCTCGTGGGTAGTGTGAAGTCCAGTGAAACACAAAGTGGCTTACCCAAGATAACCCAGGAAAAGGGTTACATTTAACTATTCTTTTTAGTTTTTTCTGCCCCTTGCCAGGTTATTTTTGATTCCAAGGATAAAGTTGAGTAGATACAAAAGGCTACTTAGGGTGCACTGAAAAAGTCAGAGACATTCCCTGATGACCTTTATTACTCTTCTTTCTTTTAGGAGAGAGCACACCGTGCCCTTTGTACAGACAGCATGTTTGGACTTGGTTTGGGAAGGATGAGAGCTGCAGTCTGCAGCACACAGCGTGGATTGCAGGTGAGTATCTGTGGCAGCAGACAGCTCTGCGAACCCAGCCATTTTGATGAAAACAAATGTTTGAGCACTTTTATACACTGGCACTGTTGGATATTAGATTCCAAGTATGAGAGACCCGAAAATTGCTGTTCAATTTTTTTATCCACTAGGACTTCTGCAAAGAATTTTATTGTTTGTAGATCTCTAGGGGCTTTGTGGTTACAGATCTCGATTTGTAGCTAGTGTATCAACTACAAAAACTGCTTTCCTTTTAAGGAAAAAGTTCTTACAGAGGTGTCTTTTCTAGGTTTACAAAAAATACTGTCCAGCTTTACTGTAAAAGTGGTGTGCTCACTTCTACATTTTAACTGCCTTGGGATTTTCAGACCAGAAATAAAATTTCAGTTATAGTTTCATATTGATACACACTTTTTAAAATACGCTTGAAAGTTTCATAAAATTATTTCAGGCTTTTCATAAAGTTGTAAAGACAAAGCTTATTAATTCTAAATTACCTTGAGTCTTTTTCTTCTCTCAGTTATACACTCTTGACGATGGTGGAGCTTCACTAGTATGATGCATCAAGCCAGGGGCAGTGTAGGTGTTAATTACATTTTAAAAAGTAATAATTAAATAGTTTTTAGTTCACACAGAGACCATGAACTCCACGCAATAAATTAATTGAATTTAGGAGTAGGAAAATAAGAGAATAAATCTGGGTTGCAGAAGGCACTGCCAGAAATCTGTGACTAGAGTGGTTGGAAAATAAATGATACTCTTTTCATACAACTTTTTTAATCATTGTTTCATTTAATCTTGATAAGGGAGGTTGGACTAGATGTCCTTTTAAAATTCTCTTCCAAACCAACCCATTCTGTGATGATTCTGTATAGGCATGGACAAGCCTGCATCATCTAGTACATATCAGTTTTATCAGTGCAGTATAATTCATCACTATTTCTACAGCTCCTCCGCAGCCTTGTCCTTGAACAGTGAAAGAGAAAACAGTTCTCAGGCAGTTCTCATGACAGTGCACTAATTTTTCCAGCTGTTGTGTACTGCAGAAGTTGCTCTGGCCACTGAAACTCTGGGAATCATATATTTCCCTCCTAGTAGGAAAAAAAGGACCCATCCACGACCCATGAAAACCTTTGCACTATTTAACAGACCTTCAAAGCATGTTGTGTAACATCTGAGGTAGAAGCGGTACAGGTGTTAGTTACTACTGGAGAAAGAGACAACCTTGCAAGGAAAGGGCATCTCTATGTGGGATTGTAACAAGGAATATGATGTGGTCCATAAGGCACTTAGTTTTATCTTACTGGCTGAACAAGTGATGAATGTGCTGGTTTTCACTGCGATAAAGTTAAGTTTTCTCACAGTAGCTGGCATGGGACTGTGTTTCAGATTTGCTGAAAACAGTACTGATAATACACAGATGTTTTAGTTATCACTGAAAAGTTCTTATACAGCATCAAGGCCTTTTCTGAACCTTACCTCATCCCTGCCATCCTTGGGAGATCTGAATGTCTGGCTGCCAATGGAAAGCGGTGAATGAATCCTTGTTTTGCTGTGCCTGTGTGTGTGGCTTTTGCTTTCCCTATTAAACTGCTTTATCTTGAGTCACGAGTTTTCTCACTTGTTTTCCTCTGATTCACTCTCCCATTCTGCTGTTGGGGGAGGAATGAGCAAGCAGCTCTGGAGCTGAGTTGCCAGCTGGGGTTACACTGTGACACAACCTTTCAGGGACCTTATTTCACTTCCTTTTTTTTTTTTTTTTTAATGAAAAAAGTACTTTTTTCATAAAAAAAAAATACCAGAATAAAGGGAGAGGGTATTACTATCTATGTTTTCCGAAAACACAGACTGTGTAACACTGTGAACACTCAAAAAATCCACACTTGGAGATTTTCAGAAGAGAAACTTTTCAAAAAGAGACAGGATCTTGTAATGGCAACCTGAAGCCAGAAGCATGACACTTTCCAATTCTTTTTCTGCCAAGTATGCAGCTTATCTGATTCACAGTATGACTGTCCACATTTAGTCGTAAACAGAAATGCTCTGTAGTTCAAAAAAATTAAAATTCTGGGCTTTTAAAAAAGGAAGCAAAGTACGAAAGGGAGATCTCTCATAAAAGGGCTGAATTTCTCTGGGAACTGAGCAAGCATTTCTCCAGAAGATTTCTGAGAACAGCAGGGCTATCAAGTAGCACTTTTATGTCTCTTATTCAGATAAGGCCTTTGTTCAGTGTTTGCTACATTTTCCCTCTTAAAACAGAAGCTAGAGAAGGTTTCTAAACTGTACATTTCTTTATTTCTGTCTTGGTATTATCTATCTGCAATAGCTTTTGCTATTTTTTATGTGTGTGCATGTGAATATTATCTGAATAAACAAGTACAGTCATCAGTTGTAGTTCTTATTGGAAAAGATGAGATAGGGAATGTGAATATCATCCCTAATGCTAAGTTTATACTGTGGGTTTGGTTTTTTTTTAATCACTCTTCTTCCTTTACAGACCTAGAGGGAAAATGCTATCAGTAGAATACATTTAGAATGTGAACTACAGGCACAAAAAACTGCCTTGTTGGAAAGGTGCACAGTTTTTCAGAGTGAGGTAGCAGTTTTACTGTCAGTAGGGACTGATTAGAGACCAGGCTAGGAATGTGCTTGGGGTCATACTGAACAGTGGTGTGTGATTTGCTGTCCTGTTAGCAATGGTTGAGTCTTGCCCAAAGTCCATGTACTTTTGGCAAGGATGAACTTGGACTTGTGTGCAGGTTTGGGTTTGTATCTGGAAAACAGTGTAGACATATCTAAACTAGTCTCATTTATATAAACCCCAGCTAGCTATGAATATGCAAATCAGGCTTAAATTGAAACAAAAATCCTTTATCCAATGCAAGATTAACTTTTTGAATGATAATGACAAATCATTAGTTTTCTTTCACAGATACCATTAACTGCCCTGGGGCACAACTCTGCAGGTCCTTTTTTCAGGTTCTGCCTCATTATCCCTAAATAACTTCACTGCTTATAGGGATATACTGACATGCAAGCATATAGGATTCAGCGGCAAGACAAGAGAGAGTAGATGGGTGGTGGCAGCTATTTAATTTTGGAAGGAAGGTGATCTCAATTCTTCTGGAAGATAAATTGATTTTTATCACAGTTGTCCAGTAAACATATTTTTAAATCAGTCTTTGTTTTTCAATTCAGTAAGCTCTGTCAAGCTAACAAGAAGTTTATATAGCTGCAGCGAATCAGTGGTGGGTTAAATTTGTGTATAACAGAAATCACTGATACATACTAAGAAAAAACTTTCAAAGACAACCAAGAATAACATATATCTTAAAATCATACTGAATCTGCCCTTCTCTGAGTTCTCACCAAATCTTGTTACAAATGTTTTTTATTAGAAATAGTAAATTGGAGAATAAAACTGGAATTGTTTTAACTTTTTTTCCACTTTGTGCTGCACGTAATGTAGGGCACAGTTATGCTTTCTGGCGAAGTAAATGCATTTCTGAACCTCAGTTCTGTCTAATGAGCTAGCAGAATATCCTATTCATAGATTAACAGAATTCTTTAGGTTGGAAAAGACCTCTGAGATCATCAAGTCCCGACCTTGACTGATCACTGCATTGTCAACTAGGCTATGGTACTAAGTGACACTTCCAATCATTTGTTGAACACCTCCAGGGATGATCACTCCAATCACTCCACCACCTCCCTGAGCAGTCCTTTCCAATGTTTAACAACCCTCTCTGTGAAGAAATTTCTCCTAATTTCCTCTTAAATTCCTTTTGATGTCCAAAACTGGCACAGCATCTTGCTTTCTCTATTTATGACACAAATCCATATTGGAAAAGAGTCAGCCCACTTGGGATAACTTGATCTCCCCCTGATACTTGTTGTAAATTGTGTCTCTCCTGAATTCCAGCTCCAAGCAACAGCACAGTGCTTGATTGCAAACATCCTTACAGCCAGGCTGTGTTTGGACACAACATACCAGCAGGTTAGGATCCTGGCACTAATAGCTGGTTGGATCATGCTTAGCAGGCACTGGGAACACACTTTTAAACTGTAGTTCCTTTGTTTGTGTTTGTCTTTGAAACTGAAGAGAAATTCCTGGGACTACAATGTATGGTACTATTTTAAACAGATGAGAATCTGATGGTGTTACAATAAATAATGTACTTTTGGTGTGTAGTTTTCAGCCAGGTTTTGAATCCTATTGTTATTACATTGGACACTCACATATTTACTCACTGCATCCTTTCATTCTAGAAGCTATCTTCCTCCAGTAATAGATTTTAAAGGCATCCTTCTTCAAAAACAGATCAGCAGCCCAGTATAGCTTTATTTTTTCTGAGCTGCTTCTTCTTTTACGTGGGACCTGACTAAAAGTAAGTATTTCAGTTGTTTTTAAAAGTGCTAAAATTGTCCCTGTAGACTGCAATGTGCTTGCACTCCATATACTGCAATAAAGTTTTGGCAAAAGAGCTCAGAATGCAACAAGAATTTGTAGTGCACTGTATAAAGTACTGAATACTTCCATGAAGGTAGCAGCATTCACTTATGCTTAGGTAAGCTCATTTTGACTGCTGACCTGTAAGATGAAAGGAGAGGTCCTCATTCTCTGTTGACACCTAAAGAACTGTATCGTTTCAAATGTAAAAAAGTGCTCTTGATCCTTGTTGGCAGATAGTATATGTTTGGGTTTTTTTGAAGACTTGGGGTTTTTGAGTGGAAGATTTACCTCTGGTTGAGGTAAATCATACATTTAGTAAAATGCCATAGTCATAACATCAGTGTTCCTAGTAACTGAATTTTACTGACAGTATTGAATCATAGAATGGTTTGGGTTGGAAGGGGCCTTATAGATCGCCTAGTTCCAAACCTGCCATGGGCAGGATCACCTTGCTCTGGACCAAAGCCCCATCCAACCTGGCCTTGAGCACTTCCAGAGTAGGGAGTCCACAGCTTCTCTACCCAATCTGTTCCAGTGCCTTCTCACCCTCATGGTAAAAAATTTCTTTCTAATATCCAGTCTGAACCTACTCTGTTTCAGTTTGAAGCCATTTGCCCTTGTTCTGTCACTGCACACCCATGTCAAAAGTCCTCACCAGTTCTCCTGGATGCCTTCACCAGGAACTGAAAGAGCACAGTAAGTTTTCCACAAAACTTTCCCTTCTCCAGGATGAATAACCTCACCTCTTGGCCTGTCTTCATAGGAGAGGGGCTCCAGCACACTGATAACCTCGGTGGCTCTCTCCAGCAGGTCTGCATCCTTTGTGTGCTGTGGACCCCAGAGTGGATGCAGTCTCCATGTGGGCACTTGCAAGAGTAGAGCAGAGGGGCAGAATCAGCCTACTGCTGCTCTTGATGCAGCCCAGGCTGGTGCTCTGGGCTGTGAATGGACATTTCCTCTGACAGCAGGATGCAAGATGATGAATGACAGTTGTATGATTAGATCAAGAAGTGTGAATGTTTTAACATGATATGTGTGATTTTTTGCTGTTATTTCTGATTATGGTTACATCAACTCAACTTTTGAAACCATTATTCCTCTCTCATGCCTATTACAATAGAAGGTTAGATGGTAACAGTGTTAGGTGAATTTAAAGCACTTAGAAATCTGAGAGAATGATAAATACTGAATGTGGCAAAGAGTTCCTTTTGTTGCAGTCAATACAAAATGAGATGGCCTTAAAAATAATGCCTTTATTCTTCCTTGTAAAGATTAAAGTGCATTATATCAAACACTTGAGTGCTACAGTTAATCCTAGCGTATGTACTTAAATGCTACTGAGGATGTTCCTGTAATCTAGTAATTAGTAAAGCAAAGCCTTAGTTATCTAATTGTAGTTGATAATTCCAGACTTCTAGTAGTAGTGATAAATACATTGTGAAAAATTGCAGTACAAGAGCTCTTGAAAACTTTTATTTCTTTTAAGGAGGAAAAAAATGCAAAAGTCTGGGTCAGATTTAAAGTTTGCTTGGCACAGCATCTTGAAGTTCTAGATGCTTCATGTTGTATACAGCATCTAACAAAAAGGATATAGTGGGAAAGGTAGGGAAACCATTTTGGGGGGGGGGAAAGTAACTGTGTATCTCAGTATTTCTTGGTGTGCCTAATTATTTCTCTTTTATTTTTTTCTCTCTCTTGCTGCGTCTGCCCAAACCACCCTGAATTAAATGTTTTCCACGTACCTCTTCATGGTGAGAAAGGCTGACACTTGATAAAATTGGTCCTTAAGATAAGAGTCATGTCTTTTCTCCTGTTTTTCTTCGACTGTGTTCTCTCTCTGTTTACAATCCAGTTGTTTTTCTAGATTTTGCCTCAGTTGTTTATGTCGTAGAAGCAAGGAATTTATGCACTCCCGCACATAAACATCTGCTCATCTATCATTATGCTGAATTCAGTACTACAGTCAGCAGTTTGCATATGCTTTTATGTTTGTAGTCTCTCATAATTTTTATCCTCTCAGGTCTCACAGTCCTTCTCTCGGGGATTATCTTTATTCTTCCCTATTCCTCAGGTTTGTCACGAGACTCTTCAGTTTTGTGTTTTTAATAGAGTTCTGGCTGTCCTAGGTTCAGAATGCTTTTATTTTTGTACTGTCTGGTTTTGTGAATTTTTTTCATTGTTTTGGTAGCTATGCTTGTACAGACACTTTAGAATATTTTTCTTAAGGAAAAAGCTAAAACAAACCTGCCTTTGTCTCCCTAATATGCTACTTAAAATACATAACCAGATAATGCATGCTCAAGGTAGGAGTTATTGATACCAACATCACAACTAAATTGCACTTTCCAGTTTTATAATTAGAGGAGATACTGAGATGTGTCCTAGGGATTGACCCTGACCTGAGTTGGTTGATAAGTGAGAAACTGGGAAATGATATCTTCTCAATGTCCAAAGTGGGATAAAATCCCAAAGTTCGATGGCACTGAAATGGTACTGGTTCTAGCACCACATCAGGCTCCAAACCCACCCCTATCTTTCCACCCCTTCTGAAGTAGCTTTCACATTTGTTACAACATAATTAAAGATTAATTGCATGCAAGTGGCAGACTGGAAAGGGGCATGAATCTGTGGCCACATGGTCACTAGAGAGTAACTGGAAATACTCTAAATCCCATTAACGTACTTTGTTCAGTAACAGTTCTTGAAACAGCACCAGGTATCAAACTTTTTATTTTATTTCATATTTCAGGTTTTATTTTTAGAATGAAACTGTTATCAGTGGCTGTCAACTCATGCGTTTCCTGTGGTGGAAACATTTTTCAGCCCTTTGATGGGAAGCAAAAGAAGCCCCATTAGCAGGGGAAGATGCTGAGCCCATGTGCTGAGGTGTTCAAGGCACTCTGGGTAACTCCAGCACCTCTGAGCGATCCAGTCATTACATAAGCATTTAATCTAATGACACTTTAATTAATTACAGACCTTGAAACACAGACCAGAAGAAGGGCCTTGTGACATTAAATCCCTTTGATGTTCCTGCCAGCCCCAGAATCTCAGGTGTTGAACAGGGATTTGGCAGTGGTGGGGAGCCCTTACCTGCAAGGTGAGACACAGGCTCCAGACCTTCACTGGGGGAGAGAACCTGGAGCAGTGTCTGTGCCTCACAGGAGGGTCCTACCTGCTGATCCTTACCTCTGGCTCCTGGGGCTCACTGCAGGGCTGTTCCCCAGCTGTCCTGCATGGAGCTGGTGTTAGCAGACTGGCTGCCCTCGGGAAGGGAGCTGGTTCTTAGCGGTGCTAAAAGCCCACCCTGGCACACAGAGGCACGTGCAGGAGGATTATGGCACAGTCTGACCGGGGACACTGAGCACCTCAGCGGCATCAGAATGAACGGGGGGATGCACAGAGCCCTCTTGAGTGATGCCTATCAAATGCACGGCCCCTGGCACTTCGTGGCATTTGGCTGACTGCAAGGTAAGGTGCCTGCTAAATAGTGTTTTCAGGCTGAGTAGAGAATTCCTCTCTGAACACCTACACAAAGGACCTCTCTCTTCCCTGGATCTGGCCCAGGTTTGTATTAGCTGTTGTTTGATGGCTACATACCTCCTAAGGGTTACACTTTCTCTAAAGGAGACACACATTAATTTATTCAGAAAAAGTAATCTTCCATTGCCTCAATACAGGCACACTCTTTTATTATTGTCCCTGTGAATCTCCTCAAAACTGAAGTGCTTTTAAGTAGTCCAGTCTTTAAATATCCTCTTTTATTCTCATTCAAGAAATTCTTGTTTTGATAGCAGTCAAGGATTTTAGTTTTTCATTTCAGCTAAAAAAAAAGGTCAAAGGAGAAATATGGTGGTTTTTATTCCTTTAATTATGGGGGTATTTCCTGACATGGAACAGTGAAATCTGGTTAACTACATATAATCAAAGTAAAATAATTTTATCTTTGATTTTACTGTTTTAGCAATTCTTGAAGTAAAAATACACCTCTGTGTACAATTTTGCTCACCCACTACTTTTAAGCCTCAATAGGAGCTGCTCATGTTGTGCAATCATAGCATTTTGCCTATATTTTTATGCATGCAATTTGTCATCAGTTTATGCCTCTTTAAGGCTTGGCAGTGATTTCTTAAAAAGTCTCTTCTAATTGCAGTGTTCAAAGATTACTTTTTTCTTCCTGAGGCTTCTTGGTAAAAGAGAGAAGAAAGCATAGTGGCAGAAGTATTAAAACTGAAGCAGATGGGATTTTGGTTTTGTAGAATATAGTGAAGCTTGCACATAAAGTTAATTGTCCCATAACCAAGTACATTTCTTGAACTATGATGAAAATCATCCAGATATTTCCAGGAGGAAGGATTTTCACATAATTTAAGAAAGTGTCAGTAAATAACATGCAAATAAATAGGATAATTCCAAGCTGGGAAGAATTGGGGAGTTCAACAAATAAGCTAATGCAAGGAGTTTGGCTGGCTGATGCTTTTGAAGATGTCTAGTCCTTTCTGATGACCATGTTTAAAATATTAATGTAACTCAGAAACTTAAGTAAGTAGTGCCAAGTAGTGAAACATCAAGATTAAGAGAAGCATTGAATGGACTCATCCCCGGTCACTTCTTTTGGGAGCTGTCAGTAGCTCAGATTTGACAAATATATAATGTAAATCAGATTTGAAAATATATCATGGTCATTTGAGATTTCTCCATTGAAGGTGAAATAAGCTTTATCAGTGCAAAAATGTAAATGCCTTTTCAGATCAAAAAGTAGTTTGAGCAGGGTTTTTTTTTCATGATACCTAGTATAGTGTTCTGTTCTATTTGAACAGAGAAAACTTTATAGTTCACTATGGAGAAGTAATAAAGTATGTGCTACTGTGACAGACTAAATGGTGGTAAACTTACTACTTACCATAACTGGCTGTAATTTTAGGGATTAAAAAGATGTGATTAGATCTGAGAACTTCTGAATAGGCATCAGAGAATATTAATATAAACTACAGAGGCAAAATCAGTGTCTTTGGTATAAAACAATAAGCATGCAGGATCTCCCTTGCTTTTTTTTTTTTTTTATGACTTGTCTCTGGACTGTTTTACCTCTTGCAGTCTTTCCCATTTTTTTTCCTGTCAACATGTTCTTGGATTATAACTCTTTGCCATGATATATATTTAAAACCTAGTAATTTTTTATTCATTCTTTAAGTGTGCACTGTAAAATTGTATGCAACATATACCATGAACCTTATATAAAATATAGAAAGAGTTGCCAGCCATAAGTCTTGCACGTGCAAGGAGACAAAGTGTTCATATCTGATTATGCTGCCCTTCATCAATATTAGTGGAACTCTTATTATAGTCCAGTAGTCTACAGTCTGTATATACAGATGGCTCTTTATTAACCACAAAGCAGTAGTTTACAACAAATCCACCTACTTGGTTTTGCTTAAACTACAAGTGGTCATGTTTATGTTTTTTTTGAATACTCAGGAGTGTTTTTCCCAAGACAGAAAATAACACATTAATACTCAGTGTTATTAATCATCTAATTCTGTGTGAAGAATTTTTTGAAAGAGGAAATCTCCTGTGCATATGGGATAGTAAAGTAATGTCTGGAAGATATGTACATGATCTGGAACCTATATGGGGGAAGAGGGCAATTCTCATAGGTGCTTCCTTAAATTGAGATATGCAACCATTCTGTTTTTTGAAAGGTAGTATCCTTTTATCAAGGAAATGCTATTGAACTAGAGGAGATTCAGATTCCATATGGTCCTCCATTGTCTATAGGAGGCTTTGCTTCCTTGAGCTCAAAGCAGATTTTGGCTGTAGCCATACAGAGTATTTGTAAATTCTTTCTGCAACAATTCATCCAGTATATTTTCCACCAGCCTGGACATTGTGTAACTGAATTTTCTAGGTCCTTGTTTTACTGTATACTTCAACTGTATGAACTTCATGCCTTTCAAAGGAAACCTGTCATTGCTTTTTGTTCCCTGTTCCCCATCCCTACTCCCACTGTTGAAGGAAATCTTTGCATGATGGAGTCCAAGTCGTCGGTGTGACTGGTGCAGAGCTCACAGCCTGGCAGACAGCAGCAACAGAAGAATGCACAGAACTGAAGGTGGGGCAGGCAGAAACAAACAGGTAGTCTGGGGACACCTTCAGCCCACAGTAGTGAAGGAAGCTCTGGGTACCTCATGATTTTTGCAACTAGTCAGAAAGGGGGGATTGGGTTTCAGAACATAGGCATGCACTTTAGTAGGACAGGCAGCTTGCCTCCAGCTATAGAGAGAGTACCTATGGGAGTCTACAGGAGCCTTATCTCTAAAGTTGCTTACCCCCAACTCTACTTACCCTCCATTTTTGTCACGTGGTATTACCTACAGGAGTGATCAGCAAACTGTTGAAGAGACTAGGGGAGTGCTTCTTGTCAGAAATTATCTAGAACTCAAGCTTCTGCTATAAAAGTACAGTTGCTTAGGGAAAAAAAAAGTGAGGCGACTTTTAAATTAAAACTAAATCACCAGCTTCTGCTGTCTACTTGGCTTATGTACCTGCCACATTTCCTTTCTTGTTCACCTCTTTTGTTGAACCCCAAACACATACTTCCCAAAGCCCTCAAGTCTCCCCATGTCTTAGAAGACTCCAAGAGAAACAAAATTGCACCAATCAACCTGATGTGCAGTCCTAGAACTGAAATAAGATGTACAGCCCAAAAGCAATTTTTAGCTTTCAAAAATAATGAATGTAAAAGGCCTCAGATATCTAACTGAATAGTTCTGATTACATACAGTTAAAGGGCTTATTTAGATGTGTATTATTTGCTATGATCTCAGAGACAGATAGTGAGGTGGGATTTAGCAAATCTTTTAGTAATGGGATGAAGTTATGAAGCACAAACTTTTCTACCAGCTATGTCTGGATGTAAATGAAAAAGTAAACACAGGGAATAATTAGAGAATGCTGCAAACAGCCACATAAAGAGCTTTATTCTTTGTACTCACAGTGTGAAGCTTGATGCCAGTACACTGTCTTTACTGTTAAAAAATATTTCAGGATAATGTAGATAAATTGACTAAATTCTATAGCTGAATACTGCAGCAGCCAAAGAATGAATGCAAGTGCACAGGTCTCCACACTCATTTATTCATGAAGAATTAGGAATGCTACATTACTTTCTTAAAATGTAATAAGGCCATAGGACAATACATAACTTTTAAAATGTGAAGAATTTAATGGGGCATTTGCTGCTAAAGAAATTTAGTTTCTGAACTTGTGATAAAATGCTTGTATAGCAAGTAACTATGCCTCTTTTCTCCTGCAATATTTCTCCTGAAATATATTCTTCACAAATGGTGTTTAGAACAATTCAATTGGGTAGTGTTGCCACTCCTCTGTAGATAGGAAGACAAGTGAATGATGGTCTTAACAATGTTTGCTTCTGTGAATCATCCAGTGGGAAGATCACATAATCAAAACTGCTGGTACCTCTTCAGGTGAGACAGTGATATTTATTATTCCAGACTGAAAGAAGGCTTGACTCGAGGATCTGTGCTTTCATAAACTGGAACACACAGATCTGTTCCCAGACTATCTGAAAAATAGGGACTGATGTTTACATTATGAGGACCATTCCTTCCTGGGTAGTTTGTGTCCTTTCCCACTTGGCTGCCTACCCATCTCCAGAGTCCAGCTGTTCTGATCACCTGTGTGTTAAGCAGGTAACTGAGACAAGTGCATCATGTTACATGGCCGCCCCGTTTTCTAAAACCTCACTTTGTGATGAGTTACTATGTCATCACATCAAGTGTTTCAGCAGTACAGCTCAGCTGGCGTTTTTTAGGACTGAGGTGAAGTGACATATTCTGTGCTTCAGTAGAAGGTTTATACTTTAGACCATAATGTTTATGTTCTTGTGCAAGGGGTAAGCAGACTGCTTGGCTCTTATCAGTGTATGCACGATGATATTTGGACTTGGGAAGTGTCGTGGTTTGACACTGGCCCAGCACCAGGCACCCACAAGAGCCGCTCATTCACCTTCCCCTGCAAGAGCTGGGCAAAGGAGGGAGAAGGGGAAAAAAAATATCGAAGGCTTCATGAGTGAGACAAGGACTGGGAGAAATATATCAAGGGCAAAACAGGCTCAACCAGTTGCAAAGTGAAATCTATTACTAACAAAATCAGGGGAGGATAATGAGAAGTAAAATAAACCCTTAAAACACCTTTTCCCGCAGCCCATTCCTCCTTCCCACTGCCAGGGATACGGGGCATGGGAGTTTTGGTCAGTTCATCACCAAGACACTGCTCTGGGAGAGGAATCCTTCCCCTGTGAGGCCATGGAGTCCCTCCCATGGGAACAGTTCTCTGTGAACTTCTCAGTGTGGGTTCCCTCCCAGGAGCAGCAGCCAAACTGCCCATGCTGTACTGTGAGTCCCTCCCACAGGCAGACACTCCTCCCAAATCTGCTGTGACATGGTCACTCTTCCACGGGGTGCAGTCCTCCAAGGACAGGCTGCTCCAGCCTGGAAGCTGGGCCCTTTCTCTCCACTGGGTCTCCCACTGGATCACAGCCTCCTCCAGGCATCCACTTGCTCCTGCATGGGCTGCTGGTGGATCTCTGCATCCCCCATGGATCCCCACAGGCTGTGCATGGATCTCTGCATCCCCCATTGATCCCCATGGGCTGCAGGTAGATCTCTGCATCCCTTATGGATCCCCACAGGCTGTGCGTGGATCTCTGCATCCCTTATGGATCCCCATGGGCTGCAGGTAGATCTCTGCATCCCTTATGGATCCCCACAGGCTGTGCGTAGATCTCTGCATCCCCCCATCGATTCCCACAGGTTATGCATGGATCTCTGCATCCCCCATGGACCCCACGGGCTCCAGGTGGATCTCTGCATCCCCTGTGGATCCCCACAGGCTGCAGAGGCACAGCTGCTTTGCCGTGGTGTCACCATGGCCTGCAGAGGAATCTTGGCACCTCCTCCCCCTCCTTCTCCACTGACCTTAGTGTTTTCCAGGTTGTTTCCCTCACGTGTTCTCACCTCCTCCTTTTTGCTGACTAGAAGCTGAAACCTTGTGACTCTGTTTTGATTTTCTTGACAACAGGGTTTGGATCTGCTGGACACAGAGAAAGCTTCCAGCAGCTTCTCAAAGGAACCACCTTTGTGGTCCCCCCACTGTGAAAAACCAGGCTGTGCCAAACCAATACAGGAAACTTCTCAGGGTAGCTCCAACTGATCCATGTGGTTTGCTCCAGTCCTGTCTCTCTCTTTGAATCAGCACGTTACTTTGTGTACAGTTTTGCAAGAACCCATTTCAAGAGCTGATCTAGCTGAAAATCACTTTTTATGTACACTTGATTTTCAGTTTCATTCTCTGCATCAGCTCAATCTTTGCACAAGCTCAAATGGTACGGCAAAGGTAGAAGATAAGTGGACAGTGGAAGCTTGAACTGAACCGGTGAAATTTCATCATTTCAGGGGAGGAAGTGGGGAGGGGAAGGAAGAAACTGCCTTCTATAGTATGTTGTAGTGCCTGTTGCTGACATTCACATTCAAAGTTTAGCCTGGATTGTTTTTTGTTTTTTTTTTCTTTTATCTCTTTATTATCTTTTTGCATTTGCTTAAAAATAATGCTTAAAAATTTTGTATTTTACAGTGATTTTGATTGATCATATTTTGCCCCGCTGGATGTTCTAGTTCAAGGAACATGGCCTTGAGAATACTAATGACTAAGTCAATCAACAATTTTCTGAAAATTAAGGATTTCCAAATTCCAAAGGTGTTCAAATTATGCCTAATTTTCCTGGATATTCTTCTTACTTATTCCTTCTTAGTAGAGTATCCAAGTGGTATATGAACAATTGCTCTTTTTATCAAGTAACAGAAATGCCTTCTAAGGGAGATTTTAAATTTTTTATTCTGGTTAAATGCGTGAATAGGTTTTTTTTTTTCTCAGCAGAACATGATCTTCTCCTTCACTGAATAATGTGACTTGTGCATTCACTCCACATATGGGAAAGTAGAACTGAGTTCCTTCCTCTTCAGGAGACAGATTTACGGTCCTGAAAAGAGTGCCATAAATACACAGCTCTCAGATGAGTGCATTTGCTCTGGGCTTGTAAAGTTGTCTCTCTTTGTCTAAACCAAAACATTGAGCAAGGGCCTGGTGTCCTCCTGAGGGATTTCAAAACAGTGGAGCTGAAGGTTCACTGCTTCTCTGTTCCAATCAAGGCAGAAAGAAAACCAAACCTGGATTCTGCCAAGTATCCCAGCTAGGAGCTGACGGAGTTCTCTAGAGCTGGGGTCCTTTGTGGCAGCTATTTCATCTTCTGTAAAATATTTACACACATGTCAAGAGACGTTCTATAAATGTGAGGCATTGACATGAGGTCTCCTCAGGCCTTGTAATCCTGTATAAAATGATGTTTCTTCATAGGGCAATTTTATGAACTTTAGTTTTTCCTCAAACGAGTGTCCCAAAACAGAACTTTTTGTTTCAGGCTTAAAAGATCAATTTTTTGTTAAATGGACCAGAACTTCTCTATATCCTTTTTCCATCTCAAGAAGGGTTGACAAAAATAAGTTTAGCTTGATAAAAACCAAATATGATTTACCTTTTTTGTTGATTCAACAGCCAAGGTGTCAGATGAAATTACCTCAGAATAAAAAAATCATTGCCCTGCCATTTTCATGAATATATGTATGACTTCTTCATTTAATCACCTTTCTGTGGACATCTGTTGAGTACTATATTGCTTAAAAATAGTTCACTTTAATATTTTTAATAATTTATTTATTGTATTTTTGTGATTATGTTGCATAATACTGTGTCTTTCTAGACTATGTAAACAAAAAGAATAATTTGCTGTCTCAATGTAAATGCTAATACTGGTACCAGAATTATCATGTCTGCCTATTCATATCATCTAATACAACAATCCTGCTGAATATTTTCTAAGATAAGCAAGTTTAAGGGGTAGGATTATAGTCAAGGGATTACAGTCATTGTAAATGTCTCCATGAAGATTTTTTTCCCACTATTTACTCAGCACTGCTCTTGTGACCATGCTTAATGAAATGCAGAAATCAGACCTGAATATTTTAGAAGTCTATCCATCTGTATTTCTCTTTTAGCATTCTCTTTTCAGCATGAAATACTGTGCCAAGAGCTACATCTGTGTAGTTTACAGAATTCAGATTATGTAGGAAGATGAAAATCTGATTTAATAAGGGGAAAAAAAAACCCCAAAAAAGCTGACAGTATAGAAATGTCCATAGTGGCATAAAATAAATTCACAAATATAAGAAAACCAAGGTAAATCTCCTTATGTAACATTTTATCACTATTTTGCACACCAGACCTCATACAGCATATATAAAAAACTAAAGACAACGATGAGCATATTAGTAATTAATGCAGGCAGATACAAATGCAAAAACAAAATCTGCTGACACATTATGATGATTATTTTCACGCTTGAAATATTTCACAAATGTATATGTTTTCAAGATTTGAAAGAAAAAGAAAACAAATAAAAAATATATTTTTATATAAAAATATTAAAAATCATTAAAAATGGCCTAGTATCAATTGTGGCTGCTTTTCTATACTACTCCCACATAGCAAGAATAGTGTAATTCAGTTAGACTGTTTAGAAAACTATATACTTTATGTTGTGAATGTTAAAATAAATTGGTCTTATTCTATGCAAGCTTTAGTATAAACACACTGTAAGCTTTGTAAAACAACCTTATCGGTCACAAGACAGCTCATCTGCATTTTATAATGTATTTAATTAGTGCTTACGGGTTTTAGATGGGACAAAGTAAAGACAAAGTTCAACCAAAACAGATGGAGCTACAACAGGATTTGTAAAATGGGTTACTTCACTGCTGGCAGCCTAGATCTCATTTAAGAGAAAGAATCAAAGCAGAACTGAGAAAGAAAAGGAAAGCTGGAAAGGTCACATAGAAGATCTGAAAACACTTAATCCAGAAACATTTTTTTGCATATTTTTCCTCAATACTTTTGTGGCTTTGAATTAATATGATACCCCTCTCTCTGAGCTAAGGTAGAGAAACTGCCTACAAGAGCCAAGGTAGAGAAACTGCCTACAAGTATATACAAGTTATATCCTTTACTTTTAGGATATAACTGTGGTCTTACTGCATGTTTGTGTATCAGGGAAGAAATGGAAAAGGTAGATAGTACATACACTGCTGTAGGCTTTGCTTCATTAGTGGTTGTGCCATAGAATCAGAATCATAGAATGGTTTGGGTTGGTAGAGACCTTAAAGTTCATCTAGTTTCAACCTGCCTGCTATGGGACATCTTCCACGAGAGCAGGTTGCTCAGAGCCCCATCCAGACTGGCCTTAAACACTTTCAAGGATGAGACATCCGCAGCTTCTCTTGGCAACCTGTGCCACTGCCTCACCACCCTCACAGTAAAGAATTTCTTCATAAAATCGAATATAAACATACTCTCACTACACGCTCTTGTAAGTAGTCTCTCTCCATCCTTCTTGTAGGCTCTCTTCAGGTACTAGAAGGACACAATTAAGTCACCTTCTTATCTTCAGGCTGAATATTCCCAGTTCTCTCAGCTCTTCCTCACAGGAAAGGAGCTCATTCTCTTCAGCCATCTTTGTGTTCCTCCTCTGAACTCACCCCAGCAGGTCCCTGTCCTCCTGTGCTGGGAGCCCAGGGCTGGATGCAGTGCTCCAGGTGGGTCTCAGCAGAGCAGAGCAGAGGGGCAGAATCCCCTCCCTGCCCTGCTGCCCACGGGGCTCTGGATGCAGCCCAGGACACGTTTGGCTCTCTGGGCTGTGAGTGCCATGGCTGGGCCATGTGCAGCCTCTCACCCACAGCACCCCACGCCCTTCATATCCCAACTTCCTTTCCAAAGATATTAATGAATCTTTACAATAAGCACACTAAATTATTTTGGAATCTTTTTCAAGAATATATTGTATTTATGAGGGCTGGTTTTAGTGATAATTTAAATTAGATAGATAGATAGATAGATAGATAGATAGATAGATAGATAGATAGATAGATACTATTACTGGAACAGTAATAGTAAATCACTAGATTTTCAGAAAATGCCACCTGTTTTTAATACGCTTTTTCTTAAAAAAACCAACAAAGTATGGATGTGGCACAACTACGGCTTGTGTTAAAAACCTAATTAATAATTCAATTTTAATTCATAACTTATCTTGCTTGCATCAATAGGAGTACTCATACTGAAAGCTTAGATATGCTTTGCAAAAGCCTGGTCTTCATTAATAATTAATGGACATGGACATTATTTTATTTAATCAGAAGCAAAAATACTGACTTTATGACCTTTAAAAAAACAGAATTATTAAATATTTCTTCTCTTCCAAGTAAAAGCCATCTCACTCATTTTCTTCCAGTTATTTCTTAAATTTTTATTAATTTTGGTTTTTACCTCCCCTTCTTCTCTTTCCCCTGCAACATTGTACATTTCCTTGGGACGGATCTTTATGTTTTAAATATTCCACATTTTCTTTTTATATTTGCTATACTTGCGGCAATCATGAGCACGGCTTGTAAACAAATTGTCTGCATAACTACCAAAAGACATGGCCAATGTGGTGAATACTTTACATGTTTGGCCGTGTTTCCTAACAGCTACAGAATTAAGCAAAACCCCACACAATGCACTCTCTTCCATGATTTTAATGTTAAATACAATGGCTGAGCTATTATTTATAAAGGAGAAAAAGCTACCTTAGTTCCTGCCACATGACACAACTGTTCCACCAGATGAGAAACAACCATAAAAGACGGCCTGTAAACAGTTAAAAAGATAAAACCCTTAGCTCTTGAGGCACTGGATGGAGGACTGTGGGAAAGTGACCAAGGAAGACACCCTTATAGAGTCTGAAAGTTTGGCTGTTGTATACAAGCTTGGGATGCTTTTGGTAAGCGTTAGATGAGACAGTTGCATACGCTCATTAATTATTGTAAATGTCACTTTCTTTTATGTTTAGTTCCTTAGGATTAAAGAGAGCTTTGGTTTAAGAAGACTGACTGAACATTGCATTAACTCCCGGTTCCAATCTTCTGAAGGGAACAAATGCAGGCACCCAAATCTAATTATGTCTGTGAAGTTAAGCAAGGTTGTGCAGCAGTGGTTGAGCAAACACTATATGACTTTGCTTGGGTACAGAGAAGAGTATAGCTGCAGCAGCACAGAGGCTAATCTTCCCCCTTCTTCAGCCTCTCATTTAGAGTTTGGTCAGAGATCAGTACCCCACAGCCTGCAGTGTAAATGTGACATGGTCTACTTATGGAATTAGTCCTCGGTTTCTAAGGGTTAATCTTACAAGGTGCTGAATGCTTCCCACCCTATCAATTCCATCTAAATAGGAAATACTTGACAATCCCTTTTAATTTGGGGTTACAGATTCTTAGTTAGGGTGAGGCACAGGTTGGCTGCAATGGAGGTTGTTACAGAAGGAAAGCATCAGTACCTGATAATAGATGGTGACTGGTGAATGATATTTACTATAGCAGAAAATGGACTTAACTGGTTATTTTTAGCAAGGTAAGTATTTATGGTTTGAGTACTTTCTGGCATGGCTATTTGCTATTAAGAAATTGCAAATCTGGATAAGAGAGTAGATTGTTTTAAGGTTTTTAACCATGTGTTTGCTCAGAAATTGAGAAATTTACCATGTAGTAAATGCTTAATGCAAAATGCTGCACTTAGTGACACCAGAAATAGTACAAATTTCAGGAATTGTGTACTCTTGAGCCACTCACTAAACTTCTGGGACCAGTGTGTCCCTGGGAGCAGTGTGTGAACTGGGAGCAGTGTTTACAGGTCTCAGGGTCATAAATTCAGCTATTCGGTGTGCATAGCAAAGCCATCCTGGTTCCCTGTGAAGTGACTGGAAGCAGTAAAGCTCTTGGGAAGGTTATTTAGAAGAGTTGTAAAGAGGCACAGCCTGTGGCCAGGTAAGGAAGGGACCTGAAGTTCTGCCTCTCCCCTGGGCTTATCTGCACCCCTGGAGACAGGTGCCTCAGATTGATGGGAAGGCTTTGTTATGCTCAGGCAGGAGGGCGGACCTTCAGCACTGATCACTGCTTGGCCTTAGGCTGTAACTGATAAGAGGCACAGTAAGCTCAACTTAATGACAGTCTATTACACACTCAGGACTCTCAAATTCTAGAGAAATATGCTACCTACCCCGCTGCAGAGTAATCGAGAATTGAGGCCCCATCACTTCCATTAGAGAGCATTGCCTTTGTGCAGCCAGGAATGCCCACGACTTGTAGAAATAGCAAGGTTACTGGAAAAAGGCAACTCTGTTTAGGAACTGGCAGGTACTAAAGGGCTTCCCTCTGGACTTGATGGTGACTGACATCACAAAGTTGTGTATATAAGGTTTCGAAATATTCCTGCTTGCCTTTCTTTTAAAACTCCAGTTTCTGTAAAAAAAGTTCCATTTCAGCCCTTCTAATGCAAGCTGCTTATGCAGTGAGATACCAAGAGTGGGCTGCAAGAAGGGTACTGAATGGATGCACAGAAGTTCAGAGTTGAAAAGAGGGAATAATGAGATGCACTAGGAAAAGAAATGCCCTAATTGTGTAAGAGTTAGTGAGGAAAGGAAAAACACATAGGGGAAGTGAGGCAAACAAGCAAAGACTGAAAGCTGAGCTGATACTAGTGAAGGAGGAAAAAGAAGAACAAGTTAAAATCATCATTACAAAGTATAAACCTAAGAGTTGCAATGAAATGTGGTATCATTTGGGACTCTAATTGCATGCTTTACTAAAATTTGCTAGGAGCATTTATCATGCCAGCAGCCATAGGTTCAGCTACTGTGGGCCTCGGTGCCATCTGGAAGGATGAGCACTCACTTGAATGGAATGTTAGAGATCATTGTCATAGCAATTCAGAGCAATCCACACTACATCTGTGTGTCACACCTGCACATGTTTATGTTTTTTTTGAGGTGACTATTCCGGCTGTTTTATACATACACTTTTTAAAATTAAAAATAAATACAGTTGTTTTGGACTGAATTGAAAAAAAGAAGGCTTAGTCCTCTATCACTTCAATGCTTTCCCCCCCCCTCTATTGCTATTAAAATTAAAAAAAAAGTAATGTGAGAGTTTTTACTCCCTAAGCTATGAGACAGCTTAAAATAATTCCTAAAAGTGTACTGCGTGGATGCCATGGGACAGAAAAATGGCAAGTGTTTCTCACAGTGGCTTGTGAGAATTTTTAGGGAGTTGTAAGGATGGGATAACTTGTTAAGTATAAACAAATCTGCAGGTGGTGTTTTTCTACTTTGTCTCTCTGTTCTTTTCAAGGACGGTGTATGAGGAAGATGTTTTTGTTAGTTAGCTGATCAAATAGAATGTATCGTATCACTAAATAAACTGCGCGGTTCTCTTGAATAAAGCCTTCTTTGCTCTTTCTATAATACTGCCTCCCGCCTGTTCCTGTGTTGTTCTCGGTGCAGGAGTGAGATTACTGAGGGCTGGACAGCTGATATATATATAAACTATTGTTTCATATTGTAATTGAAGACATTACTTTTTAAAATCAAAAATATTTGAAGTTTTTATTAAGAATTAAACCAATACTTTAGGTCATGTTATTAATTACATTTTAACTTTTTTTTTTTAAAGGAAATTACTTTTATCAATGGATCAGTGCAGGCTCACTCCAAAACTCAGTAAAGATGCTTTACTTACAGTGAAATTCAGTCTGAAATCCTGTTAAGTTCACCGTGTTAGTTGTTTTAAACCAAGTAATCACAGACTTGCAGTGATGACCCAAAGAAGTCAATATATTTATAGCTTTACCAGGAAAACATCACTAAGGATTGTACACACATAGAGTGCCATTGACTACTTGGATGGACAGCAGTAATGGTATTAAGCACAGCTGACTTCATATCTCCCTTAAAACTCATAGAAGCTCAAGAAAATTACATAAACTCTGAGTATTACTACATCATTACATCTATTACATCAGAGTATTAGAATGTAGTTGCTAATAATGGGTGGCTACTGAAAATTATACCAAAGATGTTTTTATGTCCTGTGTCACTTCTCTTTTAGCGTGAACAGGTAAGTGTTGCTCCTACATCTCTTACACCTCAGTGCTACGTTCTCAGGCTAATCACAGAACCAGAGCATGGGTCAGGCTGGAAGGGTCCATAGGAAGTCATCTGGTCCTCCCTGCCCAAGCTGGGCCATCCTAGATCGCATGGTACAGGATTGCACCCAGATGGTTTTTTAATATCTCCAGTGAGGCAGACTCCACAGCCTCTCTAGGAAATCAGAAAGCATTTCTTCCTCATGTTCAGGTGTAACTTCCTGGGGATCAGCTTCTGCCCATAGCCTCTTGTCCTACCGCTTGGAACTGCTGAGCAGAGCCCAGTCCCTGCTCTGACCCCTCCCTGCAGTCACTGACATTGATGAGGTCCCCTCTGACTTGTCTCCTCTTGAGGCTGAACAGGCCCAGCTCCCTCAGTTATCCCTGTCCTCAAAAGTTATCCCTTGGGAACTTTGCAGCCCTGAGCTGGATGTGCTCATGGGCTCCACATCCTCCTTGTCCTGAGGAGCCCTGAAGTGGGCACAGCCCTCAATGCACCTCACCAGGGCTGAGCAGAGGGGGCAGGATGCCCTCCTGGACCTGCTGGCACTGCTCTTCCTAACACAGCCCAGGATACCACCAACCTTCTTGGCCACAAGGGCACACTGCTGGCGCATGGACGGCTTGCTTTAGAAATTACCATCATTTTATTGTGTTTTATGCCTTAAGAGTGGAATGGTTTTGATCCTTTAAATGTTCTACCCCTCAAGTCAGTCTTCAGACACCTCTGAGTTTCACTCTACTGGTGACTGGCAGATATGGACCTTGGAGAAAAATTAGAGGTTTGATTTGGTTTGTACTACAGCTTTATTTGGAGCCTACAAAAGCGGAGAAAGATTTTTGTTGCTCTTTTGGAGTGCTGATGGCCATTTTGTGGTTTTGGATTATTTTTCTAGCCTCTGCCCTTTTGAATCCTCTCCCACACTAGAGATATTAGGCAGATGCCAAATACCTCTGCTCTGAGTTGTATACATTCCCTACAATAGCAAGCTATTGTTTTAGTTTTCCTTAAGACATCTAGTGTGTGTTTATATGTCACATGAACACGTTTAGAAAAATATGTAAAGAAGAGAGCTTGGGAGAGAACAAGGTGTCCTGATGCTTACTGAAATATTTCTAACAGCTTTACGAATAGGTAGGAAGGGGAGTTTTTTCTGGCATAAAATGAAAGATATCTGCTTAGTCTAAAAAAGGCAAAATGCATTTATGAGCAGAATTTGTCTGACCTATGCATTTCCTCTCAGTCACTGTTCGCACATTACTGAAACACATTCACTGTGTTGTTTCTCTTATTTTCCTGTGTTACATTTTGGGCCAGTCTTGTCACATAAGTTTTCTAATAATGTACTTCCATTAATTTAATTTCTTTTCACTTCATTTACACCTCTGTAAATATTTTCAGGTTTCCAGGAGCACTTACATAAAAGTTATTTGTGTTTCTTTTTTGCTTAATCAGCTCACTACAATATAACTGAGCTGAGCTGAACTTGGGACAAAACTAGAAATTACATGAACCAGTTTTTAAGACTGAAAAGCAACTGGAAAGACATCCTGAATTCCCTTGAGCCATGGCCATTACTTTCAAGGCCAACTGTTCTATTGCTCATGAGATTACTTGTAAAGCTCTCCAGAAGTTTCTTCATGGCTGTGTGTTTCTGCTCCAGCCAAAACCAGCACAGGGGGTACATCCCCTGCAGAGGGATTAAAGCATGCACACAGACACCTTTGCAGTAACACTTAAGGCACCTGCATGCCAACATCTTGTCAATCTTTACAAATTTAGGGATCAATTCTATGGATTCACCTTGACTTTCCAACACCTGATTTTCAGTATTTTAGTAAATGGAATGACCTCAGGCTATGATCAAGCTTTTCCTCACTGAAATCAGCAATTGATGCCATAACTGTACTGAAGTAATCAGGTAAATCAATGGCCAAATTGACTTAAGAAAATAGGAACTTAAGAGCCACTAACAACAACAACAACAACAACAACAACAACAACAGAATAAATAACCGTACTTGCAAATTTCTTGTTCAATTCAGTTGATGCTGTCAAGCCAAACACACTAACTTTCTTGAACATGGTGTTTTTAGTTTGTGGATGACTTTTCAATTCACTGTTACCAAGCCTATGAAAATAGTCTGAGGCTTAAAAAGGTAGTCAAGAATTGTGCTAATTGACGTGACACTGAGAAGAACCCTGTGATTAGAATAAACTGTAAGCAGAATTGTCAGCATAAATATCCTGCAACTGGCTAATAACCTCTCCCTTTCCTGATCCACCTGGGAAGGATAACAGAGACCTTTCACTACAAGGTTCAGAACCAAAACCCCACCAGAATAAATCAAATTCTGATTAAGTCTTTAAGTTGTGATGAAGGGGAAGGCAGCAAACATGGCTGCTGATATTCTAGATGGAAGAGCAAGAAAGACACCTCAAGAAGCAACACTTCTTAACCAATGTTGCTTCGCTTGACAGAATGACAGTGTCTTACCATATTATAGTGTATTTTGGACTACAGTGACAATTTCTGCATTGTATGCCTTGGAAAAGTCCTGCTGATTAAAATCATAGAACCATAGAATGGTGTGGCTTAAAAGGGACCTTGAAGATCATCTAGCTCCAAACCTCCTGCCATGGGTTCTAGAAAAACTTCCTCATATAAATCTCCTGCTGAAAAGCATTAGCCTGGTGCTCCATCTGCTTTACCAAAGCAGAAGTAAAAAGGTATAAGCTTTTATGGTAAAAAAAACAATTCCTAACTGTATGTAAGCTTTATTCAAGGACAGACTTACATGAAAAGCAATCTTGTACAGTTTCCACACTGAAAACTATCTGGAAGTCTCCCTTCAAGATAATTTATTTTATTAAGAAGCAGAAAGTCATATCATGTGATGGATTTAAAGTTCCCTTCTACTCCCTCCTATAGATAGAAAAAAATATGGAGTTAATTTTTCATAAAATAGTGCTTGTCTTCTGTGTTTGAAATCAGTAATACAAGATTAGTACAGACTTCCTAAATGAGAAAGAAAACCCCACCCACTATGAATGAATAATCCATAGGAGCTGTTTAGAGCAGGGTGAATACATAAAACCTGAATTTTGTGAATATTCTTTCAATTTTATACCAAATCAGTTTCTAGTACTTTCAGATCTGATTTTATTCATTATATATATTTCACTGGGGTGGAAGAATACCTATTTTCGGGGACTTGATGATTCCTTCCAAGTTATATTATGGTCATTACTTGTTCTGGACTAGAGCCCCAAGTCTGTAACTTGGATGAGCGCCTACTGCCAGGACTGTACTACCCGAGCCCTCTCCCGAAGCCCTTAGGTCTGCCAGACAGTTTTGCTGGAGAATGAAGGGAGAGGAGCGCAATTCACAGCGCGGTGGTCACAGAGATCCTCCTTTTACTGTTTCCATGGGCACGCACAGCACACCCCTCGACAGGTCGGAGGGGGAGGCTGGCAGGAGACGGCACCCGGCCGAGGCGCGCTGCCGGGCTGTCCAGCCGGGAACGGGAACGGGAACGGGAGCGGGAGCGGCGGGGCAGAGCGCAGCCCGGCTCCCGGCCGGCCAGGAGCGCGGCCGCCGCGGGAGAGCCGCAGCCCCGGCAGCGCAGCCCCGGCGCTCCCGGCAAGGGCGGCACGGGTCGGCATCGCCGCCGGGGGCACGGAGGGCAGCGGGCCCCGCCGGCCGCAGCCGCCCTTCCCCTCCGCCCCGCCGCCGCCGGCCTTGCGCAACACGGCGCTGCCCGCTTCCTCCCGCTGCGGCCGGGGAGCCGCCCCGCCGCCCGCAGATGCCGTCCCGGCATTTCCCCGTTGCTCGGGAAGCGGCGGCAGCCTGTGCCCGGGGCCCGGGCGGGCGGAGGCGAGCGCCGGCGGCAGGGCCGGGACCATCGCGCCCGCCGCCGCCTCCCGGGGCGCCCGCACGGCTCCGTGCATCCGCCTCTTCCTCCCCCCGCGCCGCCTCCGCCGGGGGAGCCGGCGGGGGCCGTACGTGCCGGGCCGGGAGCGAGGGGAGGGTCTGCGGCTCGGCGTCGCTGCAGCAAGCGCCGGCCCCGCCGCGCCGCCAGGGACCGAGTGCGGGCGCCGCCGCCGGCTCTCCGCGCTGTGCTGCTGCTCCTCCTGCTCCTGCTGCTGCTGCTGCTGCGCGGCGATCGCCGCTGCTGGCGGGAGGGGCAGGGATGTGAGCGGCAGCGGCCGGGTCGGCTTGGCCCCCCCGCCCTTTTTTTTTTTTTTTCCCCTCCTTTTTTTTTTTTTTTTTTCTTTTTTTCTTTTTCTCTCGCCTCCAAAAAAAGACCAAACCAGCCAACCAACCCCAAAAAACCCAGAGGGCGTGGGGGGGGGGGGGGGGGGTGGGGGGGGTGGGGTGGGGGGATCCCGTGTCGCCGCCGCCACCCTCCGCTGGATCCATTGTGAGGAAATTGCCATTCGCCGGCAGCGGCGGCACATCTGGGCGGGCGCATCTGGGCAAACAACATCAGCTCCCGCCGACTGCCTCCAACGTCCTCCAACCGGCCGAACGGATCTTACCGGGCCGCCGGAGAGGCTCCTGCTCGTCAGCCCCGGGCTCCTTCTTTCGGGCTGAAATCTTAAAAAAACCCTGGCAGCGCGGGAGGTGGGGTGGGGTGGAAATAAAGGCTGCTATTTTTTTCCCCTGGGATTTATTTCATGGGGATGTGTTCAAGACAAGAGAGGATTCAGAAGGATATTGACGTTGTGATCCAAAAGTGCAAGGCGGAAAAGGACTGCCTGTTTGCAGGTGAGTTTGTCCCCGGGCGCCAGGTTGGCGGCGCGGAGGCTCCCGCCGCCGCCGCCGCCGCCGCGCCCGCCCCGGACCGCGCTCCCGCCGTGCCCGTGCCCTTCGCCGCCGTTCCCGGCCGCGGGGCCGCTCTCAGATCCCGTCCTCCCGCTCTCCTTCCGAGGGCATGTGAGGGCAGAGGAGACCGGGCGCCGGCCGGGAAAGGGGCGGGCGGGCTGGGGGGCGGCATCCCGAGCCGGGGAGCGGAGCGGCGGCCGCACGCAGCGGCCCCGGAGCGCTGCTGGGCGAGCCCGAGCCCGGCGCAGCCCGCGCGGTTTCGCTACGCGGCCGCTCCCGGGCGGCCCCCGCGGTGCCCGGCCCTAGGCCGGGGGCACAGCCGGCCGCACGCGGGGCCCTGTCCGTGCCCGCGGCCCCCGGGCATCGGCGGTGCCGGGAGCCGCGGCAGGAGCCCGGCTGTCGGCTGCCTGTTGCCGTGTGTGACAATGGAATTCCCTGCCGTTGCCATAGCGCCGGGCACTTGTTGCGAGGGGCTGGGGGGAGATGCTGCATTTCCTCCGGCTCACCCCGACTCCCTCTCCACCGCCCCCGTGTCGGGAGCTGAATGCTGCTCCGTAAGACCTCGGCTACTTCAGCCGAAATAAAGACAAGTTGTAATAAAGCAGCTCTTTGTCTTTCAGATTTCAGGTACTCAGACTCCACCTTTACCTTCACCTATATTGGAGGCTCCAAAAGGTACTTTTTTCACAGTAATGACTCCATTTCCTGGTGGCAGTAAAATGCAGTGGTTCAATAACGTGGCAGGTTTTTTTGTTTCCTTATCTTTTGCAAGGATGATTAAATCATCAGCCTTCGTGCAAACGTAAACTGAGGAAGAGGTGTGGAGGGAGGTGATGAAAAGGTGATCCTAGTCCTCAGAGGCTCCTTCCTTAGAGTCCTGCTCTGTGAAGCTTTTTGTCTTTGTTTTTTTCCTCAGTTTATGTAGAGCCATAGAATTCCTGTTATATGTAAACCTAACAGAGACATTGCAAAGGCATCAATGTATGGTGTAAAGTTAATTCATGTTAAAAAACTGGGAAAAGTTAAGATTGTGATAACAAATAGGCCAAATTTCACATCAGCAGCTTACTTCAGTGCATGAGAGCCATATTTGGTCCCATGGCAGATGCGAGGCTGTCTGCAGTTGACCAAATTAAATTCCTGAGACATTAAATGAAATATCAGTATAACCTAGAAGGCTCAAAAAATGTTGTATTGAACGTTTAAATACTATTTTTAAGTGGATCCCAGCTTGTGGTCATAAATTGGATTATACCTGTACACATTTTCAAAATATATTTCAGCATTCATTTGTTGTGCTTGTCAGTTTTCAAAAGGAAATATATGTAGAAACTTGGACACATTCTTCTGCTTTCCATGATTGTTAGTTATAAGGTGCTAAAGTAAAAGTAAATGGTAAGTTGGTCTCTTTTACCTGGATTTTTAAAATTTGATGTAGCAAGAAGTTTTGCATTTATTTTTTGGTTCCTTTTTTTTTTTTTTAATAATTCAGTTTCTCTGGTACCTTTGTCAGTTATTTTTCTTTTGCAGGGTACATCGCTTTAAAGTACTGCATTCTTTTGTATTCTTTGCAAGTGAACCTGTCAGTGGAGGCAGCACTCCCACAGCCATCAATGCTCCCGTGTGCATACTTTGGGATCTGGCTGTAGGACCAGACTCCCAGATGGTCCCCAGGCTCCCAGGGCTGCCCAGAAAAATGTTTTCCCACCTCACTACCCTACCACTTCTACTAAAGGAAAGGACAACTTCTTTCCTTTTCAGTGAAGTAGAATATTTCACCCAGTATCTGAGAGAACCAATATATTTTTGGGTTGGTCATAATATACTTTTGTCTTCAGTATCTTAATATAAGCTTTGTTTTGGTGTGGTTTTAAGACAGTTTTGAAATTTGATACTGAAACACAGGCCTCATGTGACATAAGCACCTTAGCCTAGGTATGAATTCACAAACCTGAAAGGTGTGGCTGCTCACTTTTGCAAGCAGGGCCTAGCTGTGGTGGGCTAAGGTGGTAAGGAGGGAGAGGCATGTTGATTGTCATGAAAGGCAAGAAAAATGCAAAATCATAAGTTTTAATAGATAGAAAAGAGAAGAACATAATAAAGCGCTGTCATAGCAAAGCATAGTATCAGTTGGATAAATGTGATGAATATGATACGAACTATCTGCTGTGTTTGTAACCCTAAGATAATGAAACCATAGGTTATGTAAGATCCCAGGCCTTAAAACTATACCTTTCAGATAAGGAAACAAAAAAGGGCGGATGCCAGAATTGTATAAGTATAAAAGCCTGTGTAAAATGAACCCCAGTCACACATGCATATGGAGGTGCTAACCCCTGCATATTCTCTTGGCATCAATAAAGATGTGTGCTTTTCTTTACAGTATTTGCTGTGGAGAAGATTCCTTCAAATCAATACAGTAAAAACTATTTAACAGAGACACCATTTATCATTTAACTAAAATGACTGAATTTGAAAGTTGCTTTGAACTGTTCTCTAAAGCAAAGATCATAGCAAGAAAACAGGAAGTTAAACCTGTCTATTGTTTCCATTTTCTGAGCTGAATAAAGTGAAAAGCCTAAGGGCATAACTGATGGCAAACAAACTGGTTTATCAATGTTGAAATAAGATGTTGGCACTTGCTCAATGAGAAACGGAAGAGGGCCTTACATTTCTCAGCCTTGAATTTAAACAGGGGTCAGCATTTGCTTAGGAAATTGATGACTGAAAAACAGTCTCAGGACCTTGAGGATTCAAACAGAATTGAGAATCATAATGCTTACAGAAATTGGTTAAAGTGGGTTGTTACTTAGAGCACACTCAAATTCCACTTTCCTTTTCACATTTTAAGCACATTAAGAAAGTGTCCTTTGAGATGAGGGGTTTGTGTTCTCTGTGTTCCCTCGTTTGTACTGTGATTTAGTTGTTCTGTAGTATTCCTGGTGTACAGTGGTGTGCTGAGTGGCAGGCTTATACCATCAGCTCTCATACATATAAAGTGTGTAAAATGAAAGCTGTTCAGAAAAAAACTTCAGCTTCTTGCATCAAAGGTATGTGAGTGGTTTCTTCTTAGAGGAGGCTCTCATGGAGCAGCAGCAGCTCTACTGCAACGTGTGCAGCATTTGGGCAAGTGTCCAGTAAGGGTCAACAGCAGTGACTTATACATGGTGGCAGTTTGGGAGAGTGCAAGGTCATCCTAGGACCTTCTTTTTGGCTTTTGGGTATGAGCGTTTTCTTGCTGACACTGCTGCAGCTGTGCTCTTCCTGAGTGGTAACACCATTTTCTGGTTATTGCGCTCAGGAGTTGTCCCAGAATGAGAGAGCCTCTTTTAGACCGTGGCCATCAGCCAGTGGGCCCTGTTCACTTGCTTCAGATACTCAGCCCAGTGACTTTTGTTTTGCCAGTCCACAGGAGCACAAGCATTAGAGTAATGGGCAGAGCAGTGGATGTTCAGTGAATGGATGTTCAAACCAAGAAAAGGTCTGAATGAATAAGAGTAGAAGTGGTGTGTAAGAAAGATTAAAGTACTTTAGTACTAATTATTAGCCATGCCTGTAACTAAGAATTTCTCATGCTTTGTTTTCTTTAAATATTTTTTTTTAGGTCAGTGTGTAATACGGCCTTGGTTTAGCCATGGTGGTTGCAGAAGTCCTTGAAAAAAGGCAGTTTGTTTGAGAAGCAGGATTCTTTGGCAAATGATGATACTAGCAAGTTTAATATCTCTCTGGGTTTTCTTCAGCATACTGTAGTTGCCTCTAGTGTCCATTATGTTTGTTTATCAGTGATCTTAAATTTATAAACCCAGAGCTAGATTAACAGTACATCAGGGTAAGTCCATGGAATTCAGCCTACCAGTATTATTTCAGTTTTTATGAGGACCTAAGATTTATTTGTGCTTTTTCCCTTCAAACTGCTAAGTTTATCTGCGTGAGATTTTTTTTTTCCTTGGGACCAGATTCTCAGATTTTATCTGATTTTTCCCTTGTTGCTTGGATTGATTGAATAGCTTCTTCCTGCACTTTTGAAATATTAAGGTAGTACATAAGCATGCTGCAGATCCATCCAAATAGATAAGTCTGATACAGAGGACATTTATTATTGCTTATGTGGACTTAACTTGTTATCCCACAGTAAATTGGTACTAGTTCAGACATCCTTTTAGAGTGTATTCCTTAATGTACTGTGTTCACGCTTCCAAATTATTAGATCTGTTTGTCACTGCAGAGGTGTGACCTGTTTCGGGAAGGTTGTAATTAGCAATTTACTAGTAAAAGCATGTCTTCATGCATAATATGGGCACTAAGTAGAGGGCAGATTGTTTATCAATTTAATATGTTTTTATTTCATTGTCAGAAAGCAATAAGTAGGTTGATTTCTTATAAAAAGATGTGTTCAGCCAGGTGCTGTGACTGTGCAAGATTTACTCTCCTTTAAGTATATCTAGAAGAAAATTAAAAAATTAGTGGTTTTTTTTTCTGCAGGATCTGAAACAGATATTAAATCGTGAACATGTGGAGTTCTCCATTTTAAAAGAATCTCTAGTTTCCTTTTTCTGTCCCTGTATGAAACACTGTTCCTCAGAAACCAAGCAGACTGAACAGATCTGCTGATCTGTCATCTTTCAAATAAAAATGCATGCTGCCCTGAAGTTGTTTTCAGTTTATATGTCATTTGACATGCTTTACATAGAAACAGTGCTTGGTTGTCCTGAAAAAAGATATTTTCTCTTTAGTATTTTTTCCACCCTGCTCTTTTTTTTCCCTGAGGCTAAACAAGGACATCATATCAGTCCTGAAATACTTCTTCATTCAAATACGTTCTTAACTCTCATTGGCAGTGAAGGACAATGACGATGAGGTTGTGCATGAGAACTAATAATGAGATCTAATACTGCAGCATATTGCAACTAGGTAACACCTGAACATGCAGATTAATTTTGTCAGCAAAGTACTCATCTCCTATTCCTGCAGTGGACTTGAGTTCTGCCTTCTGTACTTCAGCACAGTGATTATAACAGTGGCAGTTCTGAAAAAGCAAGGAAATTTTGGTCTTTTTTTTTTATTTTTGCTTAAAATAATGACAGTTTGTTATCTTACATAGTTTCATTATGAATATTTGGTTTTTTTGTGTTTTATTCAGGAAGTTACTGTAGTATCAGACGCTCTCATGTAAAATGAAGAGTTACTTTCCATTTCACTGTAGTAGTGAAGCATTTCACAGAAAGGAAGCTGTGCTACTGAAAGAGTGACTAAATTGCTTGTAACTTTATAGCTAGAGATGAAACCACTATCTGATGTTCTAGCACATTACGTCCACAAGGTGTTTAAACCACTTGAAAATAAATAGGTGCAGATAACCTTTCCCCCCCTTTTATGGTATGCTCTATTGATGCTTCTGTGGATTTATAAAACTGCCTACATGAGAGATTCCATTTGGTGTATAATTTTGGTGTAATTCTGATAACACTGAAGTCTTTGGTAGGCAAAGTTGTAAAGAAAAGCATGTTTGGGATAAATGATACATATCTTAATATTGATGTTCACTTTATGTAAAATACAGGAAAAAGAGAAAACTGAAAAACAGTTTTTAAACTCAAACATAAAATTGTGTCCATCAGAAAATCCCAAAATGAAGCACATTTGTTTGATTGGTTTTCTTTATTTCCAAAATCATGTAGTTTTTCCAAAATCAGTGTCTTTTGGATTGGGCTCAGCTCCTCTGTCAGGTTTGTTACATGGCAGTGTGCTTACTGGCTGTGCCAGGATTGGAAGGGCAAGGTTGGACTGTTCCTTTTGGAAACAGGGGTAGCTTACATAAGATGAAAGTATGGCTTATGAAAGTGAGAACTTGATTTTAATGGAACCCATTGCCCTGACTGATTTTAGTTGAGATGTAATCAGTTTTATGCAGAGCCTAGGAAGGGCTCGTGCAAGCACAGTTCATCTCCTGGTGCTGATGGCTATGTATGACTTATGTGTTCAGGTTATTAAGTAGGTAATTATATTCTTAAAATCTACTGTTACAGTAAGAGAGGGGTGTAAACTAGATACACAGCTTTTACCTAGCCATCTGTTAATTGCTGATTCAAAATACCTGGAAATTTCTGCATATTTCAGTTCTAAATTTCCTATCAAATATGGCTTAACATTTTTTCCTATTACTACACCATTTCCTACACTGTTTCCATGAGAGAGAAGACTGTGGTATGAGATGGGAATCTAGTTTAGCTATAACATGGCAAGAATTGTGATTTTCATTTTTTCATTAAAGATTCTTTAGATAAGGTAATGTTGAATACAGCCTTGGGTACTCAAAAATAGCAGTTTTGGGTCAGGCATTACTAAAACTTCAGGTTTAAAATCTCCCTCTAGGACAAGTGTTTTCCATTCTATGAGCTTCTGTTAATATACCTTCATTCTAACTTTATACTACTTCTAATACTGTCTGTGTGCAGTACGTACGTGAAACCTATCCATACATTCTTGTAGACAGTTTTTTGTTAAATGCTGCAAGAAGTTCAGTAGGTGTGATTTAACAAATTACTCATCCTAGAAAGAGATCTAGTAGACACAATAGTAAAAGTGCATCATTAAATCCAATGCTAAAAGGTTGTGAAGAGCAAAATTGCCACTACCATTCTACTCAGGGTGATACTGAGCTCGACGTATTTTGCTGGGTTTGTGTCTGACAGCTCCTTCTTACCTTGCTGTTAAAAAGTCAGTCTGAAATTAACTCTGTCCCCATCACTGTATCATGTAAAAAAGATACACTTCAGGGAGAGCATGATCTTGTGGAGATCCTGTTCAGGTCTGGTGAAGCAAATTGCTGTCCTCTTTCAGCTGCCTGCTGTACTGATACTAAGAACAGCTCCTTTAAATTGTGAACCCCTTCCTTTCTGTGAGAAAAATGTGGTTTTCGGCATTTAAATTAAGGGTCTAGTTTTCAGAAGTGTCAAGCTGTCACACCACATAGCAGTCTTGGTATTAACATGGGTTGTTTAGCACCTTTTAAAAGCGTCACCATTTTTATTGCAGGTGTTTTTGCCATACAGATGTATGCACTGTTTTTTGAATGGTTTTCCAGCATGGAGTTGGGGAAAGAGCTTGAATGTCTTTACAGAAAACAATTTCAGTGACTTCTTTCTCTACTTTCATCACATATTTTAACATATTAGTACCTAAAAATAAACCTGTTGGCTGTCACTGTTAAAGTGTTAATATGGTAAGACAAATAAATTTGAAAGCAGAGTTCACTCTGCCAAAATTAATTTAGATCATTTTCCTCTATATTGGGACTAATGCCATTTCTGCCTTTTCCTTTTAGTCTCTACTAATTTCCCATATATTTCATTGCTCATAAATAAAGATCTGAAGATACCTATTGGTGTATCTTTTTCCATGGATTACTTACTGTGTAGAACGTGAATTCTCATTTGAGTCAGAGTCTAACCACTCCTGAGTCAAAATAGTTTCAGCACCTAGAGTGAAGGTAAATTTAAACTTGCTGGGAGAGTTCACCTAAAACTAAGAAAGGGATAAAATGTGAGTAAATCTAAGAAATGTCCAATGTATAATTCTGCTTCAGCATTAAATAAATCCTGTGGAAGAGGCCAATTTATGTCCTCCTTGCTACAGGAGGGTGAAGATTTTTACAGGTATTTTGTGGAATATACCTCATCTGAGGAAAAGCTCTTCTTTAATGACAGAATTGACTCATAAGGGTAAGCCTATTGTCCCATGTAGCAGTAGCTAGAAACACTTACTGAAAGAAGAGAGCCATAACAAGGTACAGAATTAACATCTCCTTCCCCTGAGAGCCCCCTGCATGCTCACACAAGGTAGCATCCATCCCACTTCTGTGGGCAGAAGAGCAAGAAATTGGCTTGAGTAAGGAAAGGGGGCAGTTGTTTCTTTTACAAGTCAGAGTTCTCTGGGAGTTTTGCATCAGAAATTGTATTCCCCTACTGCCAGGGCATCCAAGTAAGCCATGGTCTTGCACGTGCTCACGCAAGGCAGCAGGCAGAAAACAGCCTTGGTCCAGTGCTTTGAGCACCTTTCTGTAGCTTGCTTGAAGGCAGAGGATCTGTGTGAGCCTGCCTTGTCTTCTCCTGTCTGTCACAGAAGATGGTGGCATATCCTGGCAATTAGGACGGAACTGAATTGTTCTGAGGGAAAAGTCTATAATGCTCAGTGGGAGCCTCTCTGGAGCCAGGAATTAAGGGCAAAGAGGAAGCTCAAAGAAACTAGCTAACCCTTCAGATGTTTCCTTCCAGCCTCAAGGCGTTGATCAGAAATAAAAAGGGCAACAGCATGTCACCTGGATAATGAAATACACTGTTTGCCAAAACAGAGGGCAAAAATTGGTCACATACCATTTGTAGAAAGGAGTATATAATTAAAGGATAAATTCCTTTCAGATTGTGTAGCATTTTGCATTTCATCTTGTGCAGGCTCCTATCTTCAAATCTTGTTGCTTTAAATAAGTGTTCCATTTTAAGATTGTAGAGAAGAATTTTTTCACATTAAGAGCCAAGCTAGAAGTCAGCATTGCTTTGCACCATTAAGATGTCATGTTTCTGCCCAAAAAAGTGTTTGTGACAGACACTAGTTGCTCTCAAGTAGAAAAAATAGTCTATAGATTAGACACAGTATTTCAGGTCATTAGCTTTTCAGCAAATTACTTTTTGTGTGTGTGTGTGTGTGTGTGTCTGTTTAATCACTCATTCTCACTTCTTCTTCTTCCTTAATGCTGAAAAAGTCATCTTGGATAGGGAATTCTCACCCCAGAACATTCACCCACTCAGTAGAATATTAAAATAATTAGGATGCTCTTCTGTCAGTCTGGAGTTGATAAAGGTGTTGAAACCAGGAAGAAGTTCATTGTAATGAAGTACCTGTTGGTAGTCAAATTCTTGATCTGGTTTACAGCTCTGACTCTAGAGTAGTTCTGCTGATGTGATGAGGCTCACTAGTGTGCACAGTGATACTGCTGAATGTTGGATTTTGTGCTGACTACTCATAGTGAACAGCAGTTTGAGTGATTTTTTTTCGTATGACTGGGAGAAGTTCTGAAGACCAGAATTCTGTTTTCTGTCACCTTTGCAGATGTTTTCTCATTTTTGAGTACTTTTGTGGGTTGGAGAGCTACAGTCTGTCCATGGAAAAAAACTGTTTCATGCATGCCTACCAGGTTGCTGATGTTGCTGAGGGCATGGACAGATGGGCAGTTGTCAAACTCATGCTCTTCCTCTGTCTTTCTAGCCATAGCATCTGAAAACCTGGTTGTCACAAAGTCATCTTTTAAGAATGTAATCTTCTGGGCCACATGAAAAGCCTCTTTACCTGTCATTCAGTCAGAATCAGTACCAGTTCTTAAGCTGAGTCTGGAAATTGTTCAAGATCTTTTTGTATGTATAACCCATTAGTTGAAAGAGAATTGATGAGTTCTTCTCAAGAAATTCAGTGAAACAAGTTCAGTGAAAAAAACTAAAAGGATCATACTGATTTTGTCTATATTGAAACTGTGTGAAATCTGGTCACTTCAATATATATCTTTGCAAAACAATGGAAACATAGGAAAAGAAAGTTTTATAGTCTTTTAGACCAAAAAAAAAAGTGACATTCAGGTATTAAAAAGTTCTGGAAAACCTACTTGGTTTATATTGTAGAGCAGAAGTTACAGGCACTAAGAGTAGTCTTCTGTTACAGACAGGGACTTACATAAAGTAGTTTACTGTTTTAATGCAGTTCTATGAATTTTTCATGAACTCTTTCATACATGGTTGTAGCTGTAGTAGAGTTACAGCTGAAAACTAACCATGCTAATTCTGCTTTTTTAAGAAAGTATAACATTAAAGAATTATTTTGCTGTGAAGACTTTTAACCATTCTGTAGAAGATAGATTTTTAGACTTGGCATAAAATTTCAGTGCTAGGATTTTGTAGGCTCATGCTGAAGGAGGACTACTGTTTTGTCAGTGGGTGACAAGAATAGTGAAGTTGGATATGTTTATGTGGCAACAGGGGGAACATAACCTTTGCCTTTGGTATGCAGTCCTGCTTTCTACATGTTCTCTGTGCCAAATTTAGCTGTTGATGGAATTTTTACAGAAAACTTCAGTGTTGATTAAAGCATTAAGTAAAATAACATGGGGTTAGCACCTACCAGCTCAGTTTTTGTTAAACTATTTTAGTGTGTAATCTGAGGACATTTACAGTTCCATGTTTTAGCTGTTCCATTTTATTTGTTCATTTTGGAATTCTATTTTTAAATTTTGAGTTGTGAGTGATTCTAATACTTCCTTGGTTTTAGCTAGATACAGTGAATTAGAAGAATTGCATTCTCCCTGTGAATCATAGATGAGGAGGAGGCAAGTACAGGGAGACTCCAGGCTCTTTTTGTACCTGAATTTACATCTCATTCATAATCATTTACTTGCTATGGTTTGTCCCTCTTGTGATGAATAATTGCTTATTATGCTGTTTCTGTGTTTAATTATCAATGATTAGGTATTTAAAAATATTACTTCACTAAAATGTATGCCTTTATTTAAGACACGAAGAAACACATTCATTCTGCAGTTCACCAGAAAACTGACCTTTGCCAAGGGCAGCAAACATAAAGAGATATGTTGGGTAAATATATATCTTCTATATCTAGCTCTGTCTGGCTTCAAGGCAGACATGGATGTGTGGAAGATGCTGGCCTCCCAGGGGGCTCCTAAGGATTAGGCACTGCTGTCTGTGAAGAGAACAGGAGTTGTAGTTAAATGAGTCAGGATAAAAATTACAAAAGCTATTGGTATTATGGAGCACATAAATCTATCACCATTTGGGGTCAAGAAAAGCTGGCTACAGTCTTTACTTATTTCACCTATTAAAAAGTCACGATCAGCCAGCAGCACAGTGAGTCAAGTCTTTGACTGGAAGACCACTGTGAAAGGTGGCCTGTCCTGTGTGGCATGGCAATTTCTAAAGCACATTTCCAGCGTATCTCAGTGTGTGTAAGTTGCAGAGCTTTTGACATGAGTACTGAGCAGATCGTTATATATTGCTGGCATTAATGAGTGTTTTGTCCTTCTTGGTGCTGCTTACGCCATATTCTTGTCTTTATTTTGCTACAAGTTAACTTCTCTGTTGTACTTTTTGTGATGTAACATTATTACCATATTCTCAGCTAATTTAAATTGACAAATTGCCATGGAATTTGGTAAAGTCATGCCAATTTACAGCATTGCGGACCTGTCTATAATTGTATTCATCTTGTTAAGGAAGTGTAAGTAGAGCAAAGCTAAATATAAACGTTATCTTCTTTGACTTCTAATAGAAAAGTTTAGTATATGCATGATTAGTTACATACCAAAAGTGAAATTACACATTGTTTGTGTTTGCATTTAGGTGACAAGTAAGGACAAGTTGCATTGAGGCTGATAAAGTGAGATACAAAGTATGGTTTTTAGGAATGGCTTGTATTGAGGTGGGGAGGACCAAAATGGTGCAGAGATGCCTGAAGTGATAGGGCCTTGAGATGTTCTCCCACACAGCAAACAAGTGTTCCCAGCAGTGTGGCATTTGAGTCTCAGGCTTGCATGTGCTGCAACTCGTAGGCAAAGGCCAAGACACCACAGTGGTCTCTTTGTCTCTTTTTTGGTTTTCAGTGCCTTTGGGACCACCAAAATTATAAACAAACTGGTCAGTGCTTTGCCAAGTTCAGCTTAGCACTGAAAACCAAAAAAGAGACAAAGAGACCACAGAAAATACCACCTCTGCACTCCCTCTTGGGCAATAATAATGACTTCAGTCTGCAGAAGTTAGAGAAAGTTTGACACCAACTCTGGCTATTTTCATTTTGTCTGTGCCACTGGGGAGCATAATCTCTTTGCAATTGTCTTCCTGTTTCTTCCCAATTCGTCATTTTCACCTTTTTTTGCAGCCTTTTGTTTTCCAGAAGTGATTTATTCTACTGATTTAGTCTAACATACTGATTTATTCTAACATATATATATATATATATATATAGCATACTGCTTGCTGATTTATTCTAACAAAAACTTCTGGTTGTTGTGTTCATATTGTTGAAGCAGACAGACAAGGCAGACATGAAACATGAAGGTTAACAGCACAGAGCAGCTCTAGACCACGCATCTCCCAGTTCTTTTCAGTTTAGATGTAGATTCTGAAACGCTTGTTTCAGTTCTTTGGAAGTTTCACCAGAATAACAGATGCACGTGTTTGTTGCTGTGTGGCTAGGAAAAAATCCCCCAGAAATCACTGCTGAAATAATTGCAGCTGCTGCCTGAGTTGTTTGCTGGTTTAGGCTTAAAAGTCCTTTTAAGCTAGGGTGTTTTTTTGATTTCTGTTGAACCTAAGTAAGTCTGAACTTAGATGTTTGGAAGTGGTATGTATTTCAGATCTTTAACTGTAGATGCTGCACAGGTGTAAGAGTGAATTTTAGCATGAACTAGTAGAAGCTGCATGCTCTTTATCATAATGGAAATTGTAAAATAGAATGGCAAAGGAAATGAACCCAGTGTTGCCTACATGGTTTCCCATTTTTTCATATTACAGGCTTCTTATGCTCTAACAAGCAACCTCTGTAGACCTTTGTGAGTCTCTCTCCAGTAACTATTTTTTAATTTTGTTCCCCTAAATAAAGGAAATCTGATATTTTGATCAGTAGCAATACATGGTTCCTTAGGTACATGGTGCTCTTAATTGTCACTTTGGATGCTGAAGGTATTCTCTCACAGTGCTCACTTTGGTGATCATGACAAATGTTCTTTTCATGTATTTGGTCAGTAATGGGACTGCTTGATAGTGGCTCTTTATTCACTGTAATGTTTGAGCTTTTCCTTGGTTGGATTCTGATTTGATTTATAATAGTGTAAGTCACAGATGAATTACTTGTCCTGTTAGTGGAATGCTGACAGTGGGGTTTCACTGGTGTGAACTGCACACCTTGGGTATGTCTGTGATTTTAAGGGTCAGGCTTGAAAACCAGCTTTGCCTGTTGTGCAGATCATCAGCCCCAAAGGCAGAGTGTGGATGAGGTGTGCCCACAGGCCCTGTAGTGCCCAGGAAATCTGCTGGGGGGTGTATCAGTGTGTACAGCTGGAGGGGTGAGCCACGGAAATGGTGAGAGCGTGAAACTCCTTCCTGTGCGTGCGCCCTCCCCGAAGGCTGCTCTGTCGCGCCTCCCTCAGCGCACGGCCATCCACCTGCAGGGACTGTCTTTTTCAGAGCTTTCAGGGCAGGACAGAGAGCTGTTGTCTGTGGGACAGAGCCTGGCAGTCTGCCATGGGAGCCTGCACTTCCAAAAGGCTGCTCTCCCCACTCTCAGGGCAAGTGGGACTTGAGGGACTAGTGGCAGGCTGGCAGATGGCAAAACCCTGCAGGGCAGTTTGGTGGAAGTCAGGTCAAGTAAAACAAACAATTAACTTCTAAGAAATAATACTGAGGCTGGGGGAAACCGTTTGTTGTCAGCAAAAGGCTTGCCAGGAAAATAGAAGGAATTCTCTAAGTTCAGTATCAGTGAAATCTGGGAAGAAGGGAGTTGAAGAAGGATCACGGACTCTTTTTATTGCCTCTGCTTCCCAGAGGTCTTGGAGTCCTTCAAGTTAAGCATAAAATATTTGCTACTGAAGAGGAACTATGCAGAAAGTATCTCTTTGGCATTGCTAATCTTATGCAATAATCCAGCATGAACCAACCTGCAGCACATGCAGCCACTCCAGACCATATCCAGTGTGTGCGCACACATTGATTTTTGGCAAGTGGTGTCAGCTTTCTTGTTAGCATTCCATCCTTTCTCAGAGGATTTATAGATCTGAATACATCTGAGCTCTTCATAATAAGGTTTTTTTCCCTTTCTTTTTTTTTTTTTTCTGGTTCAAATCTGTATGTTTTTGTAAAAT
Organism: Calcarius lapponicus; assembly: GCA_039654755.1. Lineage (NCBI taxonomy): Eukaryota > Metazoa > Chordata > Aves > Passeriformes > Fringillidae > Calcarius > Calcarius lapponicus. The sequence continues at coordinate 16,428,169 of CM077481.1, forward strand.
ACTCATGCAAATGAGTTTTGTCCTTCGTTTCCCTGCTAAGTTGTCACAGTGGCCCTGAGGCTGGCAGAGGTTCTGCAACATTGCTCCGGGTGTTGTGGCTGAAGGTGGAACATCCTTGTCACAGGAAGAGGTTCACTGTTTCCTCTTTGTTGCTGCTGCTGTTGCATGAAGGACTACAGAAGTGAAGTCAGGAGGAAGTAGAGGAAAGAAAGACCACAGGTCGATATTCAGCTCTGTTACACCAGTTTAAGGTGCAAGCCTGCCTGTGTGGGGAAGGCATCTTTATTAAAGAGATTGTGTTACACAGCAAAGACAGAGTAAGATGTACTTTCCTTTACAATTAATATATGTTAAAGGACAATAAGGACAATGAAAATGCCTGTTTTCTCATTATCTGTTTACCTCTTATTTTCTTTGAGTTATTTTAAATTTAATTTTAACAGCAGTAAATAATTCTGGCAGGAGTTTGAAGCCGGATGTATTAGATGCTATAGCAGTGTTATTTCCTTAAGAGATACAATACCAGGCTTTGTATTATTTTAATCTGAAGGGCTGGGCATGAATAATACTTTGTTCAAACTTTCTACCTAAAATTCAGAAAGAAATATTTTATGCATCTGACTGATGTGTATTCAAGGTTCAGACAGATAAAACAGTTGAGCTGTTCTACCCCTAATATCCTTAAGCTCCTTGTTGGGTGCAGCCCATAGCTCTGCAGTGGCACATTATGCCAGTGATGGGGACATTAGCTGCTACTGACTGAGTGAGAATCCTTTACAGCTCTCAAACTTCAGTGATTTCAATGTCTAATGATTGCAATATGCTTATGATGAACTAACTGTATAATATACTGTACTGAAAAAATGCTTGGTTGGTGAGGTGAAGGCTGAGTGGGCTGGGGTGATGTTGGAACTTTCCTACCTAGATTGTTTCAATTTTGAAGTCAATGGGTCAGAACTGCTGAGGTTTTTATTATTGTACTTGTATTATTGTACTCCTGAAACTAATAAGTTTCAGGAGATTATCACAAAAACATTTTCATTTTGCTGCTGATCAGTATGTTGACTGAAACAGAGTATATAAAAGGTTTCTTCATTTAGCCTGATCCTCTCCACCTCTGGACTATGAAAGGAAACTGATGAGATGACATAAGTTTAACTAAAGAGAAAGCACAGTTTAGTTTCTTTTATATGGCCATTTTTTACCTTTACTGTTCCATTTTTTTCTGTTAAAGTTTATTGGAGCAATTGAGGAAAATATTTAACTTCTGGCCAAAGTTAATTTGGAAATAATGTCATTTATAGTTCAAATTGCTTTGATTATTTCTGTAGCTGCAATCATCTGCATAAAGTTGAAGCAATGATGCTGGCTTTATTTACACTCCAAGAACCTAACCCAGTGTATCTCTGTGTGTGTATCTTGGCCATCTGTCTAGGTAACCAGCTCCTGCCCTGCCTTATGTTTAAGCGTAACATGTATGTATTTACAGAGGCTCAAAGTACTCTCTGATTCCTTAATATAATTTTCATTAAGATTGACCATATCATATGGTCAATGTCATCAATAACATTTTGAGTAATTCAGTTTGCATTATTTCATAACTAGCTGCTTCACAGTTACTTTTTTAAAGTGGCAAATGAGCCTGCAGAGGTGTCTTACAAAACAGCATGGTAGAAACATCCACCTTTTAAAATAAAATCTAGAACTTCATTTTCCACTGACAGTGAAGATGGATGAACATGCCAAGCAAGTGCCCATGTACTAGTAAGAGGGCAGTGGGACATGTGGGTCAGAGAAGCTTACACTTGTTGGTCTTTTGAATAATTTGAAAAGTAACTTACTCAGGTCGTAGAGCACCTGTCTCGTAAGGTGCACTGGAAACCTTTCTGTGGTTTCCTGTGCACTGGAGCTGACAGCACGGGCACCCAGCTCTGGGTGGGACTGCCAGGGTGCTGAGGAGAGGCTTTGCAAAGGCGCCCAGTAGGAAAAGCTACAGGCGTGTGTAAGGACTTGCACTCCCAGGGAATTTAGGTAGATACTTAGCTCCTGTCTAGAGTCATGTAGTGTGGATGCCATGGGACAGAGAATCGGCAAGCGTTTCTCACAGCGGCTTGTGAGAATTTTTAGGGAGTTGTAAGGACATGATAACTTGTTAAGTATAAACAAATCTGCAGGTGGTGTTTTTCTACTTTGTCTCTCTGTTCTTTTCAAGGACGGTGTATGAGGAAGATGTTTTTGTTAGTTAGCTAATCAAATAGAATGTATCGTATCACTAAACAAACTGCGCGGTTCTCTTGAATAAAGCCTTCTTTGCTCTGTCTACAACACTGCCTCCCACCTGTTCCTGTGTTGTTCTCGGTGCAAGAGTGACAATGTCGCATTAGGTATCTGTGCAGGCCCTTTTTGTCTCAGAATGTGACTAAATGTTTTGTCCTAATGGTTGCCCTCCCTTCACTGGTGTATGATCTTGATCTGTTCCCAGGGCTGAGGAGTCAGGGTGCTCAAGTGCGAGACAACACAACGCAGCCCCACAATTAGGCTGTACAGCATGAAAATAGAGCCTTAAAATTTCTTAAAACCTCTGCATTGTCAGGCCCTTTCTCATTTTTTACCTTTTACTTTTTCTAAACTTTGGTCTCAGGATCCTAAATCCTTCTGTAAGGATTTTTGGGTGTGACTAATTGTGCAGGGCTGCTTGGATGCTGGCAGCTTGGATGAATGCTTTGGAGCAGCAACATAGGTGCTTGGTGGAGACAGCTGGTCAGGAATGGAGATGTCAAAGGCATCTTTTTAATGAGCATTCAGTCTTCTGTCTCCTGGGTCATCTAAAGAGTTCTGTTGTTGAAGTGAAACTCAGCTGAGTCAGTAGGCATAGGTTCCTGTATTTTTCAATGGGATTTTGCTCTAAATCCATCTTTTAATACAGAGCAGTTGTGAGATTTGTGCCTTACTGTGGTGTTTTGAGTAAAATGACAGTGCATGTCCAGCATACTTTCTGTGTGAGATTCAGGTGCCCCTGAATTGTGACATCAGGCCTTTGACACATCCTAAGATATATTTCACAGATGACAGAATTTTCTGGGTTGAAAGGGACAACCCACGAACATGGTAGAAACATGCTTATCTGCCAGGATCCTCAAGTCCAGCTCATAAGTGAATGGCCCATATGGCAATTGTATTTAATCATTAAAGAAAAATAAGAGTTGATTTTTTCCCCCCCTACACCAGTAAAGTCTGTACATTGTGATCTCCAGATCTATATATCTCATTCTACAGCTTGACCTCAGGCTGCTTTGGTACAGTGTAGTTTATAACCTGTTTCTGCTCTTGCATGTTCTCCTCTTCTGATGGTATGTTTTAAAAAGGTCAGAGATAATGGAGGAGAAGGTCTGGATGAGTTTGTCTTTCACAGCTGGGTATTGCACTGAGGACATAATGGAGCTTATGAACTCAAGCATCTATACTGTATGAATGCATATAGTTGCATTCAGGTATTTGAAATTAATGTTTAAAGTGGTATCTAATGGAATGGGGGAAAGTGACTTACCATTGCATCAGCATGAATGTCTGTGGCTCTCGATGAGGAGTGCTGTTCTACCAATTTCAAAACAATATGATTATGCACGTCTTGTCCTAATGTAGCTTTGGTGAATGTCTCATGGCTCAGTGCATGCTGTTGTCTTGTTACAAAATCTACAAGATGAAAAGGTTTAGTGACATTAGAGGGTGTCCCTGGCTTTACTGAAATGCTTTGGGATATTTCAGGAGTAATGATTTTTCATTATTGCTGAAATTATCTTTCATGTCCTCACACCTTTTGGCAGCTAGGCAGATTGGAAATCTGACGTGGCAGCATAGCTCAGACTGGACACACAAAGCCAGTGCTCAGGTGGGTGTGCGGGAGCTGCCTTACTGACTGGGAGCCAGGTATAGTGCACAGAAAGGGTTAATCAGGAGACAGCACTGGAGAAACCGAGGGAAGGAAGATGGCTGGCTATTAGTAGAAAGGGCAGGGGGAGCGACAAGGAGATAAGCATGTGATTTGGAAGGGGAAATGGAAAGATAGGTGTGAGAGCTTGAGTCAGAGAGAAAATGACGCCAGTGTGAGAGCATGTGAAGAAAGAGGGAAAAAGAAAAGTAACACTCTTGAGAAAAAAGGAATGTATTATATTCTAAGAAAATGTAGCATTCCATATTGATAGGCTAGGAATAAAGGGAAGAATAAACTTTGATGCTCTAGGGAGAAAATGGACTATACAACAACAAAACAGAGTAAAAATCAGAATCTGTAAATGCATATGTATTCAGTGCTGCTCTGGAGGATAAGACAGGTTTTATCAGCATGTATTATGGAGAGAAGTCTCTATGGATAGATACCTGGAACATCCATCTGTCTCTTAATATCATGTTCTTGATCTCAAGCTTGAAGCCTCCAGGTCTGGCAAATAAGTATATATTTTTTTCATGTGTGCAAAAGGAAAGTCTTAATTAGTCTCATTCTTACAAATAATTCGCCCATTTTAGATTTTACTTTTTTAAAAAAAGAAAACTAAAGATAATCTGTTGCAGGAAGTGCCCTCCAAACATTACAGTTTGATAAAATTGTAGGTTATTTTTAATGGTGGCCATGATCAGATTCAAAATTGGATTTAATTTAATTTGTGTTCCTATAACTTGTAAGTGTGATTGCAAACTCTAATATAATCACTAGATCTAACTCCTGGCTGAACTAACATTTTCATTTCAGGCAAACAAATTAAAATTGAGTTAATTATACAAAACCATTTGGATGTCTATAGTGTAGGTTTCTTATTAAAACACTTTACTTTCTTGTCTTCAGTCTGAAAACAAAATCCTTGCATATTTGCACGCATAAAGTTGAAGCATTTGTAGTGTTTGTAACATCTGTCAGTGGGATTTTAAATAAGGATTGTAATCCAGATTCACATAAGTTTACTCATATAACACGTTACTGCAGGGAATGATCAGATAAGGGTTTGCAATGAGGCCTGTGGTGATGCCTTAGGATTTTAGCTTTTATATTTTTCATGTATTTGTTATGCTCCAATTTTTAGTGTATAACACTAAAATCCATATCGAGTGTTAGTTACTGCTTTCCCATTTTGATCAGACAAAACAACTCCTCTCTAGGCCTGGGAATCAAGGACACCTCGCTCTCTCAGGCCCTGAGAAATGCAAACAAAAGTGAGTTGGAGGGGAGCAAACTTGAAGTAAATGACTGAAGCTGTACTTGGAAAATGAACTCCCAATATGCAAATGGACTGAATTTATAAAAGTGTGAAAACCCGTGACCCACCATCCATTTTTGGGTGTAGCTCCTGGGTGGGCTCTGTCTGCCCTAAATGCACCTGAAGGCCCTTCAATAAGTATTACTGCCTTTTATGCTCCTAATTTTGTCTGGCCTCTGGTTTTAGGTAGTCCCAAAAAGGCACCAGCAGCAGTACATGGGAAATATGGTGAGCCACAGGGTGTGTGAGTCTGTTGCTGGTCTGTTATGTGTATTTTAAAAGAAGCTATCACAGTATTCCAAAAGTAACCCCTGAAACAAGCCTGGTTATCATTGAAAAGATGTTATCCTTAATGTTTTTGATGTTCCTTCAAAGCTGAAGATGCACAGTTGTTCTTGGACCTGCATGAGTTAAAATGGAGAAGGGAGATAAGAAAAGCACACCTGGATGTATTTGAAATTTTACTTAAGTACTTGGAGAGCTGCTATTTGAAGTGCTGCTGTATGAAATCCAAGCTCACAGCATATACTGTTAGGAGCATCCTCCTTTTGCTGTCCCAGTGAATACCATGGGGCAGCTCAGCCCCACGGGGCACTGCAGTCACTTGCTGGCCCCAGCCAGAGTGACTCGGGGTTGGCTGTGCTGGCTGCGCCCTCTCCTAGACTCTTGCCCATCCCCACCACTTGATGCTGTATAAGCTCTGCACAGCAATACCTAGAAGAGCCCTGTGTTACCACAGAATCATGGAATGGACCTTAAATAGCATCTCGTTCCAAGATGGTAGGGACACTTCCCTCTATGCCAGGTTGCTCAAAGCCGCACCCAGCCTAGTGTTGAACACTACGAGGGATGGGGGCATCCACCATCTCTCTAGGCCACCTGTGCCAGTGCCTCACCACTCTCATAGTGAAGAATTTCTTCCCAGTACCTTATCTAAACCCACTGTCTTTTAGTCTGAAGGCATTCTCCTTGTCCTGTCCTTAGGTGCCAATGTAAAAAATCTCTTTCTGTCTTTTTCATAGGCCCCCTTCAGGTACTGGGAGGCTACAGTGGGGTCTCCTCAGAGCCTTCTCTTCTCCAGGCTGACCTCTCAAGTCCCTCAGCCCATACTCATATAAGAGGTTGAGAGGTGCTCCTAGCCCTGTGATGAGTTTTGTGGCCTTCTCTGGACCCACTCCAACAGGTCCAGATCTTTGTTGTGCAAACGGTTCTTCAACATCTTTCCAAGCAACATGAATTCCCTGTTGATGTTTTGCCACCCCCTTGTTGCAGTCTCCTTCAACCCTACATGAAAGGGTTGAAGTGGTCTCTTCTGGTCACATATCCAAAACAGCATTATACAAGCTATTGTGAAAAAAATTAACTGAAGCCCAGCCAAAATCTGTACAATGCCATACTTTCACATATAAAATTCAAGGAATAGGTAACACATAAGCTAATAGGATATGTGTCAGTCTGCACTGACACTGCCATTTCTGGGAGTTTCTCTTCCTCCAGGAAGAAGGAAATAATTTGGTAATTATTCACAGCTCAGCAAGTCCCTTTCTACCCTCACTAACAAAATGTGAATTGTGAACTATTTCCTTTGAAATCAATAAACTTTGAAGGAATTATAACAAAGCAAAAAGAGTAAACATTTTTCACTTTCTGTGCTTTCTTTCCCACATCTTAGACTGCAGATCAGTGATCCTTAATTGGAACCAATGCTACATACCTATTTTTGCATAAAATCCTTAAAATGTTTTAAAGTGCAATTGAAGCATATTAAAGAAATTATTGTATCTGTGCCTAAGATTGCTTTAATTTCCATCCCTCATGTTTCCTTTAGGTCTAGCCACTAAATCTGAATGAAATTAAACTCTGACCAAATGCACTTCTCTGGGTTCAGGGAAATGAAGTCAGGTTGGGACATCATTGTGCATTTTATTCTTCAGAGGATTTGTTCACGCGACCAAGAGCTATTTTCCTTTACTGATTCACTTTAAATTAAATGTTAGATCACTTCTGTTCAATAGACATAGGAAAGAATATGTCTGAGGGAGAATATTATTTAATTCAGATCTTCTTTCTTACTTCAAGACTTCTGGTAGCAATGGCAACCCAGAGATACATATTATGCCTGAAGGAAAGATGATTGACATTTTTATGTCATGTATTTAATCCATCAGTGCTGAGACACTTCAGAATTAAAATATATGGTCCCATTATCTGTTTATGTTTCCTAAAGAAAAGAAAGAGTGTCTGATATGCATCTTTAGAGCATCGACGGGCTGTGGGTTAGAGGCAGCATCTGTCTCTGGAGGTAGTGTTGGGAATATCAACCCCCCAGCTCCCATCCTTTGAAGAGTTTCCTGTTTTCTGCAAGAGGAATAAGGTGCATGTAAGTGGCAGCTGCCAGTGCTTTTCTTAATAGCATCCCTTCCAAATTGTTAGAAATCTGCTGCGTGATCAGTGAGGTCTGTAGGTAGCCACATTTGCAGGCAGAGCAGCAGCTCTGTTCCAGCTGTGCAGAATGCTGTACCTGAAGGGAAGGGAGGGTGTAATGGTCATGCTCTTAGTGTGCTCTTTGCTTGCATAGGAATCCCAGATACGTATTTCCTGTACCAAATGTTAAACTCCTAACCTTTCTCCCATTTAACCGTAAGTGCTCAAATCCTGCTGGGAATGTGGCCTCTGTCTGTCCATAGATAGATATATGTTACCAAGTCTTTGGGTTTATAAAATACTGCACATATTTGGCTACTCTTCCTATGGAAGCTGAGGCTCTCCTTCACAAAGTAGTTCTCAATATTGAATACTTCTCCTTTCATGAAAACTGTTTCTACTGCCATGTTTTCTGCATAGAAGGCATTTTGTGTTGTAAATGTTGTTTTGGATAGAAATAGAAAATAGTGTTAGAAATACTTTGACAGGAACAGATTATTGTATATCCTGGAGATGCTCAGAATGTGGATTCAGCTGATCTTCCTTAAAGAAGTGAAATGTTCCCAAGTTATTATTTTGTCCTTGTCTTTCATAAAGAAGTCTACCTGGTTATCCGTGGTGGTTTTGAAGTGCACTGTTGTCTCGCCTTTGACCCAGCAGTGTCTGACAAGTCTCCCTAGCTAGATCAGGATCTTTCAGACAAGCAGTTTCTTGGCCATGTGCTTCAATTCAGAAGAGGCCTTTTAGAAACAGGTCAGATGTGGTACTAGCTTCAGCTCTTGTCTGGTGTGAGTCCTCTTCCAAAAGCAAGGTTGTGGGGGTGGCAGTGAGAAAATGGTAAACCAGGACAGTGAGTTGGATTCCAGGAGAAAAAAAGGGAAGCTGCAGGGCTGCGGTTAGCTCTGCTTGGTACTGTACGGACAGTAGGAGATGGTGTTTGGGTCATATAATAGTAGCTTCTGCCTTTCTTTGGGTTTTGTAGAGGCTGCCACTCTTTTTATTTCCTGTGTTCCCTGGGAAGGGCCACTCTGTTGTGACCCTTCCACATTTGGAACCAGCTAGCCTACAGGTCATGGGGCACCTGCTGATGCCTCAGACTCTGCACTGCTGATTAACATCTGCTTCCAGACCTTCATTACTGGGGAATTTTTATGCTTTAATAGGTAGCTGTCGAGTGAGAGGTAAAGAAAGCAAGTAGAAGATAGGTTCAACATGGGTTTCTTGTCTCAGTTTTGCTTAATTTAGCCCGTATGATACACAGGGGCTCGCTGTGTTGTTTTCTTTGCTGCTGTGAACATCCTGTGGTCTCGAATCAGGGTCAGGCTCTTTGCTGATGTATGAATCACCTTCCCAGATTCCAGGCTGATCTTGAAACTTGGAGCTTGCTGGCTTGCTGGAAAACCCTAATTCAGCCTGACTTTGGCTTGGCACTTCTGTCCATGTGTCCTTCCCCTCAGTCCCCAGAGACCACAGAACACAACATTGGAGCCTGGACTCTTTATGCTGTTTGCAAATTATTTATTTCCAGACTTAACACCTTTTCCAGAGAAATCAGAAAAGCCATTGTGTGTTGAAGTAACCATGCTCATTACTTACTAGCTCTTAATTACTGTGTTGGCTATTTTTTTCCCCCTGACAAATTAGTAGTTGTTATTTTCCTTCTTTTAGTGGAAGGAGCACAGTTCAGTATTTTAAGAGTGAAAAGCAGATGTTAGACATAAAAATCGAGCCAGTTCATAAAGGCAGAACAGAATTCTTATATTTTATGCACACAGATTCACCCACAGCACTACAGACAGCATTTTCAATTTTCACTTGTGCCCTCTCCTTCTTTCTTTACCATTTTTGCCACACTTTCAGTTTTTGTGCATTTTTTTATCTGTATAAAACTACAGGCTTAAGATGCCCAGTGCAGATAATCTTTTTTCCTTACACTATCTCTCTTGCATGTTGCCTCTGCTGTCTTGTCCTCCTTTGGATTTTATGTGCCTACATGGAGTAAATTTGGAGGGGTCGGGGGGGTACTCCTAATACTGTGCAGTGCTCACTTCCTCTAGCTGCAATTATTGTCACCCACACAGCAAACCCCACTCGGAATCACAGAGGTCCTGGCTCTGTGGGCTAAAAGGAAGGCTGAAACACTTGTTGGGGAAGGTGATAGCTCTGTGTAGCAGTTTTGAGGAAGGAAACTATCAGTTTCAAAGGCGTGTATGGGCAGGACCTATGTTTCCAGAATTAATGTGATGAGCACAGAAGATGTGTAGTTGTTTACATGGTGACTTCACAACTGAGATTTAGCTGAAAGATTAGTATGTTCTAGGCAGCAGAGTTCCGGTCTTGTAGCACATGATATACTGTCTTGGTAAAATATTATTTCTTTTTTTGTGCCTCTCTGCTGTCAAATCCTTAACCTTTGTGTGATCACAGACCAAATGATCAGTCTGGTGAATTCAGTTTGTTGCAGAAAATATTTGTCTTCCCAAAAGCAAGACTAGACTATATGCCTGGTGGCCAGGCATGTTTTAACTATAAATTAGTACCTCAATTTCACCAGTATTGTGTGGGAATAATTTGATTTTACTTCATAGTACTATTCTGAGATTAATTAGTTTATTTTGTTAATACAAAACTGTTATAACTTGTCATTGTTATGATACCTGAGGTTCAGGCAGCAAGAGCAGTTGCAATTTCAGCACCAGATGATCTCAGCTTCTCCAGCTGAACTCTACTCGCCTGCTGGGGCTATTGTGAGAATTGTAAGGTAGTCCATTTATTTGTCCAGCAAACATAGCAAACATTTTTTTTTCTTTTTCTTTTTTTTTTTTTTTTTTTGTCTTTCCTTGAGCAACATTTGCATTCCTTTTTTTCTTTGGGAATATTTACGAACTACAAATGCAGTTGGTACTTTAAATCTCTGTGGATATATTCCTTAGGACCTGACATTTCAGGGCTTAGCTTTTCGATGACTTATAAGGAGAAAATTTCACAGTTCATGCTTGTGGCCATGCAAGTTATTCTCTCAGGGGTTCTGACATTCCTCGATACATGTGAAAGCTTTTTGTTGCAGTTTTGATACCAGATGGGGAAAACATCTTCATAACCAAGATGGTCTCTCATGTGTACAGCTCCTCAGACTGAAAAATTTAAGGCAGATAATGCAAATACAAGGTTGAAATGAATTAAGTATTTAGGGAAATACGGGTGCAGAGGCAGTGCAGTTCCAGAGTGTGGTTTCTCATTGTGTGCAATCCAGCCTAACCCCAGACTGCTGCCCAAAGGGAGCTTTTTCATTACCTCCTGGTAAAGAGGGGTATACAGCTATATTAATTCTCCTTCACTTCCACCAGGGCCTTGATTTGCTAGAGAACTGGTGATTATGGCTGCACAGTTGTTATATGCAGTTCATGGGAGAGATCAAATAGGTTGCTGGTTCTTGGGAACAGTGAGAGAGAGGAGGGGAGAGAAGGGAGACTCTCTTGTTGGTGGCAGCCCAGTGTTTAGGTCAAATTAACCGCAGTACAAAACTGCTCTCTTGGGTGTCTGATATTTAATAATATGTGAGATGTTTTAGTAGCATTGTTACTCACTGCCCTTGCTTGCTTATCTCCCCTGTCAGTCCGACCATTTCATTCTCCCTTGGTTTCAGCTCGCTTTGCCTCTTCTGTTATATTTATATATTTGTCATTGCAGACATAGCTGCATGCCATACACATTCTGATAGAGAAAGCCATGAGCCTCTTGCCTTGCTCCCCTGTGGTCTGGTTTGGATTTCATTAGGCATACACCTTCTGGTCCCTCCGATGCCCGGGATGGGATGCCTGCTGTAACATCTGCTCCTTCAGACTGGTGCCTTTGTGCAGAGAGCACGTTCAGGCAATCTCTCACTGTCATGCTGCAGCAGCAGGACCAGGCACGTCCTTGCTGCACACAGACCAGTTAAGGATTCAGGAGCAGTGCTCCTGCTAGGCTCTGGTTATAGCTGTTGGGGTGAGAATTAGCTATCAGAAAATTTTCATACTCTTCATATTAATCACTGTAGGGCAGCAGTGCTGGCTTTATGACTTCCAGCTATTTGTTTGTGTTTGTAAGGCAGGTAATTGTGATAACTAGGCAGGCATGTGAAGAGAGAACTGGGAAAGGAGAAGGTATGTTTTATTGATGTGCTTTGAATTTGCCTGCTTATAATACTGCTGAGAATGGGGTGGGCTTCCTGAAGATAATGAATTCTGGTGAGAGATCTGGCTGAAGCTTTGAATGTAAGATCGAAAAATTCTGTAACACTGAATCTAGCCTATTTCTGAGCAACTCCTTTGTGGTAATCCACTTGGTAAATGTATAAATCTCCAGAGAGAAATTGGTGAGATTGGGAGATAGTTTTAGACACTTTTAATATTAGATGCTTTTCCAGTTTCTGACCACACTGTAGGTAGTGAACCAGTATCTCTCTTGTTCTTGCAAAAACATATTCCTTTACATTAAATAGCTGCTCTTCCTTTTGCAATTTTGTCAGACACAAGCTGCATTCATCACTGCTTTGTTTTTGCTTGGTCTCCCTGGTTAGATCCCTCTACATCATTGTTCAGTTTGGAAATGGCTGTGAAGAGCCTGGTACTTGACATCTTATTTCAGGCTAAAAAATAAACTCTGATCTTTGTCTTTGTACTTTGGGTTAGTGTGTTTTTTTTGCTTTGGGTTATTGTGTTAGGGTCTGTTAAATGGGTAGTAAATATTTGTTAACTGCACCTTTGACGAGTATATATGATTAAATGAAAGCGACTCCTAAATGAGAGGGTTGTAACTGAAAGACATAGCTTCTTGTTCATGGCTGCATTTAGTTTATTCTGCTCAGTTTGAAAGAATTCAGCAGTTTAAAAAGCGGCAGCCATTAATGCTGTGGCATCTTAGTGTTTGCATTTTCTGTTGAACCATCCATTCTTAGTATAAGCAAATAGTATAAATGGAGGAACTCGGTGTTCCCTAACATTGTGTAACATTATTGTTTGTTGGACCTGGTTGTTCCATTCTGAGAGCTAATTTATAATACAGTTTAATGTATTGTACATCCACGTACAGTAGGGGTGGAAGCAAGAGCCTGTGGAGAGAAGTTTCTCAGTACTTTAAAGAAAATATGTCTTGCACAGGGTTCTGCTAATAAAAATTGGATGAAAAATTTATTGTGGTGATTAAGGGCATGGCTGTCCTTTTATATAAAAAATGAAAACGTTAGGGTAAAATTAAAACAAGTGTAAGTATGTAAGAATCCTTGATAATCTATGTGGTTAGTTTTTCAGACATTGGTGGAGAGTCTCAATACATGGAGTGTAGACACAGCTCCAAAATGGCTGTAGAAGTGCTTCCTTTTATCACAAGGCAAAAAAAAAAAAAGCAAAAAAAAAAAGCTGCACTGGCATATTTTTTTTTCATTGGTGTCTATTTTGTACTTGCTTCTCATACACTGTGCCTGATAGACCTATACTTGAATTTATATTTGAATTCATATTTACAGGTTACCAGCTTCTACTTTGCATATTAAAGAGTGCAGTGTACCCAGCTGCAGACTGGGCCCTTAGCCAAGACTCTTTTCACATGTGTGTGCCTTTCTGCAAGGGCGTGCCTTCATTTCGCAATGCACATCTTCAGATTAGGGTTTCTGTATAACACAGATTTATTCTTTCTAACGTCAGCTACTTGCTTATAGCAGATGCTCCAATGAGTGGAATTGATTGAAAGGTGTATTATTTAATATAACTCCCTTAATATAGTATTTTATTCTGTATTTTCTGCCTCATATTTGAGTCTGTGATGTTTGATTATGTGAACAGTGAATGTTCAGAATAAGCTGTTTTTCTCCAAGCATTCTCTTCTGTTTTACTCATGGAGAAAATAACCTGTTTCCCATCTCTGTGCATTTTAGAGAAAGCAAGGATTACAAATCTCCTTTGTGTCTTTCAGATACCTGTATTAAATCAATAGGTGCTCTTGCCTTTGAAATCCATTATTTCTGGACTGTTTATTGAAGTGGGACCATTTAGACTGTCATACTCTATCATATGGTGCACCGCTGTAGTTTTTCTTTCAGTTATGCACTGCTGTGAAGATAATTTAGCATTGTTGACATAGTCTATACTTCTGTTTGAGTTTTATCAGTAAAATATTTCCATGTGCAGAAAAATTCATTAAGAAAGGAATTTTAATAATGCATGGAGAAGGTAGGGGTTCTGCTAATGAACAGACTCCAAAGCAACAAAACCAATTATTTAGCTAGGATCCATTTTAATGTATCTGTAAGTAGGCAAAATGTTAAAGTTGTTTGGAACTCTGGGATGATAGTATTAAATATCTTTAATGGCTTTGCTCTAATATAATTCAGTTATTATGGAGACAGTGGGATTTGAGTTGTGTGCTTTATATCCTTACTTGACCAATATAGCCTGTGTTCAAAGTCTTAGGGGATATACCTTCTGTATCCTTAGGTTCTGGTGAGATTCCTCTGCTTGCACTAGCATCATCATAATCATCATCATCATCATCATAATTATTATTATCATTATTATTATTAACAACAACAGCAACAATAATCACTGGCACTTAAATGGGAATTGTTAATTCAGTGTCCTAATATGAAAAGAAGGAGAATATTAATTTCATGCAGAAGTATGTGTGTTTTCTAATGAGGCTCGTGCATCTCATCCCTGTTAGTGCTTGTGTGTAAAGACTCTTGAATACTTGGAAGTATAGCCCAAGGAGGATTTTAATTGTCAAGTGCAGTTTTCAGCCAAATTTTGTTTTTGTTCTCCTGTGAAGAGGAAAAGAAGTCCCCTGTTATAGTGGTGCTGATGTCAATCTTAGAGGGACTGACTAAACTGAGGGGATGGAGCGCTACTAGGCCTCCCTCACAACTCAGGTCACTCCTGCTTTGCCAAATAGTTTGTTTTGTTTTTCAGTCATTGGCATTGATGGAAAACTTTTGCAGGACTGACCCTACTTTCCTGTCAGTTTTTGTTGTACAGAAATAGTCATGCAAAGCCTTTACACTTGTTTTTACTGTTTAATCTTCAATGGTATTAGCTGCTGTAGTGAGGCTTTATCAGCGATTATCTGCAAGAGTTTGAAAAGATTGTCTTAGTGCCTCCTACCAGAGCATAGAATAGGACTGCTGAATTTTATGTCTGTCACCTCTAGGTCATGTATCCTAGCAGGATGGAAAATAATTGAAAGGTCTAGATCAGTTATCTGTCCAGTGTATGTAGGTGAACCTACATTACAGTCAGAAAAGACACATCATTATATGCCTTGTGTATTTGCCAAGTCCTGGTATGGCCATTCCCTTCCTGTTTGCCTTCAGTAATTCACATCTAAATCCACAAATTTTAGTCCAGTTTTGCTGTGTATTTGTGCGTTCAAATAAGAGACTTTGATTGAATGAGGTTGTAGCTTTGCTTGGATAGATAGTCTTGAAATATAGATCTATGAAAGACACAGGGAGCCCCATTTTTGCCCGATTTAGTTATTGCTGAAGTGTTCAATTTAGACTCTTCATAATAAAACTCACTTAAAGTGATTTTTAATAATAAATTGTCTAATTATAAAAGTTTGTAAATGTTTCAGTTCAGATACTGGCCTAATATTATGTCTCTTCTTCCTTACTGTGTTGTTGGCAAGGAAATGACAAAGCAAATAAATGTCACTGTTCTGGTGACCCCTGGACTTTTACTGCTGCACCCTGTGTGCTTGGTCTACCTGGCAGCTGAAGGCAGAAAAGTTTAAAGTTCTTATTTCAGCGCAAGACATTTTGCACTTTGTCTCCTGTGAGACTTCTGTGCCTTTTGTCCTTCTAGTGCTCCTTTTATTATCTCTTTGCATTAATGAAATGCGGGGTAGGTTGGTTGTTTGTTTGCCGGGGGTGATGGATCATGTGCAAGGGAGACTGACACTGTGTTAAATGTGGGATGCTTACTCTGTTCAGGCTACAAAGGACATGAGGTTTCTCAGCTCCAGTTTCCAGGATTCACTAAGGCTATATAAATGCATTTCAGCTGTAAGATATTTGCCATTTTGATTAAAAACTCATCTGCCTGGAGGGTGTGTTTCTCATGGATTTTTTTTGTTCTTCTGGAGACATGATTTTCTGTGGTTAAATAAATTATGAGGAGTTTTAAAATCCATTCCATTTTGCATGATAAACTACAGCCCTTTTACAGGTCCGTGCAGATCACGAGAAAAGAAATGGATGTAAAGAGAAGGTGAGAAAATAAGATACAGAAGAAAATTGGAAAGAAGGAGAGAATCTGATATGCAAATCAGGAAGAAAGACTTCATAGAGGAGTGCGGGAAAGGGGAACTTGACAGTGTCATTATAGTAGAATGAAATTAAGTTTTTCTGTATGTTTAGTGATTAACATAACATAACAAAGAGAAAAAATGACTAAGTAATATTAAAGCAATGCAATTTTAAGTGCATGATGAATCCTTAGCAAAAGCAGTTCTAGTAATTTAATAAGTAAATGTGTACTTCAAAATTATAAATGTGAACTATTAAAAAAATGCATTGGAAATCTTAATTTTCTACAAAACCTGTAGACTTCTTTTTGCATGGCCAGCAATGGTTTCCTAATGTTATTTTGTATTTGAAATTCAGTCTTTAGAAACTGTCAAATTAATGCCACCAGATTTTACTTTCATGCTGAAAATATAGTAACTTACACATTTTAAAGTTAAAATTAGTTAGTCCTGAATTTATTCCCACTTTATGGGGATTTTTTACAAGGTAGAGAAGCAAATTGGCATGGAATATGAATAGTGTTTTTTCGGGCTGCTCAGTCCTGAGAATTAAATTGGTAGGGGAAGTGACAAACAAGTATTCTTCTATTTGCTGGCTGTGGGTGGCAGAAGCCCCAGGTTGCCCAGGCAGAGCCCAACTGGAATTCTTCTCATCAAACCAAGTGTTGCACTTCATCTAAACATCCTGCTTGAACTGGGAGAGAGGGACAAGGACTTTTTTCTTCTTAAAAATAATCTCCAACACCCTGACAGGATTGTGTGCTGTGTTTGCCATTGGCTTTTTCTGGTTTTCTTTCCAATGACTTTCCCCCTCTGCCACCTTTTCCTCCTATTAATCATTGTGAAATACACGTCAGCAAAGATGTTTCTGCCAGACTTCTGACCTCACCATATCTAAATGGGGTGTCAAGGGTGGAAAGTTTATCTCTGCAAAGGAGATAAAAAGCTATCACTGAAAGTACAGGATTGTCATCCTGATCAGTTTGAAATTGAGGGGATGAGAAATCAGCTGTTCTCCATTCTTGTTTGTGTTGGGGTGTAGGGGCATGAACAGATTAAAAATCCCTCTGAGACACGGACGTGGGGATCTTTCATATTCAGCAGGAAGGTTCTGTTCTGACCCGCTCTTAAAAGAAATAAAGTATAATACAATACCTTGAAAGAATGATAAATCTTTAAACTCTGTGCAGACAAATAGTGTTCTTCAGTGATAAATTGTTTTGGAAGTTCTCAACTAAGTAGAGATTTGTTATGCCTGGAAGTATTTCAGATGAGTTATGACTGCTCATGACTAATACAAAATCTGGACCCCAAATGAAGACATAGTTGGACAGTGGTCCAGTGACACCAAGTTCTACCAAACTTCAGAAAATAGTTGTCTCCTGTTTAGCAGAGGATAAGTGCTTAATTATTGTTTCTGTACTACAAATTCAAACAGATACACTCTGTGTTTATAGCTACAGATTTACGTGGTGGATGTGTTCCATTTATTGTGGCTTTATTCCTAATCCTGGGAGATACACGAAGGGTAATTTCTTCTGTAAGGTCAATATAGAATAGTAACTCAGACTACATTTTCTTGGTTTAGCACCTTCATTTGTCAAGATTTCAGAAATTAAAAGGTTCACCAGGAGTGATAAGCCTCCATATATGACGGCTGTCAGTGCTTTGACTGTGTCAGGAGTTTCAAGAACATCATGGATGTGTTGGAAATGCAGTGAACTTAGAAAACCTTAGTACTTCTGATTTATGTTTACTTACAAAGCATAGGACCCCTTGGGTTAATCTGAATTTGGATAGCCTGCTCTATGAAGAGAGTAACTTTGCCTGTTGCCACACCCAGAAATATTTCTTTTCAATTTTTGCTCTTTCCATGGTGAGAATGAACAATGTGTACTGGCCTGCCCCTTGTCTAGCCTTATCCTCTCTTGTCTGTGGCAGCCTTAATACTTCTGATGCACTGTTTTGCAGTTTGGAACTTCTCATGTGCCTGTTGTTTCCTTCTTGCTGTTGTTTGTTTGTTTGTTAAGTTTTGTTTAGCTCCTTCATCATATCACACACAGACACAGTCTGTTTGGTGTTACCCACTTTTAGGACTGCATATAGTAAGAAGTCCCTAGCTTATTTTCATATTGGAAAGTCTGGGAAGTTCTGGGAAGTAATCTGTGGACGTGTATTTGGTAGTGATATGAGAGATGAAAAGTATGAAAAGGCATCTTGAGATCTGTGCTCAGATCTGCAGTTGCTGGGCTGAGGAGTTTATGCACACAGGAGACTGATTATTCTGTCTGCATTTTTAGGACTGCTCACACAAGTGCTCCCTGAAAGCACTGCTCTTTTGGGTGTACTTGTGCTTGCTTCTGAACATTTTTGTCTCTGCCTCAAAGCACCTGTGCTCTCTCTTTGTATGATCAGACTTCGATCTTTCCCCCTTATAAGTGTAAAATCACAGGCTGAAAGACTACTATCTCAGAGAGAGATCTATGAACCATGTCAAATATTTGTTATCAAACAGGTTTAGCTGGACGCCTGTGTTTTCAGTGGTTCTAACAGAGAATGGACTTGGTGCTGTGTAATGTTTAAACTTGAATAAATAAATAAGTTTATCTAGTAAGTAAAGAGAGAACATGGGAAGGAATTCCTGCATTGTCACAGACACCCTTAGAAAGTAGTGGCTTTGCAACACAGCAAAACACTAGAGAAAATTGTCTCAAAGTAACAAGAGGTACTTCAGTTAAATTAATGTATATTCGTATTTCATTGAAAATGAGCATATGTGGCTTCCCTCTTAAGCTAAGAATAAGGCAGATCTTGATTTATCAAGAAGTGTATGACCCTTGGGGTAATCTGAATTTGGATAGCCTGCTCTGTGAAGAGCGTAACTTTGCCTCTTGCCACGCCCAGAAGTATTTCTATCTGATCCTCCTCCTTCCACAGTGGCAGGGAGCAAAGTGTACTGGCCTGCCCCTTGTCTAGCCTCGTCCTCTCCTGTCTGTGGCAGCAGGGAGGCACCCAGGGTGATGGCAGAAGGGATGCTAGGAGTGCAGGACGCAGCGTGGCTCTCCACGTTCTGCTGCAGGGATACTGCATACTGGAGGTGTATAATAACAGGGGTACTGGAGAGCAAGCTGTGCCCAGTCCCTCTTATTACCATCTGATGAGTTTTCTGATCCGCCTTGAGACAAGCTTCTTCTGCACCACAGCCTTTCAAAAAACCTCTGTTTTTCTGTCACCCCTTACAACTCACTAGAATTTCATTACAGTCACTGCAGAATGCTTTGCTATTGCTGGGAAAGACTCTGAGCCTGTGCTGCTGAGAAACCATGAGTCAGCTTGCTCAAGGGAAGGAGGAGGAGGCAAGGAAATCTCCTTTTATGATGAATCTTCCCACACTTCCTGCTGTTTCTGTTTTGGGCAGACTGGTTCAGAAGCTGTGGGCTGTTTTCTGCCTGGCTCTCAGTGTGTGAAAATTGTTCCTTCCCTAAGAGGGATCACCTTCTTGTCCTGATATGAGGTGACAGTATCCCACGCCTTTCCCCATCTAGAACAAAAGGGATAATCTTTCATCTCCACTCGAAGCGAAGCACAGTGTCATGGGGGAACTAGGGCAGGAGAAAGCCCTCACTGAGCTCTGTAGAGTTCCAGAGTCCAGCAATGTTAGAGGGGTTTTCTGAGTCACTTTTTACTCTGAGAGGCTGTTGTTTAGTCTAATCCTGTGGGATAAATATATTCTCATTAAATTCATAGGGACTTGCATCCTAACTTAACTAAGGCGTGACTGGACTCACAACACTTAACAGCAAAGAGTTTTTTTTGCAAATAACATACCATACATTTGTGTGGGTTATTCAGTAAAAAGCCCCACTTCTGCCTCTTTGCTTGAAAGGTCATATTCTGAGGGTGAGCACAACAGTGCTGAAATTGTTTTAATATAATATAATTCTGGATAAAAATGATGACAAAGAGGTAACAAAACAGTGCAGTCCACTTGCTGGAAACATCTTGCAAGTGCTTCAATTATATTTCATGCTCGAATTGAGAGCTGCTACAGTAGTGACAGGAGGAGAAAAATAGAGTTGCTTCATTTCTCTTCTCCCACCCACGGACATTTCTCAGTGTGGAAAATGAGTCATCAAGAAGAGGTATTTTTGCTTTGCAACAGACATTAGAGAAATGTTGATCTTCAGACAAACTGTGTGTCAATTGATCTACTAGGCAAGAGGTCAGATCCTGCTTGCACAGATTTTATTTCTATTGGAACCACTGCGAAGTCACAGCAAGAAGCAGCCAGCACAGTCTCCCCAGGATTCACAGTGAGCTCAGGTGTGGCTCCCACTGTGGCAGCTGTGTGACATGGCTGATCCGAGGACTGTGCCAAGTTGCTGGGGTGTGAGCCTGCTTTGACAAAACTGGGGTAGATCCTCAGCAGAGGCTGACAATCCCAGGCCCCTCCGCAAGCACTGCCCCAGCCCGCTGGCAGTGGCATGGTGGCTCTGCCAGCACAGGGCCTGCTTGCCAGCTCTGCCTCAGCTCTGTCAGATATGGCCAGGGACATCTGCTACTTTTGGAGATGTAGACTGACGTATCACAGCTTTCAAGAAGTTTTTTAGAAGTCTCCTGTAACAAGTAAAAAGTTAGCATCAACTAAATCATGAGGTGGCCTCTTGGTTTGAGAATATAATCATCTGGGATGTCTGGGCATGCTGCTATTTGCCATCTGAGAATTTGAGCACTTAATCTACTTTTAATGTGTATCTTATTTTGGAGCGGAGCGGAAGGCTTCAATATAATGTGTAACAAACATAGGGATTTTATCTGTCATTCTTAAAGCATTTTGCAGAAGGGGAAGAGGAAACTTGAGGCTCAAAACCATGTAAAGGAGTTAATCAAATCGATCTGCAAAGCGCAGACCTCATCCTCATAGTTTCTCACTAGACCACACTTTGATTCCTCTAAGCTCTTCAGAGGTGCTGGTGGCTCAGAGGAATGTAAAGCAACAAACCTGCAACCACAAACTAGTATTTCTCACACCCAAACTTAGTATTTATCACCCAAAACATGTTTTTCTGGCAAGCCAGTGTTACTGTTGAATTAATGTTTTTCCCTTTTACTGCCTTGTACTTTTGTTAGTATTTACTCTCAGATACCAAGTTTGCGCACGTCTGGAAAGCTTGCTGTGTTGTTCTGTCTGGGGTTTGCACAGCCAGGTTTTGGTAGCTGACAGACTACTGGGGGAGCTTCTGTGAGAAGCTGGCAGCAGTCCAAGATGAATGTGCCGCTGGTCTGTGATGGGCTTATCAGAAAAGGTATTATCACCTCTGTGATATTTAAGAAGGGAAAAAAAAAGTTATTGCACAGATGTAATTGCAGCCAGAGAAGAGAAGAGTAAGAAGTTGCGAGAGGAACAACTCTGCAGGCCAAGGTCAGTGGAGAAGGAGGGGCAGGAGGTGCTCCAGGTGCTGTGGTGCAGACTGTGGTGAGGCTGCTGTGCCCCTGCAGCCCTTGAAGGAATCCAGGTATTCAGAGATCCACCTGCAGCCCGTGAAAAAGACCTGCAGCGAAGCAAGTGGGTGCCTGGGAGAGGAGGAGGCTGTGACTCCATGGGAAAGGAGCAGGGACCAGCAGATGCATGGAGAGAGGAGCCCATGCTGGAGCAGGTTTCCTGGTAGGAGTTATGACCTGTGGGGGACCTACACTGGAGCAGCCTGTCCTTGAAGGACTGCACCCCATGGAAGAGAACTGTTGCCCATGGGATGGACTCATGTTAAAGTTCATGGACAATTATCTCCCATGGGAGAGAGCCATGCTGGACCAGGGGAAGGACTGACTCCTCTCCCTGAGCAGTGGCAGGAGCAACGTGTGATAAACTGATTGTAGTCCCCATTTCCCCCTGCACCACTGTGGGGGGTGGGGGAGGAGGTAGACTCCCTCCTCAGAGGAGGGAGAGGTGGAGGAAAGGTGTTCTTAATTTTATTTTAATTATTGTGGTCTGATTTTGATTAACAATAGAATTCAATTAATTTCCCCAATGTGAGTCTGTTTTGCCTGTGATGGTATTTGGTGAGTGATCTGTCTTCCTGTACTTATCTCATGAACCTTTCCTTACATTTTCTCTCCTCTCTTGTGGAGGGGAGCGATGGAGAGGTGTTGGTGGATACCTGGCATCCTGCTGGTGCTAACTCACCATGATAACTGATTTTTGGAAGTTTGTGAGCTGTGAGGATTATAGTTAGGATATCCTTAACCATGCTTTGGTGGCTATATAGTTCTTTTTTGGGTATCACATAAGGAGTTGACACTTGTGTAAATCCAGTGCAGACTGTCTCTGCCAGTAGCTGTCAGTTGTGGTAGCCTGCTGAAGGTGAGGCTGACACAGCTTGATGTCACTAAGTCCAGCAGGTAGTGGGGTTGGACATGTATTCCCAATAGGCATGGTACAGGTCTACATCTCTGTATGACTGCCCCCCATCCTGCTCAGCAGTTAGGCCAGCTTGCTGCTCATGAGAAGCTTGCAGCTCATGCTTACCCAGTGCAGGGCAAGAAAGCAACAGTTCTGGTGGCACAGGGCCACCCTCTTTCATTCCCTTGTCCCTCTGTTTCCCCATGCTTCTGCTATTACCCTGTTGCTCTGTTTTGTTGCCTTCCTTTGGTCCTTACCATTGCAAGACTTCAGGAGCTCCCGAGTGCATTTCCCAGGAGGCTGGTGAAGTGTCCCCTGCCCTGGCAGTAACCTTGCAGTTTGGAAGATACTGCATGAAACACCTCCCAGTGACCCCTGGTGTTGGGTGTCAGCCCCCAGCCACGGAGCCAGCAATTCCTGGCTCAGCTGTGGCTGCCCTGGGACTGCCCTGGTCAGAGCAGGCTGCTGGCCTGCCTTCCCTGGCTGGTGTCACTGTGAATGGACATGGTCACTCATTTCCAGTACATCTGCTCAGAGCTCCCCCTCCCCCAGGGAGCTGCATGCTGCCACCAGTGGCTTCAGCTCTAGACCTTGTCATAGGTGTCCATGGTGTATGAAAACTGTGGAGATTTCCCTCAGCTGCTGAGTTGTACTGACTCATTAGGCTATTTCCATATGCTTTTATCTGTCTATTAATAACTTTTATTAGTAACTTCTATTAATAGCTTTTCTTTTTTCCTAGGCAAAACTGAACTCCTTGAACCCTTGTGTCAGTGTATTTAAATTGTGATTTGAGTGCAAACTGAATTTTTTTCCTCCTTTTTTTTTTCTTCTTCTTTGGCTAGTTCTCTTAATGGATTGTAGAGAAGACAGCTTGCTTGCATTTCTTGTCCTGTATTTTCACTTACTGAGACATCCCCTTGCCTGATCCTCTGTTCAGGTTTGTAACCACTTGAAAGCAGTTTTTCCCTGTGGAAATGGATGTCAGGGCTCCCACTGGGTTTAGGAAGAGCTCTATTTAGAAATGTAATTGCTAGGCATTCCCAGTTTATATTACTCTCCATGTCTTCAGTCTCACATGTTCTCTGGGTTAAAGCATACCCTCTCCTTGCCCCCCTGTTACAGAAGAGGGGCCAGCAGGGTGTTCTCAGTTCTTTCTTTAAGAAAGGAGGGTTATTTGTCTCTGTGGATTTAAAAGAAGAGATGCAAATAGAGAGACAAAACAACTTTTGCCTTAGAATTCTTAGAATTCTTAGGTCACTGAAGGGATTGCATGACCCTGAGGAGAGGAATGGAGTCCTGTTAAATACTTTATATGCCTAAACCTCCAGTTGCCTGAGTCAGCTGTACCTTTTTTTTTTCATATTCAGATTTAGGTTTGGACTGTAGTTTCTGCTTGCACAAATACTTTTATGAAAACAAATACAGCTCAGTGGAAATGCATTATGAGAGTAGTTGTTGCCTGTGTTTGATTACTTTATTAGGCACATTTACAGTATGCTGCTTTTTTGTTTCTCTTCTGATCTAATAAAGTAAAAATAGTACAGCAAATTAAATTAGCTTCATTCTATACTTACTCAGTAGTAGATGTAGTGTCTTGCAGGATCTGCTTTTTATTTTTAAAACAAATCAAACAAATGAAATGCAGTTATTTCCCAGTAATTTCATTTCTTTCTAATTATAATTTTCAGAGGCAAGTGGTTTTGATATTAGAAAGATTATGCTGATTTTCATTAGGTTAGAATGACATGGTGAATTCACAGAAGGGGAGGAACAACAAATTGTTTGAGAGATTGAATTTGAATTACCGTAATTTCTCATTAAAGTCTGGATTCATTAGTGAAGTATATCAAACAAGAGCAATTTTCTTTCTCACATTTCAGTGTGATCTGTGTTGCAAAGGATGTTTTCAAAAGAAATTGAACTAATTCTATAAAGAAAAGGATTTTTTTTTCTTTAAATTAAAGTCACATAGTCACTCTGTATGATCTTTTTCTTAGAATTTTGCTTACCACTTTTCTATAGCATTGCTACATCTGTGAGCTCTGCATTGGCTTTGCTACTGCTGCAGAGCATTTGGCAGTGTTGGGATGGTGGCTGGGGAAGTGTGCTCATATTCAGTAAAGTCTTGTGTGATTGCATTGTCCCAATTGCAAGAGGTATAGCTATACCTCTTCTCCCAGTGTAGTTGTTCCCATTGTCTCTTACGCTTTTTACAGACATAACGTTAGTAAAATTTCAGTCTTTTAAAAAATCAAACTGGTTACTACACATCTGCCTCTCTTTGCAGATTAGCAAATGTGAGGACAGCAAAATCCCCTTGCTCTGAAAAGTAGTGGCAGTTTCACGATCAGCTGCTGTGACCTGATGATTAGTGGAAGTTTGGTAAAAATGTACAGGGGGTGTTCCAAAGATAAAGCTCAAAGTCTTCACTTTATTGAAAATGCAGTCGCTTTCATGTGAGCCTTTTCACTCCTCTGAAAAATGGAAGTGGCAGGGTTTTGCAACGTGCAGAAGAGCAAAGCTGTGTTGTCTGCATTATGTGGATTTTCACTGCATAATGTTATCATGGGTGGATACACCTAGCTAAAGTAGGCAAGTGGTAGGTGTCACATTCTGGTTGTGTGTCTGATGACTTCAAAAACTGTAGCAAAAAGTCAGTCAACCTGCCTGTTGGGAAATGGGTAGTAAATCACCTACTGGGATTGAAAGTATCTGTATTTGGCAGGAGACAATCAATGTGAAAGACTGGTACCCTGTGGATAACAATAGTTTTGGTGTCATTGAAGAATGTGCTGTGGGGAAGGATGGTTTCTATCTTGTTCCTCTGATGGAAGAGATCTTTTGTAATCTATCACAGACTGTCTGTGGGGCTTACTGGATTTGGTGCCACTGCAGAGTTTTTGTTTCCCACTTAGAAAACGGAACCATCGAGGAAAATGCCTCCAGTATCAAGCCCAGCCAACAGCACAGCACTGAAAAGCTTACAACCTGACCACATCCCCTGTGCCACATCTGTGTGTGCCCTACTTCTCCCCAGAGATGGCAGCCCCACCACCCCACAGGGCAGCTGTGGCTTTCCCATCGAGGTGTCCTGACACATTTGTTAGTGGTGTCCCGATGCCTTTGATAGTGTTTCCATGAGGGAAGAGGCCCAGAGAGAATGCAGCTGAGAACAAGAACAAGAGCTGTGTCCTCTGGGGTCCACCAGCTACAGCAGTTGGGACAAGGGGAGGCAAGGTTTATTTCTGTTCCCTTTGACTCAGAATTTTGAATCTGAGTAACTTGGGGTGAAATAGTCAGGGGTTTGTGTGGTGGTGGTTGTAGTTTGGGTTTTTGGGGTTTTTTTTGTAAAGCTTGAAATTTATTTGCATTTACTACTAACTCCATTGTTATTGAATTTTTTTAAATAAAACTTTTTGATCTGATTGAGTAATTTAGGCTAAATTTTCTTTGTCTTTTCCTTTGAGCACTGAGGATCTTACCCTGCAAAGCGCTAAATAACCTTATGCTCCCACAGCCTTCTCAGTAGGAGCTGAGAACACTGCACTGCTCCAGGAGGTGTCTGGATTTTCATGAGGCCAGGTGACACACAGTCTAGCATAATTTAAAAATAAGATGGTTTTCAAACCTGTTAAATAAGATGAAGGTTTTCAAATGTGTTTTAGTTAATACGTCATGGCCCTCCTACAGTAATAGTTCCTGTGGCTTAATATATCGCCATAAGTATTTTGTTTAATAGTAAAACCTTACTAAATTTTTCAGGCCCTTTGTTACTCATGTCCTTTTGTGAAAGAAGGCTGCTATTTTTCCTTTTAATTTTGCTGGTGCAAATAAGTGGTACTGCTTTACTGTTCCATTTCACCACAGGCAATAATTTCAAATGGTTACACCACTTCTTTTGGGCTTAATGACACTATCAGATGATGGAAAGTGAGTGACCTTTCAAAATGGAGTGAACTATAATCACTCTGCCACTGAGTTCCTGGTTTTCTGTTCTGGAAGGAACAGCCCCCGCAGTAACCTTCTAGCACCCGAGGGGGCTGTGGGACAGAGGGGGGAGTTTATTGATCAGGTACTTGCGTGACTCACATCACCAGTGCCTCTCTAATAAACAGTTCTTAAGCAGATGAGCAGTTTGACCCATGCATGTCTGCTTGTCAGTTTTCCAGGGGAATTTGTCTGAGATGAAAATGTGGTGTACCCACCCACAGGTGCCAGTATACTTGACACTATATTAACAATACTTGGTGCCAGTATTACCTGAAGGTGTTTTTTCATGTGAATTCTCTTTCCTCAGGACCCCAAACCTCAGATTTTAAAAACAGCCTTCACGTGTGCTGATACTTATGTTATTTGTGCTCTTCCTACTTGTAACTATTTGCATTTGGGTGTTTGTATATTTTGTGCGTTCTGATGTGCCTGAGATGACACTCTGTATCTTGGTAAAACTGACCCAGATTTTAAGATGTAGATGTCTGAATCGGATTTTTTAAATGTCTATATTTAGGCTCCTCCATACAATGGCCTCAGTAAAAACAGGATGACAAGCACTTGCAGCTGCATTACTGCTTCCACTGATGCTTTCTGTGGAGTCTGGGCCACTGCTAGCTGAGCGGTCCTTCAAGTCACTGCGAGTGTGTGTGGTGTCAGTGAGACATCCATCTTTGGTGTCTGATCCTTTCTTCTTTCATTCTGTTGGTTAATTGGTTTTGTTCTCTTCAAGCCATCTAATTTTCCTATACATTAAGTCTTCATAGCACTGTCTTTATTAAAGGCTCTGAGGAGATCTTCAGATTAAGAGCTCTGTGTTAGTGAAAGGTTTACTGGTCTTAATCTCACATTAGTCTCAGTAGAAGACTGACGTTTTCTGGCTGTGTTCGCTTTCATTCTCTAAACTTACTAGAAATGCTTAAGAATAGAATGCCTGGTTACAAAACTTACACTTTACGGGTTGTTTCTCATCTTCTGGATGCTTTCCATGCTTTGGTGATAATTTTGGTGGGTGAACGTGCTAAATAGTCAGAGCAAAGAGTAAGGAAGAGATGAAGGGAGTGCATCATATTTGACAATTTTAAATTGCAAATTTGCTATGAAGAAGCAAACAGAAGGGTAAACCTTCACTTTTTTCCTGGGAGTTTTGCCTATGAAGTTTCATGGGACCGGGATTTTATTGTGTGTTTCAAAAAGCATGTTCCAATTTTGAGTACCTTAGCGTGAGTCCTGTTTTGCCATTTTCTCAAAGGTATTTAAATACTGGCTTCATAAAAAGGTGCTTAGGTAGCCACATCCCTTTTAAGGTACCTAAATTTCTACTGAAATATGCAATGGAATGGAAATTTTTGTACCTTAGTGAGTACATTGCATTATCTAAAACGGTGGGTATGTACTGATGGTATTTTCAAGGGAATATGAAGTTTAGTTTTCTAACTGCCTTTTCTGCACAATTATTGTTGACCAATTATTTTTAAAACCTGGACTCTAAGCCCTTTTTTTTCAAAACTGCTGATGGTTCCTGCTGATTTCTCTTGGAGATGTAGTGGTTCAGCACACATGAAAGGTAAATCAATGACTATAAGGCTTTGTAGTTACGGATCGTTTTTGAGAAAGTGTGCATTTTTTCTTGCTGGGAGGCATATAACAAGACACAGCTGGGAATAGAACTATCTCTGCCTTTGCAAGAATACAGGGGCTTCCTAAACCAGTGCTTCATCTGGCATGTAATTAATTTTTTGAGAAGACAGGGATCTAATTAAGACTGGTAGAGAGTTTTTTTAATTTTATCTTTACAAATTAAAATGGTATTTAAAATCTTAACTACATGTTGGGGTAGGGTACCACTGTTACCTGTTTTTTTTTTTGTTCTGTAGTTTGCTTAGCATTTTCTGTAGGAATGTCTGCCAGGCAATATTCAAATATGGTGTGTTTGGATATAGCATAAAATTAATATTCTATGAACAATCATGCATCTTGAAGCATTCTTTGGCTCAAGAACAGTCCATATATTTAAAATTGTTCTTTATTAGATGATGCTACTAAATATAGCTACATTTTAAAAAAAAGTTCAGTATGCTTCCTATTGCTTTCTATCAGGAAGAAGAAACAGATTGTGTGATATTCAGGATTAGCTAAAATTTGTGAGAAGGTGGAAGAACTGTTTCAGATCCTCGCCAATGCTGCCACTTCAAATGTATAAAAAGCTCTTGAACTCAAATTCCCTGCTGCTGTTATTTTGCACCCTATTGAAATATAGTACTGGGTTATGCTTTGAATTTTCTCCCTGAGTCACATTGAGAGTAGTCAATGTCATATTCAACCTGCAACTTTGCTCTCTGAGCTACTAGTGAGAAAGGGAGGTAACATTTTGCTCATTAGCATTTTACTCATGGTAATTAGAAAGGAAACACAGTTGTTAGTAACCTTGCCATTGCAAAATTTTTCCATTAATTTTACTTAAACTCCATCTCCATCCTGGCTTTAAATGACTATGTGACTAGCCCTCTACCCATTCCCTGGAAGACTAACTCAAAGTTTAATGGGGTTCTCCATTTATGATGCTCAGCCAAGTCATACCTTCTCCTCTAATTTCACATGGATATGGCTTGCCCTTTTTCCCTGGGCCGTTGTGTAAAAATTACACCCATCTTCATGCTGGCACTCTGCAGAAGGTGCTGCAGCAGTCATCACATTTCCTACCATGCTTGCTCAGTGATTTGCCACACTCTGTACACCTGGCTGTCTGGACCCACATAAATATTTTTGATCACTGTCTGTTCTTCCAGATTTGTGGTTGTTTCTTGACAATGGCTGTATTCCCCTCAATTTACTGACATCTTTCTAATTTTAAGGACACCAGGACTGAAAATTATGTTAGAAGTGTATCTGTGCCCTCAGACTGAAACTCTCATACCTGAAAAGAAAGGAATAAAAAAATATTTTCTTGTCATCTCATACTGAATTTTCATTTTATTTGCTGTTTGTGAGTGCATGCTCTTCCATGACCATGGTGTAGTGGCAGAGATAGGTATCCCAGTGAGGCTCCAAGTGTGAGGAATGACCTACTCTGCTTTTCATGTTGCACCTTTCATCCCTGTAATTCTTGGGTCTTTAGGGCAGAGGAGACAAGCTCCACTGGCATTGCCCCTGTCATGTAGCCCATCCTTTTGTGTCTCTAACCACAGAAAACAGAAAGGTTTTGACCATGTAATGGGTTAGGAGGATGAGCCAGCCCCTCAGGTTTGCAAGCAGTCCTTGCATCTGTGAGCAGGAACAGCAGCTGTTGCCTTGGATTTGAATGCGTGCAGGATATGGGTCAGTGCTGTACCACAATCTAGTCATTTTCAGAGGTGCTGGACTTCACCTTAATGATCTGAAGATGGGACTCTGTGTAACTGTAAGCAATAGATAAATAACTGGCTGTAGGTATGCCAGTGGTCCTCAATTATGTGAATGGATTATATTGGCATAAATGAATTACTATGGACAATTCCACAGTAACATGTATTAAAAATCTTGCTCTGTGAGATTTTGTCACGTTGAATGTGTGCACTTTTGGTTTAGAATAGTTTTAAAAGCAATAGTTTGACATTCAAGTAATATATTTGGAAGTTAAATATTAAATTTTTACTAATGATAATGGAACCTGAAAGTATGGAGAATATAAAAAAAGAATAATTTTAGTTCATAAATACAGTATTTCAGCTGTACCAAGAATTATTCAGGGCTGACTTTAGGGGAAGGGGAAAAGTTTGATTTCTGTGAGATATATCAAAGAATGGATAGGAAAGAGTATTTAAATTTGTTACTTTTCCCCTGCAAGCAGTGCCTATTGCACACCTCATTAGATAAATGAGCAAAATGACAACTAATTAATGAATGTGTAGAGTGTTCAAAGAACAATGACTTTCAAAGACTTTCCTCCTGTTCTGAGCACTGCATGCAAAGGAAAGGAGCCCTTCTGTTTTTCAGGAATACAATGAAGTTAAACAGTGAATATCTCCAGGGATTTATATAGGCTTAATTTTTGGTTTTCATTACTGCTAAGATGCTGGAAATATAAAATTATCAGATAAAGTTTCTTATGTCAAGATTCTCTCTTCTTGGATAGCTATAACTGTTCAGTTTATAGTTTACCTTGTGCTTTGAGTTTGTGGTTGTTTCTTTTTTGTGTCCTTTTATTTTAGTTTTGAAAAATAACAACACAAAGGCTTTGTACAGGGGCTGGACAGGGTGTTACTCTTCAATTGATCTAAACTGAAAATGTGATTACTTGAATTACAACCATAGGACCCTCAAAACATGGCTCTAGTAGGAACAATGTGGATTAAACCCTTATGGCTTTAAAATAACTCTTAACTGGCTTCAAAAAGAGCATATCACAGTGCTGTCTGACAGCAGTGCTCTAAAATTAAAAGGTGGAAGCTGAAAAGAGAAAAATCTTTCTTCTCGAAAACCACTCCCAAAAAAACCACCCACAAAACCATGAACGGCTGCAAAAAAAACCCCTGAAACCCCCCAAAAACCCAAACTAAAACAAAATAAATCTTTAGAAAGGCCACGGTGGAAGAAAATGGACCCCATGATGTAAATAAGGTGGCCAAAGGCACATGATGCTATGTGAAGCTCTGGCTGCTGCTGATTTGGGCCAAGATTTACTGTCCTGAGGTGTTTTTAGAGCTCTGTTTCCTGAGGAAGACTGAAATGGGATGAAGAGCTAATGGGGAATACGCAGGGAGAATTCAAACCCGCAGGATCAGCAGAGAGAAAGAATACCGACCAGAAGTACAAAATGTATCCATGTTGGAGGAGGGAGCTGCACCTGGTCAAACAGGGCAACCTGACAAACAGGAGGCTTTAGTAGTTCTCAGTGAAATGGTCAGATTCTGGTGCAGTCTGATTGTGGGGAACCTCGTTTTGCACATGTAGACATACTTGTGTCACCGTAGGACACAAAGTAACACAATGTGGACATGGGACTCTCCAAGGTAAAAATAAGAGCATTTAATTTCGGACTCCAACATTTATAGATTTCTAAAAGTGACCGTGGATTGGAGGATGACAGTGACACCTCCCCAATGACACTGGACAAACTAACAGTTCATCAAGTTTCTCCTGCTCCATAAAAGAATGCAAAACAATAAGTTATTTACATAAACTATGTGAGAAAGTTCATTACAATAATGCAAACATCTTAGAAGTCCTAGAAAAACTTTAAAAAACAGAGCAACATACTTGAATGTAACTCCTTCCAGAATGGTACAGAGCACATACATTTCTCTCCCCCCCCCCGCCAAGTGTTCCTGATTTGCTAATTTTACTTTTGAAAGTCCCCTCATGTTTGCCAAAGTAATGATCAATCCTGTAGACTTTGATGTAGTTGCTAGAAGTTTTTATGCCTTCTTCCCTGGAGGCTTTGCTAAAGGGGAATGTTTGAGCTGCAGTTTTCTGTGTCACCTTTATTTGAATGACATGCTAAATCCATCAGGGCTTTGTGAGTAACATTCCCCATTTGATTCAGGTGCAATTCAGTTTCATGAGACCACTAGCTCAATTATTCTTAGTGACAAATGCAAAGTATAATAATTTTGACTCACTGACACTGCTCATCTCTCTTTGGAGTAGTTCTGATCTGTCATCAATAGATGTGCCTGGGACTTTCCATATGTCACCACACACGTACATTCTCCATCATCCAGAGGAAAAGATTACTCAGAATCACTTGTTATTCTTTTCTATATAATTGCTGGTGCGTCGTGGGGAGTTACTATGTGTGGTGAAAGGGGCTTGTGCACAAATTTCAATTCTTTATGGGTATCTGTCTATATCTAGCAGCAAAAAATAGCTGTGACTAATGCTGGGTCATCAGCTGTTGGATCACAAGGAATACAGAAACTCATTGAACTGAGGTGTTTCAGGAGATCTAAAGTGGCCTGAATATCTGTAAAAAAATTTGCTGAGATGCAGACATGTACATTCAAACATTTTGAAGGGTACTTCAAAAGGTCTTTAGAAATCCATGAACATTGTTTCAATAAATAATCTAAAAAATGGTATGGATGTGAAATGGTTGGCAGTCCAGTTGTGTAGCAAGATGCAAATATTAAGGAAAAAAAAAGAAAATAATTGCTCAAAAAGATTTGCACCCTTTGGAACATATACTGAAATTTTTAGCAAAGGAAGGAAGTACTTGTTTCTAGAAAATAACAGAAGTTATTTTCTGGTATAGGAGGTAGGAGGCCAGAAGTCTTTTATTTTCTGTGCAACTTGCCTGTAATCTTCTTTGACAAGTACTAAAGTCTCCCTTGGACTTCTGTGTGATTTAGTTCAAGTTCTAAATTCTGTAAAAGAAAATAAACGAATCTTTAAAATTGTGAGATTAATCTTGCTATGCTTGACTGACAGTCACTTTTTTCATAGCTCTGCAAATATATGCATGAAAACCCAAGTCCACCTCCTTTTAAGTTTTGTCTCATTTAAAGTGGTTTTTCGCTAATCATTAGTCTATTTAATGGCATCAGTTTTAAAATCACTGCTTTAAAAAAAGGTGGAAGTCCTGTGCTTTGGTAGCTATTTCCCCATGTGAAAGAGCAAAAGCCTGTATAATTATTTGTATTTTAAAAAACCTTCTGCGAATCTTTATTTCCAGAAGCGTGTTATGAGATAGGCTCTCTTGTATATTTCTAACTGTCATGATTCTAACACTGTTTGTCTGTCAGTGTGTTTGGAGATACACATCACTTTGTGGTTAGTGTTTTATGCAGCTGAAACATTTACTTAGTGCTGTTTATGGTTTTGTTATGTTACTGAGAATGTATTGTAAGGGTATTGTGAGTGGAGTGCAGCATGCACTGATTTGTACTGCCTAAGAGTATTCATGGATTCACTAAGTTTTGTGAACTTTTTTTATTGTTTCCCTCAACTTTAGCAAGGCTCTGGCCGCTGTGTCTCCCAGTACCTTTGTGGCAAGGTCAGGGAGTGTGGACTGGATGGAAGAACAGTGAGGTTGATTGAGAGCTGGCTGAACAGCTGATCCCAGAAGGTTGTGATCCGTGTCACAGTGTCTTGTCACCAGTGTGTACTCCAGGGGTCAGTACAGGGGCCAGTGTTTAATACTAGTGTTTAATGTCATCAGTGGCTTGGAGGAGGAGTAGATGCTTCCCCAGGGAGTTTGCTGATGACACAAAGCTGGGAGGAGTGGCTGATACCCTAGAGACCTCTGCAGCTCTTCGGAGGGACCTCAGCCGGTCGGAGAGGTAGGCAGAGAACAAACCAAAATTCAGCAGAGACAAATGCAGGGTCCTGCACCTGGGGGAGGAATAACCCCAGATGTCAGTACATGCTCAGGGCTGACCTGCTGGTCAGCCTCATCTCCTGTGGAGAAGGACCTGGGGGTCCTGGTGTCCATGAGACAGGACAGCAGCATCTTCTTGTAGCCAAAACTGACAATGGTAACCTAGGGTGCATTAGGAAAAACACTGTCAGCAGATTAGGGAGGTGATTCTGCCCCTCTTCTCAGCCCTGGTGAGGCACATCTGGAGAGCTGTGCCAAGTTCTGTGGTCTTCAGGACAAGAGACACATGGAACTCCTGGGGCAGGTCCAGTGGAAGATGACAAAGGTGATCAAGGGACTGGAGTATCTCTGTTATGAGGACAGGCTGTGGGAGCTGGGTCTGTTCAGGCCTTGAGAAGAGACAGCTGAGAGGGGACCCCGTCAGTGTCTGTCAGTGTCTGCAGGGAGGGTACAGAGCAGGGACCGGGCTCTGCTTGGTGCTGCTGAGCAAAAGGACAAGAGGCAACAGGGCAGGAACTGATGCACAGGAAATTCCACCTGAACATGAGAAAGATCTTCTCAAGCTGGTGACCAGGCACTGGAACAGGTTGCTCAGAGAGGCTGTGTAGTCTCCTATAAAGGAGATGTTGAAGGATCATTTGGACACAATCCTGTGCCGTGTACTTGGGGTGATCCTGCTTGGCCAAGGAGGTTGGACCGGATGACCCACTGTGGTTCCCTCTGGTCTGACCCCTGCTGTGATTCTTTGATATTAGTCTAACAGACTAATAGCACAGCTGAGGTTTGAAAAGGTCTCTAAGGCCTCTCATCAAGCTCAACTCTTAACACATTATCACCATGTTCACCAGTAAACCATATTCCCAAGTGCCATATCCATACACCTTTTGAATACTTCCAAGGGTGGCGATTCCACTACTTGCCTGGGAAGTCTGTTCCAAGGCCTAATCACCCTTTTAATGAAGAAGCAGAACAAAATTTTTGTTATGTAATTGTAAATGTGCATTTATAAATATGTTCTAAAAGTCTCCATATTTTTTTGCTGGAGACAAAAGTGAGTACCAGCAAGAGTTGTTTACAAAATCTGCCAGGTAAGAAAATGCAAAATACTGCCATGGTTCTGTTTCTGAATATGAGCTTCAGTGGACAACTTCCTCAGCTGATGTGTGCTAAGTGAGATACAATCTTTTAAAAGCTCCAGAGTAGAAATCAAGATTATTTTTCCCATACTTCTACTGTTTTTCTAAGAGCTCCATTGAAATGTAATGAAGTGTTTCTCAGCACAGCACTTATATATACCAAGTGATGGAGTATCTTGCTAATTTACTTGTTCATAATCTATTGAAAAACCTAACATTTATCATTCACTCATACTTGTGGCAGTTGAACACCAAATGGAGAGGTTTCATTAAGCTTCTTTGTCATAGCTGTAGTATTTTTTGCTTATTTATCATTTGTTGTTAAAGTTACTTTGTTTGTTCTCTTTTCAACATAAAATGAAATGGTTGTCTCCAGGCTGTGACTTTATAAGACTTGTCTTTTGGTGGTGTCCATCAAACAGGAGATACCTTTTTGCCATAGAAAATTGGTGCTTCTGGCTTGTAAGTCTCTTCTGCTATTATTTGCATGCATGCAATCTACATACAAATTGGAAGAAGGACTTGACATTGGTGTCTTTTGCAGTGTGTTTAAATGTTAGTTTTGAATTTTACTTCTCTTCACATAGTCTAATTCACATGAGGTCAGTTACAACAACAAAAAAAAAATTTTTCTGTTAACTAATCCAGTTTTTTGTGTAAGTAGTGTACCCTAGATGTTCATCTGGTCAATACCTAAATGCCTTCATCTACCAGTTTGCAAGGCATTTCTTCAAAGGTCATCGATTTCAGAAATGCAATTTGAAAGTTTTGTTTGGGTGCAATCCCACAGTTTGTCTTCCGAAAATCATAATTTCTACCCTGTAGTTGTGATTTATTGTCAGGTTATAAGGTTTCAAAGTGGATCTCAGAATAGAGAGTGTTGAGAGTGGCTTGTGTTCATGGTGAAAGGCTGGTCAGAAGCAAAGCAATATGAATGGTCTGGTTTCAGGATCAAATGCTGGTCTTATTGAAGTCGAAAAGGTCACTGAAGGCTGTGACAGTAATAGGAATCCACTGAAGAATTTGTAAGCATTTTCAAAGATAAGAAAACAAAAACTTGAAGATAGAAGTATTTACTGTATAATTATTGAACATTTATGAAATGTTGATCTGCTGTAGCATGTTGTGTGCAGATATTGAAAATGTAAGAATGTTGTGAGTTTATAGCTATGAAGTGGTGAAAGACTACAATTCCACTTGCATCTTCTCAGCTGAATCTTATTCCTTTCTACAGTTTCACCTAGAAAAGAGTAAAAGTATGATGTGTATATGGTATGATTCAAAAATATTATGTAGATCATTAAAGAGGTCCTTTGGCCCAGAGTTGTCACCAGCATAATTTTTTTTTTTTTTTTGTCAAAGTTTCCGTCATATTTTTTCATTTCACCAACTTGTTCAAAAGCTGACCCCGGCATATAATCAATACCACAGTAGGATTTCATATTTCAAGTTTATCCATAGCTTGCCTTGCTGAGTTTTAGTATCCTTCTTTAGGTATAAAAGTTTGTGCTGATTTCATTACATCATTGGTGAGCTAGATCTGAGATTTTGATGTATCATAAACATAATCTGTTCTGAATTCTGTAGCTTTGGATGCATTATGGTTTAGTCCTATTTACTCTTTATTTTGTATTTTGTTATGGATTGGCATTACCATCAGATTCCACATGAAAAAAAATCTTGTTTTCTTTCTTCATCAAGTTTGCAAGAAACAACATAAGGACATAGAGATCTGGCTCTAATAGAGATGACTAAAACTGGAATAGAAACTAGATCACAATTTCCACACTTAATAAGGCAGTAAGTCAGTTGTTGCCATGGGACAGAGCTGGTTGAATTGTCATAACTATTCCATAGGCATAAATCTTAGACTTGCACCAGATGCTTCACACTGTTCCTGCTGTGCAAAACAGCTGGAAGTTCAGCTTAAAGGATTTCTTTCTTAGAGAGAAACAATGGGTGGCATGGAGCTGAGATAGCCCAAAACTGACGGGAAGCTGCATCCCAGAGACAGCATCGCTGTTGTGGCTTTAGGATGTGCATCTGTTTATGGGATTCATATAGTGATGAGTAAAACTGCAGTTCAAGGCTCAGGAAGCAATCTTACAGATGGATATAGGGAGGTGAAGCTGGTTGGTTTCCTTTTTATGAATGTGCTTAGCTGCAGTAGCTTTTGCTTTGCTCTCTTTTTTGGTTTTCATGAGTATTTTCTTTTGCCCTGGAGATGCAGTTTTGGGGTAACATTTTGCCTGGTAGTATAATCAGTTAAGACTTTCTACTCCTTTTTAACTAGCTTTGAGAAATTGTCAGATGAAGATGAATCTGCTTATTTTGTATTCAGTTGGGAAAGATTAATTTAAAAAATAGCAATTACATGGTGCATACCCATCTGGTTGATGAATTAGTTCTCCAATGGAGATGAACTCTTGAATAATAATTTTCTGTAGAAGAAATAGATATGGTTAAAACACATTGGAAAATTCTTGCAATGAGACCCCTGTGAGTAAAATTGTTACTAAGCCAAGGCTGTCACTGTTAATATTATTTCAAGCAATAAGAAGTTTACATTAAAAACATGAAACATCATAGCTCCACTAATTTCTTATGTAGTACTTTACTATTTGTTAAATAACATACCATTTCAAGTATGAAGCTTGTTCTAAGCTTAAGGGCTCAGAAATACATGGATTGCAGGATGTCTTCTGTAGAAGGTCAGAGTAAAAAAGAAACAGCACCATCATGGAGGCTTTGTTTGCACCCAGGAGTTTAACTGTTCCTGCAGCTAAAGCAATATAACTGAACGAGCAATGGTGAATGTGTTTATGGGAAGGGAAATAAATTATACTGCTGTAAGCTGTATTTAGTAACTACAATAAGGGTGTACTGAGGAGCTGCATTGCCAGAAGGAAAAATCATTTCCCTCACTGGAATAATCATGTTGTACTTCTATGTGAGGGCCAGGCCTAAATTAATTCCAGTTGCATTTCTGAATTCTTAAATGAAAAAGCTGCTTCAAGAAAGGCTTTCTTTGGCTTTGGGAGGATTTGACACTGGGAGGTGTTGAAGATCTGCATCTTCTCTGAAGTCTGTGCTGTTTAAGGTGCTGTAAGTCATCACGGTGGTGTGTTTGTGGCTTGGCTCTAAATCTTGTTAAAGTGAGTGGGAAAATGCTTGGGTGGCTGGAGAACAGGAACCCTTGGGAGACCTTTTGCCTGGTATATCTTGTTCTCTGACAAACCAGGTGTGCAGGCAGTAGGAAGCAGTTTATCCTGAGAACAGGAAAATGTGCCGAAGGGTGGCCGTGTGTGACAATCGCAGAGGAGAGCTCAGATAAAAATCCAAGTTTTGTTTTGTTCAGTAGTTTCATTTCCACTTTTTGCTTCCATGATCTACACATAACTAACACGAGTTGACAAGCTGAAGCAAAGCACTACCACCTCTCTCTCTGGGGGAGGTGGAGTGGATTTATTCTCCCTGTTGGTGGATTCACTGGGCTCTGGATCAGATCCCAAGTTTGAACAGTCAGGTTTGAGACTATTTCTAGCTTGCATTTTCCTTAACCTTTTAATTTATTCCGCCTCACAAGACAAACAGTATGTTGTTTGGTTACTAGTTTCCGTTTGGCAGCACCACAGCTGCTGCTGGCAGAGCTAACCACACGATGAAGAAAAAGGAAGAGAAAATTCAGTTCCACCAGGTTTCTGCACATGAGCCCATTGACCGAGCGGAAGTTAGCTTTGAAATCAAATCCAGCTTCAAAGTTAGGTTAGGTTGCTGATGTCTTTTCACAGCTGAATTTTTAGTATCTGCACTCAAGAGGTTGGGAAACGCTTCAGTCGCTCTTCTTGTTCTCAATATTGGAACAAACCCATACCCAGAAATTCTGGAGGCAGCAAAGAGGTGTGCAAGCAGCCAGTCTAAAAAAGTAAGGCTCTTTCAGTACCTCTTTCAGTAGTAGAAGGAAGAAGTCATGGTTACAAATGTTTGTAGAAGATGGAGTTTGCTGAGAACAGGCATGCAGTTAAGTTCTCAGGAATTTTTTTGGGTATTCTGGGTTTTTTTTCTGCATCACGGAGCAAAATTCTCTGTATATGACTGCACTGAGATATAACATTTCCTTATTTTGGAATATTTCCTTATTTAAAATAGTGATACTATACATGGTGACAGATTAATTAGATTTTAATAACCCAGTCCTTAGGAAAAATACTCCAAGATGAGGAGATACAGATGCTGCCTATTCAAAATATCTAAAACATAATTCAACCAGAAAAGTCATAAAATGTTGAATTTGTACAGTGATGGGATTTTAATCAGCAGTTGTGTGGCAAAATCCATGGTCAGCTGTAATAAATGTTCCTTCTGCTTCAATTTGTTAGAACATTTGCAGCTGTGGAAAAAACAGGCACCTTTGTGTCTTAGTCAAACAATACATAAAATATTCTAGAATAGATGGTGTGCAGAAACAGGTGACAGAGCTGTGTGTTAATAGATCGACTTGCAGAAGGAAGTGTGAGGGAATTGATTGCCTTTTACAGTCGCTGGATTGTGAAAGTGGAATTCATTTAATGGAAATCCTAGAGAGAAAAACATTAAAAATCATACCTGGCTTTGGTTTCTTGTCTACATGGAAGCTGTATTCATGTCATTTAGAACCAATTTTCAACAAATGTTGAAAATGAACCAATTTTCAACAAATTTTCAGCAAGTGCAATCCATACCAAAATTTCTTAAGAGGACTGTACTATCCTGCTTGGCTTAACTCACTACAGACATGAGCCCACACCATATATTATTTAAATGTGTAAGTTGACACAATATATAGGATTTAGAATTGGAGAGAATATGAATTTTACAACAGAAACTTTTCAGTGTGCTTCATAGTTGAATGTTTTTAATCCAAAAATTAAGATGCACACTAAACTTTAAACCAGAAGGACTTGGTGGGTAGTTAGATAACTGAGCAAACCATCATTCCTATTTGTCCCGCTCTCAGCAGCGAGTTTAGTGAAGATCTCACTGGAGCATAGTGAAAGCAGATGTAACTGAGCTGCAGAATCAGGATGGTGGTTTTGAGTGGCTGTTTTCTGATGAAACAGATTCAGGGAATCCACGTAGGGAAGCTGCTCTTCAGTGTGAAGAGGCAGCTCTCAAATTTTAATTTGAACACAGATTGACAAAAGGTACAGATACTATGTAAAATAAAGAGTTTTGATGGAAGGAAGGAGCCCAAGACATCCAGATTCTTTGGTGAACTAACAGAAATGTACAACTATGAGAAAAGGCCTCCTGCTGAGTCTTGAGTCAAATACAGAAACCAGATAGAGGAAAAACTGGGCTTTACTAGTTCTCTAGTTCTGGTGTTCAAAGAGTGACCTTTTTTTTAATCAGGAGTGAAGTGTTACTCTAAAGGGAATATAATGCAGCCTTGATACTCCTTTTAAGAACACTGAAATCAGGATATGCCAATTTAGCAAAGTAAGCTTTCAAAATGGGCATGACGCTCTTTATTTTCAGCTGAGCACTTCAAAAGCCATCAAAATAGATGTTACCTTCTGTTCTGGAAACTGTCAGGAAGCTATAAATAAGCATAAAATAATACAGGAGCAGGAAAAAGTGTTGTGCCAGCAGTTAATGTTGTTGTTTCTAATTTTATTGTTGTTTTTTTTTCTTCTTTTTTACAGTGTGTCCTATTCAGTGCATGTCTCTGAGGATTACCCAGGTACAGTGCAACATCCTCGCCGGTGACACATGTATATACATGTTACCACAGTTTGCTATATTCAAATGAGAATATCTCAAAGGGTGTTGATGTCTTCCAGGTGCATCTTGTACTAATCATTTTCCATTAGTTAAGATTATTTTCACGGTCACTTCCCCTTTTCAGGCATCATTTATCAGCTGGGTCAGGGTGAGAACACAGGTTCACAGGTTGTAGCTTGGGGTGCTGGTGCCAACAGGGATAGGAGTGAGAAAGTGCCCAGCTTCTCTTTGGCATGCTGGATAAAGCTGGACCCTTGAGGAGCCTGAGGAGGCTGGCGCAGGGCCAGCAGAGCGCTTGTGCTGGAGACCTGAAGGAGGCTGCTGGTGCTCTCCAGGTTAAGCCTGCAGGCTCTGTGCCTCTCGGGGTCAGCCGGAGCCAAGCACTCGTGTGCAGCAGCTCTTTGGTAGTGCTGGCTCACAGAGGGGCTCCCAGCTGCTCAGCACAGCCTCCCTTCAGTGCTTTGAGCTGGGCTGGCAAAGGTGTTTGCGTAACCACGTGGCCAGTCTTGAGATGGTGTGTTATTCATGGGAAACAGAAGCAGGTGAGGACAAAAGCAAGTTTTCAGGGAGCCTGTTTCCCCAGTTTCCTTCACAAAGACAGTGCACAGATACTTCAGGCAGCACAAGCTATCAGAAGCAGGAGAGGGAAGTGGGGATGACAGGTGCTGTGCAAATAAAGGTTTATGGTAGTACTGCACCACATTGTGCACCTGTGATTATTTAACACTGTAAGTACCATGAATGATATGAAACCCTCTGCCCTTTTTTGATCTTTATCTGTAGCTTTTCTGAAATGTTTCTCAAAGAAGTATTGTTTCTTTTAGAAGCTTTAAAGAAGTGTGACTTTGATCTTCACTGATAAGCAGCAGATTGTGTCTCATCAAAACACCGGTGTTTGAAGCAGATAAAGAAATCAACAGTGGTGCCAAAAAAATGGCTTCTGTGAAAGAATGCTAAAACCTCTATTAGATTTATTTTTTTACCAGTAAAAACTGTGGAGGGGAATGATATTAGTCTATTCAACATTTAGAAATGGGAGAAACTGAGATTCATAAAATGCACAGTCATACCAGTGATAAATGGATTTACAGATTGCTGCATTGAGCTGACAATGAACAGAGGGACAGATAGTTGAAAAAAATCTTCACCATGTGTTATTAACAGTTTCTTCCATTAAATATCACAAAATTTGACCTTTGGGAACTTCTAAGTAAATGGTGAGCTGAAGCACTGAACCAGCAGCAGTTACTTGCACAGCACATGGGAGCTCATTTCCTGGCCATCTCTTCTGTCTGATAGACCTCAAAATTTCCTTCTGAGTGTTATTTGCATCATGTCCTGATAGCCTACAAGCTCGAGTGACTTTAGTGTCCCTGAAACCTGATGAATATTCTGTGCCATCACACCCTATATTTTAAAGGCAGAAAGCAATTGAACATTTCACACTGCAGTTAGCTTGGAGCAGAGAGTAAATCAGTACATGTTTACTCATTAAAATCCAGCCCTTCAGGGCTTTAGAAGAGCTGATTTCATTCGCATCTCAAGCTTTTGCAGGATATATGTGTGCTTTATGATGAAGAGATGTTCAGTGTGTTGGGAACAATAAGGACTTTCTGCCATTTTGCAGCTTTGATCATAAAACACTCATTTTGACTCAGTGAGCCCAATTTATTGTCCCCTGTTTTTGTCCTAAATTTCTAACCTAATGTTATTGCTGACTGTGTCTTCCTTCTCTGACATGTGTCTTAAGGAAGGTTGCAGGGATATATCAGAGTGTGATGGTGTCAAGTCTGAAAAGCTCTGTGCTGATGTCCTCAGCTGGAAGGTGTTCTTCAAGTACTGCTGCAAGGTGATAGAGTTCAGAGCAGCACGTGCTCTCAAATTAAATTTCTCACAGGATAAACCTTTACAGATTAAGGTTTAAAAAGTCCATTAGTGCATAGCTACAGCAAACTGTTATCCTGTGTAGATTAAGACTGTGTAATACAGAGTGGATCAGATTTGTAAATCCAAGACAAGGCTGTCAGAGTTGATCATCGGATAAATTGCTAATGTGTGCAATAAATATGTGAAAATAGGTGAGATTAGGCCATGATACAAGTGATGTAATTCAGCTAAAATGCTACCACCAAAAGTAAATTTTGGATACTAAATGAAGAGCCTTGGGTAGTATACACACTCCCACAGCCTGCTTTGCTATAATGTATGCAGCATCACCACTTTGGTACTGACAACAGTGTGTAGCTGTTGCTGAATTACTTACTGAAGCATCAAATAGAAGCAGCTGGGTTTTAAATTGTACCTATGGAAACCGTAATGTGATGTGAAAACTTTCAATAATGGAAGGTGTTTGAAGGTTTCATATTTAAGAGTGAAAGCTAAAAATGTGCTCACAAAGGCAGACTGAGGACTTAACAGTAATAGTGTTGAGACAGTAATATCTGAAAATTACATATCCATTGCTGGAGTTGTGAAAACATAACTGAAAAGTTTAGAGCCAGGCAATAACAAAGTATTGCTGTAACAATTTTCTCATAACATTGACACAACTGGAGAAAACAATCCTTCTAAGGAGCAGTTATAGAATATAACGTCCATGAGTAGACTGAAGTCCCACTTTTATGAGTGTATCATGACTCCTGTGGGAACCAGCAGAGCAGCAAGCATTTTGCTAATGAATTTATGTTCAGAATGATTTGTGTTGGCTGACAGAAACTTGTAGAACTGCTGTAGTCTTTTATCCCAGTGATTTGTGGGTTACACACCTTTTTAGACCTCAATAGATTGCAGCAGAGATGGAGAGAACCAGTTTGGCAGCTAGTAGTTTGCTGCATCCCTCTGCTAGGCCCAGGCACTGTGTCCTCCAGTGAAGAGGGTAAGTAGTCCTAGGTGTCAAGTGTTAGAAACAGGTTGTTGAAGAAAACAAATCAAAGCCATTATGTTAATTTCAAGTCTTACCATATCGATGGAAGGAAAAAAAAAAACCAAAAACCAAATAGCTGCTGAAAAGCAAAAGAAAAAAACCAACTTGGCAGTTAAAGTCATATTATCCAGCTGCCAAGAAAGAATGACAATGGACATAAAAATATAATTAAAATCTATAAAACCTGTAGCTGAGTAGTCCTTTTTCCATATATGTATGTCTGTTCTGTACAGAACATACTCTGTTCCTAGTTTCCTGTACAGCAATAGGCTGTAGCACAAGGATTCCCTCTCTCCCTTCCATTTATGTGGTGTTAGGTCTATTTAGAGCCAAATGATGGCCTCAATTATTTCAGCTCATTAGACTCTATAGCAGTAAGTTACACTCCCAAAACTGGGAAACAGATGTGCTTGTGGTTTTATGTGCAAGGTGGACATGGAAATGATGGTGACAAGGTAGAGAATGCAAACAGAATCAAGGCAGGGCTTCTTGCAGAGAGCAGGCCGCAGCTGTCCTGTGGCTGTACCTCACAGCCCCTGCTGCCAACAGACAAAACTGGGAAAAGGAATGAAGGCTGACATAA
This sequence comes from Calcarius lapponicus, assembly GCA_039654755.1. Taxonomy (NCBI): domain Eukaryota; kingdom Metazoa; phylum Chordata; class Aves; order Passeriformes; family Fringillidae; genus Calcarius; species Calcarius lapponicus. The sequence continues at coordinate 16,472,217 of CM077481.1, forward strand.
GGGACCCCGCTTAATTCTCACGATGCCATGGCTGTAAAACATGTCCCCGTGGCCAGTGTGTAGCAGAGCAGCACCAGACTGATGTTTTGCTGTGCCCTCAGGGGCGCAGGGCTTGGCATCAGCGGTGTTGGCCTGCTGCAGCATTGCCTGCACACAGCCTGTGTGTGTGGAACAGCCCCAGATCCCTCAGATTGCCCTGCTGGACAGCACAGGAGAGGGAGTAGGCGAAGCTGTGGGGCAGAGTCAGACCTGGCAGATGTGTGTGAGTATGGCAGAAGGGCTGTTTTGCAGTGGCAGCCAGGAAAACCCATCTGTGTGCGGGGTGTAGCTGCTGCCCTGCCCAGCCTGGCACACCGTGCAAGGAATGGCCGCAGCCCCATGCTCCCTCTTGATAAAGGTGGCCAAGAACTGCTGTGATACAAAGGATGATATTATTGTACTTTCTTCCTCCCAGTTAATGTTAACACCCGCAACGTTTCACTAGGAGCACTCAAAAGCTTTGAGGTTGCAGCAGTGTGCTTAAAATTGCGTGTGATTTCATGCACGTCGCTGGTGTGGGACACAAGTGTTTAAAATTCTAATACATAAGTCACTTTATCTGTGATTATCTTAATTGTCGGCCTTTCTGCTCTAGAGCATAGGTTTCAATTCAGCCCAGACCATTAGAAAACAAAGTATCATTACTTTCATAAGCAGTTCAGCAATACATGCAAAATTAACTCCTGCAGATAGTACAGAAGACCATGCTGCTTCTTGGTTTTTGCTAGGAAACATTAAGTTGGAAAGAGAAAAAAGAAACCAAACCAAAAAAAAACCAAAACCCAACACACACTCCTTGGTCTAATCCCTACATTTTTAAAGAAAATTTGGTGAAATAGTTATTAAATTCATACATACCAATGTTTAGGTTGAGTGGGAGGGATTTCTTTTCTCCCTGAATCAGGTGGAAGAAAGGTTATCCACAGATTTGAAGACACTTCAAATAACGTTGTTGTGACCAGGCAAAATGAGGCACAGGTATTTGGCATAATTGGCTGTTAACACTCAGCTCTCAGTGCAGCTTTCACTCTGCTTATCAGATCTAGCTTGAGAGTTTTGGTGTCAGATATAGCCAAAAACAGAATAAGTACTAGTTCTGGGAAAGGCTGGCCACCCTAAGCCCTGTGGGTTGGTTCAGAGCAGAGTTTGGTGTGATTCACAAAAGCTATGGCATCACACTCCATGGTTTTGCTTTATAAACTTTGGGTCTGAATCTCCTGTGCTTATAATATTTTTCTTTTTGTTAACGATTTCAAGGGATGAAATCCAAACACACTAGGAAGGTGGTAGAGCTCAACTTCCCTAAGCATCTGGGGAGTGGTTCCTTGTGACAAAAATCTGGGATAGGAAACACTGGAAGGGGCTGACAAAGCACAATGGAACTTCACCATGCAAAGTGTTTTTCTTTCGTAGATAACACTTATGTTTCCAGTTCCGATAACGATGAAGATGTGTTAGTTACAACAGAGCCAATTCCAGTAATTTTCCACCAAATTGCTACAGGTAATCCTATATCCGCAGAGTTTTATCAAATTCATAATTTTGGAGGAAAGCAAAGATTTTGTCTGAAGTTAGAGGGAGATATGATGTTAAAGGGTTAAGCTGTACAGTTTGCTATTTTCTCTGGGCTTGTTCTAGTAAATTGTCCAACATTTTAGAATAGAAGAAATTAACATATTTCTGCTGGGGATCACTACAATTGTGTGCAGAATGTATTCTTTGCTTTTAATGTCTTGCAGCCTGTGCTAGAGCAATTCCCCTTGAATACAGCTAGAGATGCTTAATACTTTCCAATTATGAGTTTTCATGATCACTTGCTTAAAACGTCACTAAATCTTCACCACTGAGGATGAAACAGTCTGTAACTACTACTGCCTCTGGTGAATTATTTCAGGAAATGGTCCAGCTGTTTCATTAAATTCCACTATAGAAAAATTGTTCGTTTTTTTCCCAATGATTTTGGGGGCCCTCTCATTGTAAATGATTTCCTTATTTTCAAAAAGTACTTGATACATGAAAGGGTATGATTGTCAGACATACAGACACATTTATATTGTATTTAATAAAGATTTGTTTATTAGCAAATCCACTTAATGGAGACAGTTTAGATTCTAGCAGACAAATTCTCTGATTATTTCAGTCTGCAGAATAAACTGCACAGAGCACTCTTAATTCTGGCAGGTCTTCAGATAAGAACACTTGACTTTGTATTATTATTATTATTATTAGTAGTAGTAGTAGTAGTAGTAGTAGTAGTAGTAGTAGTAGTAGTATTGACTTTTTTTGCATAACAGAAAATTGTTTTGAATTCTGCTGGGGGACCAGTATGATCTTCACTCACTGTCTCATTAATGCAGATGTGAATCAAGGATAATCTTACTGAAGTTATTGCAGGGGCACACAAACACAATCTTGCTGTTATCATCAGAAGTTTGTGATAAATTTTACTTGAAAATATTTCTTTACTTTGAAAAGAAATTAAGCCTGTAATTTACAATGCAGTAAAAACCTATCTTTTATATAGAAGATTTTGTTTTGCTGAGGGGTTGATTTTTCATTCTTTTACAAATTATATTAAATTAATGAAAGACACTAAATTGTAAATCACGAATTGGGAAAAACAAATGTCCTATATGGATCAGCTGAGTTTCTATTCACACTTTAAAAAAGTCTTCTGGGAAGTAGAGGCTTCCTAATTTTAGACTGTTGCATTGTAAACTCTTTGATGCATTTAATATCTGTAACTTTTTGTTTCTTACTTACTGTACTACTGCAACTAAGAATTCCAAGTCTACATACTGCATATGCAAAGCTATTTTCACTTTTTTTTTCCACATTTATGTTCCTTGTTTTTCTTTTTCTTTTTTCAAGAATTAAGAAAAACCAATGATGTCAACTATTGCTTATCCATAAAGTCAAAATTACAGAGGGAGAATGGAGAGGTATGTATTTCTTGTATGGACATTTTAACAGAAATTATTTTGAGGAACAAAATCAAATAATGGAATATGAATGTTTAACATAGACTTCCTATCAAAATGTGCTTGTTCAGTCTGTGCACGTTTGCATGTTTTAGAAGGTTACCATATTTCTCTGGGTTTCATAAATGGATTAACCAGTGATTCACTTACTTGGGATAGAGATTCTCCTTCTATCCTAGGAAATACGTTTTTGGTGCTTCACTTTTTGTCCAACAGTGTTATAGACCCTTTTGGCCCTAAATATACAGCTCTCCTGGAAAAGTAGAGACTGATTCCATTACCTTTTAACCTACTCTGGCACATAAGACCTCATCTCACTTACTTCCTCCTGAGTACTCCTTCATATAGCCCCAGCAATCCCACTGCAGACTCTAGACCTCTGTAGGACTCTTCTCATCATGAGCAGGGTCTTGAGTGTTGGGGTCTTCCAGGCGTGGTGGCATTTGCCCTGTGCCTCTTGCACAGCTCTCTGACCAGTCCTGCTGAGGAAGAAGAGGCACAAAGGTGAAACCCACACTTGGGGCTTGGCCGTGTCATGGCCTCAAAGAAGGCACCCAAAGGCTCCTGCCTCAGGTGTGGGGTTGAGCATTGGCAGGACTTCAGGTGCTTGACCTAAAGTCTTCCTTTGGTGAGGGTGGGTGCTATGTTTCTTAGCCTGGAAATGGGAGGTAAGGATGCCTGGATGCTATGTATATCAGGTTTTTTTAGTAAATTAAATGTAATTTGCTGTGAAAAGCTGCACTGAAAATACTTTGCTTCTTCTGCCTCATCGTTGTATTCAGTGCTCTGTGAACATAAGCAAAACAGGTGTGGGAAGAATTTACCCATTTCCTCAAAAGCCTGAAATATAGTTAGCTTCTATGGGACTGAGTTTGAGCTTCTGTTTTGTTTCTAGTTGAATGAGGTACTTAAATGTGAAAGTACTGAGAAAAACCCCTTTATAAAAGAATCTCTTAACACTGATGATTTATGTTGGCTAGACAGTTCAAGGTTTGGTTAGGTTATGATGGATTTGTCGCTGTGCTAATGTGAGAGTTCTGTGTGGAATTTTTGTTCAGTTGATTTTTGTTTTGAAACATATTTCCCTGTGAAGTAATTTTATCATAAAACAAAGAAGACTAAAGTTTTTTTATCTATTTTCAGTGAAGTAGAAGCAGAAATTATTTTTCAGGTCTTGGCAGAAATTGCCATGAGATTGGGTAAATACACTTCTGCACTGTATGTATACATACAGTGAAAGGACTCTCATAGGACTCTCTAATCCTTACTTTTCACTGTCTCAGAGAAGAGCTACTCAGAAAATTGAGTTTGAAACTTTCCCAGCAACAGGATGTAACTTCTGTTAAAAATAATAATTATGCAGCAGAGTGTCAGGTTTTCACAGAAGGAACCATAAGATATTCCGTGTTTGGACTTGTTTCCTGAAACTATTAGGGTTTAATTATGAGAATAAAGTAAAATAAAGTTGTCATAGGTTGCTGACACCCCAAAAGATCTATGTCCAGAATCAGTCTTCATGAGAAAGTTAGTCTTTGTTTAGCAAAAGCACAGAGTGAAGTATCCCCACAAAGTCTGCTGAATTTTCCAGTTCTTTAAAATAGCATGCTGTGTTTCTAACCACACAAGTATTATTTCTCCAACATATATTCAAGCTGTTTTATGTACCCTATATTAGGTGCTCTTTTCATGTGAAATTTCATTACTCTTAAAATGGGTCCTCTGGAAAAACTATACTAAAGGATCTCTTAAGAAAGGATGCTATGAGCTTATTCACAAAAGCATAATTCCTGTAGTTACATTAAGATCTGTACATGCAAGGTCAACATATTGCTTCTATCATTGTTAACTTTTCTTTTCCATTAAGGAGTCACGACACAGCAGCACAGTTGAAGAAGACTCTGAAGGAGATAATGACTCTGAGGAATTTTATTATGGAGGACAGGTAATGCAGGAAATTTTTTGCACAAGTTCCAGGAGAGTAATATTTGAGAGTTCTTATGTTCATTCCATTACAAATTTATAACATTTTTTTCTTATGTTTTTTTCAGTGTTGAGTAGAGTGGCATTTGTATGTATGTACATAGCATTTTATGGCATAAATATTGAATGTGTTCAAAGTTTTAATTGTAACATTTTCAAAATAACATCGCTTTGCTCGCTTTTGCAAAGCTATAATAATGAAAAAAGCAAATACCCCTCAGAAAGCTTGAAGATAGAAGCTACTTGCTTACTTCCAGGAAACAGATAACTGACACTGTAAAGCTTTTACCCCATTATTAATACAAATGGGAAGTCAGACTGGATCCAGATCTGTTTCCTTTCTGGAGAATTGCCATTTTTTAGAGTAAAGAGCAATGCATTTTTATGGTGAAAATCGTTATTACAAAACAATTTTGATCCAGGCAATAGTCCATTCTTTTTCTGAGCTCTAGAGTAAAATTCACCTTGAAAAATGCTGCATATTTTAGATGATTGCACTGCTCTGTGTCTTTCCTTCTTGTTCCCTCAGCAGAATTAATTCTTACATTCTCTTGTGTATTGGGGAATAAAATCTTTTCATGCCTTTTTCTTTTGCAGTGTGCTTTGGGCTGCTAGTCTCTTTATTCAGATTTCTCTTGTTTTTAGCCTCAGTGTTGCCCCAAGGAGTCATTCCTCGTTTATTAGAAGTGTTTATTTCGATGAGCACTTTAGTGAATTATGGTTGCTGTTTGTGAAGGTTGTCCCTTACCTCAGCCTTGAGGCTGAAGCCATGCGTGCCCTGGGTGCAGAGCCAAGGCTGCAGGAGCACGGCAGCAGTGCCAGCAGGGTGGGTCAGTGCAGAGAGCGTGGGATGCTGATGAGCAGGACATTGCTGAGCGAGCCTCTTCTCCTGCAGAGCCAACAGTGCGGTGGGGCTAGCACGCAGAATTCATGTTGAGGTGCTGTACAGTTAAAAAAAACCAAGCCAACAAAACCCCACAAACAAACAAGCAAACAAACAACACCACGCCTGAAAAGCTCTTAAAAGTTATATTGGAGCTTGAACTGAAATGATTTATTTTCATTGTTTGAAATAGGCAACATGGGGAATTGACTCATGTTCGCTTTAGAAATGACTGCAGGAATTGCCTCCCTTCAGCTGCTGACTCCTACAGCCCCATGCTGGGGAGTGCTGGGGAGGACCATACACATAATTCACTGCAAAGAGAGATGTTTTATTTTAATCTGCCTGAGAGGAAAAAGCTTCTGATCTTGTCCTGTAGTGATGAGTTGTGTGTACTCGCTTAATTTTTCAACTCTGAAGGAAGGGCAGTAACCTCAAGGTGAAGGAAAAGGCAGGAAACAGCTGGGAGTGCTTATTTCTTGAACCAGGGCTGATACATTTCGTGAAGGATGCCTAGCAGTGCCCAAATGAATTAATAAATATTAGCACTGCCTGTGAGATACAAGCACAGATAGCAGTACAGCATTTTGCAAGGCAAAAGAGACCTGTGTAATAGACAAAACTGGTTAGAATTTAAGTGCCTGATACTAAAATGGAAACTACATTATATTGCATTGTCTTCACTGTGAGGTAGTACATTTAATTGAAGGAATAGTAACTGGCAAAAAAAAAAAAAAATCAGGTCAGCAATAAAAATAAAGTATCAGTTGATTATTAATGTTTTGAATATAAAATATCCATAAACAAAATACGGTGAACAAGAAAAGAAAAATGGCATCACAGAAAGTGTATTTACAAAGAGGGAAAAAGGACATGTCTAACTTAAAATTTCATGGTCAAAAAGATAAAAGTCTAATGAAGACATTTAGAGTTAAAAAATAACACTGAGGACTCAGAAAATAAATAGGAAATCAGGTAATGAGCAAAGTCCCTTGAAAGACAAAAAAGAACAATCCTTTTTCAAGCAGAGGGATTGTAGGAGTTGTCAAGTGAGCACCAGGTGTATTGGGGAGACAAAAAATTTGACCACATATGTGGGGAACACACAAGACAGGCTCCTTCCTTTGAGACAAGTGCCCACAGAGAGAGGGGGCAGAAATACTGACTTTAACAAACAGAGGGGAGAGATGCCAGTGCAATTGTGTGCAGTACAGTTGGGAAGGATGGAGGTCAGGATAATTCTTAGCGTTTCTAAGTGGCTCCAGCTGGGAAGGCAGGAGGGCTGCTGCCAATGAAACAAGGCCCATGGAAGATGGGAAGTGGCATTTGATGGGCAGTGTAAAGAAGATGCAACCTTTTGCTTGTAATTAAATGTTTGTATCCACTTCCTAAGCACCTGCTTGTAATCCTCCCTAAGGATTTAATGGATAAATACTTTAAAGTAGCTAAGTAGTTCAATAGTCTAAGGCCTATTGATTTTCAATGGGATTTAGGTTTGTAAATCGCTTAATCTCCTTCTAAAGAGCAACCTTTTGTAAAGTAATCTGAATAAGGTCTCAGATAAAAAACAGAGACTTTCTGAACATAGACCTTTCAATCACAGCAAAATTACCAGATATTTTTAGCTTTTATATTCACTTTTTCTGCAACTCTGCTAATTCTTTCTTTGAATCACTATCTTCTACATTTGCAAATAATAACAGGACATAAAAACAGAAATACTACTGCCTTTGGCTCCCTCTCTGCATGTCTCTTGTGCTTCTGCTACAAGACATACTTGAAAATGCAGAAATACAAAACCCTGACAGCCTCCTCTGCGTACATCAATATGTCTGTGGCACTAATTCAGGGGTGGGAAGTACCCTACTGTGGTCTTAAAATTTGCCAGAACACTGTTTTATTTACTTTCTGAGTTCATAGCCTCTTGCCATGGGAAAATAGATTAGAAAAAACATTATTTTAAGCAGTGTGGTGTTCTGCATAATGTTCCTTTTGTATTTTACTATTATTGCAACATAAGACTGATTTAAAAATCTGGTTTAGGACCAACAAAGGTGGCAAGTGCACCACTGCTACGATTTGTGAAATGATTGCTGTGCTTTCTTTGGAAGCAGGACAGCAATTATTTACGCATCTTTAAAGAATTCTTCTTTGAGTAATGAGCATGGAAAAAGGATTGGTTTCACCTACCTAAAGTGAAAAAAATGGCAATAACAATTTTCTTCCCGTGCTCTTCTACTTGGAAAATTGTTCTGACATGCCTGCCCAAACCAAGGAAAGATACTTTTTTATAATCTTCTGGTTATGGATAGCATTTATATCTCTGACAAATACATGTCCATGCCATGCTGATGAACTTTTGCCTTATACTTAAAGAATTCTAGGTCTAAGTCTAATCAAATTACTCTCTGCTGATTTTCAAATGTAAAAAGGTGATCATCTGATTATTATTTTAATACTACTGATATTTAATTAAATTGAAAAGCACATCTCTAAGCATCAGAGCTGAAAGTGTCATGGAACTGGTTTCCTATAGATTTGGGTGTACAAATAGAAGAAATAGTACTGCATATGGATGTGGCTCTGCAATAACAAGAATTCTCTGCAGGATTCCTGTAAAGTTATATATATAATGTGTGGGTCTAAAGGGATGAATTGCATTCCGCTGCTTTGCTTTATGAATTTGTCAATGCTACAGACCAAATCCTATGCTCATTTCTGAATCTGTTGAAATCTAGGGAGTTCATTGACTTCTGTGGAATTACTGTCATTCTAATTGTTCTAAAGACATAGATTTAAGTTCACACAATCAGGATCATTTTGCTTAAAAAGAAGGTAATAATAGACAGATGATGAATAGATTGTTACATGCCCAAAGAGGTATTTTGGACCTTGTAGAAGGTAGAAGGATATTAATTATTTTGATTTCATACAGTCCAACCAAACCATTTCACAAGTTTTGCTTTTTGGTGTAAGCACAAACATAACTTTTTCCATTTTTCATGTAGAGTTTGAAAAAAAAGGGGGGAGTACGTGTCTAGATGTATATTTCTTTATACCTTCTCTGGTGTAGTACTTAACACGGGAAAATGTTCTTTTAATTTTATTTTTTTCATCTGATATTATTGCACTGGTGGGCAGAATGTAGCCAGTGAGTAAGCTAAAAATGTAATTTAGATGCTGGGGTGCTGGATATAGAGAATAGTCTCATGCTTCTCTTGTGCCCAAGCCATTCTGTGTCTAGTACATAGGAGAGTGTGCCAACAAAGCAAGAGTGAGCAAACCTTTGTGCTGTAGTGGTTGGACTTGGATGACAGGACTGGGGACATGTGGTTCTTACCCTACTTAACATTTTTAAAATACACAAGTGTCCCAGAACAAACTCTGGGACAAAATAGGACAGATGGACGAGTCCTTTGCAGCTTCTCTTGCCGCAAACAGGAAGAGAACCCTCAAAACACTTCAAGGGAAAGGTGCCTGCTTTGAAAATCTTACTGCTTTAGCAGATGAGGTGACCTCAGGGCTTCAACTTGTCTTTCTCAGTGTGGCATTAAAGAATCTTAATCCACCGTATTTTACAGAGAGTAAATAGTCTAAATCAGGTGCCAGAAATGAAGTACAGAATTCCCAAGATATTTTTCTTTCCCCAACAGGTTAGCTATGATGGAGAACTTCACAAGCACCCACAGCTGGAGGCTGATTTAACAGCAGTGAGAGAGATCTATGGACCTAATGCAGTATCTCTCAGGTATGGCACTGGCCTTTCTGTATTGTGGAACCTTGAATGTTTTGGACTTTTGAGTTCTCTATGGACTTTCCCTGAGTGCCAAAGCACAAGTCTCTTCTGGTCATCTCTGCATGTTGTGTGAAAAAGGAGGGAGCACTGCAAAACAGCATCAGTGCTGGGTTTTTGGGGGCTCTTTTGTTGTTCAGCATGGTTACAAGTAGCTGTGCTGAGAACAGCCCTGTTCTAAAACATCATTGTCTTTTCAGTTCTAGTCAGGCAGCTGTGTTTTGTTGTAAATTACTATTCAACATTTCTCTAAACCCTTGTTAAACTCCTTTTCTGTCATATTCTATATTTTGCCCTGGAGGTGAACAAGAGGAAGGGTAAGAGATTTAATAAATACTTTCCCTAGGGAACAACTGAAGGAATTGGATTTGTCTAGTCTAGGAGAAAAAGAGAGAGAAGACACAATAGCAGTTTTTCTTCTTCAGAAAAGCAGTTTGTAGGTAGAACGAGTGATCAAATACTCTGTATTGTCATCATGAGAGAGACAGTAAGAAGCCTAGGGTTTGATCAGAGATGAGGGAAGTTTTCAGATTGTGGGATCTAAAGTATCGTACACAGGGAAGCAGTAGAACCTTGGTCAGATGTGAATTGCTAAGAGTCATTACACACTGATTCTGTTGGACACATATGAATGTGCACAATTCTGCCATGGTGCATGTCACATATATATTTTAATAAGCATCAGGTATTTTATAACTTCATTTTCCATCAATGTAATCTTAATCATTCCATAAAAATAACAGGTAGGTAAGATGTAAAAGACCTGTCCTGTATTTCAAGGAAAATACTGAAGTTGTCATACAAACATAGTAAGAAGAAGAGAGAGCATACCTACAGCTGTGGTGTACTATACCTTTTGAAATGAAATGGAAATTTATCACACGTCAGGAACCTGGGGAATCAAAATCTGAATAGCTGTATATAGGTTTAGGAAATGGATAAATGTTTATTCGCTAAACTGATAACTGTGAAATTCCTTCAAGCTCCTAAAATGGAAACATTATGTGTAACCTTTTGAAAACTTACGTGCATATATTTTTATTAATCAGCTGTTTCAGTGGAAGTACTGTGATCCCCTTGAGCTCACGCTATTAGAAACTGGTACCTGTGGCTGCTTTTGGCATGTGTAAAACTTTAATGCTTTATCCACTCTATTGCAGCTGAAAATATTTACAAATTCTTGGAAGTACACCCCACGGCTTTAAGCATTCATTTTCGTCCTCCTTGTGCAGCTCCACTTCTCTAAGAAGAGAGAAGTTTGTCTGACAAGGGTGTCCACTGGGAGTGGATATTTCCTAGACAGTGGACTCTCCTTTCAGTAATCTTTTGCTGTCACAGAGTCAGTTTAAAATGTAGAAGTGAAGTTTCTGTACCTGCATGCTTTTCACCACTGTCCTTAGGATTCTGGCCAGAAAAGCCCTGAGAAGGTGTTCCCTCCAGCTGATCTCTTTACATTGCTTATTCATTTGTGGGCAGAGGACCTCTGGGAGCTTCAAATTCAAGATGTGTTGATGAAGCTCTTGTAGACAGCAGATCATAAGATGCAGGTGTTGGAATAAAACATGATTTTCTTCTCATGTCAGCTTGGGAAATTAAAACTAGTGTTAGCATCATGCATCTAAAATCCATTTTCTAGGATAGTTGTGGGGTGCAGGCAAAGGGATTTCAAGTGAATATGGAAATGTCACAGTTAAAAATAATTTTTATCTTATTCATTCTTCACTAATCTTTCTATTTCATTAGTTTAACCATTCCTCAGTTTTATTTATAAAATTTTTCTTGTTTACAGCCTTTTAAATCTCAGTTTTGTGAGTAACACCAGCCTGCATTCATAAAAAATTACTTAAGATAGTATAACAACGTTTGGATCTTCTGGAAAGTGAACAAAAATGATGCCACTGATGGGTAGGGTAGTGGCTAAGCCATTCAGTAGGTGGAGAGCTTCCCTGTTTCAAAGCCAGGTTTTCGGTGAACTGTAGGAGGTCACCTCTGGGTGAGGTGACACTGGAGCAGCACTAAAGGTGGCAGGGGAGTCTCCTGTAATACAGGAGGCTCTGTCCTGCTGTTCACCTGCCCTGTGTGTGCAGTGTGTGGGCAGACCTGATCCAGAGAGTGAACTTGGGTTTTCCCTGACCAGAGAGACTGGTTTGCTGAATTTTGGTGGAAGGGGCTCCCTTCATCAAACTGTGCAAGAGCTCAAGTGATTTCCAGCGCAAACTCAGCCCTACCACAGCCAAGAGGTCACTTTGGTAGGAAACAGTTACATTTTACTGTTTCAAAACTGCCTTATTGACTGATTTATGCACAACTGCTGCTCTGCACTTAGTGAAGTTTAATAGAAAAGCATCAAGTTTAATATCTGTGACAAGAAGCAGAGAAATGGAGTTTTAAAATTAAAAACATCCTATTGGCTGGAAGGTAATCTGTGAAAATTTGAGAGTACTTTTACAACATTGTCCGCTTAAGTAATGTAAATGAAAAGGAAAACAGATTTTTGTTTAGGTGCATGAATAAGTATTTTCTAGCTCTGTTTTTCAGAAGTCTTCAAGTACGTTGAGGGAGGGCAATCAGAGTGAGTCAGAAAATAAGAGGCAGAAAAGTTGCAGTTTAAATGTAAGATTTCAGATGGCAATGAAATACCTATTAAATCTGAATCTTGCAATACTACACATAACAGATAAAAAAAGGTAACTATTGCCTTGGAGCACATTACAAGGCAGTCTTTATTTTTGACAAACAAATGCTTAAATGTATGAAGCAATCCTCCAGGTCAATCATACCATCCTCTAGGCTGTGTTGTATTTGTCTACAGTGGTTTATCTGAAGCCTTTTCTTAGGTTACTGGCTATTAACCGGAAATAGTTTTGAAAATTTACAAAGGGTTTTCTTGTGTCATAAATGGGAGTAGCATGTGACTATTATTTTTTCTTTGTTTATCTGTGCAATAAGTGAGACAGAAATACATAGCAGCAATGGAGAGATATTTTGGGGCAATTAGTGGAAAAGCAAGCCTGTTTAAGCAAGATCTTTATCTGATAAGATAATCCTTTATAAAATCTTCCATGTTGTAAGTACTCCTGGATTGAGGAGTATCTTAAAGAGCTCTAATGTAATGTAATTATTTCCTTTCAGGGAATATGGAGCCATTGATGATGTAGATATTGATCTACATATTGATGTTAGCTTTCTTGATGTAAGTAATCTAATCACAGAATTGCATAATGAACATTAATACCCATTTAATTTTGCTACACATCAGACTCTCCAGACAACCACTGATACTGTCCCCTTTTTTTGGAAACATGATCTTCACAAGTGGGTGTCACATTATTGATTGATACACAGTGGAAAGTTTTTCTTCCCTTTTATGGCCACATTGTTAAAATGCTGTGTTAGGCTTTTATTTAACACATGTGTATTTCCTTCCAAACATTTTTGTGAGCGGTGTTTTAATAAATATAAATGAAAGACTGTTATTTTTATGTTAATCTAGGCATGAGTCAGATGAAAGCACTTCTTACAGTCCTGAAGGGAGGAGAACTCTGTCAGGAGTGCTCCTGTACAGTGATTAGAGAGAGGGTTGACTGGCAAAGGGACAGTGGTGCTGTTTCTTGGCTGGCAGCGTGGCTTCTCTAGCTGTTGTGCTGTCATTTAACTTCACACTTCCTCACCTTATCTGTGCAGCAACTTCCTGGCCTCTATATAAAGAACAAAAATTGGAACTTTTACGGTCATCATTAGCTTCTGCGCAGTAATGTCTTATTTTCGGGTCCACACAGCACATAAGACAGTTACTGAGCCTTACTAAATTTTTAAGAAAATCTGGTTGTAACTTGAATTATTTAGACCAGTTTTAAGGAGCAAAAGTTTCCTTAGCCCCTAGTTATGGGGCTAATTTCTATTCTGTTTTTTTTTTACTCCTTCTCTGCTTTGAAGCAGTACCTGTTAGTTAGACGGGAAAGTCTCTGCCTGTACGTGCAGTGTTGTGTATAAACCTCTGCTTGGTTTAAATGAGCTGAGCCAAGAACTGGAAGTAGTCTGACACTTCTCTTCAGGGGGTGTTGATGTGCCATAATTTGTCCTGAGTCTAGTGTGTTATGTTGGAGTAGATGCTGAACAACTGGGTGAAGGGATGGATGGTGTTTATAGCAACCCTAAGGCAGACTGACAAAAAGCAGTAGTTCCTCACAATGGCTAATGATGTCTGTTGTTTTCTTTTTGTCTTACTCCAGGAGGAGATTGCTGTGGCCTGGGATGTAATTCGCACAGAGCCTATAGTAGTGCGACTGCACTGCTCACTTACACAGTACCTAAATGGTCCAGGTTGGTCAATTTTGTATTTTTCTTGTGCCTTGTGTGGTGCCCAGTCTGGGCCATGGGGCAGACACTTATTCACTGCCAGATCTTTGACCCTGCTTGTGCTCACTTGTACTGCTGAGAGGAGTCCTATTGATTTGAAATTAGGCTTACATGTATTTGCATGGCTGGGCTCTTCCTAGTGACACAAGCATCTAATTCAAAGTTTCATAGGTTGATTTTGGGAACTTGTTTTCCTGGTATCCTTTGAGATGCAAACTGCTTCCCCTGGGAACCAAGGTTAAGCAGTAAAGATGGAGAGTTTCTAATATGTGATTTCCTCATTTTTGAAATTAAACATCATCTGCGCTGATGAGATATGACTGATAATGAAGACGTACACAAACCTATGTAGCACATTAACATGCCCTTCTTCATGCAGCTTTAAAGAGTCAGGCCATGGTAATTTCCTTTTCAGCTTCTGGTTTCTACATAAGTATGTGAACTCTGGAAATCTTCAGATTTGAAAGAATTTTTAAGTGAGTAAAATTTCCTCATTAGAGAAAAATGGTCAAGCTCATGAAGAATCAACTGAGTTGGAAGATTTGGAGGCATTCATATACGAGATTCAACTCCAGATATATTTTTACAGTGCAAGTTAGACTCAGTTTGGATAATAACTTGCCCAGCCTTGGACACTTGCAGTGCAGGCTGTCAGTTGATGCTTTTATCTGTGGGAGAACTCTGCCTCTGGAAAATGAATAGATATTTCCAGTCCTGTTTAGCAAAATCTGTCCCAATGAGCTATTTCTATAGGATATGTTGTCTGACAGTTCTAACTATAAGCTAGATTCTGTTCATTCAAATAAGCATTTCATTATACCAATCTTTTTTTTCCCCTTGACTGTGGTCTTTCTGTCTGTGGTTTATTACTTCAATCATTTTTGTTAATATACAAATCTTAAAGTATGCATTTGCAATAGCAGGAAGCAGTGTTAGTATTCAGAACATTCTTATCAAAATGTAATTTAAAAAATAAAGAGGTGCGGCAAATATGAGAAGGTGAGGTAGATAGAGCAGCATGCTATGAGAAATGAGAAGTCACAAGAATATATATTCTGCATCACTGGCAAGGTTGAGGTGGCAAGCATAGTTCCCAGTGCTGCAGCTGGCTGCTTGTGGGAGTGCCGGAGTTCTGAGAAAGGCAGGAGCAGGGCCACAGGCAAGAACTTTGCTGACGTTGGCTTTGTGAGCTCAGCTGCTGTTGCAGCCATGTCTCTTTATTTACTAGCAAAGCACGGTGAGATCCACCATCTTTTGCGTTAATGATGTGAATTCCTCTTCTGTTTTCTTGAGAATACAGAGCTAGAATTTTGTGCTGTATCTGTTTCTGCTGTACTACATTCTGTTGATTGAGAAACAGGAACACAGTACATTGCAAAGCACAGTGAGGGATATGAGCACCACTCTGTAGCTGTGTAATGTACTGATTTTAGATAGTTCTTCTAGTTAATAGCTTGTCTCAGTAGTGTCTGCGTGGGCAGTTTGTCCCTCATGCCTTAGAAACCTGTCTTAGAGAGGATGAATCAGCCAGTGGAGGTATTAGCATGTCTCATCTGATTGTGGAGTCTAGACAAAAATTTTGGTCTAGATGTCAGATTTTAAGATTGCTGATTGTAGGTATAATAGTATTTAAAGCGTTCCCCTTCACACCAGCCCCCTGTAGTTTGTCTGAAATTTGACAATCCAAAGGTATTGCTATACTTAATGAAATCATTCATCCCTTTTGAAAAAATCATTTGGTTTGTTTTTAAAAGATGAGTTTATGTTTGATGTTATTTGAATAATAACATTAGAGGAGAGCTAACTACTGACCTTTGAACTAAGTTAAATTGCATGGCAAATTCAGATATATTGTATTTTAGTATCAAATTTAATGTATTAAAGCAAAATTAAAGTACAACTTGGATATTCTGAATAAAATTCTGCTGAATGGTGAGAATAACATCAAAATACTGATTTCCATTTCTAATAAAATTTGAACAAACGCCAGATTTTTTGTTTTAATTTCTTTTTGATTTTACCTTGGTCATTATCACCTTATGTAATACAAAGTATGCAGTCTGTTTGTGCTTGTAATATGCTTTGGTTGTCGTCCTGCCTTGAGGCCCTGTGGCTCTCAACAAGTACTGGCTTCCATCTGCCCCTTCTATCTAGCAAATATTATTGAAGGATTTTAGTAATGCCACTAGCTAATTTCCATCCTTTACGCCGTATGTTTGCAATTTCTGACATGGATATGGATATACCAGTGTTGGGACGGGCCTTGAGGACATTTCAGGGTAATCCTTAGCCACTGGAATTCATATATCAGGCCCTTGGATGATGGTTTTTGATCTTGTTTTAAAACACCCTCAGAAACAAAAGCCAAATACAAATGAATTCAGTTTCAGTGTGGACTTTCTTTGTAGCCACAGGAACTCTACTGTGTATAGACTACTTACTTGGGAAAAAAGTTTAAAATATTAGGTGAAATGGACTGTCAGTCCAGATACATTTAATCTGATGCTGCTTGCTACTTGCATAGTGTATATGTAAAAAAAGATATATTTTTGTAAATAAAATGTGTGGGGAGAGATACATTTGGGAGAATTCCACGTGTAAAATTGTAAGTTATATTGGCTGAGGTTTCAAAAAGGACCATTCCTTTCTTAATATGCTTAGATGACATGTCCACCCTTGCCATTGCTTCAATTTAATTGTCTGTAGTCAAGCTCCACAGAGAAGAGTGTCCTTAAATAAGACTTACGTGGTCACGAGTTTGTCATTACTGCTGTAAGTTCACTATCAACAAAATATCCTTTTTCCCTAGTGCCAACTGTGGATGTATTTCAGATCTCTACTAAGGAAAGATTTGGGCTGGGACATCAGCTGAAAAAGTAAGTCTAGAAAAGTACAAACCCATGTTTATAGGCAAGTATTGCACTCTTTTAGTTACTGGACCATGTCAAGTAGAATAAAATTCATGTTGTCAGGTTTATTGTTGGATCAAAGTATCTTGAAGTTGTTTATCTTTAAATGAAAGTCAATATTTGCTATTTTAAGTTTGGGTTTGACAGCTGTTGATGAGAACCTGATTTGTGTTACTTGCCAGGGTTTTCTGACACTTTGGTACCTTTTAGGAAGTAAGCTATAAAAGGTATGAAGACCATAACTAGGAATGTTCAATTTCATGTTTCTGCTGAGATGGTGAAGCCTCTGAAACAGGAATCTTTTTGAGCCCCATGCATACCCTGAGGGGGGCTATGCTTTCATAGTTGCCTCTAGGATATAGCACAGAAATTAGGCCATCCATGTTTTGAGGACAAGGTGGAAGGATAGTCAAAAAAGCTGGCAGTTTTAATACAATTTTGCTGAGTCATCTCTTTGCATATGCTTTTATACATGTGATAAATTTTTAAGTATATAGGCTTTAGTATCTCACCATTACAACATTAAGAAACCCATGAGGAAAAAAAATCCTGTTTAGTGTTTTAAAAATTCAGTGCAGCATTTTCATTTTCTTACAAATGAAGCAAGTTATTAAAATCTCTATGGTACATAACTTTGAAGAAAAAAATAAACGCTCCCTCAAAATGTTCTCTTAAAATATTTTGCTATTTACCCCATCTGTGATTTTTGCAACAGGTAATTACTAAAGGTTCCCATATGGCATTTTCAAGAACATAGCTGCACAGTTCACAACTGAGCAGGAGTAAAAATTCCCATGAGCCCAGTGGTCCCTCATGGCTATGGCAATGGGATATTTCTTTTTCTCACCAAATTCAGCCTTGACTTTTATCACTATTAAGACCCCCACTGCCAGATTAGTCAGAGAACAAGGTTCTGCTTAGCCATGCAGATGCAGTAGCCTGTGGTCATGTGAGAGGTAGACCCCTGTAGCTGGATTTGATGCCCTTGACTCAGTTTGTCTCTAGCCCTCCGTGATAGGTATAGTCTGTGTAAGTTTTGCAGTTGCAGTGGTTCTTTACACAGACTGTATTCTCATTAGGAGTCCCATATTAAATTAGTTCTATTTGGAACAAAAACGCTTTTTGAGGATCTGGGGCACCCAATCACTAATCTAACTAACACTAAGTATTAGTATTCTGCCACATACATGACAAAAAATTTCAGCTGTAGAGTGAGAGCGCTGCATTGTAATCTGCATGGTGACCACTGAGACCATAGTATTAAAATGAGTATGTTCTGGCTGGGATAAGAAAACCTCTCTTTTCTATTTTAATTTGCAGAATCATGCAGACATTTGTTACACAACAGTGGAAGAACAGTAAAGAAAAATCTAACTGTACGCACAATAAGAAGGTGTCTGACAAAAAGGTGAAATCCCCTCTGCACATCTTTTCTACATTGCGCAGGTAATAGCAGGAAAAATGGGCTGTTATTGCCATAAACTGTTCAAAATCCACAGCAGACTTCACAAGGTGAAATCTTGACTTTTCTCCACAGAGAAGTTCTCTATTTATATCTTACCTCATGGGTTTCCTGTCCTTGCATTGTATGACATCAGGAGTGAACTAGGTACTGTTGCAGCTTCTAAGATTATTAGAAGCCATAGCATTTCAGTGCCCTGCTCTCTGAAACAGCCACGTTACAACTAAAACTGGAAATAAGTAGTTTTATTTTAACTCGTGTTGGTATTTTTGTTTTATCTTTACTTAAATAGCAAGAATAAAAATTCAAGCCATACATATGTATAACATATGTTATGTATATTTTTAAAAACTTTGTTTTTACAATTCTTTATACAGCAGTTTGTATATTTAGTTTTTTTTAAACTGGAATTATCATAATTGAAAGAATGATTTTTAAAGATGCTGAGCACCCTCCCCTCTCCAGTATTTGACTACATTAATGTTTTCCACTTCTGAAATGCAGGCACAGAATTTCAAAGAGAAAAGGCATTAGAAAGCGTAAGAAAGAGTTTATGAATAGTTTGAATGAATTTGAATTTAATACGATTTCTGCCAGTTGCTCATACTCGTAAGTATATGTAGAATCAGGCTCTGATTTTACCTCTTTCAGGGTTGTGACTGTTTACTCTAGTGTGTTTTCCTGATTATGGAGGGTTGACAGATCACCCCTTCGATTCAGTTACTGAATTTGAATCGAATGCTTCTTTGAATATTCCTTCTTTTTGATGAATTTTACCATTCTAAATTCAGGGTATGAAAAAGAGATAGAATACAGCAATCGCTCAGATTGAAAAAGGAGGGAATACCAAAAATGACGAAACATTGTTTATTCAAAGGTAGAGGAGGACAGTGTTTTGAGTAGAAGTCCTGCCCATTCCCTACCAACCAACACACTGCTGCCAAGCACAGGCTGTAGCTTGGGGCTTGTTTTTATTCAGAATGGGCATAAAAATCAGCCCATTCTTTTTCCTCTTGGTTTGGGAGCTTAAGTCCAGATATGGCTCAGCCCAAGTGCAGGGCTCTGTCCCTGGGGCACCAGTCCTACCTCCCATCTGCAGGAGGGTGATGGTGAGCCAGCTGCTTACAGTGAATCAGCAGCCTCCACCTGCATCCTCCACTGTCAACACTTGCTAACGGAGTGGGGAAACCTGCCAGCCTCTCCCCTTGGGTTTTTACCTCTCTATTTGATGCAAAAAAAACCCCACCAAAAAAACCCCAACAACAACAAAAAAGCCACCCAACAAAACAAACAAAAAAACCAAAGAAAAGCAAAACAATACAGACAACAACAACAACAACAAAAAAACCAAAACAAAGAAGAAACCTCCAAAGATTGGTGTTGCTTATAAAACATAGGGAAATGATTCAGCATACCTGTTACATGTTCTTTGCAAGGACAGGGGAATGTGAACCATTTGAACAGAATGTGACAGTTTGTGTGAATGTTGTTTCATTAAAACCTTTTGTTCTTTACTTCCTGCATTCGTAATTTAGGTCTCTCACATTCTCATTTCTGGTGGTACAGGGTTAGAATTTGTCTATAACCAGAAAGAAGGTTAAATTTGTCTTTCACAAAGTGCCTAGATTATTAGGATGGTTTTAAAATAATATGCTTTTCATCTGAATTAAATTTAATGCCTCCAAGTTTCACTGGTACTTCATTGTATCTTCCCTTGGATCTGAACATAGAATTTCTTATGCTGCTTCCAGAATACAATAACTTTCATGGGATCATGGTGTGATCATTACAGAGAAAATATAGATTTTGATAAGGAAAATCTGTTATAAGAGGTGGATTTCATTTTGAAGATAGTTTCCTAAATAATTGGTTTGTTTAGAGACATAGAAGAGCTAACAAAAAGCCGTAGGGTTACAGATCTAACTTCTACTTGAGTAGTTGATTGTCGTTTTGATTGATGAGCTCGTGTGTTAAGTAGAAGTTGAAATTGGAAGATGTTTTATATACATTTGTTTATTAGAAGTTTGGGTTGCATTTATCACTAGTGAAAAACATAAACATAGGTGACACTTAAAAGTCTTTACATCTGTGTGATCTTGCTTGATTTGCCCAGGATTTTGATTATTCTCCAACTTTTCTATGTTCTTTATGCTAAGGTCGCCAAGTTATCCTCCACCTGGCTGTGGTAAGAATAAATCAAAGCTGAAGTCAGAACAGGATGGCATCTCCAAGACCCACAAACTACTGAGAAGGACTTGCTCTAGCACAGTGAAGGCGGAGGATGTGTGTGCCACAAAATCCCACAGAACCTTTGGCCGCTCGTTATCGAGTGACCCGAGGGCTGAACAGACAATGGCTCTCAGATCGCACAAACTGCTGAGCCGAGCTTGCTCTGCAGCTGTCAAGCAGGAGGAGTGCATCTCTTTAAAGCCCCATAAGGTGTTAAATAGGTCGTGCTCTGGGGATCCTCGATGTGAGCACAACAGCACCTTGAAGCCCCACAAGCTTTTAAGCAGATCCTACTCCAGTAACCTTAGAATGGAAGAATTGGATGGATTGAAGAACCACAAGTTGCTCAGCAAGACTTACTCCAATGCCCCTAAATCATCCAAAATGGAGCCTTTCAAGGAGTCCACCATGGCAGAGAGCAGGAGGCTCTCTCTTACCTCAGGGCTTATTGGTATCTTAACACCATCCTCATCATCACCTTCACAAGCTGCTGTGCGTAATATTTTTGTTGTATTCTGCTCATTTTCCTCCTATTATTTTCCAAATACGCTATTATGCTTTTTGTGTGAAGGCATTAATACTTAGGATATATGATAGTGACTATATTAGATATACCAGGAGACAAGAGCAGTGAAGTCAGCTTTTTAAGGAGGATTCAAACAGCTGTGCATACACATATACTTAAGTTATAAAATCAGAATTTTCTGGGGTCAGGACAGAGATTTTATGTGTCGTGTTGAAATGCAGCTCAACGCACAGCTGCTGGCCATGGGAAAAAATCACCCACTTCTTCCCTGAATACTTTCTGCAGGAAGAAGGGAGAGTGTGCACTTCTGTGCTGTAAAATTAGGTTGGTTGCAGAGGACTTTTATCATTTCCCTGCTTGTTTTGTGGGGGAAACAACGGTTCATTGGATGGTTTGAGTGCCACGTCACCTCTCCTTCTAGTCTTTTTATCTGCCATCATCATCACCATCATCACCATCATACTGGTATAAGCTCAGTCATGGTTCCACTCACCTCTTGCACATTTGTGATTTGTGAAGGGTTAAACTTAAACCTTCACAAAACCTTAAAATGTGCTGGATGACATCGGAGGCCACGCAAGCAACTGGGCCCATGCTGGCCCTCTTACTTTCCTCAGAGACATGATCAATTGGGAAAACAAAGGGCAACATATACTCTTGCATTTAAGAAAGAGCTTTCAAAATCTATTCTTCTGCCTATACCTCTTTGAAGATGGCTTTTTGCTTTAGAAGGAAGAGTGGGTTTGTTTGCATTCTTTCATGGCAACAGCCTGTTTTTTGTGTTTGATGTGGGGAGAAGTGTTTAGAAAACAGTTCTCTCTACTCCCTTTGCCTGGTGGTACCTTGGAAGCTGATTCTTCCTTCAGATGCCATACATATGTTTAAAATAGTGCATTCTAAATAATGAAATTACCTTGAGTGCGCTATGTTTCGTGGTAATTTAGTTTAGTAAGCTTTAAACTGTACTCTTCAGATCTAAAGTCAGGGATACGCTATTATAAGGTCATTTATATGTATGCTGTGTGGTTGATTTATGTGATGTGCACAGCAAAATTAATTTAAGATGAGCCATCAGACTTTGTTCTTGTTGCAGTTTAGAGATGCACTTTTTTCTGATTCAGCAGAGAATGTATTACCATTACAAGACATTTCTCTCCTGACATTAATAGGAAAAGTCCCTCTGGTTTTTTAAGATAATGAAGAGCTGACCAGGTTTCATTGCTGATGTTATCACCTGTTAAGGAAAAAAGGCAAGCCCTGTTTGGCATTCTGTAAAAGCTACCCATAATTTACTGCTTCAATGCACTTACTTTGAGGGGAGATCATCACATACATGGTCAGATGTAGTTTGACTTTAGTGGAAGGGCATCAAGAGTCTTATTTCACATTTTATATGCAGGCATCAGATATATAGGTAACCTAGGTGCCTAATGCAATTTGAAGTCAGTGGAATGTAGGAGTGATGAATTAAGATACTGAGTTCCCTTCAATTCTCGGCTAAGATATGAGAATCTCATATATGAATACAAGTAGGATTGTTTCCCAGAAGAAAAATGAAAATGCAGTTAAGCAATTAAACAGTAGAAAAATGAAAGGAAATAACCCTATTTAAAAAAAACTGCCAAAACACTGTAAATGGAGCTGATGTAACTATTCAAAACAACGTTTGATTGAAACAGATGTCAATCTGGAGGGAAGTCTGAACCTTACTGACTCTTTTTAACAGAAGTTACTTCTAATTTATGTTGTTGTGTGCTGAAAGAAAAATAATTTGAGTAGTATCTGAGCATAAAGATCTGTCAGTGCAGTGTTGCAGAAGTGAGACCTTAGTACATATAAAATAAAAAGGTTTTCAGCCTTACTGAGAGTTAAAGTAGTCTTTCAAACCTTTACATGCAGCCCATATTTGGATAGGCAATTCACAGTGAAAACGCAATGGAAGTTACCAAACTTCAGTTTATTAGGATGGAGTGAAGGCACTGATGTTTTCATTTGAGATTAAAGTTTCTCAGATGGTGAGATACAAATCCTTATCAGATTTAAGAACTAGAAAGAAATACTAAAAACCTATGCTGTACTTGGTAAATAGTAAAAGGATTGATTATTTGTAATGCCTGGTTCACGCAAGTGAAAGATATCTTTAGATGCAAATTGTTTACATATTTACATGCAAAAACTTACAGATGCTTTTACCATTTCCTTATAATTAGTCTGCCAACACTGAAGTTGCCTCAACTTTTCCCTTGCAGCAAAATTATGGTGCAAAATGCATTCCAGTGCGAGACCGTGGCTTTCTTGTGCAGGTAGGATGTCATATCCTATTCATATATGGAACACTGTAGAGCATGAGCTGACTGTTAATTATTTTTAAGCAGATGCTGTTATTCTCATTTTCATTGTTCTCAGACTATTGAATTTGCTGAGCAGCGGATACCAGTATTGAATGAATACTGTGTAGTTTGTGATGAACCTCATGTGTTCCAGAATGGCCCTATGCTGAGGGTAAGTGGTGTGCTGGTAAAACAATGCATTTTGTAGTGCCTTGAATAGCTGTGGACCATACAAACCTGTTGGAAAACCATTAAATTATTTCAGATGGGTTTCATCATAATACTCTTTTGAGATGCAAAAATATGAAGCATATTAACTAGATTTTACTGTAAATTTGGAAACAAAAAAGTCTTACAAGGAAGGGAGAGAGAAATTAGGCTTGTATCATACCACAAAATTGAAAAGGGGCATGTATTTCACTGAACACTATTGTGCTGCAGTAGTCACAGCCAGATAACACAGAGAAGTGCATTCGAGTGTTTTCCCAGTGCTCTGGCATTCTTCTGAAAGCTTAGGGCACCTCATCCCTGAGCTTTTATCAAGCCATGACCACAGTATTTGCATACACTGGTGTTAATGCCAGCACTCTGCAAAATTCTTCTGACCTTGTTTTGCTCACAGGCTGCTGAGATGAGCCATTCTCAAATGTGATAAAAAAGGCAGTAGAAGGAGATGTTCTGTGAAGTGCCTGATCTAGCAGTGACCCAGTCTAGGAGCACTGTTGTGGCTCAGTATGTCCAGAGTCTGGCCAGTTAGGCAGCTCTTCCTTTCATTCCTCTATGATTGGGAACAGAATTTTGCCTGCTGATCATTGTAGCCTCTCTCATGCTGTTGGTGGAACAGTGGAAAAGAGTAAGATTGGGTGTGAGGGACACACACTGTCTGGAGTTGCTGGATCAGTGCAGCTTTGTAAAAGAGTATATTAACAGAATACAGCTCTTAGCTTTAGGACTGGTCTTGCAGTTTAGAATCCTCTTGTTTCACCTGCCCTTTATCCAGTAATGAAACATGAGTAACCTAAAAAGATTAAAGCCATGTAAAACTAACTCCAGTGAATAAATGGTCTGATACAAGGCAGTTTCTCCACAGTGTGGCCAGCAACTATGCATAAGCTGAGGCAGATCTTGTCTATGATAGTTCCATGGAACTAAATTCAGGAGGACTATTGCTTTACCTGGTAGCAGAAGTCACCGCAGTGTCACTCCCCATGGCACTGACTGGCACCAGGGTCAGGCATTCTGACTGCTGGTAGAATTTGAAAAAGCATATACATACCCAGTTAACACTGTTTAAGTAATGGTTAAACCCCTACAGTTTTGGATATCCAATCAGAGTTATTTTTGCTCCTTCAAGCTCATATCTATCTTCTAAAAGCAAGGTGTTCTGATAGGTTTATCAATAGCCAAAACTGATTAGAGGCCTGTAAAAATGCATCAGTTCCTCACTGTTTGTCTTTGAATACGCTGCTATGTATATTACCCGTGACAGAAAGAGATAAGACAAAATCAGTAATGTTTGAAGTGATTAAAGTTTGAAAAACATAATTATTTAAGTTATTGGAGTTTATCTATTATCTATAGGTCAAAGCAAACAGTAGGATTTATTCTACTAAAAAGAACCAGAATGTAAAGTTATCTGCTCTAAATGAAAAAATCTAAATTCCTTCTTTCCCACCATAGAGATTAAAATCTCTCAGAATTACTTTTTTGTGGCTTCAATTTAAAGGACCATTTTATAGCTACCTGTTTAAGAGTTTGTCAGCATTTCACAACAGAAGAAGCTTCAACCATCTTTACTTCTGAACATATATTCATCAGTGCCTTTGAAGCAGCATAACCTGACAAGCTTGGCAAAAACGAAAGAGTGTCTATTATATAACCTAGGAAAAATTAGATACCAGGAAGAAATCTAGCATAGTCTGTGTATGCTTGAATGACTCAATGAGCAATATAGAGCTATTAATGAGTTTGCACTTTTGTAGAAGGTGAGAAAGGATCTCAGTGTGAATTGAGCATTAGCTTGCCCTGGAGTGTGTTAAGGAAATTTATGTTTTATTCTACTGAGAGCTCTGGCCAGGGGCAGCTTGAAGAAGTCAGTTTGTGGGGTTTATATATACATGCTTCAGCTGAACACACACATACACATACACATACATGAATACATATATATGTGTATATAAATAACATGTGTGAGGAGAAAGAGCATTTTCTCTTCAGTACTACTGCAGGAGCAGATCTCAGAAATTGAGTACTTCTGTTAAATGCAGCAAGCTTTCATTTAAGCCAAGGCTGCATGCAGTGTAGCCTTATTGAGGATCCCTGGCCTTTTTGTTAAGAGTTCTCTCTTTGGATACCACAGTAACGTCCCCAGGTTTCGGAATGGTGGGTGCCTTGCCATGGTGTGTTTAGCAAGAGTATCCAGATCTCATTTTCTACAGATGCCTGCATCCCAAAGGCATCACATGAAAGGCTCTCTCTGCAGCAGGTTGTGTCACGAGACGTGCCACAGGCTGTATAGTTCTGGCTCGTTCACCAGTTTCCCCCATTAAAGTTTAGTTCCTCCACACAGACGCACACAAGTTCTTGTTTAGGTGTGGGTACTCTTAATGGTGATTTTCCCTTCTACATTTTGGAGCTTTTTTTTCAACAGCAAAGAAGACCTATGAAATTATAAAAGCATAATAAAATTACTGCTTGAAAAGTTACTTTCATATGTATCTAGGTTTGATTTTCTGATCTTTTATGGAGTTTTATGCAGTTATAAAGAAGCCACAGAGAAATTTGGTTCTCTGATGCTCCCATATGTCAGCCCTGTGCCTTTCCTGAGCTATAGTGTAGTTTATTAATTGTCTTAAATGCAGTTAAAAATTGAACAATTGCCATCACACAACAATTACAGTCTTTTAATACTGTGAAGTGCTAAACCTGCTCTCAAACTCTTACTCTGTCCATAGTTTTTTGTGCTAGTTATTACTGACTTGGGAAATTCAGATGTCTCATCCTCACAACAGCTGAAGAAACCATCTGAAACTGAGAGATAAAGCTTTTTTCTTTCTGCAGGCTATCATTTTATCTTAGTTCTAAAGTATCTTTCAATCAATCTCAGCCAGTGTTCTTCTCAGTATTGTGTTTCATTTGCCTAAATAAATTTTTCTGGGGGAGTAGTCTGGCTTTAATATCTATTTCAATTTAAGTTACTTTTTAAAAATCCCAACATCTTTTTTTCCCATAAGATAACAACCACTTGATGACAATAAGATGTTTCATTTTGTATGGCTTTATTTAGGCACTGGATCCACATGGCAGATGTATCAGTGTATGGAAGATTCTGTTGCAGAACAGCTGCATGGCACGATTGCATATGTTTGACTTGATGATTTTACAGTGGACATCTCTCTTGGTCCAGAGCCCTCAATAATTATCTGATCATGCAAATGTTCCCTTCTGGTTCAGGGATCCTTGTTGTACATTGAAATCTTGGGGTGTTTTTAGGCCTTCTTAGTCCTTTATTGAGGATAAATAAAGGGGCTACTTTATTGGCTTACTGAAGATGAATAAGTAATAAATTCTTATATTTCTCTGAGGAATTTCTTGACAGAGCAAAGTGAGTATCTGTGAGAATAACCAGCTTTCTTCTGAGCTCCAAGATTCCCTGAAATTTGGAAGACCAGATTTAAATACTGAGTTCCTCTGTGTACTCCACAAGTTTGTGTGTGTGGAAAACAAAACAGATTTGGTAGATGGGGTGATCTTAGTACATGCCCAAATCTAATGCCCTCATGAGGAACTGCACCTGTATTACTGTGAAGGGGAAGAACAAAGGTTCTCTTGAATGGAAGAAGGAATCTTGGGGAAGCACTATAACATATCATGAAGTTGTAGCATTCTTCTTTATAAAGGCTGATGGTCCACTGCTTCATTCCATCCACTTAAAAAAACCCCAGTAATAAAGTAGGCAATGTTTTCCCGTAAGTATTCACACCTTCCTCAAATCAGATGGGGGTGAATGAAAGTTCTCATCATAGCATGTTTCTTTTGCATTTATTTCAAAAGCACAGTGAGATCTAAGTATTATTTGCAGTGCACCAGAAGTTATAAAAGCCAAATTGGATGTTTAGAGACACACACTTATAGAGTACCACCAAAATTGGAAAGTTATTTGAAATCACTGTGTGGAATGATTTGCAGTTGTTCTGCAAAGCAGAAGAAAAATGCAGTGAATACATGGATCCTAAGAATAAAAATTATTATTTAAGCTCTTACATAACATGGACCAATGCTATTCCATGCAGTCATTTCTAATGATGATCAGAATCCTGCGTGTTTCACTTTTCACAGAAAGATTAAGAAACAGTTTTGAAATCATTAGCAAATGTTGGGACTGCAGTCTGTACATCCAAACAGCTCCCTTAACTCATATGAAGAATCACAGTGCATCTTCCTGCAAGGCAGCCTGTGCTACAGAGCTCTCAGGAGCTCTGCCATCTTCTGAAGTACCTCCTTGCTCTGTTTTAAAAAAGGGGGAAGTGAAAGGTCAAACACAAGTTTGATGGAGGAGACACACAGAAGGCAGACATGGCAAATCTACTGAAAAAAGTAAGGGTCTGGTCATTTGAATTATTAGCCTCATGTTCCCATCTTTGTTTTTGACAGAGAAGCTGTTTAGATGAGTGAGAATGGACTATTATGTGTTTTTTAATAAATGGCTAGATTTGGATTGTCTCAATAGCATTGTGAAATGCTGTTTTTCCCCTAACATTTTCAAACAGTTGGTATTACATTCACACCTGTGTTGTTTAAATAGTTACATAAATTATCCTGATTTCTGTCAAACTACAATATTAGATTAAATATTAAAAACTAAGCTAGGAAAGTTGAATGACTTCCACAAAACCCATTATGAAGTACTGGCAGATTCTTGCATGGGGCATGTGTCTCTAGTGAAAAATTCCTGGAATTTGTTTCTTCCGCTGCCTTTCACTGGCTTTTGAAGATCTCCAAGGATGGAGACTGCATGGCCACTCTGAGCAGCCTGTTACAATGCTTGATAAAGCTTTAGAAAAAACTTATTTTAGCTTTATCTAAAATTTTGGAGAAGTGTAGATAAAGTTAGTCCTGTATGAGAGAATAAAAGTACTGACTGACCTCTAAAGGTCCTTTTCAACCATCTGATTTGGTTCATCTATCTCAAAAATGTATTTTCCAAAGCAGATTTAAGAATGTAATAAAGAAACCTAAGGATTATTTGGTTCAATGTTAGAAGGCTATTAACTTCTTTTAATGCTGTATGAAAGTCTTCCTTTTATTATTACTAGAATATTCTAGGGAAGGACTAAGTTGCATTTTAATAGTGCAACAGTTTTGCTGCTGTAACAGTAGAGAAATAAGTTGTTTTAGGAATTCAGCATGTACTTTTATTACAAACATTTAATGTAATGAGATCACGAGTCACTAACAAAAGTGGTTATTATATTTAAGGATCTGATTAAAAGAAGTGCAATAAAAATGTGATATCATGTTTGAAGACTGGAGTTAAGAAAATGTCAGTCCTCTCTTAAAGAAGGGCAAGGAGGGGAGGATCCAGAGAACTCCACCCTCACCTTGATCTGTAGGAACGTGATGAACCCTCAAAACCATCTCCAGGCACATCAAGGACAAGAAAATCTTCACAAAGAGTTAGCATGGTTTCACTGCTGGGAATTTGTACTTGACTGACTTGATCAAACTTCTTTGAGGAAGCCACTGGTCAGGTAGATGAGGGGAGAGCAGTGGATATTGTGGCTGTTGTCTGCCTGGACGTGAGTAAGGCTTTTGGCAGTGTCTGCCATAAGATCCTTTTAGACAAGTTGTTGATGCGTGGCCTAAATGAGGAGATGGTGAGGTGAGATTGTCTGGGCCTCGAGTGCGATGTTCAGGGTAAAGTTTACTTAGGGGTCAGCAACTCGCAGTCTACCCCAGGGGTCAGCAGTGGGTCCAGTCCTGTTTAGTACCTTCATTAATCACCCAGAGGATGGTGCAGAGTGTATCCTCAGAGAGTTGGCAGATGATGGAAAAAATTAAGAAGTATGCAGTACTCCTGAGCAATGGGCACCGTTCAGAGGGACATCAACAGGCTGGAGCAGTGGGATGCCAGGAATATCATGCAGTTCAGCAAGGAGAAGTGCAGAGTCCTGAAGCTGGGGAGGAACAAACCCAGGCACCAGTGTATGCTGGGGGCCACCCAGCTGAAAGCAGCTTGGCTTGGGCAGGAAAGGACACCAGCTTGGACAGGTGAAAGCAATGTGCACTTGTGGTTTGGAAGGCTACTGGTGTTCTGGGCTAGATTGAACAGTAGAATTGTCTGTGTGTGTGGAAAGATGTGATCCTGCCCCTGCACACAGCCCTGGTGAGGCCACGCTGTGTCTGCTCTGTGCTCCTGAGCACAAGAAAGGGATGGTGCTCCTGGGGAAAGTCCAGTGAAGGGTCACTAAGATGTTTAAAGGGGCTGGAGTATGTCACATAGGAGGAAAGGCTGAGAGCCTGGAAGAAAGAAGGCACTGAAGGGATCTTACTAATGTCTGTAAATATTTGAAGGAAGGGTGCAAAAAGGATGGGGCCAGGCCCTTTACAGTGGTGTTCAGTGGCATGACGAGGGGCAGAGGATATAACCTGAAACACAGGAGGTTTCAGTGGAACAACAAGTAACACTTTTTACATTTTCACCTTTTCTGAAGGTGACTGAGCATGGGATTAAGTTGTCCAGAGAGGCTGTGGAGTTCACATCCATGGAGAAATTCAAAAGCTGTCTGCTCAGGGCAGCTGGCTCCAGGTGACCGTGCTTGAACAGGGATGTTGGACTAGATGACCTGTGGAGATCCTTGCCAACCTCAATCTTTCTGTAATTCTTTGATCTTATTCAGCTTTTACAGAGTGTAATTTGTAAAGCTAGTGTCTATCTTGCTGTTCTGTGCCTTCTCAAATTCCTCATTTGCAAATACTAAGGCCATTGACAGAACAGCGTGACTGAATGGTTTTAAAGACCTGAGAGACAATGATACAGAACAAAATAATCTTATAATATATTCAATAAATAAAAAGACCATCTGTGTACCAGCTTTGGGTTTTTTTAGTAAAGAAGTCTCTGTAGAGTGCCATCTTGTGTTGAAAGCTCAGACTGAGACCTCCTTTGAACAAAGAAAGGATTAGTAAAAAAAATCAACAAAATTAAATATTACAACTAGTTTCTTTGAAATTCGTACTCTGGTGCATACATTTCTGCTCTTTAATGTTTTTCCCATAAAATATGAACAGTAAAATACCATAAAGTAATATTTGAAATACCTGTTCATATTATTTAGCTGTAAAACAAACAGAGTCTTTTAATTCTGATACATTTCTTCCATTAGTAAGCTTGAATTTTTTTTTAATGTTTTTTGTTCCAAAGTGCTTTCAGTTATGTTTTATTTACTATGGGTGAAATCTTGACCTTGGAGGGTTCTTTTTTTGAATACAGGACTCTTAGATGCTACTGAAAATACAGGAGCATTGAGTATGCTGCTTAATCATGGGAAATTTCTTGAACAGAATAAACATCACTGAACTTGGAGAAAAGTGTAGGTGTACAAATATGTTTAGTCAGACTGGAGTTAAGCCAAGATGCTTATGGAATTCCAAGATTTTTGTGGAATAACACTGTGGTCTTTTATGCCACAAAATAGGCTAGTTTTATCTCTTTTTATGAAAAAAGCCTTTCCAGCTACAACCTGTATTTTAATAGAATAGATTTCAATTAATTTATATTTTACTGACAGAGTAAAATGACTGCAGTATAGCTTTTCCTGTTTGCCAACAAGTTACCAAGTGCATCATGCCCATCTAGCATTCTATAAAGCTTGTTTGTTCACCATTTTTTCTGTATCTGTGAAGTAAGAATATATTTTTGAAAGTGTTTTGAAAGATGAAGGAAAAAAACCCAAAAAACTGAGAAAATAAAATCTAAATCACACAAAACAAAGCCAAACAGAACAAGTGGCATTTCTTACTCAGTTACAGACTACTGTCCTACTGTCCTCTTTCTTCAGGTTGTATCTGATCACCACTGTGGTATCTCCCATGTCTTTGAGCAGCATGTTCCATCTAACACATGAATATTGAGAGACTATTCAGAGAGTTTACCTTACAGTAAAACTAAGACTTGGCATGGTGGAAAGTAGGAGGCAGAACAGAGATTTGAAGTTCCTTGTCTGTTGCTTTCATTAAGAAAAGTTGGGATGGTCACTAATGGTGTCTTTCACCTTTCACCTTCACCTTGTATTTATTACATTTGCTGTATGTCGGGCAGTGAGCCTTGCCTGAAGCATCTCATGTTAGAACAATAGTTTTTAGGTGTGTCAGTCATGTTACAGTCTCTTTAGTGTCTGTGTGATATCCCTGAGATCACAGGAAGGGGTGACACGTTGCTCTGAGCACAGCTGCAGCCCACATTAGAAAGTTGGTAGATCAACATGGACTATGAAAGTTTCAACTTTTTCAAATTGAAAGAATGTCTAGAAAACATTTTATGTAGTGTATTAGTCCAGGAACCAGGATATGTCATAATGTGTAAGTGGTTTGTGTGTCTGCCAGTCTCAGTCGCTGCAGAAAAAAACCACATTTGCATTGTAACACACAGGAGCTCTGTGCTTTTCACCACAGCAGCAGCTGGGTGGGAGCTACTGATCATGCAAAGAATGGGGGTGGCTAAAAGAGAAATCTGAAAAGTTCAAACATTCAGAAGATGCTCTCTGGTTCTGTCATTGTCTTCTGCCTCCAAGCATTTGCAGTCTCAGGTTAACTGCCCATGTCTTATTTTTTTCTGTTTTTCTCCAACTGGAATAATGATCCTCATAACAGTATTTCAGCACCCAGTGATCTTCACTTAACTAATAGTCCTGTGAAGACCAATGGCTTTATGTTAATTTTCTATTTTCAAGAGAAAAAATAAAGTCTGTGTGAGACCCTGGTAGCTGTTGTTTCTGAGAGGAATTACAGTTGCCTTCTTCAGGAAGCAACAAAGTCCCCCAGCCAGTCAGCTCGTATCCTCAAGGTGGTCATTGTAACCTGTGGAACTCTGTGCACCTAGAATGAAAGTCATATTCAGGAATAAATTTTTAAGTGTCTAAGCACTATTTTGTTTTGTGTTTTCCCCTTGAAAACAATGGAAGATAGTAATCCAAGAAGAGGTGATTAATCTGTACATGTGTGGCTGTGAATTCCACATCAGTAAGAACATATTTACTGAACATTTCATGTACAGACACAAAAATTCTTAGAAAGTTTAGCTTGTTGAGTTTTACATATAAATGAACCAAAGTGAGAGTATCCGAAGATGACATTGGAACAACATAGCTTTTACAATTGTGTTGGCGATGTCCTTGTTTGTTTAGTGTGGCTAGGAACATTTCTCATATTTATGATCTGAGAAGATCTGAGATTAAGTCAGAACAATACTGTTCCCATCCCAAAGGCTCAGATCCCATAGCAAGAGAAGGGTGGACACCATATAAAGGGAAACACACTATTGATACGCAAAACACTGACAGCAGAGTAGGAACAGCCTTGAATCCCAGTTTCCCCGTAAAGCTTGTGGTTTTCTTTAAACTCTACTTTCTAGAATTGATTTATTAACTTAGTTTTCATATGTTTTCATTGGTTCTAGCATGCACAATTGCAGGCAAAACATAAGTAAGGAAATGTAACACTGAATACGTAAGTCACAGAGTGCAACAAACGAGTCCCTGAAACATTTGCTTCCTAATTGTAAGCTAGTATTTTCATTTTGTACGGATTTAAACAATAATTTGTATTGTTTAGCTTAACTACTGACTGAAGTAGAGGACTCTGAAATGGCCGTACCAATGTCTCTTGGAATGCATTGCTAACACCTGTAGGAAATTTAAGTTTAAAACATCTTATTTTGATAACTTGAGACAATTCCAGGAAAAGAATTCAAAAGTACTTTTAAAATGATTGTAGGGTGGGCTAAAAGGCCTCCAGACTAGATAAATGAAGACAGACTGTTGAAATGTCCCTTTAGTTGCAGGGTTGGGGTTATTTTCCCCATTTTATTGTATTGACAAAATACGTAGTGGACAGAAAGGTTCATCATAATGAGAAGAATTGTATAGATCCTAATGGAAGTATCTGTTCCACTTCAGGGCTGAAATTCTGCTGTCTTGCTTGTCATTATATCTAGAGTTGTCCAGTGTCAGCCTGAGGCAAAAAAACCTAACCATCATCACCCCCCATAACAAAACAAACAAAAAAACCCAACCACCACCTCCCCAAGGAAAAAAAAAACCAAAACAAAAACCCCCAAAAAACCTACCAAAAAGACACCAAGAAATTTTCCAAAGTCAGGCATAAATGCAACAATGTCTGTTTTCCTAACTTCCTTCTCCAGATGCTCAGACACTTCTGGGATCATAACAGAGGGGCAGGAAAAAGAGAAATGGTGACAAATTGTGTGTTCCTTTATACCATTATTAAGTTTCAGGATAAATTACTTTGCTGAGACTGTAAACAAAATATCAAAAATGAATGCCTTCTTACAAGTTTTCTTTGTGACAAGCATGGCCAAATTGAGATTGCTCAGCTATTCTGGAGTTATTCCTTGCTTTGAAATAAAGAGAGTCTGTGTATTCTGTTGATTATGATAGTTGCCCCACTGAACAAATGATTTAACCATCTTCTAAATGTGGAAAACCCAAGAATAATGACGGCAGTAGATAACCTCTTGTCCAGCTTGCCATGGCACAATGAATTTGATCATGTTTGGCTTCATCTGCTGCCTAATGCAATGTAACATGACAGATAAACTAAAGCAAATGGGTGACATTATCAGATTTGAAAGATGATAGCTCTCGTAAAGCAAATGAAGTGAGACTGTATCAGTCCAGAAGATTTGAGATGTTTATTGAGGTATTGAATCTTTGAAACACGGCAGGCAAATGTTTTAAGTTCTGCAAAGCAAGTGACTGCAAGGACAACAGTATGCTTATTACTGGCAAAGCTGTTGCCTGAAACATAATTCAGCTAAATTTTAGGTTTTCTTTGTGTGTTTAATTAATTTTTTCATTTCTGCAAGTGCTTTGTAGAGGTAGTGGCTTGAACTTCAAAGCATAGTACTACAAATGTTGTTGTACTTGTTGTGATCGCTAGACTCAGAGCTTTCAGTTACAAAGATGAGTTTAAGTTTCAGTGAGCAGGGATTTAATACTATGCATTCAAATAAATAGTATCCAGGAAGCATTTTTGATTGTTTTCAGCATTATCATAACGGGTTGTGTTTATTGGGTAGTTTAAGGAAGGTTTTAATTCATATTTCTTTCAAGTATTTGTTTATTTTGAATACTTGCAAGAATTCATGGTGTGATGTTACTTGAGCCTTTATAAAGTTGGTCTGCTAATTATCTTTCAGTAAATAAGATGGAGTTGCTGTAAGGATTATAAACAGTTAGGAAGCCCATGAAGACATGCCTATTTTCATTACCTAAAGCTGTGTTCCTATTTGTTTCTGCTTTGTTTGCCTTATGAAGGCAAAATGTTCCATTCTCACTCAATATGCAGTTTAGATAATGTTTTTTTATTTGTGATGACATCATTAATTACTTTTTAATAGGTAAAAGCTGGTTCAACAAGAAGGGGCTTTTATTATTTAAGACTTGAAAAAAGACTTGAAATATCTTTATTTCTTAAAATAAGTAGGCTTCAAAATACAGTCTTTATGCTGTAAAAATGTAATGGATTTTCTTATAGTCTACCAATAATTTGTAAAATGGTCAAAAATTCAAAATAGCCTCTTCAAAAAATTTGTTTTCCAGGTCAGATTTTTATGTGTGTTCTGAACAGCAGTGTAAGAAGCTCTGAAGAATGAACCTGCTCCCATTAGCTTCAGGATTTGTTCTCCATTAAGTTTAATTATGTAGGAAGTTTTCAGATAGATAGTCTTAAGAACATTTGAGTACTATGCCTGTAATTTTGGTTTTGTAACAGTGCTGGGATTTCTTTTAAATTTAGCCTCTCTGAGTACTTATGAGTTTTAGAGTGCTTCACTTTTGCTCTTCAGGTTATTAAAATGTTTCTCTAATGTATCTTCCTCAATAATTGATATGTATTTATTATTTAAAATTAATGTTGCAGTTAAAATATGAAGAATTAGAATTAACTGTGTTTGGGTTTTCTTGTAGCTCATGACATGCTAAAAGCAAGAATTCAAATTAGAACAGAAGTAAAATTAACTTTCTTTCTTTGTATAGCCCACTGTTTGTGAACGGGAACTCTGTGTATTTGCTTTCCAAACATTAGGAGTGATGAACGAAGCTGCTGATGAAATTGCAACTGGGGCACAGGTAGGATCAGCTAATGTTTTCTGCAGTTTACTCAGTCCTCTCTGTCTCTTCTAGTATGTGTTTTGACTTGTATGCACCATATATGTACTGTTTGGTAAGTATTATTTATTTGTCCACTGTTACAGCTGTAAATGCACTGGGTTTATGCACGGTGTATTCAAGTAGTACTAATGAGGTGTTTCCATTGTTTTGCTTCCATGTAATTAGAGTAACTGTGGTTTTGTGCCCTGTTGTATTCAGTTAGGTCACCTGGGTTGTTAATAAAGCAGCCATTGTAATTTGGAGATAATACACATTTATTTTCACCTAATGAGCCATTAAAACTCTCGTGCAATTAATAAGTTACTTCCTGTTCATGGTCTTGGGATGCAGGGATCCACTGAGCATCTGTTGTTTCCATCATTACATAGCAGTGGGAAAGTCCTTACTGATATTGCTACATGGGGTTCTTTCTTCTCAAGGATCAGGAATTTAATATAAGCCTGCTTCCTAACTCTAAATTCAGGTATTGATGTAGTTACACTCCCTATCATTGTTTTCTTAAAGTATTTTAAATTACACTTCCAAATCACTAACCTAATGTTTAATTAGAAAAAAAAAGTTAAAAGATCTTACATTTAAGTTCCCTTTAAGATCGCAGGGTAAAAGCCTGCGCATCTTAAGGGATAGTGCATTTGTGTCCAGTTTTCTGGTTACTATGTTTCTATATAGTAAGCAGCATGGGTTTTTTGGAATAACAAACCTTCAGTTTATTTAACTTCAACTATCACTAATGGTTATAGTCACTGGAAATAAACTATTCATGTAGGTGCCTGAATACAACCATGAGCATATCCTCAAAGGTAGAAAGTTGCAGCAGTGTAGCTTCCTCACTTGAGAATATGACTGGGGAATCAGAACAGCAGCTCTTCATCTGATGTCTGAAGACCACTGGATTTGTAATATCTAGATTCTGAATATTGGGATAAGAGTTTAGGCTTGTAAGAAATGGAAGGAGGTGTGCAGATGAAGCCCTGCCTCTTCCTCAGCCTGAAGTCCTGCGAGCATTTTTTTTTTTTAATTCAGGCACATGTTACATTACATGTACATTTAGAATCATAGAATAATTGGAGTTGTAAGGGAGCTGTGAAGGTCATGTAGTCCTGTGCCCTGCCATGAGCCAGGACAACTTCAAATAGATCAGAGCCCTGTCTGACTTGACCTTGAATGTTTCCAAGGATGGGGCATCTACCATGTGTCAGTGTTTCATCACCTGCAGTGTAAAAGTTTTCTTTATATCTTGTCCGTATCTCTGTCCTTTAGTATAAAACCTTTACCTCTGGTCCTATTACAGCAACTTTTGCTAAAAAGATTTTACCTATCTTGTCATCCTGCTTTAAGTACTGAAAGGCTGCAGTAAGGCTTCCCAAAAGCCTTCTTGTCTACAGGCTGAACAGCAGCTGTTTCAGCCTGTCTTCATCAGGAGGGCATTCCAGTCTTCTGATCATTTTTGTGGCCCTCCTCCGGACTTGCTCCAGCAGGTGTTGGAGCTCTTTCTTATGTTGGGGACCCTAGAGCTGGACGCAGTGGTCAGGTGGATTCTCATGAGGGCAGAGGGGCAGAATCCCCTCCCTGCCCTGCTGCCCACGGGGCTCTGGATGCAGCCCAGGACACGTTTGGCTCTCTGGGCTGTGAGTGCCATGGCTGGGCCATGTGCAGCCTCTCACCCACAGCACCCCCAAGCCCTTCTGGGCAGGGCTGCTCTGGGGCTGTTCATGCCCAGCCTGTGCTGGTACCAGGGGTTATCATGACCCAGGTGCAGCACCTTGCCCTTGGATTTGTTGAACCTGGCGAGATTCCCATGGGCCCATTTCCCCAGCTTGTACAGGTCTCTCTGGATGGTTTCCCATCCTTCAGGCACATCAGCTGCACCACTCAGCTTGTGTAATCTGCAAATTTGCGGAGAGAGCACTTGAACTCACTCTCTATATCATTATATAGCACTGGTCCCAGTATTGCTCCCTGGGGAACACCAGTCATCATCAGTGACCATCAGGACACTGACCTCTACATCTAGATGCAGCTAGGCAACCAGTTCCTTATCCACAGAACTGTCCATCCATCCAATTGATCGCTCTCTAATTTAGAGATAAGGATACTGGGAGAGACTGTTTTAAAGAATATAAATGACATCTGTAGCCCTTCCCTTGCCCACTGATGTGGTCACTCCATCACAGAAGGCCACTGGGTTGGTCAGGCAGGATTTGCCCTCAGTGAAGCTGTGCTGGCTGTCATGAATCTCCTCCCTGTCCTCCATGTGCCTTAGCACAGCTTCCAGGAGAAGCTGTTCTATGATCTTCCCAGGCACAGAGGTGAGGCCGACAGGTTGGTAGTTTCTAGGGCCCTCTTTTCTACCCTTTTTAAAAATAGGTGAAATATTTCCCTTTTTCCAGTCACCCATGATTTCACCTGATTGCCATGCCTTCTGGGATACATCTTATCAGGTCCCATAGACCTTTCTATGTTCACATTCCTCAGGGACTCTCAAATGTAATCTTTGCTGACAGTGGGAAGGACTTTGCTTCCCTACTTTTTGTCTTGAGTTTCATCAACTTGAGAGGTGTGTGAAGGGGAGACTGCCAGTGAAGACAAGCAAAGAGCTGTCAAGTTCCTTGGCCTTCTCACTGTCTGCAGTTACCATTTTCCCAGTTGTGTTCAAAGAGGGGTGCACTTTCTTTGACCTTCCTTTTCTGTCTCACATGCCTTCAGAAGCCTTTTCATTATTCTTTGCATCTCTTGTTGAGTTCGTCTCCGGTTGCGCCCTGGCCTCCCTCACCCCATCCTGACACAAGCTGACTTCGTCCCTATACTCTTCCTTGAAAGAATATCTATCCCTGCATCCCTTGCCTGTGCATTTCCTTCTTTCCTTTTAGTCTTACCAGCAGGTCTGGAATCATCCATGCTGACCTCTTTGTCTTCCTTTCCTGATTTCCTGCACATGGGGATTGAGAGCTCCTGCACTCTACGAAAGGCATTCTTAAAGATCTGCCAGCTCTTATCTGCTCCCTCATCCCTGAAAACAGTTTTCCAGGGGATCCTATTTAATAACTCTTTGAACAGCTGGAAGGTTGCTTTCCTAAAATGAGTAAAGAATTAGGTATGAGCTTTTTTAAGCAGAGGAGAGGTGGCCCTGGTTAGCTCTCGCTCTGTTTTATATAAGTATCAGTGTTGCAGGCACGTGCAGAGCTTGCGGTAGATCTCTGGAGTACCTCTACATTTACAGAGCTTTACTGTAGGATTCTGACGCGATTACAACCTTAAGAGTGCTTAAAAGAGTTAGATAAGGGGTTTTGTCTGTTGTCCCAT
The DNA here is from genome assembly GCA_039654755.1 of Calcarius lapponicus. Classification (NCBI taxonomy): domain Eukaryota; kingdom Metazoa; phylum Chordata; class Aves; order Passeriformes; family Fringillidae; genus Calcarius; species Calcarius lapponicus. The sequence continues at coordinate 16,511,421 of CM077481.1, forward strand.
TGGACCTAGGTAGCTAAATTATGCTAAGTTTCTAGTGAGAGCATTGCAGCCAGCTCATTATATTGGATCTGACTGGGTCCCCTGTTCCTGTTTGCAGAAAAAAATCATCAGTTCTAGAGTTTGATCCATCTGAGCTCTTAGTGTCATTAGTTTAGGACAGTATGAATCACAGCGTAGACTGTCAACACAGTGGTTATTTCTCCAAGAGTCTAGCAAGCTTAGGCTGACTAAGTAAAAGGTAGGTGTTCACATTTTGTCTGATTAATCCTCCTCCAAACCATTTTGTCTAGTGAAGAAGCCTAAATACAGGTTCCCATCATTAGAAATCATATCCTGTTTTGTCTTTTGTGCTTTCAGCTAGTTTCCTGAGGTGCAGAACCCTACTTTGTCACTCCAAATAATCCGATGGCTTCTCCTTAATAATAAGTGCTTGTACTTTCTAAAACTTTCCATCCTGAACTCAGGTTGTCTTGTGTTAGTCATGTAGGCAAAATGCTTGAAAATTAGATGACTGATTTCTTGATAGTTCCTACTCCCTGTAAAGAGTCTCTTGAGAGTGAGAGGCCCTGTCTGAGGGATTGATGTCATGAGAGGAATTGTCATCAGCAAGTGTTGTCTTGTCCTTCACACAGCTATTTTAATCCTTACTTACTTCAGTAACTCCTTGAGGAGTTCACGCCCAGTTTTAAGGACATCTGCTAGATCCACAGTGCTTCCTATTCCCAAGGAATGCATATGCAAGGCTCTATTATAGGGTTTCTGTTAAATTTAGCTCCCAGTTTAAGTTGTTGCGCATTGCATCAGCTCAAAACAATGACCTCAGGGGAAATCAGGTGTAAAAAAAAAGCAGATTTGGGAACAATCTAGGAGTCAACAGTTTGTTTAAAGGAGGGCTTAGGGATGGTGTCTGAGTACAACTGTGCCTGTTTTAAGGCAGTGTCCCATCATGCAAATCAGGCAAGACAACTTTGAGTCTGCATTATAAAAGATCTGGGGACTCAGACAGCTCTTCCCTAGGAGTGTTTTGTGACAGCAGACTAAGAAGTGCTTCTCAGAAGCAGGGTGAACTCATGCTCAATTTCACAGTAATACATTTACACAGGGGCAAGACTGCTGTCTGATCTGGCTGCTGATCTCCTTTGTAAATGCTAGTCCATATGCCCTATTTCAAAACATTCATCTCACATACAGATAGTATAAACTGGAGAATAATCAGAGAACCATTGGGGAAGGGATCATTATTTAAGTAATTTCATTTTTCAATATATGTGAGATATTTAGTAACTGGAACTAACAGAATATATTAAAACTAATGGAGAAAATTGTCCATTAATACTGAAGGAGCAGAGAAGGAGAATGGCAGCTATATGACTCACCACTGCACAGTTCTTTTTCCCCTTTCATCATTATTCTTATTTTCATTCTTGTTCTCTAAAAGACTGTAATTTTTTTCCATCCAAATGATCAGATACAATGACAGACGTAGAAGATCTTCTAGATGAATATGAGCTGTGAGATCTGATCCACGTGGACCAGGAATACCTATTAACTCCAGCTTGTCTCAGCTTTTCCTTTCTTTTGTGGAAAAGTCATTTTCACACAGGAATGTTTTCAGAAGGAGCAGAAAAAAACATGAGGAAATGAGTTAATCTGCAGCTACTTTTTAATGTAGCAATTTTGGATTTCATTAAGAGCTGAATTTACATTTCACAGCTGCCAGAAAACTGCATTCTCTCAGTTTTGTTATTGCTGTATTCTATTTTTAACTTCTGAATTACGTATTTTGAAACAATTACATGGGAATCTGTGTCTGAGTGGTATATTTACTTATGTACACACGTCTATGTGCACATTACATGCACAGTCCTGTGGGGAAATTGTGAAAATCAAAGATAATCAAAGAAGTGTTGTAATTCTGTATAACAGGATGGAAAGAAGAGAATGCCCCAGTGTGAGCTGTGCAGATGACTGTTAAATGATTGCAGTATTATGGGTTTAGCAGAAGCAATGTTTTCAAGTGTTTCTGTGATTACAGTCTTCAGTAGAAGAGCAGAAAGTGGTACAAATTTGACAGATTATTCCTTGTTCTTGAGCAAAGCTTTTACTGGTGTGTCTATACAGAGATACACCAATTTCATTTCCTTAATGAATAAATTCGATACAGGAATTCACATGCACAAGAGAAAGCAATACTTCAAGCAATATATTTGATGTTATAATACTTTTAGGACCAGATACTGGTCCTATGTATATGCACATGGAATAATATGCCATGGCTGACCCCAAACTCTGTTGAGGTCAGTGAAAAAATTTAGTCCTGAACTGTTTCCTCTGGATAACACAGTTTGGACAATATAGGTAACAATGAAATACAATATATCTATAATGTGTAAAAAAAAAAAGGCGGACTGGAAGATACACTATAAAAATATTTATTTTGAATAAACATAATAAATATATCTTTCTTTATCCCCAGGTAGTTGATCTGTTAGTATCTATGTGTCGGTCGGCATTAGAATCACCTAGGAAAGTTGTCATTTTTGAGCCATATCCTTCTGTAGTTGATCCTAATGATCCTCAGATGCTGGCCTTTAACCCCAGGGTAAGTAGCTACCTTTAATTATGTCATCACTTGTTTAAGTCATACATGAGATTTCGAAGCAAGGACTTCTCATTGAGAAGCCTCCTTTATTATGTGATACAGCTCCAGAATATAGCACAAGTGTGTTTTCAAAACTTTGCATCTTTTATTTATTGTCTCTGAGAAAGTACTTGAATATAGACTTGTCCTGGTTCTGGCCAGGACAGTGTTAATTTTTGCAGTAGCCAGAATGGGATATGGCTAAGACCCAGAGGTTATTCTATATCACCTCACAGCATTTCTGGGAGCAGGGGGAAGGGACTCTCTTCCAGGGAAAAGAGGGAAAAGAGGGAAAAGAGTTCCCATTTTACTTGGCAGAGGGAGCCATTGGATGTTGTTTGTGGCTGGTTTTCTTACCTCATTGCTGTTTCCAGCTGATTGTTCTTACCTCGACCCTGTGATCTTTTTCTTTGTGCCTCCTAATTCTCTATCCCACAGTAGGGGGGGAGTGTAAGGAGGAGTGGGAATAGGACAGTGAGCAGTGCTAGGTCTCAATGGGAATAGTAAATTGGAGAATACCATCCCTAAACCATGACAAAAGTGTAGGTTATGTTAAAGCCAATAAACTCTTCTAAAGGACAAATTCTGGATGCAATATTATATATTCTAAGTGTTTTTCTCTCAATGTGCACATTTGACACAAAATAGAAAGATGGCCTTTGAGAGATAGAGGTCATGTAAGCCAGGGGATTTCCAGTCCATCTTTTCATTCTCAGAAGTGTCATTGCTGTCATCTCATTTTCTCACTGCAAGCAGTTATTTCCTTGTATGTAATTTTATGAGATGTTAATAGGTGAGTTTTGTACAAGCATCAGTTTTGAAATAAAGAGAATTGTACTTGCGTTACCTGCTCCTTGGGCTCCTTTCAGGAATGCCCTCAGGCTGTGAATATTCCATCTCCCTAAAGCCATCTCCCCAAAGGCATAGAGGAGAACTCGGCATGTCCTGCGCTGGGATGCATCTCACTCTTTCTGAACAAAGGCCAGCTAGCAGGAGTTCTTCATCAGGAGAGGCTGAGGTGTTCTAGAATGTGTTGGCAAGATCCAAAGTTGGGGAGCAGTGGAGCTGCTGTGGAGTAGTGGAGCATGGACTGTTTAGCTGTTCACTCAGTACAGGTGGAGCTGCCTGGTAGTGGCTCCCAAGCAGCAGGTCAGCAAAGATCAGGGTGAGGGAGAGGGACCACTGAAGGATCTATGAAGTTTATAGACCTGCTAGCAAAGGAAACACATGTTATTTAAAATCTGTTTGGGTCACTGCATTATTTACCTCAAGAGCATGTTTTCCAAATAACTGCGTTTAGTTACAAGTATTTGTTTAAAAACAATCTGATTTTTGGAGTGTTTTGGAGATCCCAGTGAAATTCAAAGAAGAACAATCATAACAATATTTTTTCAAGGAATTTTTCTGGATGATGAATGACAGTCTGTGGAAGAAAGCTAGTGGTTTGAAATGTTTGAAAGAATCTATTTGCCCAACATTTCTCCTAGCTTTGGTTTTATACACACGCAAACAATTCAGGTTTTTTAGAGCCAAATACTAATACTCTTTGAACTTTTTTGTGTATTTTATGCCACATCAGAAGAAGAACTATGACCGAGTAATGAAAGCATTGGACAGTATCACTTCCATCAGAGAGATGACACAGGTAAATGTAAAAATATTTACCTAATTAATCACTGTTTCTAGAACTTGAAAGATGTTTGTATTGCCTGCCTACGATGGGTTGGGAAGTCAATAGTATCATCTCTTTCCTATAAAACTGTAATGATATTGAAATGTTTGTTCAAAATAACAAACCTATCCCTAATGCCAATTAAATAAAAGTAATGAAGTAGAACTCAGATCATTTGAAGTTTAAATAAGAGATAATAACAACAGAATGAGACATTGTAATGAGGTAATCACCAACTGCTACCTTTCTGGAAATGTCAAAGCCAGAGACTTTACTTCCAAAGCAAAAGAAATTGATCTTGTGTCAATGTTCTGAATGGTATTCTGAATGACATGATATTTACTTCTATTACAGCAAAATTCTTTATCAGCTAAGTACAGTTGGGGACTTGGAGGGTTGGGTCTCTTGGGTTTACTGTCATATTATTTCTCATGGCATATCTGATGGTTGTATTTCTGTTTATTTTTATGTACCTTTCCCAAACAACCCAGCTGATTATAAGTTGCTGTTTAAATCTCTTCCATATATCTTGCTTTTCCAACTGCTATATAAATGCATCCTCAGAACAGTTTTCAATCTTACTCTGTGTATTAACAAAATACTTTGAGATTCTTGAGTGAAGAATGTATAGAGAGGAATAAAATAAATTGAAAATTAAAATTCACCTCTTTTGTTAATTTGTGTAACATTTTGTAAAAATTTCAAAAATCAAGTGTTTCTGTGATTTCTTATGATGTCTTTTAAAAATAAAAAATAATTACTGTTCTGCTTTTTTTTAAATGTTAAAACAATTCTTGACTAATGAATTTTAAAGGGATGCTTTGCATTGTGATTGAAATCAAGAACACTTTTAAATGAAATTATAATATGACATGGTAGTTATACCTTGAAACAGTTGAAAATACCAGATGGATTATTTTGGGTTTCTTTGAGAACCCTAATTTTGTAAAGTCCCAATTTCTTAATCAAGAGCCACACAAAAATAGATTTCTTATTTTCTCCCTGTGATCACCAATGTTTGCCATAATATAGTCATTTTGATGCTAATTATATGCTTATTATCTTACTCTAGGGAAAATAATCGCTATATTAATTCTTGTTGTCAAAACACATTTATAACTCTACTATGCTGTATATCAGTAAAGCTGTGATTTCAACCTAATAATGTATTCATTTTAATAGATGAAATCATGGGCAATGTAACATATGAAATTCAACCTAGAAATAACATAATTACTCTTTTCTAGGCACCTTACTTGGAAATAAAGAAGCAGATGGATAAACAAGACCCGCTTGCACATCCTCTTCTACAATGGTATAAAGTCGATTCACATGAGATAATAATTATTAAATTATCATTTGTAATGAATAATCACTTGACCGGTGTAATGTGGTATAAGGTCAGCCTAATAATTAACATTGGTATTTTCAAATGCAGCTATTCTGAACTGTTTCCAGACCTCATCTGGGTCATCTAATCTCATTTTCTAGTTAATTTTTGCCCTACTTCCATCTGATAGGTTTAGAGGCCTGCAGCTGGGTGCTTTGTGATGGCCATTCATAACATATTCTTAAGTTTGGTTTGGTTACTACATCTAATACATCTGTTTCTTATTTTAGGGTTATATCTAGTAATAGATCACATATTGTGAAGCTACCAGTGAATAGAGTAAGTGTCTGTGGGTTTTATTATTATTTTCTGATCTTTTTTATGCATTAGCATTTTAAGTGGGAGTTTACTAGCAAAATGTAGGTGTATGCATTCAAACTGATTGCATGGGCTCCTTTAATAGACAAGGCAGTTTTAGGTCCTGATTTTTAGAAACATGTGAATATCTGAAACAGGTCAAGGGAATAATGTTCATAAAACACCTATTTGAGGGAGTAGCTCAAATTCACGTGTCTACCTTGTAATCGTCTGGGATTAGGTGAGAAAAACATCACTTTTTGGTTTTTTTACCATATAGAATATTAGATGCAGAATTGTACAGAAAGCAGTGCACACAAACATGCTGTATCAGGAGATCCACATATAAGTAACTTCTGATTAAGGGCGCAGTAATATGCAGCCTTCCAAATAACCTTAATTCAAAGTCAGCTCTGATAGAATACTATGATGAAATTGTACAGTTTAATTACTAAAGCCATTTTAAATTTTCCAAAAACTTCCATGTGTTTCATAAACTGAAAGTCATTCTTATTGTTTGATTTCAGCTGTGGAAACTGTGGAAGTGAGACCAGTTTCAACTTAGTTCATGTAGTTATTTAGATGCAGTCATGTATGGTGTGGAAAAGCATGATATCTTAAGGATTGCCATCAGAGAATTGCAATACTTTCATATTAATCAACATCTCTTCACATGTGCACTCTTACATTTGACAGCAACTGAAGTTTATGCACACTCCCCACCAGTTCCTTCTTCTCAGCAGTCCACCAGCCAAAGAATCCAATTTCCGAGCTGCTAAAAATCTCTATGGAAGTACCTTTGCATTTCAGTGAGTACATATATTACTAATAACCAAAGGTTTTTGAAATGCCATGCTATATTTTTTACTTCTGGCATTTGAGGTTTGCAGCTGTGAATCTACTGTTTTAAAGGATTTCTGATGTAATTTTTGCATTTTATGCTGTGAATTTTATTGCTTTCTTTTTCATTTTATTCAGTGGTTCACACATTGAAAATTGGCATTCCATCCTGAGGAACGGCTTAGTTGTTGCTTCCAATACGAGGCTGCAGGTAAATAAACAAAATTTTAGCTAACCTGTGCATACTTGGTTACCTACTAGCTTTGGCAAGTTTTCAGGGGGTTTCATTCTGGTAGCCCCATATAGCTAGAAGGAGGGGTAATTTCAAATACCATCTTGTTTCCTTGTGAAGAATACTTTTCTGATGCAATTAAAATGAAGTAAAGTGTCTGCTAAAACGTCTAGAAAATCTCTTTGTGGGAGTCAGTGTTTCAGTTTTACGTTGCAGAGCAGCACCTCTCGGAGGCTTCTCTCGGTACTGCATAAAAGCAGTTGCAAGTGAAAGTCAGAGCTGCCTAAACTGTCTCCGTGTCATAGGATCCAGAAACATGCTAAAGTTACAGGAACTGGGCTTGCAGCACTTTGTCTGCCTCTCTGATTTATTTGGCAATGGAAGCATGAAGTGTGCTGCCATAAGGGATCTGATGCAAACTTCTCAGACTGAATCATCAGGACACCACTATTGCAGAGCAAAGTAGGCACTACAGTGGGACTGGGGAGTTCAAATGCAGAGTATTTTAGCATTGTGTGTTTGGCAGCTCTCCCCAGAGCTGAGTCCATGTACCTTGGAAGAGAATCCCAGGGCATATTTGCTCAGGTACAGAAACACTCTTTGTAGACATCCTCCATAGTAACATTAGATTTAAAAGCAGAAACCACAATTTAAGGTATAAGTCTTACGTAAAATTTTGTGGGAGCATCTGGTTTTTTGCTTGGACATAATTTCCAGGATATATATATAAAAGTTTTATACTCTGGGCATGATTTTTAAAAACACTTCTTTGAACACTGTTAATTACCCGAAATAAATTAGTAGGGTGGGTGAGCATGCTATGACCTGTTCCTGTAATCATTATTATTTTGTCTAGGTAACCAAATTAATGCTATGTAATCACTCTGCTCTTTTTCAGCTCCATGGTGCAATGTTTGGAAGTGGAATCTACCTTAGTCCATTGTCAAGCATATCATTTGGTTACTCAGGTGATATTTATAAATCACTCTAAAATTGGACAAATATAGGGGTGTATCTTATTCTGCGGTTTCTTCTTATAGCTTTGCTGTTTAAAACATTATAATCAATTTAATCTTTGTTGACCATGATTAAATTTGTTCCAAAAAGAGAATTATTTTTTTAATAAATAATAAGAAAATAGAAAATTAACTTGTTAAACACTGTCCTTATTTTTCAATGTGCTTAGAATTCTTAAGCTGTGCTTGAAGTAAATATTAGCTAATACTGAATGCTATATGTAGTAGGTCTTGATGATTCAGCTGAAATCCAATTTTGTGAATTTTGTCATTACCTGCTTAAGTTCCATCTAACTTTACCTACGAGTTTAAGGTCTTTTACAACTTCATCTGACAAAACTATTGATCAATAGACATGTTCAAAACTGTATATTTAGGAGTATTCCTAAGTATTACCATGTCAAGATTACATTAAAAAGTACAGGTCAGTTGTGTTTATTTTAGCTTGAGAAGGAACATAATTTGTCCCACTAGTGAATCCTAAAGTGAGTTGTGCAGAGCTTTCCATGTAAGAATTAAATAATAAACAAAAGTGTATTAAAAACAAGACAGTGGGATATGTACATTGAGAAACTAAAGGGATTTTAAAATATGGTGACTTTCTTCTTTAGGTGTGTAGTATTTACCATTTCTTCACATATGAAAGTGCAGGTATATAGTTTAGTGTGTGTTCATGTGCATGTGGATGATTCTGAGAGTTGTAGTTTGCTTTCTGATACTCAGTGTTTCTAGGTCATGTTTTAGGAGCTCAGCTTTTTGAGCCACTATATGAGAAACTTTAACATCAGTTATCTCTAGATGCACTTTTAGATTGTCAGAGATTACATGAGTATGAAGGCTTCTTAGGTCTCACTAAATGTGCTGGTTGAAGTATCCTTATCTAACAAAATGTCTTTCCTTTTGGAAAATACTGCTTTGTCAACTTCAATGTGCTATTGCTCCTCTCTCTGCCTGTCTTGGCCCCTTCCATCCTGTCTCCTCCAGAAAGGAGACTTGTGTTCCACTGAACTGTGTAATCCTTGATGCCAGTAAAAACTGTGAAGGAGTCCTACACATTCTGTTCCTTCAAAGAGTTAAACTTCTCCATAATTCAGTCATATTTGCAAAGTGCCAAATAATGGAAGTGTACAAGGTCAGGTTAGATGGGGCTCAGAGCAACCAGGTCTAGCGGAAGGTGTCCTTACCCATGGCAGAGGGGTTGGAGCGAGATGATCTTTAGGTCCCTTCCAATCCAAACTATTCCATGATTCTGTGAAATATAGGATGCTGTAAATTCAAGGAAGCCCATAGTATCATGCAAAACAGGAATTTTATATAAACCAACATGAGAGATATGAATGAAATCTGAAGCACAAATGTAGATGTTTCAATTTCTGAGATGGAATTGGATCAAATGTGACTGACTAATAATTTAATATCTTGTATGTAGATAAGGAGATCAAACCAAGGTAGATTTCAAAACTTATATTGCCTACTCATACAAATTAATTCGACTTTTAATAAAATTCCATAAAGTGCTAAAGATGTATATCTAAAGTTCTTTCTGTCATGATTTTTGCCTTCCCACACAGAGTAATCAGATTTTTACTTCAGCCTGAATAGGGTCAAGTGGACTGAGGACATGCTGACCTACAACCCCATTAAGTCACCACATAAGAATATTCCTGATCTGAATTCAGTGGCATTTAAGCTCAAGTTTATCTGCTTTTGCACCTACTTAATGCTAACTTGACTTTGCTAAAGTCTTTGCAATACGTGCAGAGGTACCTGTAATTTACAGGATTTATATTGTGATATTCTGTGACAGAGTTAACCAGCTTTTTGAGTGCCATGCAAAAGACTCTGATTCTTGTTGTGCTACCTCTTCCATTCTCATACTGAGCTCTGCTTTTTATGGTATTTATAGGCCAGGGTATCTTACATGATTTTAATATTCCTAGGGATGAACAAGAAGCAGCAGAAGGTGTCAGCTAAAGATGAACCAGCTTCAGGCAGTAAGGGCAGTAATACATCGCAGGTATGGTACATCAACTGTCTCTGGAAGACTTGTGGGATTTATTATTGGGAACTCAGTAGCTGAAAGAGAGGTAATATTTCCTTTGTGCAGCCTACCAGTGTTACTGCATTGAATGAAATCAACAACTTCAGAGACTGCAAATATCAAATACAGTTCAACTGCTCTAGTCAAAATTTACAGAGCATATTGCAGACCTTGTACCATTCTTTTTCAAGCAGAAGAATTTAGGAAGAGAATGAAGATGCAGGTTGCATTATGACCCCTAACAACCCCTTGCCTTCGGAGTTTTAGACTTCCAGAACAATGATGGCAAAGAAATTGAGAATGGTTATTGCTGGGAAATGAGCAGAATTTAACTTTTAGCGAGTAATTTTTTCTTTTTCACATATTTTACATGTTGAACCATTACAATTCTGCTGTATCTAAAGGAAACTCACAGCATCTGTGCTTAATTTCAAGAACCTATCTTATATCTGCCTCCATGATTAGCACATAGAAATTACAGAATAATCTGGCTTTGCAAATAGTTTGGCATGTCTCAGTAGAAGCTCTCAGAAGTAGGAAGGAAAATATAAATATCAAGGTAGTGACCAAAGAATTAGTGACTAAATTTACCTTTCTTTTCCTTTTTTTTCCTGATATCAATTTGTTTTTCAGCAACACTGATATTTCTGATAATATTTTTAATTTTGTAATAATTAGGCACTTTTGGATATTTTTTTTCTGGAAAAAGGAATTCAAATATCTCCTACAATAATAAGTAATAGGGGCTTTTTTTATAAATTCTTTTACATTTAGAAATAAAATAGAGATATTTTAGAAAGACTGCCTCTACCTTTTTTCATTAATAAATTACTGAAAATAGCAGCTTTCTCCTTTGTTGCTTTTTGTCTCTGTTTGTTTTACTGTACTAATTCTATTTTCTCACTTTTTTATATCTCAGTCCCAGAAGAAAGGACAGCAGTCACAATTTTTGCAAAGCCGTAACTTAAAATGCATAGCCTTATGTGAAGGTAAGCTGAAAGCCCTTGTGAAGCTGCTTTAGTCATGGACACAGGATGCACAGGTTACAGGCTGCAAATCAGTGGGAGCTTTAGTTGGTTGTTTAGGTAAGAAACTACTGGTAGGTGTAGGAGTACCTGCTCAACAACTGACCTTTATGCTTCAGTAAGAACATTTCCCCTCTTAGAACAGAACCTGTAGCAGATGCTGAATATCATGGAATATCATACACATATACTGACTGATCATCTGGTCTGTGCTTGAAATGTGATCCTCTTCCTAAACCATCAAGAAAACCAAAGACATGTCCTTTATTTGAAGCACTGACTTCTTGCAAGCTCTTGACAAATGCTTTAAACACATGAAAGTCCAGAAAAAACACCTTTAATATAGAATTTCCAAAGAATTTTTCACTGTTCAAACAAGCATACTGATCATCTGGCAACCAGTATGTTCTCTTTGTTTGCTTCAGAAATTTTGGGAAGTTAAAATCTAATGCTTGAGTACAGTCATTCTTGAAAGAATTGGCTATTCTGTTAATAACTAGTGAAACCTCAGCAGGTTTTAAGAACAGATTTGACATTTGAATAAGAAGCGCACCTGTAGTTAAGAGCTAGTCTTAGAAATTTTTACATTAACCCAATTTGCCTATCATTTGGAGCATTTGTTTGTTTTAAAAAGTGAAAATGAAAAATGTGGAAAATGTAGTATTTAAAAATAGAATCTTTCAGCTGTATAGAAGTAAGGATGTCAGTCAACATGAAAATGCAATTTGAACAGTATAGAAAATACAGAATTCTAGCTCTAAAATTCCATACGGAACAATATTAATTACTTGGCCTTTAATGCCTGAATTTTTAAATGTAAATTACATCTTTCACAAGGACTTTTTCATCCATGTTTTTTCTTTCTTTGCACTTATTAATGGATTACCAATTTTATAAGAGTCCATATCAAATATTTGGTAAAATACATTTTGCAGCTTTCATATTCATTTCTCTGTGTAAGAAGGTGGTTTAGGGGAGATGATTAATAAAGACTTTATGTAAAATTAATTGCAAGAAGTGTTTGTTAAAAATTGCAATTAATGAAAGAAATAGTATCAAAATTGAATATGAATGCATTTACGTTAGTCTTAGAATAAAATAAACCAGCCTATTCCAGTGCCTCACAATTGTCACCCAAGTCCAATCCTGACCAATTCAGGGCTGCCCAAACTTTAAGGCATATCATTAAGAGCATTGCTTAAATGCCTCTTAAACACTGACAGTTTGGGCACACCAACCAGTCTGTAGGAAGCCAGAGTTTGACCAGCTATTATGGTTCAATCCCAGCCAGCATCCAAGCCCCACAGCCACTCACTTTTCCCCAGCAGGGCTGGGGAGAGTCCAAAGGGTAGAAGCCCAAAAGCTCATAGGTTGAGATAAAGACAGTTTAATAGGGAAAGCAAAAGCCCTGATGCAAGCAAAGCAAAACAAGAAATTAATTCACTGCTTCCAACAGAGCTGTTCAGCCATCTCCAGGAGAGCCTGGCCCCATTGCATGCAGAGGTTGCTTGGGAAGACCAGCACCATCTCTCCCCTTTCCTCCTTTTTTCCCTCACTTTGAATGCTGAGCATGATATCACATGGTTTGGAATATCCCTTTGGTCAGTTTGGGTCACCTGTCTGGGTTGTGTCACCTCCCAGCTTCCCATGAATCCCCAGGTTTCTTGGAGTGTGGCAGTATGAGAATAAGAAAAGGCCTTGGCTGGCTCTGCGTGAGCCCTGTTCAGCAATAACAAAAACATCTCTATACTATCAACACTGTGTTCAGCACAAATACAAAAACTGCCCCCTGCCAGTCACTTGGAAGAAAATTAATTCTACCCCAGTCCAACCCAGCATGCCAGCCTCTCAATTAAGAAATGCTTTGAAATGTCCAGTCTAAACCTCCTCCAGCACAGGTTTGATTCATTCCCACACATCCTGTCCCTGCATACCAGGCAGATGTGCTCAGCACCTCCCTGTGCCCTTGCCCTCCTTGGGAAGCTGCAGAGTGGTGCTGTCACCCCTCAGCCTCCTTTTCCCCAAACCAGACAAGCCAAACCCCTCCATTAGTGTCCAGGACATGTTTTCCAGCCCTCCCACCAGCTGTTTCCCTCCTCAGGAAGCACGGAAGGACCTTCCCATCCTTCTCCACCTGCAGGGCCCAGCAGGCCCCAGGCGAGGCTGCCCCGAGGCTGAGCCCAGCGGGCCCATCCTCTCCCTGGGCCGGCCGTGCCCTGCTCGGTGCTCTGGGATGGGCTCTGGCTGTGCCCTGCTCACTGCTCTGGGATGGGCTCTGGCTGTGCCCTGCTCACTGCTCTGGGATGGGCTCTGGCTGTGCCCTGCTCACTGCTCTGGGATGGGCTCTGGCCGTGCCCTGCTCACTGCTCTGGGACGGCTTTGGCTGTGCCCTGCTCACTGCTCTGGGACGGCTTTGGCTGTGCCCTGCTCGCTGCTCTGGGATGGGCTCTGGCTGTGCCCTGCTCGCTGCTCTGGGATGGGCTCTGGCTGTGCCCTGCTCGGTGCTCTGGGATGGGCTCTGGCTGTGCCCTGCTCGCTGCTCTGGGATGGGCTCTGGCTGTGCCCTGCTCGGTGCTCTGGGATGGGCTCTGGCTGTGCCCTGCTCGCTGCTCTGGGATGGGCTCTGGCTGTGCCCTGCTCGCTGCTCTGGGATGGGCTTTGTCCTCGGGGCTGCCCGGGCACTGCTGACCCACCCTGAGCCACCCCTCTCCCACTTCACCCCTGTACCCGGTGTCACTCCTTCCCAGGTGCTCAGTCCACCATTTGTACTTGACAAATTTCACCCCATTTAAGATTGCTCAGTGCTCCAATCTATCTAGATCCCTCTGCAAGGCCTCTTGTCCCTCAAGAGAATCCACAGCACCTCCCAGTCTGCATCATCATCACCCAACCTGCTACTGGTGCACTCACCTCCAGCACTGATACAGAACTGGCCCTGGAATGGAGCCCTGAGGAACACCACTGGTGTGACCAGTCACCAACCAGATGTTGCCCCATTCACTACAACTCTTTGGGCCCAGTCCCTCAGCCAGTTCTTCACCCACCACTCCACGAACCTGCTCATCACACAGCTCAACAACTTGTTGAGAAGGATGCTCTTCAAATGCATTTAGATATCTTCAAAGGTAGATTGATGATATAGCTTCTAGTTAGCAATGGAAAGCTTTCTCTCCTGTGCTGTCCTCATTCTGCTGGTAAACAACCTATTGTCAAATACGTAGAGCAAGCTTTGGCAAGCTTTTTGAACCTCTTGAGTCATAATTGCTGTATGTTTTAAATATTTGGTAGTATTGCATATCCCATGTATAGAAGTTTCAGGCTTTGTCTTAAGCATCTTGGTTTCGGATCAACCATCACTAAACACAAATATCTGTTCCAAGTACTGATTAGATGCCTCAGACCATCTTTAACAGCCCTATGGCTTTTTAAATTCAGGTTTTAATAATTGCATTTTTAAGTTTTCATTCAATTTAACAACTTTCTCCCGTGCATCAAACATCTGTGTTTTCGGAAAAGTATATTTTGGAAAAAAGAATCAAGTTCATCTCCCTTTTTGTACTAGCAGCCAACTCAAAATCTGCACTGCAGCACAGACATGTAGAGGAAAGCTGCATGTTCCCAAAAGACAATTTAAGATATATAAAACCCAAAATCTTTTAGAGCAGTGTTTTGCATGTTTTCATCACCAGGAAATTTGTTTTTCTCTGATAGTGATAACCTCACCTGATCTGCACAAACATGGGGAGATATGGGTGGTTCCCAACACGGATCACGTGTGTACAAGATTTTTCTTTGTGTGAGTACAAAGCTTTTCTTAACATTCAACTTCATACTAGACCTTTTTCTTATGTTTCCTCCCACAGTTGTAATTAAAGTAGATAAAAGACATTTCTTCTTAATTCTGTTCAGTACACCTTCATTTTTTTATCTTTTACTGTACTTACTTGTGCTAGAAATGTATGAATAAACTAGTGTCAGAAGTTTAGTAAGTTTAGTAAATGTCTTTAATACAAATGAACAGAGAGTTCATTATTTTTCCTGTTCAATTGCATTACTTCATGTTATAGTAAGTCTGTTCATGTATTGTGAAGCACAATTTCTATTTGGCTGTGCATATTTAAGCTGAGAAATTCATTAAAGGCTTCCTGTCTGTGCTGTGAGCATTTCCCCCTTTCACCTAATATTTGTCCCCTTTGGGTCCTAGCGGCTAATTCAGCCTCAGGGTTTCAGTGACAATGGCAGCCTTACCACCCCCTAAACTCTCCAGAGTTTAGGGTCTGCATATAAAGATGAAGCATAGCAGAGCCCCTCAGTAGAAACATGTGAACATACAGAATAAGCACTTAGAGAATGAGATTTTTTTGGTGTTTTTACATAGAGTAATAAAACACTAATGTGATATTATTTTCTGTACCTTTTTTTTTTTTAGTTATGAAGATGGTCAAGTGGGTGATACAAGTATAAATACACAGGAACCAAACATTCATAAAGAGATTCTTCGAGTCATTGGCAATCAAACTGCTACTGGTTAAAAGGACCACTCTTATTTAATTGATGTGAAGCCTTCCTCAGTCTCAAAGCTGGATTTTGAACTGAAGAAGATGCAAAAAAACTAATTTATTATTACTACACTAAGCAAATTAACCATTTGAATACTTACTGTTTTCTTACTTAGTATTTCGTATCTCATCAAAATACCTGAGATGATATCAATTAGCAACTGTAGGGGTGCGAAGTCTATTATTATACTAAAACAATTAATAATTAAATAGGCATTTGGGTTGCTCACAATAAGCAGACATTAAAAAGGACTTTTGTGCTGATATTTTTATACTAAACTTCAGTTGGAAGTTTTAGTACTGTATACTGGTATTTTAAATTTAGAATGACTGAATTACAAGTAAGAGAGAAGATTTTATAGCGGAGCACCTGTATTATGCAGGATACTTTGCAATAAGTAAAATATTCTCATATTAAAACACAATAAAAGGTTGTCTGGAATATGTAAAATTGAAGAGATTGGTTACCTGCAGCTGTCTTTGATTCTTTTTATTTTACTCAAATGCAGTTAGAATTTAGACTCAAAGGTGAAAACAACAATGCATTTTTTATTTACTGGGTGCAACAAAGCAAAATGAATGTGTTGGTATATGTTCAGCTTTCTTTATTTTCTCTGGAACACTGTCGTACCCATTAAGCAGCTCAGTTGTATTTTTTAATTATACAAGCCTCAGAAACACCTGGAAAACCTAAAGCTGTTAATTTTCTTCTTAGGATTTTTGGGTTTATATACTAGATTTTTCAATTTCATTAAATCAACAAGGTTTTTTAATGTTTGCATCTTAACTTCAGTGAAATTGCTCTGTGATGAAATTTATCCACATATTTTGAAGTATGTGCTGAGTTAAGGCTTTTACATGGTTGAGTTGATTGTTGATACATCAGAAAATATATACAAATGCAAAATTCTACTGATTTTTGTCTTGGTAAAATAGTTTTATTAGTTAATTTCTAAGCTATAAGAAATCAATTTAACTATCTCTGTCTTTTAAATTGACTACTGTTTTTTCCAAGTAAGTAGGATGGCAACACAGATAGAGAAGGGCCCAGTCTCCAAGACAAAAAGCATGCCCTGTGCCCTGATGAATGCCTTTGGCAGCCCTCATGTTGGCTATCCTGAAGCATCAATCACACCCTTGAATATGGAGAGCAGTTGAACTTTCTCATCTGTGCAACTACTGTGAGCCACCTCAGAAAGCAAAATTAGAATGAAACCTCTCTTATGTTACTTTCATAATAAAGATACTAAAGCACCAAATAACAGCACAAGAGAGCACAGCTGTGTTTGTTTCTTTTAAAGAGAACTGAATTAGATATGCTATAATGGGTGATTCCTTCTTTCTAGTTCATGTTACAGTCCTGTATTACTTGCTGCAGTTGAAGTGCCCTACAAGTTAATTGTGGTATTTGGCCTAGGAGCATACATGGGATGTATTTTAGCATTCTACACTTATTTGCTTTAGTGTTAATTTTTCTGGGTTCATATCCAGACTTGTAAAGCAAATTCTGTTTGCATATCCCCATTTTGCTGTTAGTTTTATTGACTTGCACTCTCATTTGGTGGATCTCTAAATTAGAGAAACACTACTCCAATTGTTATCTTTCATGTTGGGACACAGGTTAACTTCTTGAAACAAAGAGGTTTCCTGAAATTTGTCTGTCTACATAACAACTGCCATAGGTTGTGTAACTGCAAAAAGTCAACATAATTCAGAAGTGGAGCTGAAACCCTGGCGTGACCATCTCTGTAATGGTGCTGCCATATGTGTCTGAATCACTCCGTTTTGCCTAACAAAAAGAAACTGGGAAGCAAGTCCACAAAGATGTTCTATGATTATTTCCTGAGCTGGTAGTCCACCACTCTGGGATGCCTCTTGTAAAAAAAAAAAAAAAAAAAAAAAAACAACAGGAGAAAAGAGAGTTGAGAATGAGTGAACTGGAGAAGCCAAGTAAACAGTCATCTTCCCTGTCCCCTCCGGTTTATAGCAGGGTCAGAAATGAAACCTTGAAGAAAGGAATCTGAAATGTAGCTAATGAGTTGACCTCTGTTTGCATTGTGGGGTTGTGATACTAGTCATGCATGGTGCCATCATAAGTACAGCCCCAGGAAAGGGAAGAGAAAAATACATTGCTGCCAAATTTTAAGACTGCTCAGAGGTTTGCTTTAAATGGATGAGCCACAGCAAGGGACAGTGTGGGGGAAAGCAGGACTCCAAGTTGTATTGAAGCCTTGCTGTTGTGCCAGGGAGAACTTTGGTGGCTGACTTAAGAGGGGAGAAGGATAGTGAACAAGAGTAAAAGGTAGAACGTGACAAGCACAGGGGTTACAAACCAGTTGAAGAGGGCAAAACCTTTCAGGGAGAAAGGTAGTTCTGAAGGGACAAGATGGCATTCGCAGCTCAGGTCCCACGTGGTGCATGGCAGGAAAAGGGACCGGCAGAACCAAGCTGCAGGGTGGGGATACACAGCCCGGGGCAGTGTGGGGCAGCACCATGCTTGGGGCAACAGGGCCACTTGAAAAGCTGTCACTAGGCTACTGTGCAGAGACATAAGCCTGGTGTCAAACATAAACAGCAATTGAGCTAGAACAAAATTCTTTGGCCAGAAACTCAGTCACATTTTTCTTTAGCCAGTATATTAATGAGAAATTTCCGAGGCTTTGTATTATTTGCAGGGGAACTTGAATTTTCAGGTCATTTAACAAAGTATTAGTTCTCATTATTTTCAAAAGATGAGGGGAAGGAAGAAGATCATTTGGCATCTGTTACTCCTTATATAGGAAACGTCAAAGCCAAAAGACTTTTATTACCAAGAACTGAAATGAAAAAGCCTGAGGATAAGATTTTCTTTGAAGGATTTTCCTTTGAGGTTTTTTGCAAAGGTGGCAGTTGCATGCAGCCAAATGCTTCCAAATAATTTGCATTAACATGGAATCCAGGGGATGAAAAATAAAAATCCCAGGGTTGTTTGAGCAAGACCCTGCGTTATGCCCAGAGCCCTTGCATTGTCCTTCCTCGCTTATCATGCTCACATATTAGTGACAGACCAGTCGTTGTAGCTCCTGCTGTAAAAGATGCAGGCTTTCCAAAGATGGCTTTTAATCAAAGCAAGTAGAGCCCCAGGCTCTGCCATCTCTCTTCATAGAAATTTCCATGAAGTCATTGTTGTCACCATACCCAGTATGGAGCAGCCAAATAACTTTCTGACTTCTTGCTACATCCTACAACAAAATGCAAGCCTTCCTCACAGTGGAAAGCTTTGACAAAAAGTTGCATTAGTCCTTTGATGTTACACCCTAATTATGAATTGCTGTATTTATACTGCTGAGTATTTAAATATTGTGAAAGGAATCCAGAAATATGCTTTTAAATCTTCCTTGAGATTCAGGCAAGTATTGAGCATTCAAGGGCTGAATTAAGCAGTTTGAAGTATCTTCTTCTGTGATATGAATCAACATGGCCCTGTTGTCTTCAACAGTACTACACTGCTTTAATAACCAAAACTTTGGCTTCCTATTACTTACTATAAAGTGGCCAGGTTGTGTAATATTTTGGTTAATGTTTTACAGGAACTAATCAATGACACTGGAATTTTTTAGGCTTAAATTTTTTCCTCTACAGCCCTTGAAAAAATTCTTAATGAAGCCGAATGATTTTAAGATGTAGCTGTTGGTACTAAAAATGCATCTGATGAATTATGCTGATTGTCCTTTGTCAATAAAAATAAAAAGTCACTCCAGATTAAGACTTTGTGCATAGATCAATTAAACTTTGCTTATAATCACTTACTACTGTGAAAACAATTAGCATAATTGTTAGGATAAATACAAAATAGAAAAAGAAATCCAAAAGGGAACAACTGAATTAAGAGATTCATAGTTAAGAAGGAGATACAAAAAAAAAACCCCAAACCCTAAGCAAATGCAAAAGTAGTATCTAGTTACTTAAGAATTATAATAATTTAGAGAGATTTTTTCTTGGCTCTGGGAAATGAAAGTGAGATACAAAAAATATGAGCCATGACTCACCACATGCAGCCTCTGCTGGCAGTGCTGCTGCAGCTGGACTGGCCTTGGCCACCCATTCTCTTCTCTCCTGTGGCACACAGCATCCCGTGGTGTTTTATTTGCAAAATTCAGGTGTTAATCTGGTGTCTGTGCAATTTCTTCATTACAAACACCACCTCAAGGTGAAGGATGAGCCTGCTGAGTAAACTGAGCAAGGTCTGTTGCTTGTAGAGCAGTTAAGATTCTGTGAAGCACCTGAAACTGTTCAGAAAGGATCTTGAGTCCAGTCAGACGAATTTATTCCTTAAAAAAATTCCACTCAGGAGTGGAGTGACATGTGCTTCAGAAGGGGATAAATAAAAGGGGATAAATAAAAGGGGATAAATAAAAACGGGAAAGTTTGCTCCAAGCAGAGCGTAATTCTATGTGCACTGTTCTGTGTGAAGTGCACAAGGATGTCGCCAGGAGTTTGAATTTCCCGATTTGTGTTTGGAAACAGGTCTGAAAGCACTGACCTCCTCTGTCTGTCCTGGCATGTCAGTGTTGTACTCCTGCTCACTGGCTGCAGCAACAGCCACTGACAAGAGCGGAAGGAATAAGACAGCTTGAACTGCTGTTCCATAGCGTTTTGATTGCATGCTCCTGCTAAGTTTCAGTCTGACACAGAATAGCTAGGATGTAAATTACTGCCCATTACGCTTTGTGTTGGGATTTTGTACATGTACTAGGCATAAGGCTGTTGTAAAAGGGAAAAAAAATAGTTTTTAGATGAATATATCTACTGTGTTAAAGACCTGTTGAGAAGATTGCATTGATCACTTATCAAAAAGTCAGTAAAAATATTCCTTATACATAGACATTTAATTTAATGTTCTAAAAATAATTTTTGAACTTACCTAGTATATATTGTATCTTTGAACTTTAACAAACAGCCAGTCTTTTATGTAAACAAAAAATATGCCAATGTTTCTTTTAACACCATAGCCTTTTTTTCTCCAAATAAATTTATCAAATTTTGTGCACAAAATCATACTGCAGCCTGCTATTTAGCCTATGGTGCCTTAGAGTTACTCAAATATTTAACAAAATGGAGATAATGTAAATACTGCCAGAAGATCACTAAGGCCAAATATTTTCTCTATTCACTTTTTACTGCACTTGCTTTCTATTGCTATTTAAGCCTCTTTTATTCAGCTTTGTATCAGCTATAGCATTGTAGCCAATGTAAATGTTTACCTTCAATAAATCAGAATTTGTTCAACAAGCACTGGGCATTTGGGCACTATTTTGAGAACTCTGTTGGAAGTTAAAACAGCCATCTAAGAATTAAACTGCATCTGAAGCAGTTTCTTGACTTTTGCTAATCTCAATGACATCTAAAAGTTATGCCAATGCTTTACACATGTTTTTGAAGTAAAATTTTTTTGCAGTAATCTTTTTAAAAACACTTAGATGAACAGTAAAACCAGCTTTTCGTGCTGTGTTTATCTGAATGGGTTACCCAACTATAATAAAATATTATTTTGCATGTACAGTATCATAAAATGCATAATGATGTCTCAAGATGCTTTTTATAATTGCTTTTAAAGAAGTTCTCTGTTTTTCTGTAGAGCTGTTTTTGTCATGAAAACACAGCAAATATATGACAAACTGTGTCATACTTTAATGTGGCTATGTTTAAAGTATAAATACACATCTGCAACTCATAAAATATGCAGATGTTCGTGGGACTGGTTATTAATTCAGTGAGTGTACTGTTTTTTCCACTGCCTGTGCGCTCATTTTAATTATATGGGTGGATGTAGCTTGAACCTTTTGAAAGTTTTACCTTTTGTTTGTTAAATTTGTTATTTTGTGATTGCAGTTTTTGGATTGAAAGAGTCAAAGTGGTATGTACTATTATTTTGACTTCTGTGAAGTGTATTACACAAATATGACTGTCAGAGAGACAAAAAGACACATCATTGCTACTCTAAATGACTGATAGTTTGCCTTTGATTTAAGTGTAGAGGCTGGAGCTTGAATTCTTTAATGGAAGAGATATTCCAAATTTTGGGGATCTTGAATTTGAAAGCAGTAACCTCCAAACTCACAAAAGAAGAGCTGAATCAGTTGGGAAGTCTCAGACCTCTCTAGAATTGGTACCCATAGAGAGCATGAGGGACAGAATTTATATTTGCTTTGGTTTAATTTACTTCATTTCCAAGTGGCTACATCACAAGTTCTCTCAATGTGCACCAATATTAAGTTTGCTGAGGCCTTTGGTACATTGTATTCAACTGTTGAACAGTTCTATGTGGCACCCAAGAGATTAGTAATCCAAGCAGTAATTGACAACAGTAAAAAAATTATTGCAATGGATAAGAGCTACAAATGTACACATTGCATTTTTAACAGGAGGAAGATCAGAGTATCTTCTAAGAAAATATCACCATTGCAAAAAAGGGCTTTAAAGGATATTAAGCCGTGTTTGCACACTTGACCAACTTCTCTATTTTGGAATTAGTGTGCAGTGCAGATTGAAGCAAGTAATTTTGCACAGGGGTCACAGCCTTGGCCCCCCTCCAAGAGGGATTTGTCCTTCTGAGACAACTTAAATAGAGCTGTATCAATTGAATGAAGCCAGTAGTAGCTGAGGGCCACAACTTTGCTGTGTCCAGCTCTCAGCACAGTGCAAACACTTTAAGAGAAGAAAACTTAAGGAATAAAGCAAAGGGCTCAGTGCCTTACAAAAATCTAGTGTCAAAACAGATAAAAAAAAGAACAGCGCTTGGAAAAAATATTAAATTGGCATTTTTATTAAACAACATTGTCGATCCCTTGGGCTGATTTTCTTAAATGTTGCAAACATTTTCCATTCACAGTTAAGGGAGAGAAGTGTAATTCAACACACAGAAATTGAAGCCTCTGAACAGGGCATAAGACCCTTTTAGCATCAGCACTGTTTGTAGCAATCCCATGTGCAAGGCGTCAGCTATTGGATTCCAGCCAGTTCCAGAAAACTGGCATTTTGTGAGATGCTGAAGCTGTGGGAGTTACACTAGCAGCAGGAACAGTGACTGCTGCAGAAGGAAGAACAGCACAAGTCTCCAGGGATTGTGTCTGGAGCAAAATACAGGAACTTCTGGTTTATGGTTTGCTCAACAAAAGCCAGAGCTTATCATCAGCAAAGCAATTCTAGTCATAACTTTTAAGAGAAAGTTTTCCATTGTTTGGGAGAAATGAGAAGGAAAAAAAAAAGAGTAGTTTTCTTCAACCTGCTGTACTGGTAGCTGGATAGTTCAGTCTGGTAGCATGTCTGGGGCAGTGTCCCACTGTACTTGCATGTAGCAGATTTACTTACAGCACTAGTTAGCAACTTTCTTAGAGATCTCAGGCAGAAGGATGAATGTCCCCTTAGACAGTTTCCTTGGAGCCAGTCCTATATTTTTTATATATTCTAATGCAGTCTGTACAGGTAACATATTCCAGAAAAGGAATAGGTGGGCTGATACTGTCCTTGCTGGTTTTCAAGTCTGATCAGACTCTTCTCCCATGAGCTGCTGAAAAAATAATTTTTCTGATTGTTAAAAAAAACCCCCCTTAATCTCTCCTGATCTTTCCATCTCTCCTAGACAATAGCTTGGAGTTTGGGTGTGTTTTCTGTTCACCAAACATCTTACCAATGTTTATTCAGTATGAAGAGTTTCAAAGATGAGAGGGAGTCAGAGACCAAACTAATTGGAATAGGTATAAATGTAATTTGAATGTATATAGATGAAAATGTGTAAGTACATATTTAAAATTTTGCATTTATTTGTAGGAACGTAAGCTGAAACAGAACTTTTGACTTAAAACTAAGGATCAAAATTCACTGTTTACAATGCTTCTGAAAAATGCAGTGTATTACAACCAAGATTTAACTACACTAATGTGATAGGTTTTGGTAGATTCTGACTTTCTGACTTTTTGTCAAGGAGACGTTTTGCTAGAGGCTTTTAAATTTTTGCTTGTGGGGGAATTCAGTCACTCCTCCTCTGTATGTGTTTATCACGTAGCTGGCATGTTGTGCTTCATGCAGTATTCCATATGTGTGAAATTGTATTATTCCACTCTTTGGCTTTTTATTGTCTTACGCAAACTTTGATTTCATGCTTGCCATTCTGGTCAGTAGTACTGAGTATCAAAAATCCAAGATCTTCTAGCACCAGTCTCATTTTAGATTCCTGCTGATACTTTATGCTTTGGAGCTTTGCAGCTTTTTTTTTTCACCGAGCATCTCTCCATTTTATGCCCTGGTTACAAAAGTTTTGGGGTGGTTGCTAACACCTTGCTAAACCTGAGAGGTGGCACTTCTGTCTCTCTGAAAGTTGATTTATATTTTTTGCAAAGATCTCCTTTTTTTAAGTCTCCAGTGGTCTTCTCTACTACCAAAAATTACAAAAAAATTAGAGGATTTGTTGGGGAGATGATTTTACTGTTTGTTGTGTTGTTCAATGACTTCATATCTATGCTAATGTGAGGCTGAATTTCTGATTCATTGAATTTCTAGTTCTTTCCTGTTGCTTTATTGCTCACAGAGCTAGCCTTTAGAAGAGCATCAGATATGAGCATTAAAGGACAATACTGAGTATATTTCAGTTAAAATGCAAAAATACACAGCCATGAATAGTAAAAAAAGTATTTAAATTGTGGTCCTTCAATATGAAAAGCATGTGTACAAACTATTAACTTGCACATGAAAACAGGAATGTGTGGCCAGATAGGTATGCCAAAAAGGATGCTATTAAAAGCTAAAGAGTTTTATAAATACTATTTCCTGTCATAATTTCCTTTCATCTAAGTAAATTTGGCAGTGTAAGTTCAAAATGCTCCTTACCTGTACTTCTGGCTCTGTCTTTAAACAGGGTTCAAATTGAACTGCTGGTCTTTCCTCCACAGATTCTTCTTTTCCCATGTTTTTATGAGGAAAACTTACTGGGGTCTTAATTACTTTAAAGAGTGTTACTGATCTCCTAAATTAATCTGCTTGAAAATTTTCCATAGATTGGTTTGAAATGGGCTTTTTCATCAATAAGCTACCATAGGCATTTACTTCCTTTCCATGGAGATTTCTTTTATGTTTGTAAACCTCAAGTCTTGAGTTTTTACTTGAACAAATCTTTTCTTAAGGGGATTGAAAGACTTGATGGTATGTGTGCATGAGATTTATTATGAAAATTTTACTTTTGTCTTTGTAAGTGGTGTCTCAGTGGCCTGGGCAGCAGATTCCTGGTGTAGTGCAGCAATTTATGAATTGGTCCCAATGAGGACTGATTTTGATTTTGGCTTTTAGGGTATCATTGACCCATTGGATAAAGCTAAAAATTCTGACTATTCTTATCAAATTCTGTTGTCTGTAAATTATGTTACTTTGTGTAAACTGTTCCTTTACATTATCTGCTCTGTGAATCTCTATTCATATATATTCCTGCCAACTCTACTATGCATGAATGCAAAGAAAGAAACAAAGGTACAATAAAGATGTGGTTCATGGTCCCTGCTGACTGGAAATTGTGTCTGGGTTCATGTAGGGTAAAATATTGCAAGGGGTCACTCTAGCAGTTCTGTGAGTTGATCAGTTGCCTTTCATGCAAGGCATCCATCAGTGTTCTTGGGCCTGTTCATTTTGCTTGTATAGGCACAGCCATCCTGGTCAGACTTGATCTGTTTGTTTGTCTGGATCAAGATCTTTGCTCGGAAGTGACAAAGGTGTTCCTTGGTAGAAGGTTACATTTGTTTGGGTGCTACTGTGCTTGCTTTTCCCTTTGTACAGTTTTCTGTGACAAAAACAAATGCAAAATGGATAAAGGATACTATCATTTTGATTTGTAGCATTATTCCTACCTCACGAGTAAGTAAAAGTGATTCCACAGCATTCAGGCCTCTACATACACTTCAGTATCCACAATAATAGACTTAGATTTTCTCTGTATATGTATGTGTGTATATATATATACATATACATTACATATACATGCTTGTATCCTTTTTAATTTTGATATTTTCATTGTCAAGTATGTCTTTGAATACAAGAAAGTGGGCACCGTTGTTTTATATACACAGAGATTGCTAAGAAAGCTGAGCAAGTAGAACTCAGTTATGAACAATGATTTATTTCAGTGCTCTGCTAAACAGAGACTACTGAATCCTGTGGGTGGTTTTATGAAAAAATGTGAGCAAACATCTACTGGAAAACTAAATCACTCTGATCAGAACAGATTCAGAACAAACCTTCTTGAGGTGCAAGGCTTGTTGTTCAATATATTCCATCCCACCAGCCCCAAAACAAGGATTTGATTAAATACTTGTACTTGCTCTTTTTTTTTTTCCCTTCCTTTTCTTTTTTTTTTCCTCCCCACCAGAAACTTTCTCTGGGTAAATAACTATATCCAAAAACTTTTCTAACTGTAAAAGCCATTGCTGGTTAATCACAGCTATGTCAGTTTTAGGATGTGATTTCCACAAGTTAGTCCCTTAGATTTATGGTGCTCTCTATGATTTTTATTTTCCCCCCACATTATGAATGCCTCATTCCTCTTGAGGGTCATAAAAACTTGAAAGGTATAGTAGCAATATACAATGCAGACTTCCTTGCACCCTCTTGCTGGCCTGCATAAAACCTGAATTGAGGTACTCATTTCCTGCAGTGATTAATCAACATAATGTGATCACTTGATGAAAATCAGGTTATAGTAGTTAGATACTTTGAAGAGGAATGTTGGGCTTGAGGTTTTGGTTTCACAAAACTCTTTCAGCATTGAGTGAAATTTATTCTTTCTCTTGTGATTTGAGCTCATCTCTATATTTTTAATTTGATTTTATTTCTCTGGGTAAGGATGTTGTGTCAATCAACTTAGGGCCACATAACTGAGGAAGCAATTTTGCTTACAGCATTGTTCCTTCAATGTCCATACTAGACCAAACTGCTGGTATGAAATATCTTTCCAGTGTGTTTCTTGGTGGGCAGGGTTTGTCTTCTGCAGGGTGTACCAGGCAGTGTGCCTTGAAATTTGTCCATTCCTACAAATTCCCTCTGAACTGAGTGCTATCTTAGTTGCACTAAGAGACATGGCATCCTCCACCTTCTCCAACTAGCCCAAATGCATTTTACTTGTCTCATGGAGAGACACAAACAAAAACTTTTTTTTTTTATCAGCTCCAGCTGCTCCAAAGGCTCACTTACAGCAGAACACATATTCTTGCTCAAGAAAGCACTTAGTTCTGTTCTCACATTTTAAGCATTTGCATAAATGCTGTCTAGGAGCTATACTCTATTGTTGCCACAAAAAGTACCAAAGGGTCAGAGGACCCCTCCCGTGAGGACAGCCAAGAGAGCCTGGGGCTGTTCTGTCTGGAAAAGAGAAGGGTCTGGGAGACCTTACTGCAGTTTTCCACCACCTGTAGGAGACTTAAAAGGAAGACAGGGAAAAACTTTTTTATCTGGGCCTGTTGCAATAGGACAGTGGATAAGGGTCTTAAAATAAAAGAGGATTGATTCAGACTAGATATAAGGAAGAAATTATCTACAATGAGGACGTTGAAACACTGCAACAGGTTGTCCTCAGAGGTAGTGAATGTACGTGCCTGGAAACATTCCAGACTGGACGGGGCTCTGAGCAACTTGATCTAGTTGAGGCTGATTACAAGGAGTTGGACTAGACAGCCTTTACAGATCCCCTCCATCACAAATCATTCTATGATTGTGTGGAGAACCTTTACCAGAATATAATCACCTGGCTATCTCCTGGCCAGTCTCTGAAGACTGGAAGCCTGTCTCCTCTCTTTTCCCACTACTGGCTAGACAGTATTGCCTCTGTCTTTATTGTATCCACGTACAGGAGTTTTACAGGAAAAGTGGCCATGGCCCTGGCCCAGCATCAGAAAATCTGGCTTTTCTACTGGCTGTGTTTGCCTCATTACCAGACACATGCATTTGTTCAAGTGATTCTTCTCCTGTGTAAACAAGGTCAGCTGGTAGAAAAAGAAAACAAAATGTGTGAAGTCCCTGATGAACTTAGGGAGGGATACTTTTGATATCTAATGCCAGTGTTGCAGTAGCAAAAATATAACAGCCTGAGCTTTCAAACACTTGTCAAACTCTCTGCTCACCTCAGTATGATCAAATTTGGATTCTCATCAAAGCTATGCACTGTACCCTTTCCTCCACAATCCCATTAATGGCTGTGCATGCTAAATTCAAGTCAGAGCCTGTCTTCTCCACAGCAGTCCTGAGAGAGATCAGCTGCAAAAACTACAGAAATGCATACAGTGTGTCATACCTAAGGGGAAATAGTGCTAAGAATCTGTAACTGTGAGGGTAGAAACTTCTTTCTGAACAGGAAAAAAAAAGCCTTGTGTCAAAGACGTAGGAACAGATGGTAGTGATTTATCCTAAGTAGGATGTGGGATTTGGGTTCTTCCCTCTGTTCCAAGAACCCCTTTTCCATTATCCTCCTTGTGGTGCAGGGCAGCGTTCTCAGTTCATAACTCATGGAAAACCAGGCACACCCAGCACACAACAACAAAAGAAGAAGAGGACAGTGGCATAAAACCACACACATAATGTACACCAAAAACAACTGAAACCACAAAGAGTGCATCTTTTACAAAATGCAACATGTTCTTCAGCTTATAAAACTAGTACAGTAAAGCAAATATTTTCTGAGTTATGTCACTGGTTGCATGGGCAGAGGGAGGAAAGCTCTTCCTCAGCAACACTGACAGTGCAAGCATTCCCTGAGGAAATCTGGCTCAAGCACTATGCTGATGTCCCATTCCTTCAGCCCTTCACTGTGAACTCAGGACTGGAAGTCTCAGCCAACACGAGCCGTCAGTAGAAAAGTCCAGGAGAGAGGGAGGTTAATCTGTGAAAGGTAAAACCATAATTTAACAGAACAAGATCTGCAGAAAAGTGGGTGTGTGGGCAACGTGTTTTCTACCAGAAATACCAGTGAACAAATGGATTCTGGGTAGTGTTCAGCAGGTAGAGAAATGTGTGCGCCATGTTATATTCCAACTCATTTTACATACAAATGACAGGGCTATCTTTATTGTTGTTCTTTTCTCATAAAAATAACTCAGATGAATCATTCTCATAGGACTTTCTTTAGTCCTGTTTCTAAAATGTGTAAGTCCCCTAAACTGAGAAAACTGGCTGCTAGAATTTCTATAGAAGACTGGATAGCAAGACATTTCCCAAAGCTCGGAGAAGAAATCAGTCATGTCAAAGAAAGGGTGATACAACAGAGTGTGTTCCTCACAACTGGGTCTCTTCTTCCTGGTGGAGTAGATATGAAATTTAATTATCTCAATCTAAGTAAGCAAATCATAGAACTGAGTTTTCTACTAGTGATAAACTATATTGCTTGTTCATAAAAGCCAGTGCCTTCTTTGGCAATCATTAATAAGGAAAAGAAGATGAAAAAATCTCTGTTTTTCCTAAAAGAAGATATATAATTCACTTGCCTTCTGTTTGTAGAAGTATTTGCCTGCAGCTGCCCAGCAGGTATCTAATCTCTATACAAGTGCTATCTAGTTCATGTTTTCTGAATTTTATGTTAATATTGGCTTGAATAGGGATTTATACTGTCATGGGCAAAACAGACTCATCTTCAGGATATTGATTGAATTTGTTATTAACAAAATGAGAGCAGGGCAATGAAAAATAAAATAAACCTTAAAAAACACCCCTCCCCCACTCCCTCCATCCTTCCCAGCTCTACCGCCCCCCTCACAGCAGTGCAGGGAGGCAGGGAATGGGGATTACAATCAGTTTATCACACGTTGCTCCTGCCACTGCTCAGGGAGAGGAGTCAGTCAGTCCCCTGGTCCATCATGGCTCCCTCCCATGGGAGATAATTGTCCATGAACTTCTTTCACATGAGTCCATCCCATGGGCAAAAGTTCCCTTCCATGGGGTGCAGTCCTTCAGTGACAGGCTGCTCTGGGTCATGAATCCTACCAGGAAACCTGCTCCAGCATGGGCTCCTCTCTCCATGGGTATGCAGGTCCCTGTGAAGACTCTGCTCCAGCAGTTTTCCCATGGGGCCACAGCCTCCTCCCAGGCATCTCCTTGCTCTGGCATGGGTCTCTTCCAGGGGCTGCAGATGGATCTCTGCCCCTCCTTGCACCTCCAGGGGCTGCAGGGGCACAGCAGCCTCACCACAGTCTGCAGCATTGGTTGCAGGGGAATCTCAGCTCTGGAGCCTGGAGCACCTCCTGCCCCTCCTACTCCATTGACCTTGGTGCCTGCAGAGCTGTTCCTCTCTCATATTCTCATCCCTCTCTTCTCTGGCCACAGTTACAACCGTGCAATAAATTTTTTACCTTCTCTAAATACGTTATTCCAGAGAAGTTACTATAGTTCCTGATGTGCTTGGCTTTGGCCAGCATCAAGTCCGTCTTGGAATTGTCTGGGATTGGCTCTGTTGGACATGGAGTAAGTTTCTGGCAGCTTCTCACAGAAGCCACCCCTGTAAACCCCTCACTACCAAGACCTGGCCAGGCACACCCAATACATCAATACATCTTCTTGACTGGAGTAGGATAAAATCATTTATCTCTGTGAATAGCTGAATATTTGCATTTTTTGGCTGTGAAATGTGCAGTCCAAAAACGTGTAATGTTTCTACATATTCCTTCAGCATGAGACTTAGGAGATTTGATTCTCTTGGAATATGATATGATTTGCTTTCCATGTTCTTTTGGTGTGAGAATAAGTGTTGTCTTTTCACTGAGATGTCATCTGCAGAAATATACCAGTTAAGGTGCACAACATGGCCTATAATTTTCACATTTGTTTTTTACACTTCAGAATAAGGATTATTTAATAAGATTTTTTAAAACCTTTATTTTACTTGGAAAGAACACTACCAACAGTCTTTAAAAAATAAAGATGATTATATTGGCATGCCAGCAACTCTTAAATGAGTACACATTTGTATATATTAAATCCTGGCAAAGAAGAGCAAAGGGTTTACCATGGAAAGATTGGCCCTGACATCAGCATGAGAAGTACACATGACATACACATACAAACCTGACTTGCCAAAATGTACTAACATCTCATGGGGTAACTAAAAGGTAGTGATATAAAATACAGCCACTCCCAAGCACTCTCTGGATGGCCCTACCCCTGTGTTTCCCCTGATTTATTGTTTTTTTCTTGTCACACATACATAGGTGAAGTGATACATATGCCAAAGGATAGGAAAGCTAGACTGACAGCAAAAGTGACTAAAACCAAAAATCATCTTTAGCTGCTGGGAACTGATATCCAAGGCATAAGAGCAGATATACCTGTTCATTTTAAACATTTGC
Organism: Calcarius lapponicus; assembly: GCA_039654755.1. Taxonomy (NCBI): domain Eukaryota; kingdom Metazoa; phylum Chordata; class Aves; order Passeriformes; family Fringillidae; genus Calcarius; species Calcarius lapponicus. The sequence goes on from CM077481.1 coordinate 16,542,481, forward strand.
TTGTCTGGAGCTTTTGCAGAGACCATGTACTTCCTTCTGCATGTTTCCAAGGACTCTGACTTAGCCAGGTGTTTTTGTTGGAATGGTGGTAATAAAAATTATTTTCAAACACAGTGACTGTGGTATGTTAAATACTTTGTATTAATAGGTGAAGAAAATCCCTAACATATATTTGTCTTTCATCTGTTTTAATTAGAAATGGTTGCTGCCTACTAGGATGCCCTCATTGTGGCAATGATTTGATTGACTGTAATGTCTTGTTCATAAATGAATATTCTTTTACCTAAATCTCATAGCTACTAATTGTATCAGCTACATTAAAATTTTATTACAATTCTTCTAAGGAAACTACTATTGTGCCTTTCAGAAAGGGCAGCTGAGGCAGAGGGGAGTAAAATTTCCTCTGGTGTGAAAATTCCAGCATATATGCTGTTCCACAGAAAGACAGCACATCCAGGCAAAAAATGTGATTAGTACAAAGGTGGAGGTAGCAGTAGGCTGGTAGGAGGGACACAAAGGAGGGTGCAGCGGCCTGCTCGTGTTTCAGGGCATCTGCCATGTCTGACACAATAATGTTTCATTTGTGGCAGAGATTTCTGTATGCTGGCGCTGGACAATTAAATGACATAATTATGTAGACTAGCAGAATTCCAGTGTGCTCTCCTGCCTCCAGACTGAGCAAAGGAGCTTCAGAGTTCTCTACTGGGGTACAGGCATTTGGGCCAGAGCTCCTTACCATTTATGAAAAGATACGATGCAGGTTCATGCAGCAGAACAGACTTTTCTGGCATGTCACAGCAAATTTAGGTCCTTCACTAAAGCGTGTCTTTAAATAATCTTTGAAATGACACTAAGGTCATCAGTTCTCATTTATTATTTTATTCCTAAATAAGGTATTGAATTCACAGAAAAGTAAGGGAAAGAAAGACAAAAACCAGCAAGGTTTGTCCTTCCCCCCCTTTTTTTCTGATAATGACTGAAAGGAGCCATTTCCTCAGAAAAAGAGGCAAAATGTCAGGATTTGCCATGTGCAGTGGGTAGGTGCTGCCACCCGGGGAGCAGGCTTAGCTGCCCAGCAGTTGGCTCTGTGGGAGGGGCAGAGTATCGCACTACTTAGACTTCCCTGCAAAACACATTTTCTGGTTATGCAGATAGAATGAAATGGAGGCAACAACATTTCATCTTGAAAAGTGTGCTGAGAAGCAGCAGGACACCCTAACGGAACATGTGCAAACACAGGAAGAGGGCATTTCTTAGACTTGTTTTTCAGCTTAATTTATATGTGAAAAGGCTGTCCTCCTGTTGACACCGCGAGCTCCATGCACTGCCTGAATATCCATGTCCAGGGATAGACTGCTTCCAACTACTTCTTCAGCAAGAAAAGATCTGCAGTCTGTCCAAAGATCAAGGGTGAAGTTTTCATAAGCAGCTGATGTGTAGGAACCTTAAATTCCATGTTAAAACCCTTTTTGCTTAGAGTACTTCTGTAACTGTTTTGCTACTTCAGCGTATTGATTTCCAGCAGAACTGGATTTCTAAACTTTTATAATTTCTGGGGGCAAACATGGATAACTGCAGCCAGTTAGATGCTGATGTACATCATGATATCTGATTTCTTATTGCCCCAGAAACAAGACTGCACAGGAATATTTGAAAGAAAAAGCAACTTTATTGGGAAGTAGCAATTCAGTAAAGTTTAAGATTGCTTTCTGGATGCCCCCTTCATGGAAATGTACAAGGCCAGGCTGACGGGGCCTTGGGCAACCTGGTTTAGTGGAAGGCATCCCTGCCCATGGTAATTAGATTCTATGAGTCTGTGTTCCTACGTATTGTCTTCTGTGAATTAATATTAAATAGAGACAAGCAGTCCTGCCAATGCACAGCTGAGGAGGCTATGTTCCCAAATTTCTGTCTGCTGGGCAATCAGCCAGCCCCCAGCAGTGTTAAGGATCTCTGCTTCCAAGGATACTCAAGGATTCCTGGGACTCTGTCAGGGCATTAGGAAAATAAGAACTGGAGAGGATTTCAGAATGCAGATGGTCAGTGTCCTAGAATTGTGCTACAGCACGTTGAGCTACCCTTGAGAATCATTGAAACTGCTCACCTCTAATGTTTTATTTTAGAGCTTTTTTGTGTCAGATTTTCCACTCTCACAGCAGTTCTGTGATGCTTTTATTTCACTCTAGGAAACAGGACTTCTCCTCAAAGAGCTTAGTGCTGAGTGCAAACTCAGACTTAGACCCAGAAACTATTCTTGAGTTTGGTAGGTGCCCATAAAAATGTTGGACCAAACTTGACCATTTATGGTGCAGCTCAGAGCTTTGTGAGAAGGACACCCAAGCACTGTAATAGTACTGTTACTGCCATTTGTACAGCCAATACTCATGAGAGTTAAACTTGTGCCTCTGTAATTCATACCTTATTAATATTGCACTCAGAGTGTTTTATTTTTCCTCCCTGCCTGCTCAGGTCTTCTGAGGATCAATTATACTAATCTTCATAAACCAATTACTATACCACATTCCCATGCTACCCAAAGTCACCTTTTCTTTGGTTTTTCTGCCCCAAATAGTAGTATAAGTTAATATAATGTACCACCACCAAACTCTTCAGGGGGTAATGTAATTTGTGTTGCATTCATTTATAACCATATTTCTAGCCTACACAAAACACATTTCTTTTCCTAGTACAAACCTCTTATTTTACAAATATATTGTTTTTCTGGGAAAAAAACCAAAACAACTACTCTGAGCTTACATCTGTTTTTTTCACTGCAGGTTATTTCAGCATATATTAAAAGAAAAATATCTCCAAGCTTAGTGTCTTGGGATATGAGTCTCTGTTACCTCCTCTTCCATAGTCATCCATGCATTGTTTTGTATTTCACCTTCTGTCCTGTAGCTGATCTGCATGTGACAGCATGAAAAATATGTGGTATAGGTGAGAACTAAAATTTTTTCAGATGTATTGCAGAGAGAGGCCTATTCTATTTACAGAATTGACTAAATTAGTTAGGAGATAAATTGAGGTGACATAAAGCTGGTTTTGAAAAATTTCTTAGGAACAAAACCAGTAATTCTTGCAATAGATTTTAAAGCCTGGTCCCTTTTCTTCCTCTAGACATTCTTGCCACTGTTTCCTGCATGGTTCCATTTTGAAATCTGTGCTGATTTTTGAAGGATTATGTAAAATATAGTTGCTAACTCCACATGGTTCCATAACATCAGCTGCAGCATATTTGAAAGCAGTAATTGGACAAGTAATCCTTCCAGGGAAAAACAAATCATGTCTGTTGTAATGGTCTGAATAGCTCTTATTTCCCATTCTGTGTAGCCTTTGTAATATTTTGGTGGAAAGAGGGAAGCAGATCTTCAAAAAAAAAAACCAAAAAAACAAAACCTGAGGAGTCTGGCAGAGAAAGATCAAGACAATTTTACCCCTAGAAGATGAACAGGATACAAAATTACACTCATTTTTTAGCGGATGTAGCCAATGGGAATGCGTTGAAGTTATCTGTAGTTTTTGTCCAAAGGATATATGCTTTCCTAAAAGACATCTGTAGGGCTTAAAAGACTTACAAGGGGAAACATAATGAGTTGTCCTGTGCAGGAACTGAGATAAGATAGCTATGTCTATTTTTCACAGTATTAATTATATAAAACTCTTCATTAGCCTTTCCCTCTTCTTATCTGGTTAGACAAGTAGTAAAATTGCTATCTCACAAATTTATTACCACAGACATCTGCCTAGAAGTAATTGATAACTATTCAAATGTACAAAAACTTGCCCACTAGGGCCATTCCAAGTCCATTGACTGTAAAGCAGAATCTTTGGGGGGACTGCAAGTATGGTAATACCAAAATTAATGAAAATATTCCCATACATATTGCCATACATATTCCCATACATGGCTAATTCCCATAGGTAACAAATTCTATAAAAGTAACTTAATTTTTTTTTCACAGGAGAATTTTCACTTGATGAGACAAGGTTTTCCCCAAAGATGAAAAAAAGGTGAGAAAATAAGCCATTATTTGCAAATTATTTTCAACAAGAAAGAAACTGTGGGGTAATTGTGGATAGTCTTTGAGAATATGAGGTCTGTATTCAGAGTCCAGAAGACAAATTGAATTTTAGGAGTTACTAGGAAGAAATTTCTGAGTGAAGCTTGTAGTCTGTATACTGTTCAGATACTTAGTTATACATATTTTACAATATAAAAATATAATTATATATAATTATAATTAGATATTGCAGGAAGATGGATATGTGGCCAGGTACTCCAAATAAAACAGGCTTTAACTCTTCAGCTTGTGGAAAAAGTGTCCTTAAGGACAAAAGCTATGTAAAGTTGGCACCGTAGAGAAGGTGAATAGAAATGATTCATCATTATTATAAAACAAGAACCACAAGGCACACAATAAAGTATACAAAATCAAATGTAAAAAATGAGGTGCTTTCCTCATGACTCACAATGACATTATGAAATGCATTGCCACAGGGTGTTGTAGAGGCTAAAAAATAAATATGATTAGATAGTTAAGAGAGGATGAATCTATCAAATTATATGATCCTATGTAGTAGAGATGGCCTTTGAGTAAAATATATGTATCATATCTAAATATCTGTATATGGGTCTTGCCCCAATAAGTCTCAGTTGATTCTAAATGGCTTGCAGCTGCAATGTCCTTAATTGGGCGCAGCTGTGGCCAGCAGGGATCACTGGGATAAAAGGGGGCTGGGTTTCCCAATTAGGCAGAACCCTGAAGCAACCTCGAAGAAGCAGGAACAGCCTGCTGAGGAAGGAGTCAGTGTGATGAAGAACGGGCCACAAGGAAACCCCCAAGAAGATATGAGACTTTAGAAAATAATGTCTACAATGAATATGACCACTATTAATACGACTACAATTGAGACTACAGCCTACGGCTACAATCCTACTTCAATCTGTAGTTCATCAGATCATTGTTCTAGCCAGAAGTCAGTGGGGGTAAATCAGGAAAGAATCACAAATCTCTTTTCAATGTAGGTGCTACCAGACTTTGCCATACAGACAGTCTACTGATAAAAACATGAACTTGTGTTAGGTCACACTTTTCTTACCAAGCTATACATTTGCTTTCAAATGCATCTAACTTTCTGGTGATATCAGTCTTTACAATTATTTTCCTTTCATATTGAAGTCATAGCAGGAAGAAGTCTTTTCAATACAGATGATATATCTAAGTTTTTCTGTTGAGTATACAAGAGGAATAACTTAAGAGTTGTGCTTGTAAGTTTATTTATAAATCTAGATTTTACTTGTTACATAGTTTTTGAAGGGCATGTAGAGAGGGAAACCTAACAGGTAAATGAAGGAAGCAGGTAGCTGCTGCCTTGATAAATTGATCTGGCTTTGTTAGAAATGCTGGGTCCTTTGCACACTTTTAAAACATTTTTTTTATTTGTTGACTCAAAGTTTCATTTTATTTTAAATTGTTAAAAAAAAAAAAAGAAAGCAGATAGTATATTTCAAAGAAAATGAGTTCCTGAAGTATCATGTAGATATATTAGGTGTGCATCAATTAGGAGCAGGCTTCTTGGCAACCGTATACAATTCCTTTGCTCATGTTTATTATAATAATATTTTTACAATAAAATAACCAGTCAGTTTCCAGTTCCTGCCTTTAATTCTCCTTCCAGGTCTAATGTTGCTAATAGAAAGCAAGATCCTGACTGATTCACATCCAAATTTGATGTCTTCCTCCATCCTTTTATCTACTCTACTTCACTTCTTTACCTTTTTTTATTTCTTTTCCCCTCTCTTCCCTGCTCTGTACTCTGCTCAATCTCAAAATAAAACATAACTTGATCAAGTAAAGATACCGTCATGTTATGCTTAAGGAAACTGTAAATATAGAAGTGTACACAAACCTAAGGGCTGCATATCTGATAAAGTTCCAGTCCTTCTGCTCAGGCACACAGTGCCTGGTACTTGTTTTCAGCATTGTGTAAAAATCAAGCAGGCTTTGATATGCCTTATCAAATAATTGTTTTGAAAGAGCAAGCTCATATGTCTTCTAAAGACACTAATCCCACATTCACATTAATTCGTGGGATGAGAGAGGGAAATACAGACTGTAATTTGATATCAATTATATAGAGTATGTCTCAGTTGCACTTGGAGATAAGAATGTAGATAGAAGAAGAGTTTGCAAATGATCAGGAAAATGGTTCAGGGTTTTAAGCCAATATTAGAGGAAGAGTGAAAATACCTATTCTAAAATAACTGAAAACATGAAACAGGCATCATTATAAATTGAAAAAAACCCTGATTCTAAATCTCCACATGAACATGTACGAACTGGATCCCAGCAGACCAAAATGAAATGTCTAAATCAGCAGTGTGCTCCTGGGTTTTCATAATACATACACTGAGAGAATATGAAACAGCAGGGTGATTTCACAACTCTGTCCAGTCAAAACAATGGAAAATATTGTGAATGCTCCTAAGCAGCTGTTGCTCAGCTACTGCCAAACACCTGAGACACATTACAAAAAGGACTAGACATTCTCTGTTAAAACATGGAAAATATGAATGATTAAGATGGCAGAGTGCATTTGATCTCTGTAGCCTCAGCTGAAGTGCCCCAAGCACTGCCTGAAGTTTTGCAGGGCAGGAAGAACTGCAGTATGCTGGTGGCTGCCAAGTTCTTGCCTTTGCAGAAGGAGTTTGGTGATGACTTGAATTGTTTGTACAGTAGCTAGCACAATAAGATAGCTGTTGAGAGATGGAACAATATGTAATAACAGCATGACAATAAAGTAATTGTACTGCGCTTAAGTTTCAGAAATAGACCTTAAAGCCAGGAACACAAGTACTTAGAGTTAGTATCAAATAATACCTATAGTAGTACAAATAGTATCATCAGTTCCCAATTCTCCTCAGAACACACTTATGCTTTGAGGATTTTAAAAATATCCACCAAAACACACAGTGACAAAATAATAAATAGCTCTGATAACCTAAAACAGAAATGGAGAGTTCTAATATTAGAGTATGTGTCTTCCTTTGCTTTGGTAAGGGACAATCACTTAAAGGATTGGTGTAAAGATACTACGATCTTCAGCTCACATAAGACAGACCCTGAATGGTGTCCAATGAAAAATCAAGAATTGCACTACAAATTTCCTCCTAGACCACTGGAGTTCTAGAACAATAAGCTTTGCAGTTGGTGATGACTTCAGTAGTGATAGTGGATTTACCCATGACGTCCCAAGCAGCTGCCTTAAGTACTACCATGACTGCTAGCACTTTGCCTACTAAGCTGCTGCGCAGTCTAAAATCTTGGAAAATGCAGGCATTTTCAGTGTCATTTTTGTGTCTTTTCAAAAGAGTTGAATTTTGTTTAGGGAAAAATATTTAGAATTTCTTTAGAGAAAATTAATCCCAGATTAATGATCAAAATCCCAGAAAATCTCATACTTTAGAAACACTGTTTCAAATTATTTTTCCATATTAGTTCTGATTAGCTGCATTCATAGCTGCACTACCTGGATATTTTTTGACTGTCAAAATAGGTTGCTTGTATAAAGACTACAGCATTTCTTTTTTCTTTATATTTTTGTATTTCAATCTAGCTGGGATGAACCAGCTAAATTGGAATAAAAATGCAACATTTCTGCAGGAAAATTGACAGTAGAAGGGGAATGCTGATAATACTGTCTCAGTGTTGACTGTATTCTGTAGTGCTGTTTCCTGTGTGGACCTCAGCGGCAAATCCCAGAGATTTTTTTTTCTTCCATGTGGCCCACCAAATCCACATGGACTATGTTTTTAGTCCCTAAGGGTAAGAAGAAGCTTCTCCATAAAACCAAACAACCCAGGCCTGTAGGATCCCCTGTCTCCTCTATTATTCCTTTGTAGGAATAATATAGAGATATCTTGCATCTGTGTATTTAACATACATCTAAGGCAAGCAAGCATAATTCTTCACACATGAATAGCTGCTGATATTTTGTGATTCAGTGTTATTATATGAGTCATTGTAAAACATCCTATTTTTCAGAAATCATCAAATTCTACTATCAAAGACAATAGGCTTTTGTATTTATATATACACCCTTTGATAAAGCATTTACGAAACATCTCTCTAGCTCACCTCGCTCACCTTTGCAGAGTAGTCCATGTTCTATAAATCAGGTTTTATAAATCACCCTTATGTTCTGTCAACACCACTCACACAACAAATCTGGATGTGTCTGTAGTGACCTCCAGATTCTCGCTTTCAGCTGCGTTGGTTCCATAGGCCTGCAGTAGGTAAGTGCCAGAAGCCAGTAGTGGCTATTTGGCACACAGATGTTCTGAAATCTGTAACTGATAGAATTTTTATTAGTTTTTTACAGATGCTTTTGTCACAATGTTTTTTGTTAACACATGATCTGTTATTATCTTCTAACCCTGACACAATGTTCTGAGATGGTTTGATATGCCTGTTTAGATACAGTTTATTCTCTGCCTAATACTTTTTGTACTATAATTTCTGTAATACTGATCATCACATTTGGTTTGCTTTGTATCCTGTCTTCCACAAGATTTAGTGCTGTTTTGGCACTACTGATGTTTTGCCATTAACTCTGGGTGAGGCATATATTATCTGCAGCTTGGAAAGGAACCTAATGCTGTCCATTTTAAATTTTAGATTCTCTCACTGTGGGAGACCTGCAGCTTTCTGGAGTCTGTTTCACTATACAAGAAATGTTACAAGGCAAAATTCTAATTAACTAGTCCAGAAAATGTTGTATGAGCCAAGAATGTTTTTACCAGATGCAAGAGTCAAAGACTAACTTCTCAGATATTGAAGGTTATGTGCACTGTCTTCATTGTATTTTCAAATCTGTACTTGGAACATATTAACTAGGTTACTAATATACTAATATGGTTTGCTGCACTTTTAGGCCTAAAATCTCTACCTATGGCATTAATAGTCTTACCTAAAGGATTCTGCACAAATTTCTATCCTTTTAAAATAGTATTATAATAGCAACATAAAGGATCATGGAATGCTGGAATGGTTTGGGTTGGAAGGGACCTTATAAATCCATTAAAGATCTAATAGTGAATAATGGCACAAAACATTCATTTTGGAACATTTGCAAGTTAAATCACTTCCATTCTTTTAAGCAGTTTGTTAAAATGTGGACCCCTTGAAAAATTAGGTTTTTTATCTCTGTCAATATGAGCTAAACTAACACATACAAAACATGTGCTTGTTGCTATGGAGAAGGGAAAGTCAATTCCACTATTCTGCTATGTGAGATGTTGCTTCTGTCATTTTCTTGAACACCTAAACATTTTGGAAGACTGCACTGCTCTTAATGGTCATGTGATGGTGTTCAAGCATGAAAGAACTGGAACCTGACCAAATATGCAACGAACTATTGCCACCAGAAAACATCTACTACCCCATTGCATGGGGACTTAAACAAGAAGGTTTCTGGATCACTGAAAGCAGGTCATCCAAAAAGAAATTTTGCTGGCTGAGCCAAGTCAGGACTTGCTGAGTATGGTCATGTTCACAGTGTGCCCTCTTTGGTGCATCCCATGTTGGCAAGTCTTTGAGTAATGTCAATCACTTCTGCAGGAAATGAGCAAAATCTAACTTTCTGGCCTACTTCAAATGTTGATGATATTCATGGCATTTATTTTGGACTTCCTGTGTAACAAGCTCTGAAAATCTCTGCTGAGGGGGATCTTTTTGATTTGCTCATTTTCATAAACTTGTTACTGAGATTTTTTGAGACTGATTTTTAGAAACCCAGCATCACAGTTAGAGTGTGATAACAAATCCTGACATTACTCTGATATTTCAGCTACTCAAGCTAGCAGTCACATATATGTCATTCTCTCAAAGAGTGTTTTCTACACTGCAAATGAATTGTCTAAAGTTATTCTGATGTCATGATATCCTTTCATTGCTCACAGCCACAAAGAGAAATTTCCATAGATTGATCTCTCTTCTTGTCAAGAAAATCAATTTCTGTGATTATGCAATGTAGTTTACTACCATCAGAGAGACTTTAGTGAAGTTATTTATGGCCCTGATGTGCCAGTAGATAAATATAAACTATTAAGTTCTGTGAACTGAAAACTGACCCAATTCCTTCCTCTTTTGCCACAAATTACCCTTCCCAAATGAAGCTGGTTGTGGAAACCATTGCTTTTGACAAGTTAAATCAGAAAACAAAGTTAATTTATTTTGCTTGTGTTTCTGGGTGTTACATGTCTGTCGTTAAAACTCTAGCAATTTAGCGTGAGGAAGTAGTTTCAGCTCTTTGCAAGATGCCACACCACTGCAAATGTGTGTGTCTTTTTCACCCTTATCACTTTTAGTGCTGGAGATGTTACATTTATAGCAGTTTGGAAGATGGCATCCACCACTCCCAAATATTCCTCAATTCATAGTAGTGTCATCAGGAATTTTAGAAGTCATTCCCAAGGCTGCCAGTGACAAAAGTACCAACTGAGAGTCTCAGGAGGGATATAAGCATATCTTCTGAGGAAAAAGCTGACAAACAGCAGCCCAGAAATAAGGGCTGAAGACTCTCCTTCTTGCATAAAGAATAACATTGTACTTGGTCGGGGGGGTTGTTTGCTCATTTTGGAGCATGAAGGAAATGTTGACATGCTCCCATGTAGTAGAGAAACTGAATTATGACTAGTGCCATCAAAACCAGAGGATTCTAAGAGCAAGGATGGAAAGATTTTCCTATAAATTGAGCAATCATTTTAAGAGGCAGTAAAGAGGGAGACAGTGTGGTGCCATTTCATGCCTCTAGAGGCTGCATTTAAATCTTTTATTTCAGTTTTAATTGCATTATTTCATGCATAATTTGCTTCTAAGAGGCTAGGACATTTCTAGAATAAATACTAAAATTTAGATTGCTTTGTGACAGGAAGGAAAAAATAGTCCTAGAGCTGGTTATTTATTTCTTTGTTTAGTACTTCACATAATACATCACTTTACATCTGCATCTGCAGTATATTATAAAGAAAAAGCTTTTTTTTTTTTCCCCAGAAAATGCCCTTAGTAGATGGTCCCATGTCGTAAGAGACCTCCTTAAATAACAAAGATGTTGTCATCTGTCAGGTGCTCTGACTACTGACAACATTATTGATTGAGATAAAAGCGTAAGACAGATATCAGAAAGTGGGAAACTGAATCAGAGGATGGGGGGAAAGGGAAAATTAATTTACAATTCTTAAACTGAATCATTAGGACTTTTCTATAACATATCAGTCTGGGGAACTGTGACCTATTCAAGGTTATTCCTAGGGTCAGCTATGAAAATAGCAGAACTGATTAATGGCACCAGGTGCTGTCCTGTAGTCTGGATTAGGTCTGAGGAAGAGTATTTTCAGATACCTTTTTAAAACAATGCATCAATGAACATACCAACTTGTTATTCTTCTCTGCTAAAATTTTAACATAAATTGGACCAAATTTTCAGTGGTTTTAGTCCTCTTTGTCCATCAGTCAGAACAAAACCCTGCCTGTCACTCCTGCTCTTTGCCTCTCTTTGCCTCCTTGCCTCTCCATTGCCTCAGCATGGGAGATGAGCCCGAGGACTGAGGCTGTGCAGAGCCATGCACACAGAGAGCTCTGTTGTGACCATAGAATTTTTAAATTTTTGTGACAATAAAATCTAAGTCATTCATACAATTTTCTCTTCTTGTCTTTTGAATTTGTATCTGTTCTGCCTTTCCAGAAGAGTATCTCCCTGAAGAATATTCTTTCTTAGGGTCTGTCATAATCTCTATACCTCCTGAGGACATCCAGGAAATCCTCTAATACTAGAATTCCTCTTCTGGTAATGAGTAGTCAGAGTAATTTTTAGGTTAGTATGATTCCTGAGGCAATTTTTGGGGGTGTGGAGTAGTTATATAAGGTCATTAATGTGAGTGGCATGTTAAGTGTTTATGTAATTACCTACTTTCTTCTGTTAGGGTAAAAAGGTAAGAACCTCTATAGGATAATTTAGCCCATCCTAAGCTACACACATTTAAGGGAATGAGTCAGCATCTGGAAGTGCTGTTTGTGGGTAGGAATCATGTTGAATTCCAGGTGGGAGTTGGATGTTCCACTAAGTAATCAAAGCTTTCAGCTGTATCTACACACCTTAATAGCATAAATAAAAACAATTAAAAGAAATCCAAAAGAAGTTGGGATCCAAGTCTGACTTTCCTCTCTTGAACCCACTGTGTACTTTGGTGTGCCTGGAGGCTTTTTAAGTTCTCCCTTTGACTTTGCAAATTTTATCTTACAGTTTATTTTTAGAAGTGAGCTGGACATTTTGACCTAATTTTTTTAATGCATTTGAGCATCTTTCTACTGAAGGCATGACAGAGAATAAGAAGTATTTTCCAAACCCCCAGATAAGTTCAAGTAGCTTCACTAATGTCTTAAATCCAGTGCACTGGTGTTCTAGGTGTTTAGCTAGTTCTAGGTGCTTAGCTAGTTCTAGGTCTCCAGCCAGTAGAGAGCACTTGAGTCATGGAGAGTCCAGAACAAGCTCCTTAGAGTGTTAGAATTATAGAAGCATTAAGGCTGAAAAAGACCTCCAAGATCAATGAATCCCACCTTTGAATTTTCATCAACTTGTCAACTAAAGCACAGCACTTAGTGCCACATCTAGTCTTTTCTCAGTATATCCAGGTACGGTGACTACACCACTTCCAAGGGTGGTCCATTCCAATGCTTTTCAAGACTTTCTGGAAAAGAAAATCTTCCTGAAGACCAAGCTGAAGCTCCCCTGGTGCAGCTTGAGGCCATGTCCTGCTGTCCCGTCACTGGTTACTGGGGAAGAGACCAACCCCACCTGGCCACAGCCTCCTTTCAGGCAGAGGTGGAGAGTGATAAGGTCTCCCCTGAGCCTTCTTGTCTCCAGGATAAACACCCCCAGCTCCCTCATTTGACTCCTGCTCCTCATTTGACTTATTTTCTAGACCCCCTAGGTCACTGTGTCCTCTGGTTCTTTGAGTGTAGGTGTCAGTAGCTTTTATGCAGACTGAAAGAAATATTTTTCGCATTCATTTGTTGGGCTAGGGTTTTTAAATTACAAATTGGAAGTTATGTTTAGTTTGGGAGTTTCTCATGATAAAATCAGAAACTATGATAAATCCTTCAGTATGGATCAACAGTTTGCCTGAGAAACACTTACTGGTTCAGAAGGGAGGCAGTGAAAGAAGGGTTCCTGTTGGGGAAGATGAAACAGGAAAGCCTTATAAATATGATTGTCTGGCAAAAGATTTTGAGAATATAGAAACTATAAGCGAGATTGAAATGAAAGCAACCTTTGAGATCCCTTAGTTACTGAACAATGGGAAAACAATGGTGTGGCCAACTGAAGGTAATCCCCTTTGGATGAGAAAAGACCCTCTGCTTGCAGACAGGTCCAAGGGTCAGGGAAGATCCTACTAGCTTAGCAGAAGGGGTCCAAAGAGTAGTTTTTAGGGTTTAAAATGGAACACAGTATGGTAATGTAATGATTCTTATAGGCTGTATGTAAACGTTATAGGATTTGTATCTTGTACTAGATTGGTTAGTGAGAATCAGAATATTCAACACAGAAGAAGATTTATTGTATTGTAATGGGGACTTCGCTCTCTTACCCTTTTTACTCCTCTTACTCTCTTACCCCTTTCACTCTCTTATGCTTTCGCTCTCTTACCCTTTTACGCTCTTACCCTCTCATCCTCTCTACCCCTCTCTTCTCTCGGGCCTGCTCCAAGCTGCGGCTGGCAGCCCTCAGCAGGGCTCTGCACCCAGGCCCTTTGCAATAAACCGCAAGTTCCACGACCTGGCTTCAGAGATCTCTCGTCTCCGACCGTCCCGACCGTGCTGACCCCTCAGGCTCCTACGCTTCCGAGAGGGAGGAGCAGCTGTGCCAGTTTCTCGGAGCGGTGTCTGGGGGCGCTCGGTGCTGCGGCCCACGCCGGGCTCGCACCGCCCCTCAGCAGCCGGGCCGCGGCCGTGCCGGCTGCGCTGCCGAGCCGGGGCTCGCACCCGGGGCATGGTGCTCCCGGCCCCGAGCCGGGCGTGGGGCTCCCGGCCCCGAGCCGGGCATGGCGCTCCCGCCCGGGCATGGGGCTCCCGGCCCCGAGCCAGGGCTGGCACCCGCGGGATGGGGCTCGCCCGCCCCGCAGCTCTGCCTGCCCGAGGGGGGGCTTATCGCCGCGGGCAAGGGCGGTTGAGATGATTTGTTGTTAACTCTATAATCTTTCCAAATTCACTCACTCTTTCCCTTGGTTGGTTCACGTGTTATACTTTGTCAGGCTTGCTGTGGCTTTACAATGCAGTAACAGTTCGCTGGTCCCTCCTTTAAAAAAAAAAATCGTTTTTACAGGAGATGTTATTGTAAATCAACGGTGACTCGGACGAAGGGGAGAGGGAATGATGCATCTGACTCCATCATCAGAAGGCTAAAGAATTACCTTATTATACTATACTACGTACATTTCATCTAAACTGAATCTGCCATGCACTCACTCCTGCTCACAACTGCGCAGAACTGTATTCATCTCTGAATTCTCTCCTGACTGTCCTGTGACAGTCCAACACACACACACTTCTTGGCCCTGACAGGCCAAAGGAGCAAAACATCCTCACTTTGGGTAAACAATCTCCGTGTTGCATTCTACTTTAGCACAGCACAGGCACAGCAAGCAAGATAAGAATTGTGTTTTCCTTCTCCTCTGCTTGTCTCACAGCTTCTCTCTATTCAGAGGGCATGTGAATACCACAGCATGTCCCATACACAGAGGGTGAAAAATGTGCAGACACGTGCCTTTTAATTTTCCTTCCAAATATAGTAAATGAGTATAATGCACCTCTCATCTCGCTTTCTATTTGCAGACACCCCCCCTTCCTCAAAATTCCTTTTTTTTTTTGAGTTCCAGACCATCGACATCCCTAATTTTCTTGGCTGTCATACACTTTCTCATACAAGAATAGCAAAAGTTTGGAAAGACGCTGTGGAATGCTCCTTGCTGTGTCCAGCCACACAGGACCTCAATGAATATACTTGCTACTAGGCATATTAAGTATATACATATGTGCTTTGCTTGTTCATGAGTGTAGCATGATTTCAGTGATCACACTGGAGTAATGAATATAATTGTTTGAGAAAGCCTATTTTAAAATTAGCTGACAGATAACAGTGCGGATATAAAGAAAGAAATTATATATGGAGTGGAGCTAAATGTTGAAATCTAGGATGCCTTAAAGCATTTAAGCCAGTGCTCTTTATAAATGCCCTATATATTATGCCAGGCAGTGTGCAAATGCATTTATTTTGGTGAATATTTAGTATTATGCATATCTCTGGGTTAAACAGCCATGTTAGAAGACACCCTGTATATACATATTTTGTTTATGAAATAGCAAGGCCTTTCAAAGTTTATTTCCATTTTTCATGTTACTTTCAGAACTGATACAGTAAAAGAGAGTCAATACTTGACCAGGGCTTAAATAAGATTTTAATTTTTTAAAATACTGCATTTTAAATTAACTTCAACTTCCCCTTGTCTTTGTGTTCATTTGGTGAAGCTCACACTGTCATGACAGTGGTTGACAATAATAGATAAAGTGCTGTAGATAAAAATGAGGTTGATACATTTTACATGAAAGCCCTAAAGCAACTGGTTTTTTAAATCAACTATCTAGCTGGGATTGCTTTCACTTTCCTTTTTAGCACCTCATTAGGCTTACTGCAATTTTCCTGCAGTACTGAACTGCTGCCCCAGTCACAGTTCATTTTACTCTAATGTCCAATTACTCTGTTTACTGAAAATTATCATATTTTAATTACACAATAATTTAATTAAAATATTTCATTCTAGAATATAAATCAGCAACACAGAGCAGCATTCTTTCTGTTACAGCTCTGTGGCATCCTGGGAAACAGCACAGCTGTCACAGCTTGCAGGGAACACCAGGAGAGTGTGCCATCCCTTTCTTTTTCAATATCACCGAGTGCCCTACAACATTTTTAGGCTTCTAATGTCCCAGGGCAGTAGCAGCACCTCTGCAGTGTGCCCTGAAATCCTGGATGAACATCCAGTTTCTTCTCACTGACACCACTTTTATACTGGACTTCCTTTAGCATTGTGCCCCTCTTGAGCACAGCCTCTCAGTGTTGCTCTTCCTACCTGTCTTCCCCAGCTCCAGACACCAAGGAAAAGGAGTTTCAGCAATCTTCAGTACAAATGCCTGAGTTTTGCAAACACCTACTAGCACACTCAAATGGAGAAAGATGTGAAATTACTTAACCATTGAGAGCTACCTTACAAAAAGCAGTGGAAGTTCTTGTGTAAAAATTTCAGAGCAGTAATATTTGTGGAATGACAGCTACCACATTTATTTCTTCCTCAAGGAGGAATATAATTATTCCTGTCTGCAACAATTTCCCTTGACATTAAAAATGACCCCTGTCCCTTGGGATAAAGAACTATTTAAAAACTTGGATGAGCTACCAACCCAAGTCCAGGGGTTGCACACCCTGATGGACGATGAGGTAGAATGTGTGGTCAGTTCATAGACTTCTAACCACTAAGTTTCATAGGCACAAAATGAACAGCTTACATTTGTGAGACCTCTGAAAAAAAGCTAAATTGAAATCTTTTGTAAAAAAGGTACTTCGAAGAAGCTCAATGCCAGAGTATTTCAATGAATATTTTTTTGTAAGGAAAAAGAAAATGTGAACTAGAATGTTAAGTCCCTCATAGGAATCTCCACCCACTAAGAGCTCCAGAACTTGGATGTACAAGGAATCTCATTGTACTTTCAAGTCATCCCAGCTTTAGGCAAGACATGAACTATCACATCTAGACAACCCTTTCAAAGTAGAGTCATATTATGATTTGGTGAGTAGGTAAAGTGTGTTATGTTTCGTAATACCACTAGGCCTATATTGTGTTCTGATTTTTCTCCTCTTATTTTCTTCAGTAAGGTAATTGTCTTTCTTTTTCCATATTTTTGAATTAAATATGGGACAGAAATCCACCCCCCTTTCAGAAGAGATATACTTTCATTTGTGAATTTGCCCTCATTCATTTAAAATATTTGCCTAACTCAAAAGGATGTTGCCCTGCAGGACAGTATTCTTGACTTTATAGATACTAACTTTGGCTTGGGCAGACACCCTCAGGCTTCTAAGACAGCTAACTCAGAGCTAGGGTACACTTGGGCTACGGCCAAAGATGCAAGATCTGCACAGTATGACAAGACATTTTCTCAGAAGTGAGCAAATTCTTTGAAACCTCTGTTTCTTGTTGTAATCCAATCAAGTTTTTTTCCTTCAAATATGGCTGGGACATAGAGGCCAGTAAGAATGAACCAATTTACTGGCAGTAATCCATTAGGGAGGAAAATGCTCCTGTTTCCAGGTGCTCCCAGTAATCATGATACAGTCTGATAAGATAGAACAAGATTCACTAAAGAAGGAAAAGTCTTCCCATGTTACATGAATATCAGATCTCCTCAGGGCAGCTACGAAACCAAGGTTAACTAGGGAAAATGATACTTTGTGGGAGCTGTAACTATGGAGAAATGGGGTGGAATGCAGTTTCTGAATCTGTGGTCTTCTTACATACACTTTTTACATGTATATGGCTCTATATATTCTTGCCTGATACGTACTTATTTATTAAGCATACTTATTATTTCTTGTCAAAAGTAGGTGAGATATTCACAAAAGAATGCGAGAGCATTTGTGCTTCAGAATCTCAGTGCTTTTGTCAAACATATTTATAAAATTGTTTTTTATAATATGAGTAGGTGTTCTTTGACGCTGGAAATAACTTAAGCTATACTCAGAGTAACTCTGCTGGTTCTTAATCACAGCAACAATGAGTAAGGATAAGAACTAAAGTTTTGTATGCAAAGTTCATTTCTGTACAAGGTGTCAATACATAAAAAAATATGAACTTTCTATCCATTAATGCCTTTGAAGAAAGAAAACCATTCTTTCTAATAAGTAGGGATTTTTTTCAGAAACAAACCTATTTTATAATTTTTCATTTCATCAGAAACAAACCAGATTACATCATCTCTTCATACTATATATTTATTCATAGTCCAGGTGGTCTTTTTTGGGGGGAATATGTGCTCTTTTTTTACTTAGGTTA
Organism: Calcarius lapponicus; assembly: GCA_039654755.1. Taxonomy (NCBI): domain Eukaryota; kingdom Metazoa; phylum Chordata; class Aves; order Passeriformes; family Fringillidae; genus Calcarius; species Calcarius lapponicus. The sequence continues at coordinate 16,560,647 of CM077481.1, forward strand.
ATGTAAGGTTCTGCATTTATTAATTTCAGTTTGTGTAGAATACTTTTCATTGGCGATAGAAATTTTGATTCCCTTATTTTTAATCTAGGTGTCCATGATGGAAACGAATCCATAAGAATAGGTAGGTGATGAATAGAGCTGCTCAGTGATTGACCAAGGCAGAGGTCAACATCCAGGGTACCAAATCAGGACACTGCAGGGATGATTAGCACGCTATAAAAATGTTGACTGATGAGCCCCTTCTATTTTTAGACTCCAGCACAACATGACATTTCCTTAAACTGGGGTAATTGAAATACGAGACTGCAGAGTGAACTTGGCACGCAGGGGAAGGCGCATGCAGGAAAGAATGGAACAGAAAGAAGTAACCAGGAGTGTTGTGTTTAGGTGCATGACAACTATACTGCATGATACAGGTAGTGGTTATTTTCTGGTACCCAGAACTGAAGATAACAGGAGGCAATCTGAACCTTAGTAACTGCTAAGCTTACAGTTCATATGTAACAGAAGATCTCCATACAAAAAAGAGTCTGTAGTCCTCTTTAGTGTAACATTTTAAGTCCCCCAAGTACTCAAACTCACAAAAGCCATGGTTTCATAACTGACTTTTAAAAGGATTTTGAACTTCCACTGTACCAAGCAGTTCAGCTCTAGCCTTGACCTGCCCATTAGCAGCCCCAAGAGTACAAGACGGGCAGGTGGTTCCCTTTTGGAAGGTAAAACCCATGTCTCTAGCAATCCTGCACCTTGCTACCATTTCACTTGACTTCCTAGGTTTTTATGGCCACAAAAATCACCTCAGAAAAAAATTACAGCTCTGGAAAAATCACTGTGTATTGCATTACGTATTCAGTTATTTTCAGGTTAAATAACATTATTAGTAAGTGGGTGGAATTACAGGAACCCCATAACTCTGATATTGGTAATAAGGCAGAGATCACAGAGAAATCTCCATATTAAGCTACATAAAAATCTGTCAGGAACTAGAACTTTCCAGTGCTACTGAGCTGGAAATCTCATTCCTGACTGTAAGCATTGCTGCATCTTGAATTGACATTAAATTAAATAATACTTCACATGGCTGAGGTATTTATTCATAAAACAGAAGTTTTTGGTTGAATGTTTAATGTAGTCTCTCCAGCACTCTAGCCATTCCTCTTGCTTTTTGGCACATAAGCCTAGCTCAAAAAGCAAAACTCTTTTGGTTAACCAGCATGTGTGCTTCCTTTCATGTTGTTTTGCCAAAGAGATATATGGGTAGAAACCAAAAACCTTACACAAAAACTGTTGCAAAGAGAAAGGTTTGTATTCTGTAGCTTTTGAGAGAGGGGAAGGGTTTATTCAAATATACTAATGACTAAAGGAAAATGGAAATTGTGCCTATGAAAAATATTGGCCAGCTGCTGAAAAGAGCAGAGGCTGCAGAGAAGACTGAACACTCATTTTGCTTCTGTCTTCGCTGATGTGGCCAGTCCTCTTGAATCCCTGGCTCAGGAAACCAGGAAGAAGGTCTGGAGAAAAATAGACCCCACCTATGGATTGCATTTATTTTAATTTTTCTATTAAATTGTAACTCTGAAATCTCTCTCAGAGGTAATGTGTGGGACTCATTTCTCCCAGTGGTTTGCTTTCAAACCAGCACAATTACTATTCCATCAGGCTATTCCATCTGTTCCTTTGGGTCAAGGTACCAGTCCTCTTACAACTCAGTAGTTTTTTTGATTGCTACCTATCCTGTAATCTTTAATTATTTATGCAGAGTGAAGCTAAACCATCTAAAATTCCTAAAAGATGGGATGAGAGAGGTCCGTGTACAACTTTTATTTGTGTCAAAGGAGACAATTCCGTTTTTTAACTTCAGAAGTGTGACTCAGTCTTTAAGTCACAGATTTCAGACTGTGTAATTGCATTCTGGACACACAGCTGCAGCTGTTAGCTCAAGAGGCAGAAACGCACATATAAGTCAAACATTACAAGCACAAATATGTCCTGTAAAACTCCAATCCAGTAGAAATTTGTTTCCAGGCCTTTGCTAGGCAAAATTTCTCCTGCTATCCTTTGATTTATGTTTTAAAAGTTGGCAGAAAGCACTTGAAATTATGGCACAGAGAAGGCAAGATTAGAAGTGTTTGACAAATCCTTTACCATTTGGAGAGAAAAGGTATTTTCTGAGCCAAGATGGCTCTCAAGAAGAAAAAATTATAGTTCTGTACTTGATTTGCTTTCTGTAAAATATCATCCAAGCACACACACTTAGGTACAATAATCTGCAATGTAATGTACTGTTTTGTTTAGCAGCAAATAAAATGTGACCTCTTCACTTTAATGAAGAGACATCTGGAAAACTTCCCATAAATGCATCTTTTCTTGTAGACAAATGTAAGGAGAATACAGTACCTAGCTAATCAAGAACCTTAAGCAATAATTCAAAGCTCCTGGCTTTTAAATCATTACTACTGCTCTTCTAGTGACATAAAAAGAAAATGCTGCCAACATCACTCCTTAGCAGATAATAAAAAACCCTTAACAGTGGAAAATTTTGGACACAGTGGATGTTAACCAACATCTTTTAAGCAGGTGCCTATCCCACTTGTGAAAATTACTCTCAGTGGGAGGTTTGGAGGTGCTGCTGCTTTGAACAGCCTCAAGAATGTTGTGATTGGATGACCCAAAACCTAGAATCAAATATCCTGACTGAGGATCCTCATGGCTCATATGCAGAGAAGAATCTTCTTTTGAGGTTTACAGCTTGGGCTTCAAAAAATACAAAGGATAAAAACCTCCCAAAACAAAACAAAAATTGTTCAGAGTTCTCTGCAATACATTGGGATAGGAAAAGTTTCAATGTTTGGATCAATTTCTGACTCTACCCAAGACACTTTTTTGCCTTCTTCGCATTTATTAAAATCCCAATGAAGCATGACAAATTGTCAACTGTTTGACAGGTGGTGTGGTTTACCCCCAGCCAGCAATGAAGGCCCACACAGCCGCTCACTCAGTCTCCCACCATTGGGATGGGGAAGAGAATCAGAGGGGTAAAAGCTAGAAAACCTGTGGTTCAGTAAAGACAGTTAATATAGCAGGAAAAGGCTGCACACACAAGGAAAGCAAAGCAAGGAATTGATTCACCACTTCTCATGTTTGGGTGGGCATTCAGCCATCTTCAGGATAGTCGGGCCCCACCACAGTCAACTTGGGAAGGCAAATTCCAACAATCCAAATGTCCCCTCCTTTCTCCTTCTTCCCTCTGCTATAAATACTGACCATGATGTCATATCTTTGGAAATCTCTTTGGTCAGTTCTATTAGTGTTGGTGTACTTATTTTACCTCACAAAAAAATGGAGAAAGAATAGGGGCAGGAATTCACTTCTGGATCAAGTCTACAAAGTTCCTATGCAGGCAATGTGTCACTCAGAATGAAGATTCTGTTCAGGGGCAAGCATACAGGAAAATGAATTTCAGTTGGTCCCAGTGGCCAGGCAAGGTGGGTCAGTGAGGGGGGAATAGGGTGGTGCAACCAGAGATTTGGTATACAGGATGGGGACTTCCAGACTGGCACCAAGCAGCAAGGAAAGGAGAAATATGGTTCTCCTTCCAGGCAAACCCTGGCACCCTCCCTGACTGTTACTGACTAAATACCAGGTTCTCATGTACTCTGCCTTCAGCAGACGCACAGGTTTAATTTTCTCCCCACAGTCCTTGCAGGCAGCTTGTTTCCACGTTCTCCCCTCAGCTGACCAGGGCTGTGCTGCCAGGGCTCAGTTCCCTTTTTCCTCACCTGTCTCCTTTTTAACCTTGGGAACATCACAAAGGAAAGTGATCCTGATCCTCAGGTTTAGGAGGCTAATTCTCACTCTCTCTGTTTCTTTACATGTCCTAAAGTCTGTCAGTCTTGTCAATACAGACCAGCTTGGTCTCGTGCCAAAGCCAGGAACACTAGGTGCCTTGTAATGAGCCTCACACATGCCAAGCGGATGGGTGGAGGATCAAAGTGAAGTGCTGATGTCAGGGGTGTTTTATGTCTGACTCAAAGGCTTCAGCACTCAGCTCTGGGATGGTCACAAGCTAAAGCACTAACCCACACATTATTTATTCTGCAATTTCTCAGAGCACCACTTTGTGTGAGAACATCCCTTTTGTACTTTGAAAGGGATGAAAGAAATATTAAAGGAGTTGTCCTTAGGATTCTTATTGGTGAGACAGAATCTTAAAATAAGGTAACTAGAATTCAATTATGTTTCAATAGTGGCTGTTTGTCTGGAGAAGATAGTGTTGATGCTGGCCATATGAAGTCTTAAGGTATAAGGGAGACTGAGTTGGCTCTTAGGCTGAGTTGACATCTAGGCAATCTAGTTGACATCTAGTAGAATGCAGACATCTACGCAAGCAGAAAGAAAGTGCTGTAGCTTTTTGTATTTCTATTCATGGTAGAAATGGTGTTGGGGTTGTCAGTTCTTTCAGATATTCTGGAGATTGCCCAGGGTACATCACTTCCAAACAAAGCTTATTAGCTATTTACCACTCACAGCTGGTTTGATGCTGTGGTCAAATTTTTACAATAATCTTCTGCTTGTATTCATAAAAACCTTTTATCTGGGATATATATGGTACTTCACAGTCTGAATATTTTAACATGTTGCCTTTAAAGATGCTGCTTGGTTGCAGTGTTCTCTATAGTCCAAATTGTGTTTCTGGACTGTGACTCCAGAGCACTGCCTTTTTGTGTTGGTGCTTTTTTATGTCCTGCATAGACATTGACTTGAATTTATACTGTTCAAGAGTACTGAAAAATTTTCCACTCAGATATATAATTTTGCAGCCCTTTTAGTTACTTTCTTCAAGGATAGTAATAACCTATACTATTCTAGGATAGGTTATTCTATAGTAATTTACCTTGAAATGCACATTTAGTGACTTGACCCAAAGGAAAAGCTCTTTTCCTTCCAGGAAAATGGTTGCTTGGAAATACAACATACGGAATCAATTTGTATTAGTTGGAAGAGTTACTAAGAAGAAATTGTGAAGGTTGTTTTTGTTTTTTTTTTAACACCATAACCTCTCTGCACTAAACAGCTTTAACAGGCACTCTTAATGATTACCCCACACTTAAGGCTGATGAATACAAACTGTATGTAGGCATAGTTTTTTTACACTTTGTGGGAGTTTCACTAGGTCTGCTGTTTTTATGTACTTTTTGTGAGGGGAGGACTCACTTAGCCTTAAAGCAGATCTCTGCAAATGTTGGAGTGCTGTGAAATTCAGCACAAGATGAAAAACCTCCTGTGGACAAACACTAGGACAGTCAGAGTGTCCTGTGTAATTTTAGTCCCTGGTCTATCTGTAATTGGGACCAAAGCACAGACATTACTTACTAACTCAGCTGTGATGCTGTCAGGTCTCTCCTGTTTTCCCCCCAGAGACAAATTTGTAGTACTTGAATTTTTTCTTGGGTTCATAAGATCCTGCTCATATATGCATAAAACAAACCAAGCCTTACCTCAGAGGTAATTCAGGGTTAAGACAGTCTATGAAAAAGCTGCAGTGAGTGGAGGTGCCATGGGTTTCCTTCTTTGCACAGCAACTCATTTATACGGTGGTAACCTCCGTCACAAGCACGTTGCAGGTATTGATGGTTTAATTTATATGCAAATTTAGAGTTACATAATTGATTCTCTTCATGGAAACATGGAAACAAAAAACTGGTGTTTTTCTCATTTTGTTCTACCTGTGTCTCAGTTATCCTGTTGGTTGAGAAGTATGTCACTGGGCATGCATCAATAAAGCAGGAATATTTTGACTTTTAAAGAAGACTGTAATCTTCAGATTTTTTGTTGTTGTTGTTTTGCTTCGTTTTGTTATTTATTCATATGGGCAATGCACTGATTTTGTTTGGGCCTATTTAAACTCCATAAGGAAGCTAAAACTAGAGTTTTTGTGATGTAATTGTTATATCTTTAGAAATAACCTACCTGAGCAAATGCCACATGACAGGGATCCCTATTACCTTCTGTAACTCCCCACTTCACAGTTCTCCTTAGTTATTGATTCTAGATTTGGAATTACAAGAAATGCCAAGATCTGCCCCAACATTGTCAAAAAGAGAAAGCATGAAAAAGCCCATGAAGACAAAAGAGACTTCATATGTCAATTATGATAATTAACTACAGGGGATCAAGTGATTCTCAAAGAAGGTGTTTTTCATGCAGTTGTGATGCTATGCATAAGGCCTAAGACTCTTGTAGCTTTTGATGTCTTGTGTCCTAAATCCTGAAATAAGTACCTGTTGTGTTACCCCCTACAGTCCCCAGGCAGGCTCCACACCTGCACAAACACAGGCACTTGCCTCAGAAAATGTAACCAAATGCCCGTAGTACTGTTGGAGGATACAAATGCAGACACTGCCATGTATTAAGCTCAGGTCTGATATTTTATGCAGAATAGCTTTGCTTCTTGGTAAAGGAAGTCTTTTTCTTTTCTCCTCATCTTTGCATATTTCATGGAGAGCAGATGCTCTGGGTTTGCGTGCACACTGCTTCTTTCTAACTGGCCTGATCCCAAGCACTCTTGATTTTTATGAAACCACATCCTTCTCAGTCTCTCCATTATGAGAGTGCTCTTGTCACTTCGTCCCTGTTCAATAGTGGTTATCCTGCTGCACTTAGCTCCTGCCCCCACCTGTGGAAAGGTTGTCTCTTCATGATCTACTCTCTCTAATCTTGTTCAGGGAATTGTCTCAGGAGCAGAACTGACAAGACAGCAATGGAAAGGGGGTAGGAACGCCTGTGAGGATTCTCCCACAACCTTCTTTCCCAGGATAAAAAAAGAGCATAGATAAAAGTAAATGATGTAATAGCCTCTTCTGCCACAGAGCACAAGGTGTAACTAAGCCCTAGGGACATAGAATGTTGAAAATGCTAATGCCTTCGTGGACTTTTGAGACATCTTGATAAAAATTAGTGGCTAAAAGAGAAATGTTGCAGAGTGGAAATGTCAGTGATAGGGGGCAATCCAAGTGTAAAGAGAGCAGGTGAGGCACAAGCTTGCACTTGAATTAAGCAGGTGTGTTGCCTGAATTAATTTCTGCTGGAATAGCATACAAAACATCAGCTCTCCAGCTGCTGAATTTGTGAGATATTTCAGATGGCAACAGATATCAGATATGAAAGCAAAGACACATATTAATGGTTGTTACTGATTGTTAGTGTACATGTGAAAGGTGTTTTTTAGATTTTATTAATATTTAATTTCTGAATTAAGGAATAAACCAAGGATTTCTAATGCAAAGCATGGAAAAAATTTTGTTACTTCCCTTGTAGTTGTGGCACCAACAGCTTTTACTGTAAATATTAAATCTCTATTTTAATATCTAATAGTTAGATTAATTAACACTTAATAGTCACTTTAATTAACAATTTACCCATAGCCTAAATGGCTTAATATATTATATAACTTTTATACATTTACAAACAAATTGTATATACACACATAAATGTATATGTGCATATATGTGTGATAGGCACACATATATTAAATATACTCTTGTTTTCTTCTTCTCCTAGGGAACTGATGAAATGATCATACAAAGAGTTTCATAGTGTATTTTTTTTTTCCCAGCAGTTTCAATAGAAGGAAAAGGAGAAGTAGTGATGGAAAGAAAAAAAAAGGGTCTGTTTTACATTTCATTTGATTGCTGGGAAATGACAAGTGAAATTTCTGTAGCTAATTAATTTTGTTACAGATGTTTCTAGTTCATATAGCCACATTCTGAGCAGGGGCAATTGCCCTAGTGCCATTGACTTCCCAGTTCCTAATCCCCAATGAGTCTAATAAATGACTCCAATTTAAACGTGATTAGGAGTGATTCCTGCAGTGATACATTCTAAGAATCAAGGAATACATTCAAGATTTCCTAGACTTCTGCAGTAATAATGAAGAAACATTCACCTCATTGTTTTGTCAGCTGGGATCCTTGTCTTGCCTGTGGAAAGAATCTGTGTAGAATTTCTGGGGTCAACAAAATTCTTTATTTAAACAGGGATGATGAGGGATGTAACAGGATGGGTAAAAGAGCTATCAGTCTTTGAAGCACAGAATGTCATTTGCACTCTTCTTGGTAACTTATTGACAGTCAGTATGGCTCTGTGTGCAATTTACACGTCAGACACAAATTTTGCAGTACTTCAATGTAAGAATATTTGATCCGTGAGTCCCCCATAACCCATGGATTTCTAATAGTATCTGGAAATAAATATAAATGTTATGAGCATGTTTTGTGCCTATTTATGTATGAATCCCTCAGCTAAGATTTTAGCAAAGATTTAATGAAAGGACAGAAATACCTAGCAGAGGAAGGCATGGGCTAAACTTATGTCCAATGGATTGGTGGCTAGTGAGTACTTCAGATATAGCATTAGATAGAGCAGGTTGTGTCATTTGCTTACACAGTAATGGAAGTAAGAATTATGGCTTTTTGTTCTGCCACAGGAAAAAAAAAAAAAAAAAAACCTTCTCAGGTTGGATTGTACCAAGCTAATGATAACTAACCATATCAAACTAATTATTAGGCAAGACAATCACAAGATTGTGCTGTAAATGTCCTTAGGATACCAGTTGTGGTCTGGGATCCAATGGGACCTGGCTGCCATCAGGATCTGCGCGGTTGCCCAGCAATGTGTCTGGCAGGTGAGCTGTAGTTTAAACACAGTGATTTACCAGATACTCCTCTTGGGCCCTGCTGGAAGTGACCAGTGACTTCTTATTAGCTTAAATGGCTCATAAAATGGGCTTGTGTTCAGATCCTGGATTGGTAATTGCTGAGGAATTCTATCCTGGTACTCATTTGACACAACAGAGTGGGATGAGCTTTATGCACAGATGGACCCCTGGCTTGGCTATGGTCTACAACGGGTACTTCTGAAAGGACCAGCTCAGGGAAAGATGTAATAAGCAGAAATAACTAATCTCAGACTAGTACACATACTGAAGGTATGCAGATTTTTTTCTTGAAAAGAAAAATTGTATTTTGTTAATTTTAGCTATTAGTTAACACTGAAGTTAGTCACAACTCATTCAGTGCAAATCTTAAGCGAAATTTTGAAAGTAAGGACTGCTGTACTGAAAATTCATGTCTTTTTAGTCCTCTTACTCTGCAATCATCGTATATCAGATTACTCAAGAGAGGATTGTATGGGTGCTGAGGCAATAGGGGTGATGTTTCTTCTGCTCTTGTCCCTATCCTGATCGCTGCCCTTCATCACAGTCGTATTTCATAATGCGATGCTGTGCGTTCCTCCAAAACCATGAAGGAGAAAACACAGCCTTGGACAAACGCTCCACTTCGTAGTAAGCACGACGTGCCGAATCTGGTCACCGAAAACGGAGGCAGAAGAAAATAGCTCGCACTACACCTCCGAAACAGAGGCTGTCGCGTCATCCTTCAGTCCCTCTCTTTTGTTCACACCGCTGCGCAGGGCCTCCTGGACCTTCTCCAAAGAGACAGGCTGCCCTCGGGAGCCCTGCGACCGCCCGCTGAATCACGCCCCAGCCTCGGCCCGGCCCGGGGGCGGCAGCAGCGGCAGCTCCCCGGGGAGCGGGAGGGGCGCGCAGCCGGCGGCGCTCGGCGGGGCTGTGGCGGCCCGCCAGGGGGCAGCAGGACCCCGCGGGACGGGCCGAGCCGGGCTGCGCCGGGCCGGGCAGGGCCGGGCTGTGCCCGCCGCCGCCGCGGGGCCGCGCTGCTGCTCCGCCGCCCGCCCCGGGCACGGCGCTGCCCCCGGGCACCGCGGCGCGGCCTGACCGACCCGGGGGCTCCGCGGCGGGGGCGCAGCGCGGAGCTGCGCGGGGAAACCGGGCTCAGGGGCGCGGCGGAGGGCGAGGCGCTCGGCAGCGCGGTGCAATTAGCGGCGTAACCTGCGCCCGAGCGGCCCGCGGTAAAGACAAAGCGGTATGCAAATCGCCCTCCCCTTCCCCATCCCCCGCTCCCGGGGGCTGACGCCGTTCCCCGGACTGTTTTTAATGATACGGTACGCGGAGTAACTTGAAATTAATTACAAGGTTCCTGACTAAAGGCGGGGGGAGGCGGTGTCATCCGGTGGGCTCGGTACTCGGGGCTTTGGCCACCTGCTCGTGGCAGCGGCGGCCGCGCTGCGGAGGCTCCGCAGCCCCGCTGGTCGGGCAGCCCCGGGCCGAGAGCGGCCGCAGCTGCGCCCGGCGAAGGTACGGCCCGGGGCGGCAGGGCGAGGGCAAGGGATGGAGGGCAAGGGGATGGATGGTGCGGGCTGGGGAAAACCCGGGCGGGGGCGGTCTCTGCCTCTTTCCAGCCGGAGAAGTGCTTTTTGGTGCGGTGTGTGTGCGTGTGTGTGTCCGTGCGTGTGTGTGTCCGCCTGTGTCTCTGGGGGGTTTGTAGGTGTTCTGGCTGGGGCTCCGAATTTTCCTCTGCAGACTCTACTTTTTCCGAAGACCTACGTGATTTCTTTCCTAGAAGGTGGCTTGTTGCTTTTCTGGCATATACTTATCTAACTCCCACCCCCCGAAGATAAATGTTTCAAAATACTGAGAAGACATGACCACAAAATCGCTGCGCTGTCGGGAGAACTGGAGGATGTGAGGGCTAGGGAAATTCTTAAAAACACGGTAACTGACATGAATGTTAGTTTCTGTAAATATATGTGTTAAATACATATATAATGCAGAGTTCTGTGTAAGCTAGTAACTGGAAAAAATAATAAGAGGTCTTTTTGACAGGACTTTTATTCGCATCTCTCCTCTCTCTCTCTCTCACACATCTTTCTGTTTGTCTCCTCTATATTCTGCTTTTACTCCAAGAAGTTTGTTAATGCGACATGTCAACGTTGCTGGCTTCAGGACTGCAGCACTTTTTTACAATACCAGACTGAAAAAATTTCCCCAAACCTCCACTTAATGGCACAACTGGTATGTATAAATAAAATCTTCATTATTTAAAGTGACGTGGATGTGGTTTACTCTATAGCCTCAGTAATTTAAACAGCACCTATCTCCTGCAGATAGAGTTGCTATGCACCTCTCTACTAGTGAGTTTGAAAATTCGAACCCCGCTTTGATTTATTTCCTCTCTATCAGTGATTAATGCGCCATAATTAGCTAATCTCAAAGCCATTATTTACAACCGGGGCAGACAAAGGGAAAAACTGATGATCCAGCACTTAACTCGGTTTGAAATTATGAAACTGAAAAAAATGTTTAGGTCTCGTCTCGGAACCGGACAGCCACTCCGATAACAACAACAACAACAATAACAATAACAACGGCAACAACTTAATCCATTAATTAAAGCTGATTCTTTTTTCGGCCGAGAATGTACTTGTACCATCTCTGACTTTTAAAAAAGTAAGCATCCGCTGTCAGTCTTCTGTCTCCCCCTTTGTTGCTGTCTCAAGGAGAGGACCTAAATCTGCGCTGCCCAAACGTGCGGGCGGCGGGCACGGGCACAGAGGAGAAGCCCACGGCCGCAGGGGCAGGGAGTGCTCGCCATTCCCGCCGCCCTAGCCCCGCCGAGCCGGGTGCCAGCCCGGTGCCAGCCCGGTGCCAGCCCGGTGCCAGCCCGATGCCAGCCCGGTGCCGGCCCGATGCCAGCCCTGTGCCAGCCCGGTGCCAGCCCGGTGCCAGCCCGGTGCCGGCCCGATGGCAGCCCGGTGCCAGCCCGGTGCCAGCCCGGTGCCAGCCCGGTGGCAGCGGGGCTGGTGCCCGTGTGAACAGCGGCCGGGGGGCAGCGGGGCCCCCGCAGCAGCGGCTGCCCGTGGGGGCCGAGGTCGCCGTGCGCCGGCCGGGGCTGCCCGCCGGTGTCCACCGATTTCCTGAACGTTTTGCGTTAAATCCCGAGATTCTTCCCTTTCTCTTCCTTTTTGAGTGTGGGAATATGGCTTTCTAATAATATCTTAATCCCCCGACCCCCGCCAGCTCGGGAAGATAGGCAGGATTCGTTTGATCTGGAAATGAGAGGGAAGACGGGAAGTAGAACATCCATGAAAATATCAAGGAGGGAATGAAGAAATTTGAGTAAGAAATTTAAATTAAAAAAAATAATAGAAGAGAAGAAAAACAAAACCCGAGGGGTGTTGGAGTAGGGGCAGAGCAAAGGTGCTTGGTGTGAGCAGGCACTGATTGTCCAAGAGAAGAGGTGCAAACGTTCTTTGTTCCGATATGCCTTGTCAGGGGCGCACACAAGTCATCCTTATAGCGAAAAAATATTAGCACTTTAAGAAAGCATAAATGAAAAGGGAGAAGAAGAAGAAGGGAAAAGAGAATCCATCAAACCCTCCCCATCCTGTTTATCCTTCCTGGGGTATAAAAACCCAAAAAACAAGCCAATACAAAACAACATAATCCGTAGCCTTTCCAGTTGCTACTCGCTCTTCCCCTCGCTCTCTACTCTTCTCTCCCTCCCAACAAACAATGAATTAGAGATGATCGCCCCGTGCCCGCTGTAATGCGGCGACACGGAACAAACCGGGAGGGACCGGGCAGGGGAGGGAAGTGAGGAGCTACAGGGATGGACACCCAGGGCAGTGCGGGACTACTCCCCTCCGACAGGGCCAAAATCTCCTCCTCGCTTTTCTTCTTCGTCTTCCTCCTCTTCTTGTCTAATGAAGGATTGATCGAGACATTTGAGTAATGCCTGATGCTACTTAGCCCTGGAAAAAAAGAGTCCAGGCTCTGAACTCCAAAGAATTTTGCATGGGATTTTGGTTCTGAGAAATGCCCCTGTTTGTCCTAAATCCAGCCACAAGGGAGGGGGTTGGGTGAGGGGACATCTGTTTAATTTGAAGCAATAAATACGCCGGATCTGTGGCTGTTTGGGTGTTTCCATTTTAAAGATGATTAATCCCACCTCCACCCCCCCTTTCCAATTCGACTGTAAAGAAATGGATTAGGAATGGTATCAAGAAGGATTATTCATTTATATCAGGCAGATGGAGCTGTACAGTAGGGTTTCAAAGAAACAAAGAAAATGGTTTCTAAATGGTTGTTTGGCATGAATTATTTGGTGGATTTGCAAACAAGCAAGGCGAAGCACTGTACAGCAAGATGTAGAGGAAACCCATCTGGCACCTTTCCCATCCTTGTCTGGGGCTGAAGGGGTTTCCAGACAGGTAGCGGAGGAGTCTCTGAGCAGACCTGGCCCGAAGGAGCGGGCCAGGGAGCGTGAGGCTGCTCTTCCCTCCGGCAGCCGAGAGCCGAGCTGCCCGCTGCCCTTGCTGCCCGGGGTCGGCGCTGGCCTGGGCAGTGCTGGCGATTGCTGCACCTGCGGGGCGCAGCCCGACCCCTGCGGCTCTGGGGCACCGCGGCACCAGAACCCGGCGGGGGTCCTGCGCGCCCGCCCCGCTTCCCACCCAGCTCTGCCCTCCCCGCCCGGCCCTCCCGGCTCGGCCGCGCCGCTCAGGGCTGAGGCAGGAGCGGGGGAAAGGGAGGAGGGCAAACAATAAAGAAGCAACAAACTTTCGGAAGTGTTTTCATCGCGATCCGCCCCTCCGCGCATTTCTGTTTCTCCCGGAAATTTTTCAGTCAGCCCCGCGTTGAAATCTCCAGCCATTTCAAACAGTTAAAAATGTGATTGAC